>OZ010799.1:7659368-8877807 GCA_963932465.1 Maratus speciosus | reverse complement strand
TTATAATCACCCTGTATTTCTTTATAAGGAAAACTTCTGCAAACTCCATCATCTTTCCTCTAAAATTGGAATTCTAGCGCCTAGTTCAGTTATTGATTTATTTAGCACACGTGTAGCCTCTTATACGATTAGAAGAAAAATGCGACATGAACATAAATTTTCATTAAAAAAGTATTTCCAAGTCATTCTTTAGTGAAGTCGATGATGTAAAGCTATTCTCACGACACCGAAAACTCTTCGATGTATCATAACATCGCATCTTACAATTGTAATATCAGTAACATTTTAAGATCAATATAGCGTAAAATTTTGTACAAACTTTCCAGGTTATTTCAAATTTGTCATAAGGCTTTTGGGAAAATTCTCAAGATATATTACCTTTTGAAATGTATGAGGGTAATAAATTTCATTTGCCTTTTAGACAAAATAGGAACTCATAGTAAATCTTTAATAATATTTTATTGCTTCTATGAACAAATGTAAAATAACTTTCTTTCAAATTCCACATTAAAAACAAGTAGTTTTTGATAAAGGGCAGAAATCAATTGCGAAATCCCAATTAAAATAGCTGATATTGATTGAATGCTTATCTCGAAAACTACTGGAGCGATTTATTTTATTTATTTTTTCTCGCGGGAAAGGTGGTATTCTAATTAATTATCTATATTTTGATCGTTTTGTTTTCTTGTGAAATAAATTACTTTTAAGTAAAGCTTTTTTTTTTTTTTTAAGTACAATTTCTAGATAAATTAAATAATGTGAACATTAAAAATTTCCACAATCTTACTTAAAAGGCGACTAATGTAATGAAAAGGATGTTAGCAAATTTAAAAAATCCCTGCCGGCCCGGCCTACAGGCAGAGGTAGATTTCGAAGTAAAGTATACTAATTTCACCAACAAAAACTAAAACATTATTAGATATAAATTCACTTTAACAGTTTTATCTGTCTGCTTTTGACGAGTTTTCATTTCCTTTTTATAAAATAGCTCGTTTTATCAGAATCATGTTAAGGCGATATTAAAAAAAATATTTTTCCATACTCAACAACTCGAAATTTTCTGGCACATTTTCAGATTCATTTTTAATAAAAAAAATGTGAAACATGCTGACGTGATTTTTGAAAAGATTTATAAGCGACCTGTGTTTTTATTTTTCTTTCAATTAATTAAAACTTGATTAATAAACAATTATTTTCTCAGTAGGGCAATACTTTTCGTTTCTAACACAATCGCTTCGGAAAATTCCGTTCAAAATGCCCACTTTGACATTATTTTTTGAAATATATTCTGCCTCTTTCAAAAAATCGATCATTACTGTACATTATATAGTTTCTGAATAAGAGAATCTAGCAATTGGATGCGTTTGAGAGCAAAAATGAGTAAGAAAGTAGACAGTTTGAATTTGAATGCAACCTCAATAAGATGATTTTTTTCTTCAACCGCTATGTATTTTTAATTTGTTTTTGCTGTAAGAATTGGCCCTATCAAAAACTTGTCTATATAAATGTTGGAGATAATATTAAGAAGATATATGATAAATTCGTGGAGATTTTATATCTTGTGAATTGACGGAGTTATGAAAATTTTTCTTCTTCAACCCCCCTTTTTTGTTTTCGTTTTTATTTATTTATTTATTTATTTATTGTGGTACGAATTGGTCCTATCAAAAACTTGTGACTATAGAAGTTGTAGATAATATTAAGGAGGTGTATAATAAAATTATTGGATTTGATATCTTGAGAATTGACGAAGTAAGGAATTTTTTTCTCCCCAAAACCCTATTGTTTGGGGCCCTTGAGCCTTTCTATCAAAAATCTGTGATGCATGAATTTTTGGCTCTATTTTTAGAAGCAATAAAAACTTTAAACTGATTTGATATGTACAAAAATTAAGAAGTTATGGGGTTTTTTTCGGTTTTCACAAAAAACCCCTCCCTATTTCCATCCCCTTTGTCCGCTTTTGCCCATTAAGGAACTTGACCAAGATTTCATGTCCCTTGATTTTATGTATCAGTTTGAAAGAGATTTGTGCAGAATTGCGAAAGTTATCGTGTCCAGAAGAAAGTGATAACACAATTGCTTCGGTAAATTCCGTTCAAAATGTCCACTTTGACATCATTCTTTGAAATATATTCTGCCTCTATCAAAAAATCGATCATTGCGGTACATTATATAGTTTCTGAATAAGCGAATCTACCAATTAAATGAGTTTGAGAGAAAAAATGAATTTAAAAATGAGTCAGAAACTAAGCAGTTTGGATTTGAGTGCATCCTTAATGCAATGATCTTTCCAACACAATCCGCTTCGGGAAATTCGGTTCGAAATGCCCACTTTAACAGCATTTTTTTAAATATATTCTGCCTCTATCAAAAAATCGACCATTACGGTACATTATATAGTTTCTGAGTAAGAAAACGTACCAATTGGAAGCCTTTGAGAGCAAAAATGAATTGTAAAATGAGTCAGAAAATACGCAGTTTGGATTTGAATACACCCTTACTTGGATGATTTTTTTCTTCAACCGCTATGTATTTTTAATTTGTTTTTGCTGTAAGAATTGGTCCTATCCAAAACTTGTCTATACAGATGTTGTAGACAATATTAAGAAGATATATGATAAATTCATGGGGATTTTATATCTTTTGAATTGACGGAGTTATGGATTTTTTACTTCTTCAAACCCCTTTTTTGTTTTCGTTTTAAATTTTTTTTTTTTTTTTTTTTTTTTTTTTTTTTTTGCGGTACGAATTGGTCCTATCAAAAACTTGTGAATAAAAAATTTTTGATAATATTAAGAAGATTTATGATAAAATTAATTGGAATTGATATCTTGAGAATTGACGAAGTTATGAATTTTTTTCTCCCAAAAACCCTACTTTTGCGCTCCTTGAGTCGTTTTCAACTTTATCAAAAATCTGTGATACATAAAATTTTGGCCCTATTTTTAAAAGTAATAAAAACTTTAAATTGATTTGATATGTACAAAAATCAAGAAGTTATGGGGGGTTTTCGGTTTTCACAAAACCCTCCCTATTTCCATCCCCTTGGTCCGATTTTGCCCATTAACGAACTTGACCGAGATTTTATGCCCTTTGATTTTATGTATCAGTTTGGAAGAGATTGGTGCAGAATTACGAAAGTTATCGTGTCCAGAAGAAAGGGATATAGATAGATAGATAGATAAAGTTTTTTACTAAAGGTGGTTTTGGGTTCTAGGGGGTCATGATCGGTGTAGATCTGCAAAACTTTTTCAGAAATTCCAACATAGGAACGATCCCAATAGGTTGTATTTCATACGAAATCTACCTAATATACATTTTATTTAAAACTTCTTAGTACTTTCAAGCCTTCCAGGCTCATCATCATAAATGTAATGTTTAAAATGTATATTTTAAACTTGTAACATCTTTTTCATTACACTAGTCGCCTTTTAAGTAAGATTGTGGAATTTGTAATGTTCACATTATATATTTTACGTTGAATCAAGGTGAAAAATTGCGTTTCGTCTTATGATATTATTTACAATTTCTAGTTTGCGAAACAGCGAAAACATTGCATTTTTAGGGTTCCATACTTAAAAAGTAAAAACGGAACCATTATAAGATCACTCCTGTGTCTGTCTGTCACAGCCATTTTACTCGTGAACTATGGAACGTGGAAAGTTCAAATTAGGGGAAGTAATAAAGACTATTGACAAACATATTTACAGATTATTAAACGTTCACAAATATATTTAGGAAAAGTATAGAGGGGCTAATTAAGTTACTTGAAAAGAAAATATATTTTTGTTGTATATCGCGCGGGGCATCATGTAAAAGCTTACGTAATGCTGAACTCAAAAGTACATTTCTTTTGATTTTAGGTTTTATATTTTCAGAAATATCGTCAAAAATGTAGTGCAAAAATATATTCCCACACCGCCTATTTCCGAATCTACCGAAACTAAAATCATAAAAAAAATTGGAGGTAGTAGGCAATAATTTAAACCTTGCAGAAAAACTATAGGGATTACTTTAGGGCACATAGTTTTTGAGAGCAGCGCATTTTTTCGTTACACACAAATTTCGATTTGTGGCCATTCAGCAATTGTGTTGAGGAGCGCTGGAGGTACCAATCGTAGCAGAAATATAAAAGCATTGTTGATAATTATTTTCGAAATAAATTGTTGGTAATTAGCCGAGGTATTAACCCTTAATGACACGGACGGTTTGGACATACATAATGACAGGGGCGGCGTACTGTATGTACCATCGGCTTTTAAAGCCTAGATAACAAATTTTAATGATATATTTCTGCAATGCAATGCCCAGAAGGAGTGTAAAAGGTATAAACGTGAAATTGTTAAAAACAGACTAATTTAATTAGTTTTAATCACATAAATACTATGAAATTCGCGACTATTTTGAATTGAGTGGATCTTTCAATAACGCTTCCGTGTCTTTAAAAGTTAATTAAAAACATATCTGAAAAAACGCGGCACGGACCAAGGCGACGTTGCAACTTTGCGACCTCCTTTCGAAGCGCGCTTAGCACAATGCCAAGTTTAAACTTTTAACAAGGGTTTTGGTTTAGCTACACTGTAAAAAGAAAAGATTATTACTACGCTTAATTTAGATTTATGAAATGACAATTGAAGTTTAAATATGCACATTGTCAGCACCGAATTAAGTTCATCATAAACAGATTGGGATAAGATTAATAAAAGAGTTATACAGAATAGAAATATTTGATACTGCTTTCCATATCTCTCCCAACTATCATGGTATATCCATTTATACTTTTCTGGCATATACAACTATACCCAACTCAACGTTGTGTAGCTTTTTACAAAATCTTATTATTCTTTTAGAAACGATTTCTTTTTTTTTTTTTTGTAATAATGCAGGTACTAATTAATATATTAACTGTATGGAACCCTCTATGCGCTAGTAATACTCGCACTTGACCGTTTATTTTATATGAAAACAGAAAGTTTTGGTCGAGGCACAGAGAGCTGACTTGAGCTACACGAATAATTAATTATTAATTATGTATATTTTTGTACGTATTAATTACTTTTAAGAAATGACATTTTCGTTTTCATTTTAGGCTAAAAATAGGAAGATAAACGAATGTCGGTTTGGTCTTAAAAACCCGTCTCGGTCGACCCTTAATTATAAATAATGCTCGCCGAAGCCGACCGGAACAGCGGTGTCTGTCTGTTTTGATAGTTGATACAAAGAACAAAAAAAAATACTTGACGAATAGGATTTTCTGAAAATTCCTCACACCTGATTTTAATGTATTTGTTTTGTTCATTTATTAAATGTTTTTGCATATAAATCCATAGACACTGGTTTCCAAAAATTAAGGAAAAATCTCAAAAATAGCGATTACACAAAATGTACCATGCCGATTTTAATAAAACTGGGCCACAATACACAACCCATAGTAAGGTATAAAATAACAATAAAATGGATTACCAGGCAATTAGGGTGTTTCAGAAATTAGCACAGTTATAAAATTAACAAACTGAATGTGTCAGTTTGGTGTAGGACAAGTACCTTTAATATGGAGTATGATCACCCCTAGAAGCAATAAAGCACATACAGCGATGTATGATATAGTAGAACCTCGATTATCCGAAGAAACTGGGAACGACCCTCTTTCGGAAAATTGAAACTTTCGGATAATCGAGAATGCTTCAATTTTAAGATTAAGCAAAAAATATATGCGCTCTTTCTTATTATGGTAACAAGTGCTTAATAAAAATAAAGCAATAGCAAAATAGACACAAGAATAAATTACCGGAGATTTAACTTTAAAATTAAGCACCTTTTACATATTTCACAAGGGTTTGAAACAATGTTTTGTTTGCCGCAGTTTCGATTGCCTTTGCTTTGCAGCTCTATCACGAACTTTTTAAATATTATTAGTTCACCAGTATCAGTTTTACTGCTGCTCTAGCCAAGTCAAACCTTTTGCAAAACATTCAAAAGCTTCAGAATTGCTAATTTGTTCGTTTCCTTCGTTCCACTCCGTAGCTTACGGGAGATCAAGTTAAATTCAAATGAATTTAAGAAAGGGGATCTAAAATATTTATATGTACTCGTGGTTCGGAAAGGGCCGCTTGCACACGGGAAATATGATAGTTAAGAAAAAAAAGCTTTCAAAATGGATTTTGTACACAAGAAATGTGATAGTTAAAAAAAAAAAAGCTTTAAAACTGGATATCGGTTAACCGAGAGTTACGATTAAAAGAGTTTCGGATAAAAGAGGCTCTACTGCATTGTCAATTATGCGATCGATCAGTTCACAGAGGAATGCGAGCCATTGCTCTTACAAAGCATTTGTAAGCGTGGCAAGAGTCTGAAGAGGGGGATTGAGAGCAGACCGAGTTGGCGATTCCATGCGCTGAATTATACGGTGCTGAAGATAATCTTCCACAGTACGAGCCCTGTACGATTACGCGTTGAAGTCATGTAACAGGAAATCATTATGTATTGCATTTGGATAAGGAGCACATAAGCATCAAGGATGTCATCTCTATAAACATGAGCATTCACAGTTACGCGTGGAAAGACATGGAAGTCTGTGCATCTTCCCAAAGAGATATCACCCCAAACACAGACACTGTATCTTCCGTATGAATCTCTTTCACGAATGTTTGATCGATGTTAACGTGTTCCCTGTTGTCTCCAAATCAAACAACGCATACTATCGCTTTGGAGGCTAAACCTCGACTCATCCGTGAAGAGAACACGCCTCCATTGATCAGCCGCCCAGTGGGTATGTTGGCGTGCCCACCTCAGACGTTCCCTCCGGTAAGTGGCACACAAATGGCTAGTCACCTCGCGTAAAGACACCTTTGTGAAGCCTTCTACACACAGTAGACGTTGAAACCGAACCTTCTAGTGTCTCCAACAAGGGAGGTTCTAAGATGAGATGCGGTTGCGGTTCTATTCCTTCGTACACACAATCGAAAATATCGGTCATCGGCGGTTGTCGGAGCTCTTGGCCGTCCTTAGCTAAATCTTCTGGAAATCAAAACAGTGGTTTGAAGTATTTGGCAAAGCCTATGAACCACAGAAGGACTCACATATAGCCATCTGATCGCCTGTGTCTGACTTTGACCGGTCTCCAATCTTCCAATAGCTCTAAATCGCAGTTCTGCGCAGGGCCCGCTTAACATTTAGGAATAGGGGAAGCCCGACGTCACACAGGGGGCCCCCTATTACTCTACAAATTGCTTTTTTATTTACTAAATCTCTTTTTCGTATGATTGAAATTTTATCATCAAAGTTTAGAGTAAATAACATTTTTAATATTAAACTAAAACTACCTATATAAAAGTATTTTATTACATGTTTAATTGTAAATTACCAATTTATTTTGTAAATGAAAAATATGGAACTATAGTTGAGATTATGTGAACTTCAAAATGTTTTTTGTGATTTACAAATTGCCATATACTAAGAAAAAAAAAGTTTCATAAGAAAAAAAAATGTATTTTTTATAGTGATTTTCTTTTTTCTAAAAATTAGTTTTGAAAAGTAAAATTGGGGGCCCTTTTGTATTTCAGTGGGTAAGCATACGCTTCATGGGCCTATTCCGTAAACAGGCCTTGGTTCTGCGGGAAAAGGCTACCTCAAGGTCATTGTAATGAATTGCCTATCCCAGATTTCTTATCTCACTATCACAGCAACATCTGCAGTCTTACTCACTAGCGTGCATTTTTATGCTCCCACAGATTACGCAATCTGATTGCAACGCCACTAATTTGTATTTTGTTATTTTATTCAGCATCTTTTATTTAACAGCATATGCAAATTTCATGCGGATTGGATTCTTTTTGAACGAGTTATCGCTCTTTTTGTGCTTTTTCCTTAGTTTTTGGACACCAGTGTAGATATAGTCAAGATATATTAAAAATGTTCTTTTGCTCGACTAAATTTCGTTAAATTTTAGAAATAATAAATGAAATATAAATATGCGAGTGGAAGGGACAGTATGTAAGGGGTACAATACGATTGTTTTTAGTGCAGAATATTAGAGGTCTGGTACTTTTTAAGATTAGAAATTAAGCCCCGGACTATCAGTATAAATTTGTTACTAATAATGTATTAAGTGGAGGATATTTTAAATGCGTTGATTTCGAAAAAAATCGATTTTTTTTCCTTAATTTTAACAAGCACTGTGCAAATTTCATCATGAACACTTTAAAAATCTTCATTCTCTAAATTGAGAAATATAAATATAGGCATACAACTTATTAATGAATATTTTTTCTCTCTCTTTTTTTTTTTTTTTCATTTTTCCTATAAAATTAACTTTACTTTTTGTTTTTTAGTAACTGTTCTAAAGAAGAATGAAATAGTGGAATAGAAGGAATGGAAAATAAAAATAAAATATTCAATTTTTTGGCATTAAAATTATTTATCTATTTAAAGGAAATCAACGTTTTCGACAATTAATTGCTTTTGAAAGTAGAACAAGTTCAGTGGCGAATTATCTTTTTTGCCCATACTTATTTTCTTTTTCATCTGAAATGTTAAATTTAGTACTCCGAAACTAATTCTATGTATTTGTTTACCTCTTTCTTTGTAGAAAACGAAATAAAACGATATTTCATTTTGCTGTTAGAGAGCTCACAGCACATAAAAAACCTAAAATTTTGAACTACAATGTTTTCATAGTATCTGTTATTCTACAGTATGATATTATGTTATTGGAGTTTTAGGGATTCTTTATATTCTTTTAAGAAAGAACAGTTTGTATAAAATGTGATGGTTATGCAGTTACGTAACATGAAAATTTAAGGATGAAAAATAGTAGAATGGTTTCTTTGAATAAGGCTGATTTATCTTTTATTCGATGTTTAAATTTTTCGAAACTTAAATTGTATGTGCAACGTTAAGTTTGAAAGCGGGGAAAGCGCATTTTGTGAAAAAAAAAAAAATAGTCAAAGGTGTATATTACTACAATTCAACATAAAATTAATGATTTTAATCAATTCATAATAAGTATCTTTTAATATAACTATGGGGCTCTGCCCCCTACAAGCTACGCTCGCCAATCTCGTTCAGACACTGCAGACTCTAAAAGCACGCTAATTTGATCGGCTTTAAAAAGATTTCAGAAGATTGAATTATAATTTAAAAAACAGTGGCGATCTCCCTATACACGAGTTTCTATTCATTTCTCTTTCATTGGGGAATTTTAAGGTCAGATCAGCTTCTGTTAAAAGATACAATGCCTGTTCTCGTCTTTTATTAAATAAAATCAGTTAAACATTTCAAAATAAGCTAATATAAAATGAAATAAGTAAACAGAGTCTTTTTCTCCCGGTATTTTTTAACAAGGCGAAAAGAAAGTTCTTTTAAATAAAACATTTTAAATGTATTGTTTTTTATCTGACGTAATTTTCACCAAACTTTTCTTTCTCTACTTAATATTCACGTGAAAATACTTTTGTTAGAAATTAAATATTATTTGCGCTGTCCTAACAAAAATAGTTGAAAAGATCATCTCAAAATATAAAATAAATGTTTCGCGCAATTTTAAAATTTAAACTATTTTGCAATATTATTTTTTGTTCATTTTACATAATAAGTGTAATATGACGTAAATGTAACGTAATTTCTCCTATTTAAGACTTCTAACGCATGTTAATAAATTTATTATTTTACAATATCCAATCTCTTTTAAAATTCACGTGTAAATATAGTTTTTATGACGTAATTTCCAATACGTTTCTGCTTTTTATACATAATAATAATTTGAAGGGTTTTTTTCTATTTATAATAGTCACGTATAAATAATTTTTTAATTTGAAGCAAACATTATTATTTGCGCTGTTTATACAGTTGGCAACAGTTTAAATTAATACCCTTTTCTAAAATATGTAAAAAATAGCTCTCGAAATGCTGAAAATTTCAATTTCAAATAGAAATAAAACCTCAAAAAATGAGTCAAATTAAAAAACAATAAATGCAGTCTGCACACCGGGAATTTCTAACGTATAAAATGATCTAAAAATGATTAAATTCCCATGTATAGTTTTTGCTCCTATAAAACTTTTTTAATGGAACGATTTTGTCCAACTTTAGCATTAAATATCTCTTAAAATAATTCTTCGATTTGAAAACTGTCTGCATCAGCGTGTTTATCAAATATTTCTCTATAAAACCAGAGATTTTCATATTTTTGTATGCAATATTTTTCTTATTATTAACGGAGAAAGACCTCCGGTCACAAAAATTTCAAAACCGGCGGCGGCGGTGACAGCGTTTGTTACTTTTTTTTAGAATAGAGATATTGTAAATTTGTTACTAATAGATAACATGTAGTGTCGACGATAATTCAAATGCGTTGTTTTTGAAATAATAGATTTTTTTGCATAAAATTAGCAAGTACAATGTCAATTTCATCATAAATACTTTTAAAATCTTCTCTCTCTAAATTAATAAATATAAATATAGACATATAACTTATTACTGAACATTCTTTCTTATTTTGTCCCCTTTTCCGTATAAATTAATTATATATATATTTATTTTTTTTTTTTTTTTTTTTTTTTTTTTTTTTTTTTTTTTTTTTTTTTTTTTACTGCAAGAATAAACTATAAAAATAAAATTAATAAAAATATAAAATAAAATATTCGATATTTTATTATTGAAATTATATTCCATTTAAAAGATATCAACATTTTTGCCAAATCATTGCTTTTGAATGTGGGTCAAGCTCATTAGCGCATACCAAAACCATGATTTTTTTTCAGCTAACACGGACAACTATTATTGCATATTAAATTTACAGAAAATAAGACAACAAAAAATATAAAATAAACCTTTTACTGTTTTACTGCTTACAAATGGTTTAAAACTCATTTAAGTGCAAACCATGCAATATCTAGCAATGACATAAAATGGACTTGCCAACTTTCAAAATAAATGCCTTATTTATACGAGGGTAGTTCAATAATTATTGTCCCTAGAGTACATAAAATATTTCTACTGCGATGGTTGATGTGGAATATCGAAACTTAATGTCTTAAATTACCTATATGTTCAATTTCAGAACCGTAGCTGCTATATTAACATATTTTTGGAGGGATGGGTGAACTTTTAAAGACCTATTTTTGAGGGTGTTTTTATGGAGGGGGGGGGGGGTGAGGGTGAAATGCTGGTTTGGAGCTTATGAGGCTACATTTGCGACAGTGGATGAAATGTGGCTGCATCGCCATGATGCCGAGTCCAAACGACAGTAGTTTTGTCTCATCCACTGTCACAAATCTAGACCCATAAGCTAAAAATCAGCCTTTCACCCCCACTCTCCCCTTTTCACTCCTCCCTCCAAAACTATGAAAATATAGCAGCTACGGTTCTGAAATTGAGCATATAAGGTATCTAAGACATTAGGCTTCGATATTCCACAACAACCATCGCAGTACATATATTTTATATAACTCTAGGGACAATAATTATTGAACCACGCACGTTGTTATCGGAGATTTGGAAATTCAGTGCTATTTTTGTTGTATATTTCTTAAGAAACAGCTGTTTGTATAGAATGAGATATTTATGCAGTTACATAACATTAAAATGTAAAGATGAAATATTTTAAAATGCTTTCTTTCGAAACGGTTTATTTATCTTTTATTCGATGTTTAAACTTAAATAGTTTCTTGAAACTTAAATAGTATATGATACGTGGGTTTTGAAATATGTGGGGGAGAACATTTTTTAGAAAAAAAAAATAGTCAAAGCTATATATTATTACAATTCAACATAAAACTTATGATTTTAATTAATTCATAATAAGTATCTTTTAATATCAGTGTAAATATGTTACTAATAATATAGAGATTCGACGATAATTCAAATGCGTTGTTTTTGAAATAATAGATATTTTTTTTCATTATTATTAGTAAGTACAATCTCATTTTCAGTATAAATACTTTTAAAATATCCTCTCTTTAAATAAATAAATATAAATATCGGCATAAAACTTATTACTGAAATTTTTTTCTTATTTTTTTCAATTTTTCCTATAAAATTAAATTTATTTTTTGTTTTTCTGTAACTTTTCCAAGGAAGAATGAAATATTGAAATAAAATGAATAAAAAAAAATTAAATATTTTGTTATTAAAATTAGATTCCATTTAAAAGAAATCAATATTTTCGACAAATCATTGCTTTTGAATGTGGAGCAAGTTCATTGGCGCATAACAAGAACATGCTAACAGAAACTATTATTCAATTCCTACTATTAGTTCACACTCTCCCTATATTTATATACCTTGTTCAAATTTTCAATCGTTAATAAAATAATTATTATTCATCCTTCAAGTTGAAATAATTTTTTTTAAACTTGTACTGGATTACAATTGATGTTAATACAGTTTTTTCAAATATTAATTCATTAATTAAATTTTAATTAATTAATTTTAGTTTTATAGGGGAGACAAAATGCCGGCCATTGGTTATTGAACAGCATTTAATGCATCTTCATATCTATAAGGGGGGTTGCCATAGGGGAAACCTTGTTCTGTCGCCAAATACTTCCAAGTTTGTCGCCAACTTGGCGATATATCGCCAAATTTGGCGACCAAAATGAGTCGCCAAAAGTGACACCAACTTGGCGATATCTCTAATATTTCGCCAAATTCCCATATGCTTCCATTGTAAGCCAATAGGGTTTACTTGCTTATAGATAATCAATAAATTGAGATATTTTAATGCAACAAAAACTAATATTAGCTTAAGGGATCATATTAAATTTTTCTTTGATGATCTAAGTAGAAATTGACTTTAAAAACAAAATTTTTATATTACTTGTTGCATATTAAATTTACATGAAATACGACTACAAAAAAACATAATATAAGACTGTTACTGCTTACGAATGTTGTAAAACCCATTTAAGTTCAAACCATCAAATATCTAGTAATAACATAAAATGTACTTGACTACTTTCAAAATCAATCCTTTTTTATACAATCTAATATATAAAAATGAAAATTTGTCCGTCTGTAATGGTATACAAATCCATAGTTTGGAAACGAGAATTCTGAAATGTTACGTATATGTGTATTAAAACACGACCGAGGCAACTAAAGTAATCCGGAATCGAAATAACTTATACTTCATTTTTAATTAATAAAAAACCACAAATTTAACGGCAATTTCCTATCAAATGTAACCATTTTTCGTTATAACATTTGCCAAAAATAAAAAATCCACAATAAAATTCTTACCACAACAATTACTTTTCTATTGCAAGACGCATTGCATATTACGTACGCCACGCTTCACTAAAAAGCTGTAGCGGGTATTACGGTACTTCTTTTACCTCACATGCAAATAATTAGAGATTATTTAATTGCGCTTAATTACTACACATTTTTAAAAATAAAGAAATGCATTTTATCAGAAACATCAACAAAACTTTTTATTCTATTTATTCCCTTATTTCAAAGATATCGTCTGCTGTCATAGAGTAACACGATAAATTAAATTTGATTTTAAAAAAAAAGGCACAGTAGTAGAAAAATATTTTACTAAATTGAATAGTTATTTTTAAATTTGGTTTTAGAATTAAATTCATGAACTCCCGTGCATAGAACGGGTTAAACAGCTAGTTTGCAATATAAAAATCACAGAATGGTTATGCGTTGTAAATATCATATTTGCAGCATCTACAGTATACGATCTTTTGTTTCAAATCAAACATAATAGTTATCGATATTATAAACATTAAATCGGAAAAGATATTTTGGGAATATTCCTAAAACAAATAGCAATATCTTCTTTCCATATTTGTTTTATTTTTTATGTGAAATGCTAAATTTAAAAATCTGAAAGTAATTCTGCGAATTTGTTTACCTCTTTTGCTTTATAGAGCAAAGATATAAAGCAATATTTCATTTTTTCTGTTGGAGAGCTCTTAGCACATAAAATATCTAAAAGTTTGAACTGCCGTGCTTTTATAGTAACTGTTATTGTGCAGCATGATATTATGTTATTGGAGTTTTAGGTATTCTTTGCTACTTTTGTATATTTCCTAAGAAAAAACTATTTGTATGAAATGATATGTTTATGCAGTTACGTAATGTGAAAATGTAAGGATGAAATATTTTAGAACGGTTTCTTTTGAGAAGGTTTATTTATCTTTTATTCATTGTTTAAATTTCTTGAAGATCAAATAGCATATGAAATGTTGATTTTGATTTGTAATTTTGAAAGTTTGTGAAAAATAAATAAGTTAAAGCTGTATATTATTACAATTCAAAATAAAATTTAAGTTTTAAATCAATTCACAATAAGTCAATCAATTAAATTTTCAATAAGTATTAATCTTTTAATATCCGTATAAATTAGTTGCTAATAATATATACAATCGACGATAATTCAAATGCATTGTTTTTTAATTAATAGATTTTTTCTTCATAATCTCAGTAAGTATAATGTAAATTTCATCATAAATACTTTAAAAATCTTCTCTCTCTAAATTAATAAATATAAATATAGGCATATAAATTATTAAAGGACATTTTTCTGTTTTTTCTATAAAATTAAATTTGTTTTTTTTTATTGGAACTTTTCTAAAGAAAAATGAAATAATGAGAAAAAAGAAATAAAATAATAATATAAAATATTCAATTTTTTGTTAGTTAAATTATTTATCCATTATTTTTAAACTTATTTAAATGCAAACCACCAAATATCTAGGAACGACATAAAATTTATACGCCCACTTTCTAATCAATGGGTTATTTATACAATTTATATGGCAAAAGTTATAGGATGTTTATGTATTGTAAATATTACATTTGCAGTAGGATCTTTTATTTCAAAGATTTGTTATTGCTGTTATAAAACATAAGATACGGAAAAATATTTTGGATATATTCCTACAACAACCAGCATTATTTTTTCCATACTTGTTTTCTTTTTTATCTGAAAAGTTAACTTTAGTACTCTGAAAGTACTTCTATGTATTTATTTTTTCTTTATAGGGCAAAGAAATAAAACGATATTTCAATTTATTGTTTGAGAGATCTCAGCACATAAAAAATCTTAAAATTTGAATTGCGGTGTTTGCATAGTATCTGTTATTTTACAGTGCGATAACATTATATTGGAGTTTTAGGGATTCTGTACTTTTTATGTATATTTCTTAAGAAACAACCGTTTGTATAGAATGAGATATTTATGTAGTTACATAACATGAAAATGTGAGGATGAAATATTTTAAAATGGTTTCTTTTTAAGCGGTTTATTTATCTTTTATTCGATGTTTAAATTTCTTGAAGCTTAAATAATATATGATACTTAGCTTTTGAAATGTGTGGGGGAGAATATTTTTTAGACAAAAATAGTCAAAGCTGTATATTATTACAATTCAATATAAAACTTATGTTTTTAATCAATTCATAATATGTATCTTTTACTATCAGTGCAAACGTTTTACTAATAATATATAGAATCGACGATAATTCAAATGCGTCATTTTTGAAATAATAGATTTTTTTGCATAATATTAGCAAGTACAATCTCAATTTTGGCATAAATTCTTTTAAAGTCTCCTCTCTCTAAATTAATAAAAAGTCCTTCCGGCCAGTGCCGGGAGGAAGAGGTAGCTTTCATATTCCTTATTTTAAAAAAGCCAACTTATATTATTCAAACACACGAAGCTCAATTAAGTGGAAACCGAATGTAGGAGATTCAATACTAATTTTTATCAATACTAAATCATTATGAATGAGAATTTCGCGAAATTAGTCAGCTTTATCCAAGCTGCTTTTATTTAAAGTAGCTTATATTTGGCTGCCAAATTCGGAGATTTCTTAAAGTGCCTGCCATTTTAAGACAACATGGTGGATGAGGCTAACCAGTGAACTTGGTCGAGACCTTAGTTATTGCTGTGCACATGCTCACTCACATCGGAATCGGTTGATATATACGAGTGCTGTCGCAGGCAAAAAATCAGATTTTTCAAAATGTCACCCACGTTAGAAAATGAAACTGCTATATCTGAGCCATTTTTTAAGATAAAGACAAACAAAGAATGCTCCTGAATCCTTATATCAAGGTAAAATACTTAAGAAAGAAACCTTTTTCAATTTCTAATTTTTTTGCACCCCACTTTAAATATATATATTTTTTAATTTAATGGCCGCCATTTTGAAACAAGATGGCTGATGGAGCTGGCCAGCGAACTTGGTCGAGATATTGATGTATACTACCCAAATGCTTTCTTCCATGGAAATAGGCGAATACGTGTGGTATCGTGAGACAAATACAAGATTGTTTCAAAGTGTTAGCCATGATAGAAATTCAAAGTGCTATAATTCAACCACTTTTTAAGATATAAACAAAAGAACAAATTTTCAGAAACAAAAACTGCTCCAGAATCTTTGTATCAAGGCCAAACACATAAAAAAAATCTTTTTCATTTTCCAATTTTTTAATACCTCATTTTAAATTTTAAATTACATTTTTTTTTAAATGGCAACGCTTTTGAAACAAGATGGCGAATGAAGCTGGCCAAGGAACTCGGTCGAGACATTGGTATGTACTATGTACAGACCAAGTTACATTCAAATCGGTTCATAAATACGCCTGTTATCGCGTGACAAAATTCAGGTCGTTTTAAAATGTCAGCCACAATAGAAATTCAAAATGTTATAACTCAGCCATTTTTTTAGATATAGACGAAACAAAACCTGTTCCGGAATCTTTGTATTAAGGTCAAACACATACGAAAAAAATCTTTTTCATTTTCCAACTTTTGGTATCTCATTTTAAATTTAATTTTTTAAAAAAATTTTTAAATGGCCGCCATTTTGAAACAAGATGGCGGATGAAGCTGGCCAACGAACTCGGTTGAGTTATTTGTATGTACTATGTACACACCAAGGTACATCCAAATCGGTTCATAAATATGTCTGTTATCACGAGGCAAAAATCAGAGCGTTTCAAAATGTCAGCCACACTAGAAATTCAAAATGCTATAACTCAGCCATTTTGTAAGATATAGACGAAACAAAAACTGCTCCCGAATCTTTTTATCGAGGTCAAACACATAAGAAAAAAATATTTTTTAAATTTTCAATTTTTTGGTACCACATTTCAAATTTAATTTTTTCTTAAAATTTTAAATGGCAGCCATTTTTAAACAAAATGGCGGATGAAGCTGGCCAACGAACTCGGTCGAGACATTGGTCTGTACTATGAATAAACGAAGTTACATCCAAATCGGTTCATAAATACGCCTTTTATCGCGTGACAAAATTCAGGACGTTTCAAAATGTCAGCTTCGCTAAAAATTCAAAATGCTATAACTCAGCCATTTTTTAAGATATAGACAAAACAAAAACTGCTACGGAGTCTTTGAATAAAGGTCAAATACATAAGAAAAAAATATTTTTCCATTTTCAATTTTTTGGTACCACATTTCAAATTTTAAATTTTTTTAAAATTTTTAAATGGCCGCCATTTTGAAACAAAATGGCGGATGAAGCTGGCCAACGAACTCGGTCGAGACATTGGTATGTACTATGTACACACCGAATTACATCCAAATCGGCTCATAATTACGAGAGTTACAGTGTGACATAGGTCAGATATATATATATATATATATATATATATATATATATATTGATATATATATATATATATATATATCAATTTTGAACTGAGGGTGGTTTCGGGGTCTGGGGGTCATGATCGATGAAAATATACCAAAATTTTTTGAAATCGCTTTCCTCCGAACGGCTGCAATAGGTAGCTTTTTGTAAAGAAAGCTACCTAATATAAATATCGGCATAAAACTTATTACTGAACATTTTTTTCTTATTTTTTCCAATTTTTTCTATAAAATTAAATTTATTTTTTGTTTTACTGTAATTTTTCTAAAAAAGAATGAAATATTGAAATAAAATGAATAAAAATAAATAAAATAAAATATTCAATATTTTGTTATTAAATTAGATTCCATTTAAAAGAAATCTAAATTAAATATTAAAATAAATTTAATATTTTCGATAAATCATTACTTTTGAATGTGGAGCAAGTTCATTGGCACATATCAAAAATATGATTTTTTTCAGCTAACGGAGATACTATTATTGCATATTACATTTACATTAAATACGACTACAAAAAATATCATGAGACTGTTACTGCTTACGAATGTTTTCAAACCCATTTAAGGTCAAGCCGTCAAATATCTAGTAATAACATCAAATGTACTTGCCCATTTTCAAAATCAATGTTTTATTTATACAATTTTCAATATAAAAATCACAGAGTGTTTATGTATTCTAAATATTATATTTGTAGCATCTACAGGTAGGATCTTTTATTTAAAATCAAACATACATAAAATTCGGGAAAAATAGTAAATAATTCCTAAACAAACAGTAACGTATTTTTATATATTTGTTTTATTTTTTATGTGAAATGTTAAATTTAATAGTACACTCATATCCAAAATTAAGGTCACAAACATAAAATCTGTGAAAACGGATGTAATTCACTGTGCTGCCACGAAATTTGGCATAGAGGTAATTACAATGGGAGAAAGGATATAGCAACATAAAAATTTGGAAAAGATTTTAATTGTGAATTAAAATACAGGGTATATCAAAAAGTGTTATATCATGAATCAGAGATAAAGCATTTAAAGCGAATTAATATGGAGTGTGACTACCGTGCACTGCTATACAAACCTCACAATGAGCTCTCATACTGTTTATGAGGGTGTCAATAAATGTTTGTGGCAACAAAGCCCACTCCTGGCGGGTCCTGGACGGGGGGTTACGCTGTGCAATGGCTCTTCCTAGCCCTTTAAGACCCAATGTATTTGTAAACAAAGCTAGTAATGCCTGTAGAAAGTAAAATATGGACTGCAACCGCTATCTGTTGAAAAAAAAAATGTTACTTTACTCTATAAGCAAACCAGAACTATCGTTCGATTCGAGTTTTTATTACATACGACTCAGAAGCAAAGATTTAAATGAATGTCTAACCCGCACGATTGTGCGGGTTGGGTCTTAAAGGGATAGACCATCCCAAACATTTTCAACAGGATTGAAGTCCGGAGACCGCGAGAGCTAATTCATGCGGCGAATATACTCTTCTTCAAGAAAATCATCAACAATGTGAGCTTTGTGTGGCTTCGCATTATCATCCACTAGCTGTTACCCGTGACGTCGTTCACATAACATAAAAAGAAGAAATGAATTAGTTAAGCAAAGCATTTCCCTTACGATAATTAAAAGCATATATAATAAACCAATTCTTTATTACATTTTATAGGAGACAATCTCTCTATATATATTACGCTATCGTACGTGGCACAGAAAGCGCAATTATTTATTAATTACTTAATGCCAAATGAAGCGCATTTCATTGGATATTGAACAGCATTTAATGCATCCCCATACCTATAAGGGTGTTACCATAGGGCACCCTCTTCTGTCGCCAAATGCAGCCAAGTTTGTCACTAAAAGTGACGCCAACTTGGCGATACCTCTAATATTTTGCCTTCCATTGTAAACCAATAGGGTTTACTTGCTTACGGAAAATCAACAAATTGAGATATTTTAATGCAACAAAAACTAATATTAGCTTAAGGGATTATATTTAACGCTCTCGCTGCGTATTTTTTTTTTTTTTTTTTTGAATCAAAATAGGTTCAAAAATTGCGCATTTTTTTATTACATGTTTCAAATCTATATATAGCTTAGAAGCTTAGAGTTTAAATATGTAAACATTTTTTGTAAAAGAGTTCAGGATCTTAGATGGGATAGGATATTAGAAATTAGGCGAAAACAGGTCTGTCACTGGAGACTATTTTTATAGTCTCGCACCACTTTTGTAAAAAAATCAATTTTGTAGTATAGTTATTTTGTAGATGTTGTTAAAGTCTATATGGAATTTTAGTATTTAAATAGTGATAACAGTTGAATTAAAAAATAGTCGCCAGTGGAAAAAATGAATCCCCGAGGAAATCTCGGATTGCGCAAATTTTGCTACTTTTACGTTTCTCGAGGAAATCTCGGGTTGCGCAGCGAGAAGGTTAAGGGAGTCCAAGCAAATTAAATTATAAATAAAAGTAACATGATGTAATGCTTAGCATGCTTTCCCAAACATAAATCTTAAGGCTCCTGTCCCTGCCCACTCACAAGCTAATGCTAATCCTATGGGAAGGGATTTTTCTAATATCTCATTTGCATTTAGATATTTTTAAATAATTTTTTTTGCATTGGCTAGCCGAGATCCATGTCTACATTGCACATTTTTTACTTTTTCGATTTTGGTCGCAGTTATTTTTTATAAAGTTACTTTCACTTTCAAAACCGGTTCTAAAAATGAAAGTGTGATTCTAAAAAATATCTGCAAATGAAATCGCAAAAGTAAAAAAGGTGCGATGTAGAGACGGATCTCGGCTATCGAATGAAAAAAATATATTTAAAAATGTCAAAATGCAAACGAGATATTAGAAAAATCCCTCCCCATAGCATTAGCATTAGCTCGTGAGGGGAATGTGTCCATTTCACGGGATAATCAATCAAGAAGGGGAAAGGGTGCGTCAAGTGGCTCATTAAGGACATGGTTACCAGAAATAATAAACAGATCAAGAACTCTGCTTCTAAAATGTTCTCTTTTAAATATCAATGAAATTGGGATTTATTATTAAGCTTGAATATTGTATCTTGCTTCTTGAAAATAACTACACCCGCAAATAGCTGCTATGACTTCAACTAAAGTATAAACGCCTTTAAGATTTTATACCATTTACATACATCTAATTATTTATCTCGTCTTTATTTTTTACTTCAGTTATTGTACCTATAACTTGACAACTTTTAACGTGTTAAGTAAAATACTTAATTTTGAACTAGTATATTTTGTACTGATAATTCAACGGAAAACGAACAGCACGAATACACCAATTTAAAAATTGTTACATAATTTATGCCTAGTTTTACAAATATTGTTTTTTTTTCATTTTACTTGCTCTATCTTGTGTTTTTAATGTGAAATGTGTTTCTCACACCATATTTACGATTTATTAGGACAATAATAAAAACACTTTCCTTTTTTATTTGATTAAAGAAAATGTTTTATGCCAACCTAGAATGGATTTGTGAAGGCTGAATATCATTGCACCCATGAATCCTTATGCATTGAAGCAAAGGTTTTTTTTTTGTTTTTTTTTTTTGGTAAAAATGTTTTAATTTTTTTTAAAGCCTGTTGTCCAAGTAATTTCACATGTCTTAATACTCAGAGAATTTATCAAGAAAGTAAGAAAAATATACTTAAGGGGTTGAGTTACATTATTTAGAATCTTTTCTAATATGTTATAAACGGACGTTTAAACATATTAGACGTTCCAAATATGTTAAACATTTTATAAACAGACGATTTTGCCCCAAAACATTTCTTTGAGGGAGAGGAGTCAAAGGATGGACAGGACATGAATCTGAAAAGTTGTGATTTCGATTTAAAACTATTGTGCTAATAAATGGAACATTGGCGTATTAACATTGCGCGAAATCAATTTCAATATACTCGTATGATTTCATTAAATATTTTAGACACATACTTTAATGATTAGCGAAAAAGACAAACACAGATTTTAGACTATCCTAGATTAAGGAATTATGTATATTTGAGACCTACAAGATATTTGGTAAAAAATAAAAATTTAATAATAATTAAAAATTAAAACTTAGAAAGCGTTAAACTGTTTAACCATGTGCTGTTACTTATTACCATGTTGTGAAAATTGTAAGTTGAAAAGAAAAAAAAAACAACCAACAATAACAACAATAACAACAAAAAGATAACATAATTTGTTATAGTGTGAAAATTGATTAATCATAACTATTGTAAATCATGGCAATGTCTTTGTGATGAGCAATACCGCTTCGAAGTACCAAAAAAGAAAAAAAGTTGAGTTGTAATGGAAAGTTGTTTGACTTTTATTTGTCAGATTGCATGTTCTTTTGCCTTCTGAATGTCTGGATCTCAATAAAAATACTTGTGTAATAACGGAATTTGGCCAGGTAAGCTGCAACTATTCTGTATTATGGCTGTTCTCAAATCGAAACTGAGCTGGGTATTTTTTCCCCCCAGAACCGTCCAAAAAAGTGGTATGATTTGATTTACAGGCCCAATAAAAAGCGCTCATTATTTTTTGTGAACTGTTATATTTTACGTGAAGAAGTTATATACAGTAAAATTTGTCTAAGGCGGACTCTGTATAAGACGGAATATTGTCTACGACGGAAAAATTTCTCGGTCCCGAACGATTCCGCCTTAGACAGATTTTACTGTATTTTACAATTAAAATAATTAAAGCAAATTAATTACTAAAACAAGTGAAAGCAGGACGTATGCATAGCGGATTTTTTTTTTTTTTTTTTTTAACGGAAAATTTCATGGTCTGGGTGAAAGAATATGACTATAAAGAATAATGTACCTATTAAGATGAAAATCTTTTTAAAGCGATCGTTTTGCGAGTTCGCCTTAAAATATTTTACTGGTTAAAACTTTTAAAATTAAAAATATGCCTGAAAAAGGGAAAAAACACATTTTGACATAGGCAAAACTTTTTACTTCAGTTTGTCAGTCTGTCTGCGCTCCAGTTTGTAAATATGATTCGATATCTAGAAAATGCATACTATGATAATGGATTTCATTACAGCATGCTTTGCTTTTGAAATGATAAGCAGTTTAAATCATTATTATTTAAACAGGATACTAAAGAATATCAATACATTATCGTTTGCACATGGTTTTGCTATTTTTTAGAGAAAAAGAATGAAAACCAGAACAAAAACAGAAAACAAATATGCAATGCGGTATGTGTGCAATATTTTTATATCTAAAAAATACATCATATATTTTTTTAATAATGTAAAGTGTTGGAAAATGCAAGATACGTTACACAGTTTGTTTGTTTTTTTTTTTGTTTTTTTTTTTTTTGTTGTTGTTGCTGTTTTTCTCTTGGCTTGTAGATTATTTCCGGACCACATTTGCTAAAAACAGTTAAACGTTTATTTCTTTTTTTTTTTCCTTGTATCTGTTTGAATATAACGTTTTATTCTTCTGTATGCGTGTAATATTATAAATAAGATATCTTTAAAATTTGTCGTCCAGAAAGTACCTACCAAACAGATTTTTTTAACTAAATAAAATCACAAAAACGAGTTCACATAATTGCATATGGTTATGCGTGAAAATACATCTGTAGAATTTAATTTGTCATTTCGAATCATTCTAAAACTTAATATATATATATATATACAGTAGAACCTCTTTTATCCGAAACTCTCGATTAACCTAAATCCATTTTTAAAGCTTTTTTTTTTTTTTTTTTCTTTTAACTACTACATTCCTTGTATGCAAAATCCATTTTGGAAGCTTTTTTTTTTTTTTTTAACTACCATATTCCTTGTGTGTAAGCGGTCCTTTCCGAACCACGAGTACATATAAATATTTTCGATCCCCTTTCTTAGAGTTCCTTTGAATTTAACTTGATCTCCCGTAAGCTGTGGAGTGGAGCGAAGAAAATGAACAAATTAGCAATTCTGAAGCTTTTGAATGTTTTGCAAAAGGTTTGGCATGGCTAGAGCAACAGAAAGACTATGATACTGGTAAACTAATAATATTTAAAAATTCCGAGATAGAGCTTCAAAGCAAAGACAATCGAAACTGAGATAAACAAAACATTTTTTTCAAACCCTTGTGATTATGTAAAAGGTACTTAATTTCAAAATTAAAGTTCAGATAATTTATTCTTGTTTATATTTTGCTATTGCTTTATTTTTATTAAGCCCTTGTTTCCATAATACGAAATATTGCATATATTACTCCTTAATCATAAAATTGAGGCATTCTCGATTATCCGAAAATTGAGATTTTCCGAAAGAGGGTCGGTCCCAATTACTTCGGATAATAGAGGTTCTACTGTATATATATATATATATATTGAGAAGAATTATTGGATCTTGACTTAGGTTGAACATGTTAATTATTTTTATCAAATTTTGTAATAGAAAGACCCAAGAGGTGCTGAAATTTATATGTATCGAATAAAATGTTGGAAAGTGTGTGATAATGTATAATATATAAATTTTCGTTTTCTTTTTCTCATTTGACTTGATACTATTATCATAATACTATTCCAAGCGTGTATTCTGTGTTTGTTTTAATTCAGAAAAAAAAAACTTCTAATATTTTCTAAAACATATACTGCCGAAAAATTGGGATGTCTTGTGTATTATAATAGTAATAAACAGTCATGGAAAAAAAAAAAGTAAATACCCCCTACTAACTTCGAAACAACTTATTGTAGAAGAAAGTTATTGGTACCAAACAGTTGGGAAAAAAAAAAGTCTACTTTTAAATGATGTATATAAAATTTCCTTAGGGGGTCATACACTGTAAAAAAAATAATGCCAGTTTTCCGGTAGGAATCGGAAAAATAGTTGTCCTTATCGTACCGGAATAATTTCCAACCCAGCTCGGAATAAAATCCGTAAAATACCGTTTTACTGACTATTTCCTTATTTTTACGGATTTTATTCCGAGCTGGGTCGGAAATTATTCCGATACGATAAGGGCAACTATTTTCCCGATTCCTACCGGAAAAGTGGCAGTATTTTTTTTACAGTGTTTTCATCGAACCCGAACTTCGTTTTTTCTTCAATAGCAATGCCCAAATTTGACGCCATAAATAGATTCTACTTTCTTCAATTAGCCTAAATCCAAATTTTCATGAAATTCGTACGATTAGTTTCCTAGAAATTTATTATTTAAAAATAAGCATATTTTAGGGGAATTATATCTAAATTGAAATTCGGTACTCGATTGTTGAATGCTGCAGAATGACTATGTCACTTCTATTGCTGTATTATTTTTAACCAATATGAATATCTCACTCACTTAATATTTTACCAGCCCAAACGTCTCATTAAAATGAGTAAAATATATATTTATTTCAAATTATTATTTTCTGGACATTATAGAAGGCCCCTTAAACCGCTATTTTGATGTTTTTTACTCATAATTCAAAAACTACTTGGAAGAAAAATTTGAAATTGAGAATTTGCATGAAGCAGGGCATAAAAAATATAAATCTATCAAAAAATTATATGCAATTAATATTTTTTTCTAATATTAATTTCATATTTAATAATTCATATTATAATTTTTTTTAATTACAAATTCAATGTGTTTATGTTTGGATTTTTTAGTATTATAATCAAACAAAAAAATCATCACATTAGGATTTCAATTTCAGGAGATATTAATAAAAATATGAAAACGTAATTTAACGTTAGAAGCTCCAAATTTTGAATATTTATAATTCAAAAACTTATTATCCAAATTACTTGAAATTTCATTTCTAGGCATAGTTTGAACCGAAGATTTATAATATATTGTCAAAATTGGGTGTTGTCATTGAGAAAAGCAAAGTTTGGTCTAGTTTTGATTTACAGATGGCTCCCTAAGCAAACTTTATATGCATCATTTAAAAGTACACATTATTTTCAATCGTTTGGTACCTGTACATTTTTTATTATAATTATTTGCAGAGTTAGTAGGGGTATTTACTTTTTTTCCCACGACTGTACGAATATCTCTCTAAGTTAAAGAAAGGTAAGAAGTTTCCAATATTACAGCATGTTCGTATTATTTAATTATTATTATTAGGCGAATTATTATTATTATTATTTACATTTGTATATGTTTGTTAACATTTCTATGCTATAATAATAAGTTTTAAATTTCCCTATTTTCGTAATAAAATATACGTTATACAATCGTAATACATAAACAACAATAATGCTTTCAGCCAATAACAAAATGAACTGATAACTGAATGTTACACGCAAGAAGTCCGAACACCGAAATTTCATATTTTGTTCTATTATATGTGCATAGCTGCGAACTTTTACGCTTTTTTACTACCACTAAAATTTAATAGAGATTTTCGTCTTTTTTCATCGTGAGATTTCGATGTTTAAATAAGACAATATTTACGATAAAATTTTAGTGGTAGGAAAAAAGCGTAAAAGTTGGCAGCTATGTATGTGCCAAAATTTACCATTTTTTTTAAATGTTTGACACTTTCTGCCAAACTTTTCCTTTGACATGTTTTATTTCTCCAGGTTTTCAGTCTTTTAACACACACACAGATATATATATATATATATATACAGTAGCGCTCAAAGGTATTTTGACAACGATAATAATTGACTTAAATAAAAGCAATAATAAAATACAAAAATCAATCACTTATTTTATTTAACCATATTCAATGTTTTACGGAATTTTAGCAAATGAACTAGAGTCCTGCACGTGTCGGTTTGTACCCGACCCGAACTCGCAAACTCCATTTTAAGTCAACCCGCAACCCGACCCGAACCCAACAAAATGTCTAATGAAAAATAAATGGTAGCCATTATTTTTTAGCTAAAGAAGCGAATAAGGCTTCAGTGTGGCTACCTTTCTTAATTACAAGCCAATAGGCTGTTATCTGTTACTTTTTCCCTTCTCCTGCATCCCCTCCCGTGAGATAGACACCAATCCCTCGTGAGTGCCTTCGCCGTCAGGGACAGGAGCCTTAAGGGAGACCAAACTGGTCACCAAGGACGTCTAGTATGAGTAATTTAAGGTATTTGTTTATTATAGGATAATTGACATAACTCAGGATTATACGCTGAACCAGGATGTCTGTTTATATCATAAAGAAATAAGAAAATGTCACAGATGTCATTTACGCACCGGGATACCTAATTGTTGTCAAAATAAATTATTTTGCTTGACATGGTAACCCGGCTATTGTTGTTTATTTATTAATAAATTATTTACTTACTTTAATTTTCTTTTAAAATTATATAAATTAATGAAACTTTTTATTTCTTTATTGTTATTTCCTTTTTTAAGTAATAGAACATAATTTAAAAATATACATGTAACTGGTATTCAAAACAATGTTTTCGTCAAATTGGCATCAAAAACAGATCGCGCCAAACCAGGTGCGTATATGGCATCTGTGGCAAGAAAATTATCGGATGATACTTTTTTATATGAAACTAGCAAACCCCGCGGCTTTGCTCGCGTAATATTTGAAATATGCCAAGTGAGATTTATATGTCTAATTTTTATTAAAAGGTACTAACTAAATTTTTATTTTATTAAAAGGTAGTATTTTATTTTATTAAAAATGTACTTATTACTTTTAGCAATAATTCAAAAATTACTATTGAAAACACAGTTTGTTTAAACATCATCATTACACTGCATTGAGCAGAAATGAGACTTAAATTAATAAAACGAAATAAAACTAAATAAATAATAATTTAGAAAATATTCTGAAACTTATGCTCAATTAATACGCTCATTTCAGTATTCATTTGAAGTTTTGAATTTTTTAGAAACCATCTTATTACATCTTAAAATTAACTATCATGTCAAATTCCAAGTCCTACCATCTCTCACAACATAAAGGACTATGTTAAAACAGGAACTGTCACCATTAATTTGCCAACATAAATTTTGAAATCGGTTTGTTATTTCCTAATATTCCACAGAAACGTAATTTAGAAAGCTTTTAAAGGCCTTTTTTAGAACTTTTGTTCTTCCTGTGAACCCCAGGTGGTAGAGTCATCGGCATAAAATATAGCCTGTGTAGGATCAGAGACTGTTACCATTGATTCGCAACTATTACTTTTATAATCGGTTTATATTCCCTGAAATTGCATAGAAATCGTAATTTAGGACATTTTTAGAATGCTTTTCGCACCTCCCCTCCGCTTCATCCCTTTTTAATTCGAATTTATTTTCGACAGTCCTTCGAGGGCATTTATATTTTATAAGTAACTACCATGCCATATTTAAAGTTTCTAGCCTTTTCAGTATCACAGAAATCGCAATTTAGAAAGTTTTTAGCTCCTGCAACCCTCTGGTGGTAGTGCCAAAGACATAAAATATAGCTTATGTTTGAGCAGGTTCTGTCACCAACAATTTGTCATCATTATTTTTTTTAATCGGTTTGGTATTTGATAAGATTGCATAAAAATTGTAATTTATAACGCTTTTCGCTCACTTCATCTCTTTAAATTTGAAATTTTCTTTCGACTGTTCTTAGAAAGTAGTTGCATCTTGTAAGTAAATACCATGCCATACTTCAAAGTGTTAGACATCTCAGTTGTGAAAAAAAACGCAAATTAGAACATGTTTTGCTTTTGCAACGCTCAGAAGGTAGTGACAGCAACATAAAATATAACCTATGTTATAGCAGGACTGTCACCATTGATTTACAACCATTACTTTTGAAGTAGCTTCGGTATTTCCTGAGATTGAGTAGAAATTGCAATTTAGAACGCTTTTAGAACTCTTTTCGCGCATTTTCACCCCTTTTTAAATTTCCAATTTTTTCGAAACTGTTCTAAAAGATCATTTATATCTAATAAATATGTATCTCGCCTAATTTTAAGTTGCTAGCCCCTACCGATCACAAAAATGGAAATTTAGAACGCTTTTTTGCTCCTGCAACATCTAGGTGATAGTGACACCGACATAAAATAGCGTCTATGTTAGAGCAGAAGCTGTCAGCATCAATTTCATTTGCTGACAAATCGGCATTTAGAACGTTTTTGAACGCTTTTCGCTGATTTTGCTCCTGCATCTCTTCTGTGGTAGTGGAAACAGATATAAAATATAGTCTATCTTGGAGCAAGATCTGTCATCATAATTTTTACCCCATTATATTTGAAATCGGTTCAGTACTTCGTGAGATTGCATAGAAATCGCAATTTAGAACGTTTTTTGCAGCGCTTTTTGCACATTTTGACCCCTTTTTAAATTTCGATTTTTTTAGGAAATGTCCTTAGAGATCATTGATATCTTATAACTAACTTCAATTCCAAATTTCACAATTCTAGGTCCTTCGTAACGCAAAAACCGCAATTTAGAACGTTTTTCTCCTGCAACCCCTTTGGGGTAGTTGCACCGACATAAAACATAGCCTATGTTGGAGCAAGGGTTGTCACGATCATTTTGACGCCAATATTTTTTAAATCGGTTTGGTATTTCTTGAGATTGTGTGGAAACCACCACATGTAGGACGTTTTTAGAACGCTTTTCGCGCATTTTCACCCCTTTTAAATTTCGAATTGTTTAAGAACTGTTCTTAGAAATCCTTTATATCTAATAAGTAGCTAATATTTCAAATTTCATATTTCCAGGACCTTCAGTAACGCAAAAATTGCATTTTTAGAACGTTTTTTCTCCTGCACCCCCTTTGGGGTAGTGACACCGACATAAAATCTAGCCTATCTTGGAGCAAGAGTTTCACCATAATTTTGACACCAATTTTTTTGAAATCGGTTTGGTATTTTCTGAGATTATGTAGAAACTACCATTTGGAACGTTTTTTAGAACGCTTTTTGTGCATTTTCACCCCTTTTAAATTTCGAATTGTTTAAGAACTGTTCTTAGACAGCATTTATATCTTATAAGTAACTAATATTCCAAATTTCATATTTATAGGCCCTTCAGTAACGCATAAATCGCATTTTTAGAACTTTTTTGCTCCTGCACCCCCTTTGGGGTAATGGCACCGACATAAAATATAGCCTATGTTTTAAGTTGGACTAACACCATCATTTTGATACCATTACTTTTAAAATCGGTTCGGTAGCTCCAGAGATTACCTCTAATAAACAAACAAACTTTACTTCTTTATAATATTAGTATAGATGATCATCTAGAACATTATTAAGTCTTTACCACACAAAAAACAAACCTGTTTACAACAATATATTTATTTTTTCACCAAATTTCTTTCTCTAAAAAAAGCAAATTGACTACGAACCCGATTACAGAACATAACCTTTCTATCTAGTTCATTTTTTACTTTTTAAGAATGAAAATACATATTTCCTACTAATCATTACGTAATTTTCGACATTGATAATTTTACTGTGCATATTATTGACATTTGTTATCCATTTACTCTTCAAAAGTTTTTTTTTTAATGTTAAATTAAAATTTAAATCTTTATGTCAACCGTGCGCAGACGATAAACCGTAAGTATCGATAACAATTTTCTTTAAATAATAAGAATTAATATAATGATACAATCTCATTTTATTTCAACAACAAAGCATATCCGTTTTATTTTGCATATATGACGTCACATTTGCCTTCATTCCGCACTTACACAAAATTCATGCACCTTGTATTATTAAAAATACTTGAAAATTTCCAATCTCTCAATTGGAAATTAAATTATTATTCTGGGTTTTTATTTTGTGGCAACGAAAAAAGGAAGATCGTTAAATTTTATCGGAAAAATGTCAATTCATTGTGTATGAAAAATAATGAAATTTTGGATTATTAAGCAAATTATTTGAATAAAATAAATTAAACATAGCCTATGTTCATTTCCAGGATGTAATCCATCTATATTCAAAAATACAAAAGCATTAATTCATCCGTTTAGACGTAGAGTTCATTCAAACTTTTGGACACACATTGACATTTATAATATTATAAGGATAAATATGAATTCTACTACTACAGCGCACCGGAACAAGCTCACATAGGCTTCAAGGACATCATCCGTATAGCGATGTGCGTTGACAGTACTCGCAACGAAGACGTACAGTGGTGTAAGACTGGCCAACATTATGTTGCCTCAGACAAGGATTCCTTTGACACGAAATCTGTCGATTTCTCTTACGTAGGAGGGATGATATCGAGCTCCACGTTTTCTCCAGATGAAGATACGGCGAAAATCACCCTGCGTGGTGAATCTCGACTCATCACTTAAAAGAACACACTCCCATTCTTGTTGTGTCCAAGAATAATGTCTTCGGCTCAAGAACAACAGGGCTCTACTGTTGGATGCAGTGAAAGGGACACACATTACTGGACGCAGTGCCTTAGGGATGAGGTCCTTGAAGCCTATGTGAGGTTGTTCCGCGGTGATGTAGGCCTGGACTTCATGTTTATGTACGATAATGCGAAGCCACACAGAGCTCACATTGTTGATGATTTTCTTTAAGAAGAGGATATCCGCCGTATGAATTGACCCTCGAGGTATCCGGACCTGAATCCTATTGAACATGTTTGGGATGGTCTAGGAAGAGCCGTTGCACAACGTAAATCCCCCTCGCAGGACCGGCCAGGATTTAACAGCCGCGCTTTTGGAAGAATGGGCTTTGTTTCCACAAAAATTTATTGACACCCTCATAAACAGTATGAGAACTTGTTGTGAGGCTTGTATAGCAGTACACAGTGGTCACACTCCATATTAGACAGACTTTTACCGAGATAAATGCTTTATCTCTGATTCATGATTTACCGCTTTTGATATGTATCTTAATTCATAATTAAAACCTTTTCCATATCCCAAAGAAATATATCTCTGTGCCAAATTTCGTGGCAACACAGTGAATAGTTCATCCGTTTTTACAGATTTTATGTTTGTGATCTTAATTTTGGACATGAGTGTACTTCGAAAATAATTCTATGTATTTATTTACCTCTTTTGCTTTTTAGAGCAAAGAAATAAAACAATATTTCCATTTACTGCTTGAGAGCTCTCAGCACATAAAAAATCTTAAATCTTGAATTGCGGTGTTTTTATAGTACGTGTTATTCAGGGGCGTAGCTACAAATATATTTTCGGGGTGGGGGGGGTGGGGGATTAAAAAATTTTCGAACTTGAAACAAAATGTTTCATTTCCCAACTGAAATGACATGTGCAATGTGTGTTTATGATAATGATTAATGATACTTATGCGAAAAAAATCCTTTCCAAAGAAAAATATTGAAGCTAAAAACATAAAAATTATAATTATTGGTTTGTTTAATAAAAGTTTAAGTACACCTCTTTCATTTAAATAATTAAAATCAAAACTAAATTAATTTCTATTTTCCTATCTTGGAATCATTGAGCATGAAAATAATAAGATACCCAATTGCTAGATGAATAGTTAAGGAAGCAATTTCAAACAATACAGTAAATGTAAGATTTAAACTTAGAAAAATTGCATATTTTTAGAGAAAACCAACATTAGTTTAAGGTTTGCAAAATGTTTGTCTTCTATTACGTACGAGTCATAATTACACTTCATATGAAAATACCGTCATGTTATTTTGAAAAAACAACAAAGATTTGGAAGAAATAAAAAAAATAGATTAGAGACACTATTAATGAACAACAATAGGGAAATTCAGGTCTGGATATGATGATATCGATATTTTCGTAGCGCATTAAAACACAATGACAATTTGAGTCTGACTGCTTTTCGTACTTCTTTTGATAAGTTAACTTGTTTACTATTACAGAACTCAGAAAGGCAGTTAGAAAAACAATAAAAATTTCCTATTTTTTTACTATTGCTTTTAAAAAAAAAAGAAAAACTCTTTCAAAAATCTACAATTTCCCAACTCTAAGCTCAAATTTCCCGTTCGCATATATTGGGGAAGGGGGCTCCCCCCCATAACCCCCATCGCGACGCCTCTGGTGTTATTCTACATTACTGGAAAATCTAAAAGTTTGAACTATGATTTTTATAGTTCGGGTTATTCTATAGTATGATATTATGTAGTTGGATGTTTAGGGATTCTGCGTTATTTTTTGTATATTTCTTAAGAAAGGACTGTTTGTATGAAATGAGATGTTTATTCAGTTACGTAACATGAAAATTTAAGGATGAAATACATAAAAATTGTTTTTTTTTTTTTTATAAGGTTTATTTAACTTTTATTCACTGTTTAAATGTTTTTAAACTTAAATAATGTATAATTCAGACTATGAGATAGAAAAAAAAAGGCTGCTAATTTTAGATGAAAAGTTTTTCTAAATATTCAGTACATTTATTTAAAAATGGTAGAAAATGTGTTTAGTTGTTTGTTTTTAAAATTTTCGCGATATTCATTTTATAGTTATAGAAAAAGTTTGTAATCTAATCTCCAGAGAAAATGAACTTAAAATAATCTCCGCAAAACAGCATGAGTCTTGTTTAACCCTTTGTGACTCAGCAACTCCCATTTGACAAATAAATGTTCGAATACAGGGTGCGGCAGATATTTGAGAGCAAAATAACGCCTGCTTTCAAACCTGAACAGACACTAGATATACAACATTTTTTGCCTTTTAAGAGGGCTTAGAGCCAAAAAAATCGATTTTTTTTTTTATCTATTTTGATTATTCAATTAATTCTGAACACAGTACAAAAAACCGCATAAAAGTATTTGCATTTTTAACGGAGTCATAAGCGTTTATGTAACAATCGCTTTCAAAGCCGCACCTATTTAATTGCAACTGTAAGTCGCGTTTTCACAAAATTTTATTTTTACGACTATCCCTAAGATTAAAAAAAGATCTATTTGATGAAATGGCTTTTTTTTTTTTTTTTTTTTTTTTTTTTTTTGCATGCATAAAACATCTTTATCTATAGAATGAATTAATATTTTTGATATTTTAATATTTTGTGTATTTTTAATGAAAAAAATGTATTTTTAGGGTGTTTTTAATTTTCAACTTTGAGAGTTTTTTTATTACGGTTTCCTTTGAGTGATAGTTATATCCCTAACTCATTCTGTAGAGTAAAGTTTCCTGATCATTGTAAAGCAAAAATTGGGTTCTTATGTCAATTCAACGTTAAGATATCTTACGGATGGTGATAGGACACCTAAATTTGTTTTCGAAAATTGTGTTATATAAATTTTGCTATACTTTTTATTTTATTACATTAAAGTACTTCATTTTATAATTTTATAAGACTACAAACATACCTTAAAAATATCAGAAAGTTTAAATTAGTTGCATTGAATACTTCTGTTTTTATACGGACTCGAAGCGAGAGCTCTATTTACATGTTTTTTTGAATACACAACGGCTTCTCTGAGAGCTGAAACTATGTTGTGTGGATGCCTATTGGAATCCCTCTTAACCATGCCCCATACGTAATAGACCATCTAAAGGGTCGTGTACTGTCGAGGAAAAAATAAAGTAAACACCCCCTACTAATTCCTCAACAAATTTTCGTGGAAGACATTTACTGGTACCGAACGATTGGAAATAAAGTCAACTTTTAAATTACCTATATAAAATTTCATTAGGGTAGCATCTACATATTAAAACAAACCCAAACATCATTTTTTTCAATGGCAATACCCAATTTTAACAAGATATTTCAAATCTTCGGTTCAAACTATGCCTAGTCACAGAATTTCAAGTCATTTGAATGATAAGGTTTGGAATTATAAACATTCAAAATTTAGTGCTTCTAATATACATTTTCAAATTTATTAAATATCTCCTGAAATTATACTCCTAATGTGCTAATTTTTTGGATAGCAATAATACTAAAATACCCAAACATAAATACATTGAATTTGCAATTTTTATAATTTTATGATATGAATTATGAAATTAATATTCGAAAAAAATTTTGAATTGCAAACTGCATTTTTTTTGATGGATTTAGATTTATTATGTCCTGCTTTATGGAAATCCAAATTTTACATTTTTCTTCCAAGTAGTTTTCAAATAATACTTAAAAAACGGCAAAATGATGGTTTAAGGGGCCGTCTATGATAGAAGTGAGTAGATATTTTGAAATTTATTATGCTATCATTTAATCTAGCAGTCTTCAATGACTTCTTGAGTGACGCTTAAGAAGCCTTGATCAAGAAGGGGGACCTCTCGGTCAACAATCGAGTACCGAACTTCAATTTGGATACAGCCCCTAAAATACGCTCGCTTTAAAATAATTAATTTCTCTAAAATTTATCGTACGAATTGCATAAAAATTCGTTTCCAGGCTAATTGAATGATGTGGAGTTCATTTATGCTGTCAGAATTGTGTACTGCTATTGAGAAAAACAAAGTTAGGGTTCGTTTTAATATGTAGAGGGCCCTCTAAGCAAATTTTATATACATCATTTAAAAGTAAATTTTATTATCAATCGTGTGATACCAGTAACTTTCTTCTACGATAGATTTCTGTAGAGTTAGTAAGAGGTGTTTACTTTTTTTCCACGACTGTACCTTTTAAACTCGTCGAAAATCAACAAAAACTATGAAAGTTTGAATTATTGCACATTCATTATTTTTTTATGTTTACACATGAAATTTTTGATTTTATTAAAGAGATTATGCTTTTTAATATAGTACTACTAGAAACTGATTAGTCTTTTACAGAACTTTTGTATTGTTGAAATAAAAACAGCTCTTATTTTCACTCAGTAAGTCATTGCGCGCATGATATCTTGAGAACACATGTATGGATTGTTATGAAACTTGATATATATATATAATAAGCACATAGGTATTTTTTTAATGATATACTCTTGGGTCAAAATTATTTCATAAACTATATAAAAGAAATATTTTTGTAAAAAAACATTTTTAATGAATAAAAATAGTCATAACTAAAATATTACCACTGTAAATACTTAAAAGTAGATCATTTTAAACACACATATTTGCTTAGTATCTATACCAAATTTCATAACAATCCATACATAAGTTCTCATGATATCATGCGCGCAATGACTTACGGAGTAAAAAAAAAGAGCTATTTTAATTTCAACAATACAAAAAATCCGTGAAAGGCTAATAAGTTTCTAATTGTAGCATATTGCAAAGCATAATCTGTTTAATCAATATTAAAAATTTCACTTTTATATACAGGGTGCATCTGAAATGCTTCAACAAACGTAGAGGGATGATAGTACTCATGAAGACGAACAAAAAAAAAAAGGCCATGGAACATAGGGTCGCAAATGACGTTTAAAGGATGAAAATCCAGAAAATGCGTCTGGCAATGGACAAACTGAGACAAGAAAGAAACATTCCAGAAAATTATTTATTGCACAGAATGGGTACAACACAGCTCGTGATGAACAGAGAAAACAAATATTTTACAGCAATTGTTCAAAGTGTCGATCGCGGACATTATTACACAGAATACAACCATGGAGGAACGACTGACGGACACGCTCGAAGACTTCGGGAGTCCTGCATACGTGGATTCCTGCTCACAGATTTGTTAGGCTTTCTTCCACGTTTTTGTTATCTCTTTCTGACCGGATATGCACAGAGTGAATGGAAAACCAGCTTCGTGCTACTAGCAGCTCTGCAGAAAAGCAGCACGCGAGATTTCGATATTTTTATTAGTTTTGTAATTTTCACCCTTTAAAATCCATTTTCGACCCCATCTTCTATTGCATTTTTTGTTCGTCTTGACGAGTACTATCATCCCCCTAAGTTTGTTGAAGCATTTCAGATATACCCTGTATAAAAAGTTTTTGATGTAGACTAATTCAAACTTTTAATTTTTCCGTTAATTTTCGTCGTGTTTAAAAGGTACAAGATCCCTTAATACCTTGGGAGCTGGAGGGAAGTAAGTTGAGAATGACATGGTCATGAATGTTTTTGGCGACGTATTATTGTGTTGTATAAGCTTAATGGAATATTGCAGAGCCTTTTTGAAAAGCGTACGGTCTACCACGTATTAAAGAAGTAATCCAGAGTTTTAACACCTCGGTATAAACAACGGCGTTGATTTTAGCACTTTGAAGAAAGAAATGTGGAGGCATCAGATCGTCTTCGCTGATCACGCCCCCCCCCCCCCCCCCCAGAAAAATCAGTGAGGTTGGAAATTTTCTGTGCATGAAGGTCGGAAATTCTTTGGGGATTTTACACAGCCACCGATCTTTTTATGGTTCACTTTCTGTGCCTGGACAAAGTTCTCCTCATCAGAGAAAAACAACATCATTCCTGGCATCTCTTGATGTTTCAGCTTGTTAAGGGGGCTGATCACTCAGCTAAGCCTAAGGGCATTGGATGCATTCGTATATTTAAAATATCTCTTCGGGAAATTAATATTTTAACTACCATTTTTTGTGTACACTTCCTGAAAGATGTCTCTTTTTTTTCTTAGTTCTCAAAATGTTTCTAAAATCTAGACTTAATTTTATATGAAGTGCTAAAATCTCACTCACAGTTCGCCCGCTTTTAACACATAAAATATTAAATTCAGCAATTATTTTAGAAAAATTTTGAAAACTAAGAAAAAAAGAGCCATCCTTTAACCCCCTCACTGACAAGCCCGTGTTAATACGTTCACTAAGCCCCAGATTTCACTGCAATACAAGCAGTATTTAAAGTAATATAATTCAATTGATTTAATGTATTTTTAATACATTGAACAATGATTAATACTTCCAAGGATTGCATTTATATTCGTTATTAAGTTTTTTTTTTTTAAATGTTCAAAGAATCCTTTTTTTAAGCATTTAAAACAAAATGCAGAAAAAAACAACATTACAATTTTGCCCTTTTCCAAGCCAGTCGGAGGGTTAAAAAGAATGCACAGAAAAAAGATGTTAAAAATATGACTTTGCCGAGAAGATATTTTAAATATGCGAATGCATCAAAAGTCCATAGACTTAACATTACGGAGGAGAATTCCGAAGCTGAGTGACCAGCCTCCTTATAGTCCAAGAGCCGGCAGCATAAAAACCTATGTTATCAAGTACAAGAAAAAAAACTTTATTTTATGGAGGAGTAGAAGTAGGGGAATCTAATGATCCATGTCTGCCGGAAGTGAAGTAGTGCATAAGCCAAAAATTAATACCACCAGTGTTTGACTCTTAGGTTTATCATTGTGTTTTCCTGCTCCCAGTCCTCCATGTGTTCATATCTTGGTTGTAGGACAAACACAATGATAAACCTACGAGTCAACCACTAGTGGCATTAATTTTTGGCTTATGCACCACTTCACTTCCTGCAGACATGGATCATTAGATTCCCCCACTTCTGCTCTCCCATATAATAAAGTTTTTTTTCTTGTACTTGATAACATAGGTTTTTGTGCTGTCGGCTCTTGGACTATTAAGGCTACGCTGGTCTCTTGTCAGGCAGTTATCCCTGGCTCTCTCGGATAATAGTTGTCCTCTCCTCATCACGTACAATTTCTAACATAGGTCCTCACAAATCGCAAATCGGATGGTGGGCTCGTCAACCTAAATAGCGTCCTCATCCATTTTCTAGGGTTTTGATCAACACCTAGGCCAAGGTCGGCGAACCTTTTCACAACCGCGTGCCAATTTCTTTCAAAAAAAAAATTGAAGTGAACATGGCGTGCCAACAGCCCCCCCCCCCCCCCAAGGCCCATTCCCGACAAAAAAATACATTGAATGAAAATTTCTTAAAAAATATAAATTTCATTTCATTTTACAAATGTTTTAACAATCAAACTATTATTTTTTTTCATAACTTATTTCAAAAAAAGGCATGCTTTATCAGTTTTATTAATACATTTGTCATTTTAACAGACTAAAAACTAACGAATTCCAGCCACAGTTAAATAAAACCTCATTTGCAGACCAAAATGTGTTAAATTATGCACAAATATCAGAAATATTACTGCAATCACAGGCACCAGCATAACGAAGTCGAAGAAATGGGGAGGCGTAAATATCAAAAGTTTCTAAGCGGGTAAGTTCAGTGCTATGACAAGTACACAAATAAGTATTATAAAAAACAAAAGCTATTTTCAGTCAAGCTCGTATATTAATAAAACAAGCTGTAAATTGCACGTCAAACGTATCAAATGAAGTGCGCTCGTACTGTAACTAGTTTTATAAATATTTTTGAACCACATATTGTACTGAATGTATATTTTTGTGCACTTCGTAAGTGCTTATCCATTCCATGCTGTTCGAAAGGCTGTAACATCATTAAAATGCACTTGAAATAATGTTTTCCCATTGCCCATAATGTAACGGAAAACTTTTGACTGTCTCTGTCATTAAACTATACATACGATTTTTATAAAATTTGAAATGACTCGACAACATTTTGCAGCAATTATATATTTAAAATTTCAGACCGTTCCGTTGGGTAGTTTTTGCTCTGTTATATGCGGACGGATAGACAGACAGACAGACGGACCGAACGACGACTATAGGTGCTACGTATTTATATAATTACGAACGCTCCTAAAAAGAATAATGATGCGCAGAATTTTGGAAATTTGACTGAATTCTGATTTAGAACTTCAATCAATGGCGTGTCAAAAATATGTTCTCACGTGCCAGCTACGGCACGCGTGCCATAGGTTCGCCGACCCTGCTAGGCTAACGAAAAAGACAGGCTACCGCGGTGCATCCCAAGTGTATTTTGTTACAGACCGCTAGAGTGACGTGATGCTCTTTTTGTACACCTGCATTTGTGCATTCGAGCATCACGTGACACCAGCGGTCTGTAAAAGAAAGATAGTGGAATGCATCGCGATAGCCTGTCTTTTTCGTTAGCCTCGGATCAACACGAATGACGAATTCCTGCATCTTTTTAATGTCATATCACTGATAATGTCATTTCATGTACAGTGTTAAAAATATCGTGAAAAATTACCTCTTTTTTTAAAGGCTATCTATTTTCTGACCAATGAGAACGCTCCATAGGTGTTTATGAAGCATTCTCATTGGTCAGAAAATAGATAGCCTTTAAAAACAGAGGTAATTTTTCACGATATTTTTAACAGTGTATGAACGGTTGCTACCAGGTGTCCCAAAACTGACTGATGGATTTTAAAATTCAGTAACTTGCAAACGGTGCCAGATATTTAAAGAAAATCTTGCAGGAGGGTTATATATGACGTCAGGAGTTTGTTTGCTGTGATTCTTGATTTCAGTTCGAATTTCAAACAATAGATGGCGCTGAGAACAATAGGTGCTCAGTCCAGACCCGATTTTTGGTACTTCGGGATCCATTCAACACATTTTAATCTCTTTTTTTCGCATGCAAGAAGAGAGAAGCCGAAAAACTCAGCCCGGATTTAGCGGTTATAGCTTGCAGCGCCACATATCGACGCTACTTTTAACTAAAACTGAGAATTGCAGCATAAAACTCCTGACATCATACATAACACTCCTGCAAGAATTTTTTTAATATCTGTCACCGTTTACAAATTATTAAATTTTAAAATGCATCAGTCATTTTTGGGACACGCGGTACATCAAACGTGGCAGCCTTCAGTTTTGCTGCTTATTTTAAAGACGAATGACCAGGAATGCAGCAGTTTCTAAATCGGGGTATTCGTAGTTAATCGTATTGTTATTTAATAAACGTTTTCTTCTTGTGTCTAAATTTTTGAGATAAACTGTATAAAACAATCAAATAGTTAATACTTAGATGTGGGATAAACACGCACAAATGTTATTAACCCTAGAATGCATAGTGTTGCCATTTGGCAGCACTTTAATTTTCTCTTTATACGTTGTTCAGATTATAATGCAGCATTTGACTCACTTTATTTTTCTCCTAAATTTTGGTTAAAAGTTGACATGTGACGTTTTTAAGGTTTTTCTTGTTCAATATACAGTTTTTACATAGTAATTTTAGGGGGAAGTGATGGATGATAAAAAAAAAATCATGCACTAGAGGGTTAAGGGGTCTCAGGACTCTTAAAATGGGAAAAAAAAAGACAATTTTCAACATTTGACATCTTAAAATGTAAGGTCAGTCTGCCTAAATGAGACATGATTCCCGGTAGTTTTGTCGCATTTAGGGTATATTTGGGATTTTATTATATAAATGTATATTTTATTAAGCAACAAATTACTGAATACTGTACCTTTAGTTGAAAACTAACTTGTTTTGTAGAAATTTAATAATTATCTGTAGTATAAAACCACAATATAGGATTGTCGCATTTAGGTCATTTTTGTCGCATTTATGGCAGCTAAAACCTAAATGAGACGTTCATAGTCCTAAATGTGATAATGCATTTTATACATAACAATTCATCTGAAAAAGTTCATGTAACGATTAACTGATGTGACAGAAAATTGCCACATTACAACTGTGAGCGTTCTGCGAAACCAGTGTTGCCAGATGGGCTACTTTTTTAAATTCAGATTCCTTGATTGGCACCACTTTTTTGAAATTGTAAAATACGCCTTATTTAATGACATATTAATTAAGGCAAAGACAAACGAAATTTTACCGTTTCAAAAAAGTGGTGCTAATCAAGAAATGTGAATTTAAAAAAAGTAGCCCACTGGCGGCACTGTGCGAAACCATTCGATTGAAAGATGAATAAAATGCACGATTAACTCATAAAATACTGTTTTTGCACTAAACTGTTTGTACAGTACTATTTCTAATAAAATTTTGAGTTTTCAAACATTTCAAACAATAGTACTAGGCTCCAAATGAAGCAAAATTTCGCTGTAACGATAGTTAAACTGGAAATTACAAGTTAAACTTTGAAAATTTAAAAAAGCAGCTCTAACAGCAGTTAAGGGCGAACTGTAATTATTTTTTGAATTAATTAACCCTTAACTGCTGTGAGCGGTCTCCGAGACCACTTGATTAAAAGATGAATGAAAGTCTCTGTTAACTCACAGGGTACTGTTTCTGTACTAAAATTTAAGTACAGGACTATTATAATTAAATTTTTCAATATTATTCTTAAAATGTTTATCACGGCGCAGCACCGTGCTGTTTATCAATTTTACACTGCTAATATGCAAAAGTTATTTGAATGTTGCGTATAATGCCTGATATAAATAACCCTCAAATAAATAAATGCGTTCCTAATATAAAAAACTCTCATCTCTCTTTGCCATAACTATAATTAAATGATTGTCGCAGAAAACATCGTTTAAAATTCGCGAAATTCGCTCGTCAATATTAACCCATAATTTATACACTAGTGCGATTTGGGTTTCCGTAACCGCATAATTTTGCTGACAATCTGGTGATAATGAAATATAGCTACATGATCCATATACGAAATTTAATAAGGAATCCAAATGAAATATTTGATTTTATCAAAATTCTTATTTTGTGAATGAAAAATGCGAATTATTTAACGACGCTGACATTTCGGTCCGTGCGAATTCACAGTGTGGAGCTTACGGGTTAAAAGAGTATTTAAAAGATATTTATAATATTGTTAACTAGACTATTTATTACATATAACTTTATTTTAAAATGTCACATGATAAATACATCAGCCTTAGAAATAGATAAAATCGTACAATATTTATAATAATTCTGACTAAGCCAAAGAGAAGCTCTGTGTCTGATATTCTGTTGAACCCAACCCCCTCTTCATTTTTCTTGCACTTTCACAAAAAAATTAACATTTTCTGTACTTAAAAATACGTATATGGAAACAAATATTCGTTTAGATAAACATGGCATTATTTATTTTTTATCTTTTACTAATTTAAAAGTAGAAAATGTCGATTATAAGGAATAAAAATTGAAAACAGAATTAAAATATCAGATTTTATAAAAGTGCTAACAAAAAATTATAACTCCTAAACCAGGGACTAACTCAATTGCATCACGTTTTAATCGGAGACAGCATTTAAGCTATCGAATGGTATAATGTTTGTAAAATTAACTTACTTAACCGCATTAAAATAAACATAAACTAGCTGACCCGCCCGGCGTTGCCCGGGCCTTAATAATATTCTTAAATGAATCTGAAATTTTTATCGCAGGTGCGTACAGAGGGGAGTAGGCGTTGAGACATTGCAAATTACCAGGGCCCGACTCTTGTTCAGTTCCAAAGTTGTGTACATTCACAGGTTAAGTTTTTTCATTTTTATATGTCTCATGCTCTTTTTATTCCAAATTAATTGATGAATTCAATGAAAATTTAATTATATTTTCAATAATTTTTATCTTTTTATATTTAAAATCTTTGGATGAAAAAGCAATTACAAATACAACATAAACTGTAATAATTGAAAAAGAAATAATAAAATTGTAAGCAAATATTACTATATAGAATATTTTAAAAAGTACCATCCAGCAAATTTATTTTCTAATAGAGTAAAACCTGTTTCTAATGGAATCCTGCAATAAACAAAAAAAATAAAGTCCCAGCTTCCCTCTCTCCCTAAGAATATTATTATGCTTTGCTCAATTTAAATAACCTGCATAAAACGGAATTTATCACTGGTCGTTTCCGTCTAAGCAGGTTTTATTGTATCTTACTTCTGGTGCACTCATAATAATATTCTTAAATGAACCTGAAATTCGTATAGCAGATTCGTACAGAGGGGGGGGGGTAAACAAAATTACTTAACGTCATGACAACATTTTTAAATTTTTTGCTGCTGATTAATTCGCATTTCCAATATAATGCTTTGCAGAAATTGCACGTTTTACTCAAAGTTCCACAGTTATGCCCCCCGGAACGTTTTAATCAATAATTTGGATTTCAGAAACAACGCGTGCACTCTGCGGTTATTAAGCCTATTTTAGCGATCGCTTATGCTCTGTGTTTAACTTTATTCCCGATTCAATCTATTTCGATTTTCTGTTCTTAATTCGGTTACTTCTTCACTTTCAAGCATTCGCCGAGATCTTTTACGGGCATTTCAAATGATATTTTGAAGCTCTATAATTGCAGCGAAAGAGGGAAACATCATGGAACTCTTTCCTCTACGGCGAAATGTAAATAAACCCGATCGCCCTAAATCCTGCCAAAGGACTTTTCACAATAACCAATGAGATGCGTTTCTCGGGCGTTGCCATTAGACAACAACAAATAATCGCGATTTCTGTGCCACGTACGTTAGCGTAATATATATATAGATTGTTTTCAATCTACACAAGATTTTCCAGAATTTTCATTATGTAAAAGTATTGCAAATTCCTTAATCACATGTCTACATTATGTTACTGGAATAGACACTGCGTTTCTTACACCTTTTTTTATTAAAAATTTTAATGAAGCTTATTTTTCTTTTTTGGTCGTCTTAAATACATATTTAAACACCTGGTTAAAGAAAAACATTAATGGGGGATTAAGCTGACTCAACACAGCTTAATTAAACATAAAATTTGATTTAAATATTATTTTAACACAATATATGAAAAATCCCATATAAATTTCTTCGTTAATCTTCTAAATGTTTCGCCGCATTTGCAACAATATCTATGTCGGTATTATAGGCACAGGCTGAAAACGAGCTCTCCTAAAGGCGTAGTAGACTTCAAATTCTAAACCGGAAACTGGTCGCCTTTTCTTTAGTTTAACTGGTCAGGTAACTGAAACGGACAAAGTAGCTCTTGACGTTTATAAGGTTATTTGATCTTTAAAGTTAAAAAATAAAAACCGGGAGCCACTTTCGGGAATTTTTGTCGCATTTCCGAAACATAGGGGCGATGTAAAATGAACGATGTGTATTTGATTGGAAATTTCTTTTAAAGAAACCGTTTTACATGCAAAAAATGTTTCAGGTTTTGTGTCTGAAGTTCGTATGCTTCAATATATAACATTTATTTACGATTCTTGCATTAAGATTTTATGTAAAAGAACATTGTCGCATTTAGGGGGTATCACATTTAGACAAACTGACCTTATTTGATTTTAAGACACAATTTTTATTGAAATTGAAAGATATAGGTATGTTCTTTCATTTCATGCATTTAAAAAATTGCAAGATGCAGAATTGCCATTTACAGGGGGTTCCAAACTGTCAGACATTTGTCCAGCAGAAAATGGGTACAACATATTACGCACAGGATTACAAAATAAATTCTGCAACTAGAATGAAAATTTTGGTGCCTACTTATACTTCAGATTGTAATAATTACTTTGAACCTAAATAAATTTATATTTAAAGCATTTTTATATTTAATACAAAGTAATATTTAGCAGATGCAAAATTTAGAAAATTTCAACTGTGTAATCACCTAAAAAAATATATTTTTAACAATAAAAGTGGAATTTTAGGTACAGATTATACAGACTAATATGAAATATATGTTTCGAAAATTTCATGAAAAAATATTCAGAAGTTTTTGAGATATCATGCGCATTATGGCCAAAAAACGTCATTTAGAAAAAAATGACTTCAAAGTTACGGAAATGCCGCTTCAGCTAATGAGCGGGTATAATTCTAAAGCCACAACTTCTGTTCTAATGGGAATTTCCAGGAAACAATTATATCAAAAATTTTAGAAAAAATAAGAGTTTAACATCTTAAAAAAAAATTTTTCGAAATTTTTAAAGCTTTAAGAGTCCTGAGACCGCTTAATTGGACCATGCAGTTTTTGTGCATATAACATATTATTCTCATACATAAAATAATTAGCCTCTATTTATATATTTTTTAAATAAACTATATTTATAAAAGGATCAAGCTACAGTTTCTAAACATTCTAAGTATCTTACTTATTAAATCTCACTCGTAATCTGCTGGGGAAAAAAAGAAAATAAGATTCAAGCAGAATGTTCTGCTTCAAAAATGGAAACGCAGTTAGTCAGAGAAACTAATATGAGTTTGGGACACAACAAGAACATAAAGTTAATTCCGGGGAACGTCGTTACGGCAACAGTTACAGTTTCTCTTTTAGAATTAAAACCAGAAGTCCAGTTAATGAAATTGTGTTAGTTTTGGTAATAGGTTGACAATTAAAGAGAGAAATAACGTATCCTCAGGAGAATTTTGACAAGAATATATAAGAACGATATAGACAATAGTCTCAAAATATTTTTAATATTGTCAAAATTTTGTCAGGGTTCTGACGTTAATGAGAGTGATGTGAATTGGTGTTAAATTGATGTAATTTCTTGTACTATTTAAAAGATTTAATTAGCGTGATTTATACAGAAGAAGGTTTTGTGATGGCCACAACGTACTAGTTTTTATATTGTTAAAATAAACTGTATTTAGAAAACGTTCAAGATACAGTTTCTAAACATTCTAAGTATCTTATTTATTAAATCTCACTCGTAATCTGCTGGGGAAAAAAGGAAAATAAGATTCAAGTAGAATATTCTGCTTCAAAAGTGGAAACGCAGTTAGTCAGAGAAACTAATATGGGTTTGGGGCACTACAAGAGAATAAAGTTAATTCCGGGGAAAGTCGTTACGGCAACAAATACAGTTTCTCTTTTAGAATTAAAACCAGAAATCCAGTTAATGAAACTGTGTTAGTTTTGGTAATAAGTTGGCAATCAGAGACAGAAATAACGAGTCCTTAGGAGAATTTTGCCAGGAATGTATAGAAAAGATACAGACAAAAAGTAAAAAATATTTTTAATATTGTCTGTGTTTCTTTCGAATTCTTATTAGTAGGGATTTCAAGATGATAATAACAAAAAGGTTGCAAGTTCAAAAATTATATATTTTTTAATAAATTACGTTTAATGAATTACATTATTTTTAACGCTTTCTACCAAACGTAAAAACAAAAATCAGTAAATTTTTCATAATCTAATTCCGTGCCTACGCCAAAGTAATGTATCGTAATAGAATTTTTGGGAAAAAAACATGAAATGCAGTAGAAAAAATAGGCGTGATTTTTCAGATAAACGTTGAATACTTACAAAAAAGTCTTTTATAAAAACTATACTTACTTTTGTACTTATTTATCAAAAGTAGAAAACTGGTTTCCTAAGCATTCTAAGTATCTTACCGATTAAATCTCACTCTTAATCTGCAGGAAAAGTAATTATTCAGAGAAACTAATATGGATTTGGGACACAACAAGAAAATAAAGTCAATTCCGTTGAAAGTCGTTACGGCAACAGTTGCAATTTCTTTTTTATAATTGAAACCAGATACGCAGTTTATGAAATTGTGTTAGTCTGGTATTAGTTAGTCAATCAGAGAGAGAAATTCCGTGTCCTCAGGAGAATTTTGTCAGGAATGTATGAAAAAGATATAGACAGTAATTTAAAAAATATATATATATTGTCTGAATTTCTTTCAAATTCTTATTAATACAGAGATGAAGACAATAATAAAAGAAAATTTGAAAACTTAGTCATAAACGTACAGTATCATTTCAACGAGAAATTTGAGATTTACAAATTCTTTGTTGAAGCTAAAGGTTACCGTTATTTAATAAACGACATTTGCTTCTTGTGCCTAAACTTTTGAGGCAGACTGTATTAAAGGATCAAATACTGAATACTTAGATGTGGGACTTACACAGACAAATTACATTAATTGGACCATGCAATTTTATATAACACAGATATAAACGGATATGTTCGGATATAACACACTATTCTCATACAGAAAATAATTAGTATCTATTTATATATTTTTAAATAAACTATATTTAGAAAAGCATCAAGACACAGATTCTAAACATTCTAAGTTTCTTACTGATTAAACCATGTAATTTTATGTCGCATATAACGTATTATTCTCATATGTAAAAGAATTAACCTCCATTTGTATATTGTTAAAATAAACTATATTTAGAAAACGATCAAGATACAGTTTCTAAACATTCTAAATATCTTACTGATTAAATCTCACTCGTAATCTGCAGGAAAAAAGAAAATAAGATTAAAGCAGAATGTGCTTCAAAAGTGGAAACACAATTAGTCAAAGAAACTAATATATGGATTCGGGACACAACAAGAAAATAAAGTCAATTCTGGAAAAGTCGTTACGTTACGGCAGCAGTTACAGTTTGCCTTTTATAATTAAAGTCAGAAGTCCAGTTAATGAAATTGTGTTTGTTTTGGTAATAGGTTGGCAATTACAGATATGGGATTACCACAGGGAAATTACATTAATTGGATCATGCAGTTTTATGTCGCATATAACACATTATTCAAATACATAAAATAATTAGCATCTATTTATATATTTTTTAAATAAACTATATTTATAAAAGATCAAGACACAGTTTCGAAACATTCTAAGCTTCTTACTGATTAAACCATGCAATTTTATGCCGCATATAACGTATTATTCTCATACGTAAAATAATTAGTCCCTAGTTGTATATTGTTAAAGTAAACTATATTTAGAAACCATGCAATTTTATGTAGCGTATGACACATTATTCTCATACATAAAATAATTAATCTCTATTTGTATATTGTTAAAATAAACTATATTTAAAAAACGTTCAAGATACAGTTTCTAAACATCCCAAGTTTCTTACTGATCAAATCTCACTCGTAATCTGCAGGGAAACAAAAATAAGATTCAAGCAGAAAGTGCTTCAAAAGTGGAAACGCAATTAGTCAAAGAAACTAACAGGGCCGATACTAAGGGAGGGGGTGGAAGGGACATGTACCCCGGGCGCTAGAACGAAGGGGCGCCAAATGAAGATTTTGTGTGTCGATTTTTCTCACGTCTATGTTTAACATGGTATTTTTAAAATCAACCTGTCTGGGGCATGTCAAAGCATAGAAGATTCTAAGGATGATATGGCATAAGAATCCTGTATAAAGCGGATTTTTTTAAAATTCTTCCGTTTGCAAAATTTTAATGAATCAATATTTGAAAAACAGATTACGTAGTTCAGTATTACGTTTTTCATGATTACAGCTATTAAATTTAAAAATAAGTCGGCTATTATTATAAATCGGAGTAGAGAGGGGGGTTGCGAAAATCTGTGTTTGCCCCTGGTGCAAAAAAAAAGGGCTAGTTTAGGCCCTAGAAACTAATATGGATTCGGGGCACAAAGAGAAGATAAAGTCAATTCCGGGAAAAGTCGTTACAGCAACAGTTACAGTTTCTCTTTTATAATTAAAACCAGAAATCCAGTTAAAGAAATTGTGTTTGTTAGTTTTGGTAATAGGTTGGCAATTAGAGGGAGAAATAACGTGTCCTCAGGAGAATTTTGTCAAGAATATATAGGAAAGTTATAGACAATAATCTCAAAGTATTTTAATATTTTCAAAATTTTGTCAGGTTTCTGACGTTAATGAGCGTGTGAATAATTAAAATTACTGTTAATTTATTTTATTTTATTTTATTTATTGCATTTTAAAAGTAAATCACTTTCTACGTACTTGGGTTAGAGGAACATTTTTCCTTATCTTGAAGTTAAAATGAGCTATTGTATTCATAACTTATTGTATGAAAAGATCCATTCTGTACACGACATACCAGTATTTCTTTTGTATATGAGAATGGGATCATAAAAGAAAATTAGATAAAGGAACAAAAAAAGTTCTTGGACGTTTCTACTGAATAACTGAGCGAGGAAGTGAAGTACAGAGGGATACAAGGTGATTACGTGATTGTACACGGGAGACCCCGCGTGTTTTTCTTTGGAAGTAGAAACTGAGAGAGAGTGTTAGGTAGTCTTGGCGAGAGGCTGGAGGTTGGAGCCGTGGATTTGGAAGTAGAAACTGAGAGAGGGTGTTAGGTAGTCTTGGCGAGAGGCTGGAGGTTGGAGCCGTGGATTTGCAAGTGAAAGTGCTCCTAGGAAAGGATTTACTCCGTCGGGGAAAACGGATATGCAAAGGATGATTCTCCGGTAAGCCTTGTTATGTTCGATAAAGTGATAAGGGAATAGCGCGTCGTTTATTAATACTACGCACTATGTAGGCATTATTTCAACGTATAACTTAATGTTGGGCAGGATCAGCTGTAACGCTGCCATCGAAATATTGAAGGCTAGAGGAAACGAGTGTGACGTCATCTCTAATTGACCGACTTCTCACTAGTGTTGGATTCACACCGGAAACTTTTGAATAGCAATTTTCTTTTTTTTTATTTGTGGAATATCTATCTTCTTATAAAACAATAACAACTATTTAAACTTACTGGTGATAATTTGGAATCCCCCAATAAAAATGAGCCAGATGCGGAAATACTGTGGCATTCCGTATCTGGCTGAATTTTTATTTAAGGATTCCGAATTCTCACCAGTAAGTTTAAATGATTATAACTGTTTTACAAGAAGATAGATATTCCACCAAATAAAATAAAATAAAATTACTATTCAAAATTTTCCGGTGCGAATTCCAACATTAGTGAGAAGTCGGTGAATTAGTGATGACGTACAACTCGTGTCCTTTGGCCTTGATTATGTCGATGGCAGCGGCTGTATCCGAGCATACAAATGTAGATAATGTTTTTTAAATGTAAATAATCTGTAAATAAAATATTCTTTAATTTTAACTGAATAAGTTAATATTTAATTATTATCCTTCTCATTTTTCACATTGTGTCCAATATCATGCAAATACCGGCGGTGGCAGCCTATCAACGAAACATCGTCTATATTAGTACTTGGAAATTTTTCCAGAAAGAAACATTCGCCTTGCATACAATAATATTTCAAATGAAAATCAAATTTCAAATAAATTGCTAAAAAGGCGCAAAGACCAACCTAGTGAAAAAGATTCGTTTCGTGTTTACACATGTCGGTGGCTCACGATAAATATTCCATCTTGTGCTGCGTTTGTGGCCTTGCCAACCTGTAATAGTGAGAAGTTCCAGGCTGGGTATCGTTCTATGTGATTTAGACGGTAAAATGTCAGTGCGCTATACTGATGGCCCAGGTTCGAGTCCCGGCGTGGAATCTTTTTCACTAGGTTGACATTTGCGCCTTTTAAGCAATTAATTTGAAATTTGATTTTCAATTGAAACATCGTCTATTCCTGGAGTTTGCATAATCTTCATCATCGTATTGACAAGGGAAAAAGCGCAACAAATTACTTTCAAATTCTTATTAATGCAGAGTTGTAGATAATAACTAGATAACAGGAATTCTGCTTTCTCAGAGTTCAGTATCGCCCTCGAAGAAAATAAAATACATATGTATATAAATATAGCTAATACAAAACATATTTCAGTTTTAAGACTTAAAACGCATTTTATTTAAAATGTCGTCATTCGCATCTTCTGAAGAATTCCTCGTTCAGTCTTAAACAACATCTACAGTAAAGTATTCATGTGACGTCACTATCGCTGAATAATACACAAATTCAAGAAAACAGATGTCGTCACTCAAGAAACTCGACAAAACAAATTAGCTGTCTAATGATTCATATGCCTTCATTTGTTTGTAATATACATAATTAAATTAAATATAGATTATAATAGCTCCATGTTTTAACAGAAATCATTCATTTAAAATATTTTTCAAAATAGCACGTATTTTAATTAATTTTTTTTCAGTAATTATTGGAAAATGGCAACAAAACGATATAATTACTATTTTCCAACTACTTTTTCTTTACTTTCTGCAGAAATGGAGTACTTGAGTTGCCTAAATTAAACAAAGGGCGCTAAAAACTACCAAAATATTAATATCTAAAAAATAAATTGAGATGCAGTTTTCAAACAAATTGCATTAAAACTACTTTTTTTTCCAAATACAATGCTATAAAATTTGAAAATGTGCGATGCTTCGAAGTTTAAAAAATTACAGTAGAGTATTTAACAGTACAATGATACATCTGCTTTGTTTTACGGCTGGCTTATACAACGGAACGTTATTTTTTGGAGACGACATTTCAATAGCTGGGAGAAAGAAATAGCATACAGGGGGCTAATAAAAGAAAACTTGAAAACTCATTCATAAACGCATAGAAACCTTTAGACGAGAAACTTGAGATTTACAAATTCCTTGTTGAAGCTAAAATTCACAAGTAAAATTCCAATTGCATTAAATATTTACATCATTGTCATTCGGCCTCTTGACAAACACGATTTCATAAACAGATACCAGTAAAACTAATATTTTTAAGTAATAGCGACATTTCAATGCAAATATTTCCTACAGAAAACCAATATTTTAACAACATTGGCATTTGATAAAAAATGTTTCTCCCAAAAAACCAACATTCCTGCAATTTTGGAAGTTCGTTCCAAATATTTCTTACAGAAAGCCAATATTTCGGCAACATTGGAATTCCATTGCAAAATTTCTGCAATATTGGAATTTGAAAACGAATATTTCCAACAGAAAACCAATATGTCAACAATATTATTGACCTTTGATTGGAAATATTTCTCCCAGAAACTAATGTGTTTACAATTTTGGAATTTTATTGCATATTTTTAAAACTGAAAAGCAATATTGGAATTTTATTGTAACAATTTCAGTAATATTGGAATCTGAAAGCGAATATTTCCGCAATATTGGAATTTCATCGCAAATATTTCTAACAGAAAACCAATATTTCTGAAATACAGGAATGTCATTGCACATATTTCGAACAGAAAACCAATATTTCTGCAACAATGGAATGCCATCGCACATACTTCGAACAGAAAACCAATATTTCTGCAACAATGGAATGACATCGCACATATTTCGAACAGAAAACCAATATTTCTGCAACAATGGAATAGCATCGCACATATTTCGAACAGAAAACCAATATTTCTGCAACAATAGAATGTCATCGCACATACTTCGAACAGAAAACCAATATTTCTGCAACAATGGAATGACATCGCACATATTTCGAATAGAAAACCAATATTTCTGCAACAATGGAATGGCATCGCACATATTTCGAACAGAAAACCAATATTTCTGCAACAATGGAAAGTCATCGCAAATAATGCTAACAGAAAACCAATATTTCTGCAATACTGGAATGTCATCGCACATATTTTGAACATAAAACCAATATTTCCCCAATATTAGCATTCCATTGCAAATACAGTGAAACTTCCGTTTAACGAAGCATCATCGTTACACTTAAACTCTTCGTTATGAAGAAAATTCGTTAAATAGAAATCAACCCAAATTCATGAAATTTGTATAATAAAATACCTATGCATAAAATGAAAAATGCACATAAATTGGAAATATTGGGAAAATGTATTTTAATTCGGGCAGTAAGTATTTTTTACCCGACTGCCAAGAAGGGTTATGTGTTTCACGCGTATCTGGGTATGAAGATTTCTTTATACCCTCGAAATATCCAAACGGCTGGATGGATTTTAATGAATGAGGTCCTTATCGATTCTTCTTAACCGTCCGATGGTTATAGGCTAGACTTTGTTTTTATAAATTCAAAATGGCGGCCGTAAAATACAAAATGGCGGTGGAGATGAAAAAAAATTTACGCACCCTATTGAGTGACATATCATTGGATAGGTCTTTTAAAATGAAGACGATTATTCATTGACTATTTTACAGTCAGAAGCTCCGTTTATATGTTACACAACCTGGAAGTTGTGTAGGTAGGATCTCTAGCTTTACTGTAACTCTAACTATCATAGACATCTATAGGCCTCATCAAAACAGTGTTTATAGATAGGAACTAACAATTAAACATAACTTAAAAATCATCAATACAAGTAAGTAATATAAAAAATAGTTCCACATTGATGAGAAATAATTAATTAGTCCGCTTTTTATGCAGTCGGGTTTTTTGATTTTTTAAATTTAATTTTTATTATGCAAAGTAGACATATGAGAAATATTTAATTGAAATAAAATCAAAAAAAAAAAAAAAAAAAAAAAAACAGATAATAAAGAGAGGTAAACGAAAACTGAAGCGTAGCTTTATCTTTTCTCTCTTTTCGCAGCATTCCGAATCCTTAAATTTAAAAAAGACTGTATAATTACTTTGTACAAGTTTCTTATAAAAAATACACTGTTCATAAAAATTTTCGCACTTTTGTAAGTATCTTAACAATTTATCTGTAACATTTTCGTGAAACTGAAATCCCTTCTTATTGCATCGAAGGATTTTAACATTTCTTCTTTTAACCGGAAACAATTAAATAAATAAATTATTTTAGTTTTATACAATCCACTGAAATAAATTCATATATCTATCGCAACAGCAACCTTTCCATTTGAATGTTATACACGCACGAAGGTGGAATAAAATTCGTTATATAGAATATATTTTTCGTAATATGGAGATTAATTTACATGTTAATGGTGTTCAAAGTCAAAGTTCAGCAAAATATTTCATTAACCTTCTCGCTGCGGAGCCCGAGATTTTCGCGGAGGTGCATTTTTCCGTCCGTTTTCCATCTTGATTATTACCACAAGTTATTTTTTTTATTGTAAATTTTGCCTTATTTAATCGGAGCATTTTCCCGAATAAATTACACGAAAATTTTTGTTTTGAAAAACCGGTGCCAAAAGAATAAAAATTCTTAAATACACAATTTTTGAAGCTACACTGTAAAAAAAAACGGACTAAAAAACGGAAATACTACTGGTAATCTAGACGCCAGTACTATTTCCGTTTTTTTTTACGGGAATTTTTACCTATAAATTACAGAAAAAATTCCTTTTTTAATCAGAAAAACGGAAAGTTTTCTGTAATTTATGGGTAAAAATTCCCGTAAAAAAACGGAAATAGTACTGGCGTCTAGATTGCCAGTAGTATTTCCGTTTTTTAGTCCGTTTTTTTTTTTTTTTTTAACAGTGTATTTTGATAAAACAATTAGGCAACGAGAGGGTTAAGTAGAAAACTTTGTTAAATAGGGATTTCGTTAAAGGGAAGTTCGACTGTATTTTAAACGTAAACCCATAATCTCATCGACATCAAAGCACGAAAATATCATCACATTACAAAATACATAATGGTCATAGCATCTCACTAATAAATCAACAATTCATAAAGAAAATTGTTATGAAATGTGAATAAACGAAGCGTCAAAGTGTCTCCTTAGCCAACCCAATAACTTGTCAAAACCAATCGAATCTCGGGTATATTCTATTTTATTAGTCTGACATTAAAGCAAGGCAGGGCAGGGCGTGTTTGGACATCGCTGATATTTTCGAGTTGTTCATGTTTATCTTTAGAGCATCTTATTCACCATAAATGTAAAAGAAAAATTGTTACGCTTTGGGTGGAGTTCTATTTACTGAATGCTCATATTTTAAGGAAAGATAAGAAACATAAATCTTCTTAATATATTATTATAATGGCATGCTCATCAACTTTTAATGGAGTACCATATAATACATATTTGAATTTCGGAACTATAGTAAATGTTTACGTGTTTTAATAAACGCTTATATCTGTTACGGTAAATGTGATTAATCCAGTGATTATGTACAATTAAAGGTGATTATTCATAATAACCACCAAACTTAGTAAATGTGATAAATTGTTGAATATTTATCAAATTTATCAAATTTCCCGGTTAGTTTATAAAATACCCAACTCGTAATGGGAAATTTAATAAATTCGGATTTTTTGTGGAGTAACGAGGTCTTAATTCAAAAAAATGAATAGTTTCAAACTAGCCGCCTCTGGCGGCCAGTTTGGTCTCCCTTAAATGTATGCTAAGCATTGCATCATGTTACTTTCATTCTTAAACTAATTGACTTGCTCATTCCTTCCTCCGAGTCCAAAGATTCTAATAGAGAAACCTAGAATTCTTTGAGAACTTGATAACATTTCATACATTTTTGTTGTTATGCGTACTTCGTCTTTTTCGACAAATACCATTTAATTTCCGTAGCTGTAAAAATGAGTGAAATTTCAAGTGTTTAAACTGAGATTTGTTCATAAATTATCTAAATTAAACTTATTTTACTTAAACATGCTATTACTTCAATGCCATTTTTTAGTATTAATAAATTTATTTAAATTTTGAAAATCATGCATTTATAAAAATTTTTCCACTACTTAATAACTAAATAATGAATATATATACTTTTGCTTTTATAGATTTGATTTCTGAGTTCATAAATATGACAATATAGTAACGTAACTAAGAGAAATAGCAAAATAAAACACTCGTGAATGCAAGCCGTTAACAAACGTTAGCGCCACCAATTTACATACTATGACGTCATAATAATATTGTCCATTCATTGTTGCAGAATCTGCTTTGCGAATGATTACCGCCATGGTCTAATATTTACTACTGTTTATGATGAATGAATCTCTTGTGTTTGTTTACTTTATGAAGTGAAATAGAAAGATGTCAACTTAATTTCAATTGAAATTATCTTGGAATATATATTTATTTGAATGTAAATTAGAAACAATACTTTGATGCTGAAGTGAAATATTTTAGTTTGTGTTACTATTATTACGATTAATTGTTTATTTAGGTACTGTTACATTACAGGGTCTTTGGCATTATTTTTTTTTAAAGCTTGGCGCAATTCGGGCTTCAGAATGCGAAATACGTCGATAAAATATATAAATAGCTCTGAAAACAAACCTGGTAAACTTTTATTTTTATTTATATGTATTTAATTTGTATTTATTTGCATATAAACATTTCATTTATACATATTATACAATATTTGTTTACATAGAAATTACTTCAGTTTCTATATAAAAATAGATTATTGGCTTCTTTAGATTAAATAAATTGTATACATATGGAAAAAATTGCTTATGTATATGAAATAGGATATAAATTGCCGGAAAACACGATGCCAGTTTTTTTTTCTCGCCAAGTACCTATGAAATATCTATTTATTTATTTATTTATTTATTGTATTTTAAATGAGATAAATGAAATATGTGTATTTTAAATGAAAGATTTATTTTATGAGTGATAGGTTTATATTTTTAATGAAATGAGGGCGATGGAAGAATATTTGGCGTTTTTTATCACCTGCGCCCGACTAATATAAAAGTCTGAAATGTCCGTTTGGCATAAAAAGTGAAGCGGTCAGCCCGGAACTATTGATGACAGTCACATGACTTCGGCTTTTATTATATAGATAACACTAAAAATTTCATTGTTAAGAATTGTTATTCTTAAGAATTGTTGAAATGGTTAAGAACGTCATGATGGTTATTAAAACTTACAATAATATTTCAATTAAAAAAATTAAATAAAAGTGGCACTTTTGCACTTTACTTTCATTAGATATGTTAGAACAGATATCTTAGATAATAACATAAGTTCTGTCCTAGATAGCATGCACAATAGCAGAAAGTTTATTTTTTTTCTGATATTATCTTGCCGTGACAAATTTGCAGCAAATCTCCCGTAAGATATACCATCACCGACTTGCATGAGTAGTTTGTTGTGAAACTGAGGTAAGACTGTCTTTTTATTCACGAAAGTTACGAAAGCAAAAACTCCCTCTGTTGAGAGAATAGACAATGAGCACATGCGCAAAAATTGGGTGCTACTCAAAGGCAAGACACACACATCACTTTTACTGTTATGGAATCTCATTTTCATTGATTGGTTAAGGAACTCAGAAAATCATATTTATTAGTTTAACTCTTCAAATGTAATTATTTTTTGTAAAGTAACATTTTATATATAATCTACAACTTATTTCATATAAAAATTCTTACAAATTAAAAGTTATGTTAATTTACTAAGTTATGTTTACGTCTTCGACCATTTTAAATTTATATTGAAAATTTAATTTTTAAATGAACTTTTCTCAATATTATTGGATTTTTCTAAAATATCGCTTTAATTGATATTTATTTCTTTATTTATTTTTGCCTTTAACCCCATTCAAGCCTATAATTTTTAATCCTTTCGAGACTGCATCCCTTAAACAAATTTTATTCGGTTGGCACCGCTTTTTTTAAACGTTATACTTATCAAATACCAAAAAAGTCTTTAATTTAATAGTACAAATATTACCTTTATTTGTTAATGGTGATAAAAACGATGCATGTACCTATGCAATAAGCATCAATAGACCTGAAGGGTTTAAACTTATAAAAGTTTAACCCCTTCAGGTATGTTACACTATAGGCTATTTCCATGCGAACTTGTCATGTCTGTTACACAGCTGAAAATTGCTATGCTTGTTTGCCACCGTTATTTTCGAAAAGTTTGCTTCGCCTTATTCAATTGATGCGATATCTCCGATAAAATATGTCACATTTTCCCGTTCTAAAATACTGGCGGCCAAAAATTGTAGTATGTGACAGACATGACAAGTTCGCATGGAAACAGCCTATAGTGTAACAGTTGTAAACATAGTGTGGTATGAAAAGTTTACTACTTTGCAATAAGTTTGGAGTATTTTTGACAAGACGAAGCTAAATTTTCTACTAGCTTGCGAAGAATTTGCAGTACTTTAATCATGACAGAACTAAATTTTCTACTTCTTTGCCGTTAATTTGCAATAAATTTTATACAGCAAGAATTTAACCGCATGACATGTTAGCTGCAAGTTAAAAGTATGGTGACTTTGGCTTTTGAGTTATCTTGCTGCAGTCTTGTTATGAACTTTCTGTCTTGTCATGCTGAACTTGCTGTAACTTTGCAGGTTTGCAAAGCAAGACTGATGCAAGTTTTCTGCAAACTAAAATTACGATGTGGAATAATATATGTCGCAAAAAGTTATTGAAAAATGCAAAATAACCAAAACTGAAAAAAATAAAATAAAGCCTAACTTATTATTTCACTAAATGCTTTATTTTTTATCTAAGTATAACAGAACTTTGAATTAAATAATTAGTATTTCTAGGTAACTTTTATATTAATTATACGTATGTTTAATTATACATAACAATTATACCGGTTTATTACATTTACCGTAACATATATTATATGCATCATTCAGTGAGGAAAAAATTAGTTTCAGATTTACTTGGATCAGCGGTCGCTACCCTTTCGAATATCGCGGACCATTAAAATCATAATTTTTAATCTCGCGGATCCCTGAGCAATGCAATTTTAAATACATTTGTACAATAATCGTCACAGTTTCCAGTTTATTAATATTAAATCTACCTAATCGATATAACCAAGTTGTAAATGAGGGGTGTGAAACTGTGGAGACCCGCGGTATACCACTATTTTTGAATAATAATCCTCGACTTAATCACTGAAAGAGCTTATCTAATCTTCACAAAACTCTTTAAAGGTTGTTTAATTCTAAGAAAATTTTTAAAGTTAATTTAACCCATTGTGACACAGCAACTCAAATTTGAAAAACATTTACACAGATGTTAGAAAAAAACCTTTTAAGTATGCAAAAAATAATAAAAAAAATTTGAACATAAAACAGAAAAAAATATCCACTAAAAGGTACGTTTTTCACGCTTACAATAAACAGAAAATGACGTACTTCTCATAAATGGCGTCCGTTATCTAATACAAAATTTAAAAGTACACGTTAAAGGGTTATTGCAAAAGAATCATCGGGTTTTGATACGTTACTACGTGCGAACTAGGAAACGTATATGTTTCCATGACAACTCAAACGAGAGTGCGATAACTACAGTTTCGCGCTGCGTGTGTGTCATGCACTTGTGGTTGCCATGATTGCTGCGCGAACGTCATATTCAAAATGGCGACTGGACAGCAGAAGGCGTTTTGTGTACTAGAATTTTCAAAGTGCGAATCGCTTATAACCGTTCAGAGAGCATTCCGGAAGGCATACAAATGCAAACCACCAACCCAACAAAGCATTCTGCGCTGGTATTGACAGTTCAAAGAAACCGGTTGTTTATGTAAAGGCAAAAGTTCCGGCTGACCAAGCATTACTGAAGAAACGACGAACCGAGTTTAGAGAGAGTTTCATTCGTAGTCCCAAAAAATCAACAAATCGCGCTAGCCACGAACTTTCCATTCCACAGCCAACTACGTGGAAAATTTCTGCTGTCCAGTCGCCATTTTGAATATGACGTTCGCGGTTCGCCCAGCAACCATGGCAACCACACGCGCATGACACATAGGCAGCGTGAAATTGTGATTAACACCATCTCGTTTGAGTTGTCATGGAAACATATGCATTTCCTAATTCGCACGTAGTAACGTATCAAAACCCGACGATTCATTTGTAATAATCATGTTTTATCTTTAAAAAAAATGTGTTTTCGAACGTCCCCAGCTTTTTTAATTTGACAAAATTTACGAAGTTAATTTTAGCAATATGAGGCTGTGTATGTATAACGTTTTCACTTCATGGGGGGGGGGGGGGTGGTCTGGCACTTGATATTGTAAGATGTCTCCAGGGGGAGAAGTTTTGCTTTTGGTATTGTTTTTGATCCAACCAAACTTTTCTTTTTTCAGTTACTTTTTCATTACATCCAAATAGTCTGTTACCATTTTTAGCCCCCCCCCCCCCCCCCACTGCGGTATGCTATTTCTTTCTCCCAGCTTATTTTGTCTCCAAAAAATAACGTTACCTTACAGAAGCCGGCAATAAACAAAGCAGATGTATCATTGTACGACTAAATGCTTTATAGCAATTTTTTTATTTCTAAGCATCGCACATTTTCAATGTTTATACCGTCGTATTGTGAAAAAAAAGTACTTTTAAATGCAGTTTGTTCGAAAACTGTATCTCCATTTATTTTTGAAATATTAATTTTTTGTAGTTTTTAGCACCATGTGTTTAATTTTGGCAACTCAAGTACTGCATTTATATAGAAAGTAAAGGGAAAATAGTTGAAAAATAGCAATTATATCTTTTTGTTGCCATTTTCTCATAACAACCGAAAGAAAATATAAGTAAAATAAGTGCTATTTTGAAAAAATATAAACGAATAATTTCTGTTAAAACATGGTGCTATTAACTATATTTAATTTTAAGTATCTGTAGACTCTTTCAGTGTGACGTCAGTCATGACGTTTTGGGTGGAAACTGACTCCAAACAAACGGTTGCGACGCGTCATTTCATTTTAAATATAAATCGTGGAAAATGTTACCAGTACATATCAAGTATCAAAACACTTAGATGTGAGATATAAGATATAGCTGCAACACACAAACAAAATAGAAAATACAACATAGCAACCATTTGTTTGGAGTCAGTTTCCAACCAGAACATCATGACTGACGTCACGACTGTAATCGTCTATATTAATGTTACAAACAAATGAATACCTATGAATCATTAGATAGCCTTTTTTTGTCTAGTTTCTTTAATGACGGCATCTTTTTGCTGCATTTGTATATTATTTTGCGACAGTGACATCCTATGCATGCTTTACTGAAGATGTTTAAGAGTGGATCATAAATGTGGAATTCTTAAGCGGATGCGAATGACGTCATTTTACATAAAATAAAAGTTTGTGCTTTAAGTCTTAAAATTGAAATATGTTTTGTACTATTTATATATACATATATATTTTTTTTCATCGGGGGCGACACTAAATTCTGGAAAAGCAGAATTTCTGTTTTCTAGTATTATTAGTATTTTTATATGTTTTTATGAAAATACAATGCTATTATTAAAGTCATTAAACGTTTATAAAATCATTTCATTCCAAAAATTGGAATGGCCCAACGTTTGGCATTCCTGTTCTTCTGCCATAAGAACATGCAATTCGCTTTTAGAGAAAACTGGAGCGTAATATGTAGTAAATGATACTTGCGTTTACCAGTAAAGACAATATAACTTTTGAATGCATTACGTAACCATAAGCTATACTTTTAAATAGTAACTAACTCTTTTAGATGTTATTGGATATAAATTTATTTCGCGTATATCATTGATATTTTATTGACTTCTCGAATCGGTAAAGTATGTGACTAATAAATGTATAATCACATGTGTATATCACTGGAAGCGTATAAAAAGAAAGAAAAAGAATCTAAAAATAAGCGAATTTTTAGACATTGATAACGATGTCATCGGTTGGGGGGGAGAGGGTTCGGTGAATGATAACGTATGATATCGTAATGGGCCAAAATTATCAAAATGTTGATAACTTTATATTTGTATAGTCCCTATCGACGTGAAACTGCTCGAATGATAAAAAGAACTTTGGCATGAAAAATTTACTCAGTTTCGCCTAGAAGATTCTAATTTTATTTTATTCATGTGTTTTATTTTACAGCATCTTTAAATTTATGAATAAAGTGTATGTTAGATAGCAACATCTATTTTGTTTAGTAATCTAAAATGACTTCGTGTAATTAATAAGTACGAAAGTAAAAATAGCTTAAAAAATGCTTTTATAAGTATTCAATGTTCATCTAGAAAATTACGCCTAATTTTGCTTTTAGTTGGAATCGCCAGCAAGGGAATTTATTAAAAAATATATAAAGTTTGCTCTATTTCTTTTCAACAGAAAAAAAGAAAACGTTATTTAAACTATCTTTTACATCAGATTTCTCATATTATATAGTCAATTAATACTAATCTATTAATTGATAAAAGCGTATTTATTTGTATTTTTTAATATTACTCTTCATTATTTATTTATAACTAGCAAACTTGCCCGGCGTTGCCCGGGTACGTCAAAAAACAGCAGGAATTACGAAAAAACTCTGAAATCACAATAAGATATCGCGAAAAAATTTTAAATCGCTTCTCAAATTCTGAAAAGAGAAAAAATATATATATATTATGTTCGAAGATTGCAAGTTGATTCCATTCCCTAATGTGGAAAAATAGTAGCAAATCGCTAAAATACACTAAAAATCACATACAAAATTCCCGAAAAATTCGAAAATTGCTATACGAAATCCGAATAAACTTTATTGAAATGAGGGCAGAATGTACTTTAGGTCAAAAATGGAATGTCAAAAAATTGCAGCAGATCGCGAAAAAGCGAAAAAATCGCATTAAAAATGACAAAAAGTTCAAAAATCACGAAAGTCAAAATTTACATTAATTGGATAAAAGTTTCAAATCTAATTCCTTTGACCTGTGGGCTCTCTTAAAATTTATGTTTTGGAAATCATGCTAAGCATTAGATCATGTTACTTTTATTCGTAATTAATTTACTTGGTGATTCATTACTGTTGAAGGTAATTGAAAAATGCCTTAAAATGAATGCATTAATTTACAATTAAGTTGTAAAAATATTAAAATATTTTGTCATCAGAAAAACATAATTTTCATAATTCTATCATATGAGTTAATCGATTGAAAATTGATTGCAAAATTCTATCTTTACATACAAGAACTAAAAAATACGCGTTCAGCATAGATTATGATCTGGAATTTCCGGCCCGTGCAGACCTCTAATTACAACTGAAAACGCATTTTCTGCAACTATACTTCATAGTCATTACTCTACTCAAATACTATAGTGTGTCCCTGTAAATGAACAATAAAGTATATACACACCAGATTCTACAGTAAGCGTTTTGTAATACACCTCAGTGACAAATTTCAATAGGTTTTAAATAGTGTAAAATCATTGAAATACACCGCAAACGATTTTCCCCATAAGCCATAATGTAACGAAATTATTTTTGTAAATGAACCGTTAATGCTACACATTTCAATTTAAATACCGAACATGCCACCGTAAACACCAATAACATATATCAATTTCACGGCAATCTGACTAAATTTACGTGAGTTAGATCTCGGATAGACAAACCAAATTCATAAACACTTTTCAACTATATTGGAAAGGGTTTAATTAAAAAAAGAAATTGCCCAGTGAAACTGATGGCATTGAGCTGACAGTCTATTCACACTAATTGTATATTATACTCTTACTTCAAAGAATAATGCCTTTCGAAAAATAAATTAAGGAGGCGTTAGCCCCCACCCTCCTGTTTCACATCTTTATACTTAACCAATGAGCCTCCAAATCTCATCAGGGAAGCACCTTATCAGAGTAAACCGGTATACGAAATTTGAAGCAAATCGGGTAGAAAAACTCATTTAACTAAATTAAGGGGACTATTAGCCCCCCGACCCCCCCCCCTTTATACTTAAACAATGAACCTCCAAATCTAATCGGGGAAGTGCCTTATCAGAATTAACCGGTGTACCAAATCTGATAATTCTACATGAAAAACCCATTTATCTAAGTTAAGGGGGGGGGGGGGGGGATTATCCTCCGAACCACCCTTTATACTTAATCAATGAACCCCCAAAACTTATCAGGGAAGCGCCTTATGAGAATGAACCTAGAAAAAAATTTGAAGCAAATAGGATATTTCTATCAAGAGTTATCGCGTTACGTACGTACATACATATGTGCAAACATACAGAACTTGAAGGCACGTTAGTTCTCAGGCTTTGATAGCCTGTGAGCTAAAAATGTATCAAATAATTAACAAAATGATCGTTGAAAACTGTAGAAGCGATTACTTTGATAACGTCAAAATACTTCATTTTCCTAACCTATAACTTGTCTAAAGCGATCTATTTTCAATATTTACATTATTTCATCTTACGATGCCACAATAAAAAGGGCGTAGTTTCACAGCCTTGAAATTTTGAGTTACTTTAAGCTATCTTTAGATAGCTCATGAGATATATTTGTAAGAGAAAAAATAGATCGGGTGTGTCTCTGTATAGGAACTGATTATTATCACAGATTATTTTAATCACTGCATGAAGAGATAAAAGTATAAATAGATACAGATTGTTAATAGCTGCCTAATCTCTGATGTTTGATAGGGCTGGTGTTGATGTTTTAGTGGCTCAAAGATACGGTAAACTGTTTACAACGATTATATAGAAGGTCGTTCACACTTTATGGAAACCATTTTGAAACTTAATTTCTACACATAAATGCTACATCCTTTGCAACAATGTGACTTTGTTAGATAGTCTTGACTCTTGGCTATAGATATGACTCGAAATTTTCACCATAGTAGAATTTTCTCTTACAAGGGAACCACTTTTGGTGTTGCTCGCACCTAGCATTGAGGCCTGGTGCATTTTAAAGCCCTATATTATGAAGTTTAAGAATCGATAAAATTTTTCTGTTAAAATAATATTTCTTGATTATACAGCAGCATAACTTTCTGAAAATGCGATTTTCGAGACCACTTATCGGACTATTAACATTGATTTTTTTTTTTTTTAAGAAAAGCATTTAAAAATAAAAATTAGTTAATAATAAGCATAAAATATTGAAAAAGGTTTGAAAATTCCTTCAAAAACCCACGAATTTGATTTTGAAAAATTGCAACTTTATATTTATATTTTTCGCGGGGAAACAGTTGGCGTTTATTTTCAAAAGTAGAGCTTTCCGGCAACCCTAGCCAAATGTCATAGCTGAATTTGTAATAGCTAGAAACTGCAATGTCCGACCGATTTCGCCACAGTAATTTTTCTAAATTGTGTAAAAATATTAATTTACTTTATGATTACTTTTAGCGAAGGACCATTTAATACATCAACATTTCATTTTAAACATTCGAAACTTTATTTCATTCGCTTTCAAACGAAAATAGTTTGCTTATTTTGTATTTCCCTAAGAAATAGTTTTCAATGATCTTCGAAGCTGTTATAGAATTATATTTATTACTTATATATTTATCGTCTGCATAGAAAAAAAAAATAAAAACCTAATATTTGTTTCTTATGCTACCAATTATTTTTTTAAAAAATCGCAATCTGATGTAATTCTAGTAATATGTTCTGTACATTTTCTCTTTGGATAAAGCGGGCGGAAAAATTGTTGCGCCATATTTGGCGACCTAACTCTCTTTTGGCGTGGAATAAACAAATAAATATGTAATAATAAAAAATTAAAAGTATAAAAAAGTATATAAAATATTATTTTAACAGAGAAATTTTTTCGGTTCTCTAATTTTTATGTATAGGGCTACAAAACGTATCAGGTCTCGATGCTAGGTGCGAACAACACCAAAAGTGGTTCCCTTGTTAGTACAATCTTGTCAATTTTCTCCGGCATATGTTGGAAAACTTCCCAAAGTTTTTTGTAATGTGAAGCTCTGTTGATGTCGTTATCATGTGAAGCAGGAATGTAATTCTTCGAAAATGGGTTCTACAATATTTTACTTATAATAAAGTGATTGTAGCGTTACTTAAGATTTTTTTGGCTTTAGTTTAACTTTATACAAAAACATTATATTCATGAATCCTTTCGGAGGTTTTTCTTTACATATGTTTACATTGTTTTTCTTCAAAAGGGGTAGAAATTATTAAAATTTGTGTTTTTTCATTGTTAAGTTTTATTGTTAGTTTAACATCATACAAAAACCCAGCAATATATTCATGAATCAGGCTTTTTTTTTTTTTTACATTTTCGAATACATTTCATTGGTTTTTCTTCCATTTATGGTTAAAAAATAGCTCTTTCTTTGCTTCAGTTGTTTAAATACAGTCATGTTTCCTCCTTTATTACCACATTGACTTTGATTGGCGAAAATGCATGTTTTGTTAAGAAAGAATTAAATACATACTTTATATGAAAACGACAGCAACAGAGCGTCAGAATTTCGTATTTATACATAAAAAGATTTTTGAGATACACTAAATCAAACTTTGACTGTTTTTGTTTATATCCATCGCGTTTAAAAGGTACAAGACCTCTTAAACCACGGAATAAAAGTTGTTATATCCAATTTATTATTATGGGTTCCAAACCTTCATAACAAGATTATTGATAATTTTAAGAAATTTTTCTTATATTTAATAGCGATTCGTGAAATATAAGCAACAAACTTTCTTTAACTGAAATTGATGTTGACAGTTTTTGAAGGAGATCTGCTAATTACCGCTCAATTCACCTGCATCCAATTAAAGCAACAACCAACTAATGAAGACAACGTAATCCAATTGGAGTTGACTGATACGAGAGGAAAAGAGAAGGAAATAGCCTGTGAAATAATTACTATCTAGTTTCTTTCCTAAAAAATAATTAGTTGATCCTGTATCAGGAAATATATATATCCAATTCTATATACCTATCCTATATATGTGTCTATACCTTACCTTCTATAACAAGATTGTTGATAATTTTTCTAATATTTAAAGTCAGTTTTATACATTATAGCGGTTCGTGAAATATCAGCAACAAACTTTCTTTAACTGAAATTGATTTTGACAGTTTTTGAAGGAGACCTCTAATTATCGCTCAATTCACCTGCATCCAATTAAAGCAACAACCAATTAATGAAGACAAAAACAGTTACACGACGTAATCCAGTTGGAGTTCACTGATGCGAGAGAAAAAGAGACTGAAATAGCCTGTGAAATAATTATCTAGTTTCGTTCCCTAAAAATTAATTAATTGGTCCTGTATCATGGAAATAAATATATCCAATTCTATATACCTATCCTGTATATGTGTCTATACCTTAGTTGCGACCTCTTCTTAAATATTAATATATCTTTCACAGATTTTAAGTGAGTTTGTCTTAAAATGGTCATTTTATTGTTCATTGCTTAAAAAAAAGAAAAGTGCCCAGTTAAACTGATGGCATTGAGCTCACAGGTTATTCACACTAATTGTATATTTTACTCTTATTTCAAAGAATAATGCCCCTCAAAAAATAAATGAAGGGGGATTAGCCCCCGTTTCTCCCCTTTATACTTAACCAATGAACCTCAAAATCTAATCAGGGAAGCTCCTTAACATAATAAACCGGTATACCAAATTTGAAGCAAATCAGATAATTCAGCGTGAAAAAACCATTTCGCTAAATTAAGAGGATATTAGCTCCACTATTTCCCCTTTATGCTTAACCAATTAACTTTCAAATCTAATCAGGAAAGTTCCTTATCAGAATGAAATTAGAAAAAAAAATTAAAGTAAATTGGATAATTCTGCATGAAAACCCATTTATCTAAATTAAGGGGAGGGGGCTTGCTCCCCTTTCCCCCTTTTATACTTAACAAATGAACCTCCAAATCTAATGAAAGAAGCGCCATATCGGAATAAACCGGTATACCGAATTTGGAGCAAATCGAATAACTCTGCCTGAAAAACCCATTTATCGAAATAAAAGGAGGGGAGATCTAACCCCCTTTCCCCCCTTTATACTTAACTAATGAACCTTCAAATCTAATCAAGGCAGCTCCTTAACATAATAAACAAGTATACCAAATTTGGAGCAAATCGAATAATTCAGCATGAAAACCCATTTATCTAAATTAAGGGGGGCGTGGACTACCCCCCCCTTTTCCCCCTTTATCCATAGTTAATGAACCCCCAAAACTAATCAGGAACGCATCTTATTAGAATGAACCTAGAAAAAAATTTTTGAAGCAAATCGGATGTATCTATCAAGAGTTATCGCGTTACGTACATACGTACATACAGAACAAGTGGGCACATTAGCTCTCAGGCTTTGATAGCCTGTAAGCTAAAAAGTAAAACGAACCATTATAAGATCACTCGTGTTTCTGTCTGTCCGTCTGTCACAGCTGTTTTTCTAGAAAACTGTGAAATGTGGAAAGTTTAAACTTGTCAGAGTTATAAAGGCTATTGACCCGCATATTCATAGACTATTACCCATTCACAAGTATTTTTAGGAAAAATTTAGGGTAGCTAATAATTTAGTTGAAAAAAAATGGTAAAAAAAATAGCGTATAGGGAATTGTTCCAAAGATCTCATAACAGCGAACTTAAAAATACATTTGTTTTAATTTTAGGTATTATACATTCAGAGATATCATCGAAAATGTACTGCAAAAATCCCTCGCTTCCTATTTCCGAATCTACTGAAACTATATTTATGAAAAAATTAAGGGTGGTAGTAGTTTATTTAAATCTTGCAAGAAAACTATAGCGTGGTTCTAGATCACATAGTTTTTGAGAAAATTGCATTTTTCCGTTATACACAAACTTTACATTGCAGAATATGAACGGTTGGGGGGGGGGGGGGCTTGAGGGACGCTCGAGGTATCTATTGACGTGGAATCATCGAAGGATTGTTGATAATGTTTTGCGAAAACATTTGTCGGTAATTAGCCATTATATTAATTAAAACCTATCTAGAAAACAGCGGTATGGAACCAGACGGGGTCGCATCTGTGCGACCTCCTTTCTAAGCGCCTTTAGCAGAATGCTAAGTTGAAACTTTGTACATTGGTTTTGTTGTATGGAACATTTTGTGCACGACAGAAACTTGCTTTTGACCGATTGTTAAACCATTGGGCAATGTGGGAAGGAAGTAATTAAGGTATCGACTCCAAATCGGGAGTGAAACTGCTACATATGATATATACACTGTAAAAAAAATTTCGTTAAAATATGGAAACTGTACTGGCAATCGAGACGCCTTTACTATTTCCGTATTTTAACGGAAATTTTTTCCGTAAATTTTGCGAAAAATCGGATTCTTCTGGAATTTACGGGAAAAATTCTGTTAAAATACGGAAATAGTACTGGCGTCTCGTTTGCTAGTACAAGTTCCGTATTTTAACGGATTTTTTTTTACAGTGCACATACCAAATGAATAATTATTTTCATCTTTATAATTCTTACGTTTTTGACTAGCATGGCTTCAGATTAATTTTATAGAGACAGATATAGAGACAGATTTTTATAGTTTAACAGAATTTGTCCCTTAACTCTCATTTCTAATGATAATTAATGTTTGAAAATAAGTCGTTAATTTGGTTATAAAATCATATGTAAAACATATGATTTTAATTTAACGATCGTTACGCTGGATCACCTTCTAAATTCATATAAAATTTACAAATTATTTTATCTGCAATTGAAAAATATCTGCAGGACAATCTGCATTAAACATATTAATTTTGAAAAATATATAGATAGTCCAAGACTCTTAGAGATAAAAACAAATAAACAATAAAAAAGCTACTAATATTGTCGAAGCACAGATAAACCTTTCATTTTTAAATCTGCAATCTTTTGCTTTTCTCAGCTAACGAAACGAGCCGAAAGTTTCTTTGAAAAAAAGGTACTTAACTTTTCATACACTTGACAGATTCTTCGGGTGATAATCCTGTGAGAATTATCGCGATTATACTGAAAGAGGAAAATGTTTATTAAACAATAACTGAGAAATGATATAAAATAAATTTATTTATATTGAGAACGCATGGAGAAAAGGAGAAAAAAAATCGTGGTTGGTTTTTTTTTTTTTAGGACATTCATTCTTTCGTTATGTAAAAACGTTTTCTCACATGAAAACTTTCCATATTGTAACAAATATATTTAAATAAATGAGTGTAAAAACAAATTATTTTTATTTAAGACTGTTCCGTACTTGTAATCTCATTGTAGCATCGCCCTTGGCGACGGAACACCACTCCCGCATCTGTGCCAATTGGCATCTATTCTTGTAACCCTTTTTTATGCAACCTAGTTCATGTATTTATTGCGTAGTTTTTTTTTTTTTTTTTTTTTTTTTTTTTTTTGAAGAAAAAACAATCTCAAAATGGCAACAAGCCATTCTCTCAACTTTGAAGAAAAATTCAAATTCAAAATTGGCAACTAGCCATATTCTCTTTCTATCTTTGAAAAATAAAACTTTGTTTTTGTTAGTGAATTACAGTCCGCTGAATTTTCTTAGTACACCTCCGTACATATTGGTCCTAGCGACCCGGAGGTTAAACCAGCGTAATTAGAATTTACTATATTGTCAACAAGACATTTAAACAAAACAAAAAAAAATGTTCGACGCGGACATAACAGCGCTCAATAGAAGACGTGGAAACATAAAGGCGCAAATTACAAAGATTTTCAATGCTACAGTTGGCAAGACTCTTTGTGTTTGAGAAGTGAAAGCTCAACTAGAGCTGCTCCGAAAAACCGAGAACAAATTTGAGTTGATTAAGGAGGAATACTACAAAATTGTAGATGAAGAAAAGATCAGCGAAGTAGAAGAGCAGATTTCACAGACGGATGAAGATATTCAAAAACTAGAGGTAAGCTTACAATCCTCTATTAATAATCAGTATGAAGAAAAAAATGCTAAAATTAACATTTCTGAGTTTAAGCTGTCTAATAATAGTAGTGATATTACGAAAGGAATCAGCTTAAAGCTCCCAAAAATCCCTCTGCCAACTTTCAGTGGCAAGTTTGAAGAATGGTCAGTATTTAAAACGACCTTCAAAGAAATAATCATTGATAATCCCGCTTTAAAGGATAATGAAAAATTGTTTTATCTCCGCGGTGCGTTAACGGCTGAGGCCAGAACATTACAAACCGCTGATGATACTTTCACTTCCCTCTTCAACACATTAGAACAAAGATATGAAAACAAAAGAATTATAGTACACTGTCATATAAAAAATATTTTGAATATATATTCAATGAAACATGAATCGGCTAAAGATCTCCGTAATTTATTAGACAATTTAAAGAAGAATTTAAGGGCTCTAAAAGTCTTAAATTTTGAAAGAGACACATTTTCAAACGCAATTTTGCTAAATATTGTGCTAGATAAGCTTGACCGCGAAACTCGGAAACAATACGAGTTAACATTAAGGGACAGTAAAGTTCCCAATTTCGACCAATTTTTGGAATTTTTGGAACGTAGACATCAAATTTTAAGCAGCATTAATTCTAGCATCGCTACAAAATCCACTAATAAGGCATTATTCGTTAAAACGAATAAACCGCAAAATAAATTGTGTATTGTATGTAAAACCGAAGCTCACCCATTTTATCACGGTGATAAATATAAAAACATGAAGTTAATTGATCGAATAAATATCGTTAAGAAAAACAAACTTTGCTTTAACTGTTTGGGATGGCATTTATTTAGCAAATGTAATTCAAAAAACACTTGTTTTGCTTGCAAATCGAAACATCACACCTTACTCCATAATTACTCATCACCAGACACTAAAATTGACTTTCAACAAACAATAAACAATCCATTATCGGAAGAATCAATGAATAGAAATCCTCTTTCAGAGGCGCAAAACGAAGCTGCAATTCATTCATTTTTTTTTCACACGGCAGTAAATCAGTCTTGATAAATACAGCCATAATTTATTTGAAAAATAATAATGGCATAAATCAACCATTCAGAGCGATTTTAGATTCAGCCTCGGAAAGTAATTTTATCAGTTTCGATGCAGTTAAATCACTGGGATTGAAAAAGGAATCAATAAACATTCCGATTAGCGGGATAAATAATTTTCTCATATGTCTGAAGTCAAAGGTCAAGACATGTTTATCTAATAAATCTGACGAATTTCAACGAGCTGTTGAATTATTACTAATTCCAAAAATAACAGATGTTATGCCAGCAAGGAAATTAAACATACAACATTTAATCCCATCTAAAATATACTTAGCTGATTCACAGTTCTATATTCCAAACAAAATCGAAGTAATTTTGGGTGCTGAATATTTTTTTGATTTCCTCCTTCACGAAAAAATAAATTTAGGCAATAATTTAACGTTGCAGTCCAGCATTTCCGGTTATCTTGTTTCAGGAATCATTTTCGATACGGAAATAAACAATACTGAAAGATATTGCTTCCTAACAAGAAATTTAGAAAATTTAAACAATACACTAAAGAGTTTCTGGGAGATCGAGGAAGTAAATGACGTGCAACCCTGTATAAGTGAAGAATTGGCTTATTGTAATGATAATTTTGATAAGACATATTTTAGAAATTCTAGTGGCAAATTTGTTGTAGAAATGCCTTTCAAACCAGAATTCTCTGAAACCTATTTAGGCAGTTCCAAACGCATTGCATCAAAAAGATTAAACTATCTTTGGTAACGTCTAGATCGCGATCCCACAATGAGAAATTTATACACAGAATTTCTTAACGAATACAAGCAGCTGAATCATATGCATGAAATAATAGAAGCTAATGATTTCGATCAAGGGTATTACCTTCCCCATCACGGACTTTTAAGACCGTCGAGCGCCTCAACGAAACTGCGCGTTGTTTTCGACGCTAGTGCCAAAACAACGAATGGAAATTCCCTTAATGATTTATTATGTAAGCGTGGAGTGCTGCTAGACGATCTCTTTTCTATTTTAATAAGATTTAGGAAACATATTTACGCATTCACTACAGACATCAAGCAGATGTTTAGAATGATAGAAATAAATCCCTCTCAATATGAATTTTTGAAAATTCTGTGGAAGGAAAACAAGGCTTCTCCCATACAAACTTTCCAACTTTCTACGGTTACATATGGGACAGCATGCGTCCCATTTTTAGCGATTAAAGTGTTACAACAACTCGCCTGGGATCAACAGCCAGATTTTTCCCTAGCTTCAAAAATTCTCTTGCAAGATTTTTATATGGATGATTGCCTATCAGGATCCTCCAACTTAGAGGAATTTAATTTAGTTAAAGGTGAATTAACCCAACTTCTCTTAAGAGGGGGCATGCAACTACACAAGTGGTGCACTAACATAGCTCAATCTAGTGACAATCAATTATTTCCCTTTGATAGGAATTCCGAACAAATAACAGTTAAAACGCTGGGGATGTTATGGAACAGTACCAGTGATGCATTTACATACAAGGTCAACATCGGCGCCGTCAACAATTTTACAAAAAGAACAGTCCTTTCGCAAATTGCTCGAATTTATGATCCTCTTGGCCTCCTAGGGCCAGTAATTACCAAGGCAAAAATATTTATGCAACAATTGTGGCTACTTAAATTAGAGTGGAATGAAGCTTTACCTACGCATATCTCCAAACAATGGGAAAATTTCCTGGCTTCTTTACCATATTTAGAATCTATTCAGGTACCAAGGTGTGTTACTACGGAGCACGTCAATTCAGTGGTACTGAATGGATTCTCAGACGCTTCATCAAAGGCTTACGGTGCAGTCTTGTACGTTCAAACGTCTAACTCTAGTGAAACTGCTACTCATCTTCTCTGCAGCAAAAGTCGTGTAGCACCAACAAAGGTAATGACTGTGCCTCGTCTGGAATTATCTGCGTGTTTGCTTCTAGCTAAACTAACCAGCAAGGTCTTAGACTGTTTAAAGCTTCAGATCGATGATGTTCGATTGTTTTCAGATTCTACTATAGCGTTATCCTCGATAGAAATTGCTCCAAATCTATTAAAGACATTTTTGGGCAATCGCGTTATGCAAATCAAAGAGCTTTCAAAGAACTTTCATTGGTTTCATATCCCTTCTCAACACAACCCTGCTGATTTAACAAGTAGAGGACTGGATGTGAGAAACCTCGCCTCCAGTGAACTGTGGTGGAGGGGTCCTCCACTTAGTGTTCTTAATAACTGTTTAACAGAAACTTTTCCAAACATTAACTTTGAAAATGAACATTATTCCCAAGAACTCAAGACTGTGCGCAATATAACCCTGTATATTAATTCTAATGATTTTTTGATGATTTAATTAGTCTTACCAATAATTTTCAGAAATTAATTAGAGTAGTAGCTTATATATATAGGTTTTCTTCAGCTTGTAAAGAACAAGGAATTACAACAGGCCCCTTGTCAGTTGAAGAGCTGGAGGGAGCATAAATGTGCATTATTAAAATTGCACAGGTAAGTTATTTCCCTAGTGAAATTTCTGCTCTGAAATAGGGAAATAAAGTAGATAACTCAAGTAAGTTGAAATTCTTGAGTCCATTCTTAGACAATAACAACATTTTAAGGGTAGGAGGTAGACTCAAGATATCGAATTTAAACTTCGATCACAAACACCCAATGGTTTTACCAGCAAACTGCCGCTTAACTAAATTGATATTTAAATCTTATCACGACAGAAATTTTCATGTCGGACCTCAAGCTCTGCTGAATACTGTGCGTCAAAAATATTGACAACTTGGCGGCAGGAATATTGCGCGTAAAGTTGTACATAAATTTGTACGATGCTTTAAATTTAAGCCCATACTGGCTAACCAAATGATGGGGGATCTTCCTCTCGAAAGAATAGTACCTAACTCCCCATTTTCAAATGTAGGTTTAGATCTTTGTGGTCCCTTCGAAATAAAATATAAGAGCCAAAGAAAGGGCATTTTTCAAAAAATCTACGTCGTTATATTTGTGTGTATGGTCACTAAGGCCGTACATTTAGAATTTGTCTCCGACTTAACGTCTGAAGCTATAATAGCAACGTTAAAGAGATTCTCCTCGCGTCGCGGTAAAAGTTCGGTAATTTTTAGCGACAATGCTACTAATTTTTTCGGGGCTTCAGCAGAATTGAAGCGTTTGCACAAACTTGTAATAAGTAATGAAGTTTCAAATTTTTTGGCCTCAGAAGGCATTAATTGGAAATTTTCCCCTCCTAGAGCGCCCAACTTTGGTGGCCTTTGGAAGGCAGGAGTTAAGGCCTTCAAATACCATTTCAAAAGGGTAGTGGGCTCAACTCGCCTTACTCTAGAGGAATTTCTAACGGTAATTACTCAGATCGAAGCAATACTAAATTCGCGACCACTTTCTCCGTTATCTACGGATGCAAACGATCTTCCAAGTTCTGACCGCAGGCCACTTTCTGATAGGAAAACCGCTTAATTCAATTCCCGAACCTAATTTGCTTGAAGTAGAGGAAAATTTGCTAAGTAGAGGGCAAAGAGTTTAAAAAATTGTTCAAGTTATCTGGAGGCGCTGGCAGAATAATTACTGAAATAATCTTCAACAAAGAAATAAATGGCTATTTAAAAGGCCAAATATTCTGCCAGGCATGTTAGTTTTGATTAAGGATTCCTAACTCCGCCTTTGCACCTGGTCTCTAGGTCGCATTACTAAGGTATTCCCAGGTGCAGATGGAATGGCTAGGGTTGCGGAATTACGCACCGCTAAAGGCATATTTAAACGGCCTATAACTAAATTGTTTTACCAATTAGTGATAATTTGTCAAAAAACTGAACTTTAATTTAATTTTCTTATGTACTAGTGCTTATATGATTCTCATAATTTGTACTATTATATGTCTCTTTATTATTCATGTTGCATTTTGTATTTTGAAATATAATATTTCAACGCCGGGCGGGATGTTCCGTATTTGTAATCTCATTGTAGCATCGCCCTTGGCGACGGAACACCACTCCCGCATCTATGCCAATTGGCATCTATTCTTGTAACCCTTTTTTATGCAACCTAGTTCATGTATTTATTGCGTAGTTTTTTTTTTTTTTTTTTTTTTTTTTTTTTTTTTTTTGAAGAAAAAACAATCTCAAAATGGCAACAAGCCATTCTCTCAACTTTGAAGAAAAATTCAAGTTCAAAATTGGCAACTAGCCATATTCTCTCTCTATCTTTGAAAAATAAAACTTTGTTTTTGTTAGTGAATTACAGCCCGCTTAATTTTCTTAGTACACCTCCGTACAAAGACCACTAAAGATCAAAATTACAATTTTTGTTTTTCTACCGGTTTTTGAAACTTGAGTTGTTTAACCCCTTAACTGTCGCATTAAATTACAGTTTAAAAATTCAAATTGCTTATTGGCACCACTTTTTTGAAAAAGAGATATTCAGCTTATTTAATGACAGGTAAAATGATTCCATAATAAAGCCAATTACACTATTTTATAAAATTGATGGGAATCAAACAGTCTGAATAAAATACACAGTCCGAGAATATCACGGTAGCGAAAATTAAGGGGTTAAGATCTACATTAAGATGATCGTTTTGGTGAAATTTTTCGATTTTTTTTTTTTATATGCTTACTTTTAACTTACAATTATGTTTGCGTGTGGCGGTCAAATCTTATGACTTATTTTTCATCCATTTCCTATTGATACAGAGCTTTGAAATTTGGAATATACGTGTATTTCTGGGGGCAAGACATGAATCGGACATTCTTTTTAATTCGATCCCTAAGGAGGGCAACGGGCAGGGGGTAACGGCTGATTTCCTATGGAGAAATGAGTATCAGCTTGAACAATGAGTAATTGTTGAAGAGTGGTAATGGCAGTGTTACTACAATAGAGTCAAATTTTGACCAACTTGGCGAAATAGCACCAAATTTGGCGGTATTTCGCCAAATATGGCGACAAAAATAAGTTGCCATGTATGAAGCCAACTTGGTGATAGCTGGTAAATTTTGCGAAATTTTATGCTTTTTAGCGCATTTAAAAATATATATATTTATTTGTAAATGTTATAAAAACATGTATTTAAAATAAATCATTTTTTATTATTATTGTTGTTGTTTTATTTGAAGGAGCAATCTTTCACGATTCCAAATAGATTTTAATTTTATTTCTACGATAACTAGAAGAGGAGTTGTGGAAAATTTGATAAATAGAAAGTAATGAGTCAAATACCGGAAGCTAGAAGAAAGGTTAGGAGAAATGTAGTGTTTTTAAATATGATTTTCTTACGTTTTGTACATGAAAACGCTAATAAGCAAAACTGCCGCTTCTAAATTAATTTTATAGATAAGGAATAATATAGATAACAAACCTTTAATTGTGATTTCTGGAAAATCAATTTTTCCGTCATTTGAACGTACGATAAATTTCATTACATAAAATAATTTAAATCTGTTTCTGTGAAAATTTGTCAGAATAATTTCCATATTATTCACTATGTTCTGAACGAGAATCGAACTTCTACGCGATAATGTAGTTATTTTACAGCTACTCAAATATTAAAAAAATGTTTTTTTTTAATTAAAAAAAATATGTATTTTTGACCTATTTTGAAACATTTCATTTAATTTTGAAGATATTGTATAACTCCTAGTTTAGTGTACAAGTAAGTGTAATTGTACAGGATTATTACAAATAAATCATCGGGTTTTGATACGTTACTACATGCGAACTAGGAAATGTATATGTTTCCATGAAAACTCCAACGAGAGGGCATTAACTACAGTTTCGCGCTGCGTACATGACATGCTCGTGTGGTTGCCATGGTTGCTACGCGAATGTCATATTCAAAATGGCGACTGGACAGCAGAAATTTTCCACACAGTTGGCTGTGGAATGGAAAGTTCGCGGCTATCGAGATTTGTTGATTTCTTGGGGCTACGGATGAAAGTCTCTCTAACTCGGTTCACTGTTTCTTCCGTAAAAATTGGCCGGACGGAACTTTTGCCTTTACATAAACAACCGGTTTCTTTGAACTGTCGATACCAGCGAAGAATAATTTTTTTGGGTTGGTGGTTTGCATTTGTATGCCTTTCGGAATGCTCTCTGCACGGTTATAAGCGATTCATATTTTGAAAATTCTAGTACACTAATTTTTTTCTGCTGTCCAGTCGCCATTTTGAATATGACATTCGCGCAGCAACCATGGCAACTACACGCGCATGACACGTACGCAGCGCGAAACTGTAGTTAACGTCCTCTCGTTTGAGTTGTCACGGAAACATATACGTTTCCTAGTTCGAACGTAGTAACGTATCAAAACGCGATGATTCATTTGTAATAACCCTGTAGTATAAAGGAAATTGAAATATATTTAGTTAAATAGAGTGTACACTGTCTGGCGTAAACGTGAAATTTCGCTAAATGAATGAAAAAAAAAACGCATTTTTTTTTACTTTCTCTTATGTTCAGTAAAAGAAGGTATTATAATAAAAAAAAAATTCGACTTCCAGTTTTCGACGGATTTACACGTTTTAGGGGTCAGATATCCCAAAAAGCATATTTTTACAAATTGCCTGTATGTCCATGTGTCACCACTGTACCATCGTTAAGTACATGAAGTTCTGCATAGATCTGAGCCACATTTTTTGCGCATGGTTTTTTCTATACCCAGCAGGTCCTCCTTCAACTTGGAAATATTTCACCGGAAGGGGGCTATGGAGTAGTTTGATTCTCCATGCAACGATGGTTCAGGGGTTCGATGGTATTGTAAGATTAAAAAAAACTCCAACATTATAGGTGAAAGAAAATGCAGTCGATGTTTATTCATTTTCAAATAAAAACAGACATTTCGTAAAAACATCAGATATGGAGATATGGAGATATTTAGCTATCCATGGCGAAGTGCTCCGTAACGTCAAAAAAAGAAATAAACAGCGGCCCTTTATCGGACCTTACAGCACAGCGGTAGGGAGCCAACTGAGCTTTTTGCGTACTGAATCACATGACTTGGCGTATTACGTTATTCGCCAATTTACAAAGTTTTTGACGCCGGAATAACAGAGACAAAGCATTGGCGGCAGGTTTAGCAGAAAATAATGTGGCAGTCCCCTTTTCAGCACACACTCACGGGATGCAAAGCAACCCTACTTTATTTCATGTAAAAGCGCCATGAAGACTGGATTTGTTTACTTTAACAACAACAAATTGAGCTTAAATGTGATTGTGAAATCTTTAACGAATATATGGAAATGCAGAGAAAAAAAGCATATGTGATAAAATAAATGAAATATATTTGAAACCGCAATTCCCATAAAATACTTTTTTTTTTACCCGTCAAATTCTAACAGCAATTAAGAGTGACTTATTTACAACGCAGATGAAATACAATAAAAGAAAACGTAATGTTAATAAGACAGCTGCACCTAGTTTTATGTGTTCTTGATTACTTTTAAATACAGACCGTTAAGAAACAAAAATAAATACGCGAGAATGGGATTTTGAATACGTGAAAATGAAATCATAAATTTTTGTACGTGTTGAGCTAAGTTCGTTGCGAAAAGGAGAGAGAAAGAATATATATATATATATATATATATACATGAAGATAGAACTGTGTATTGTTTTAAGAAAAAGAATTGATTTAATGATTTTACTTGTTCAAAGTAGATTTTGAGTAACGGGGGCCGGAAACCGATATGTTGCAGAGAAAGCTGCCACAGGGGCGCTGTAATAGAAATTTTTGTCCCATTTTTATTATTGTACCATCGAAAAATGCATGAAGTTATGCATAGAATTAAACCAAATGCTCTACGTATGTTTTTCTCTATGTCTAGGAGGTCCTCCTTCAAGTTGGAAATATTCCGCCGGAAGGGGGCGCTATAATAGCGTTTTTAGTGCCATTTCATTATTTTGCTATCGAAAAGTTATGAAGTTATGCGTAGAATTGAACCAAACTTTCGTATAGGTTTTTGGATCGACCGGATGTTCGGTTTCGGTTTGTTTCCGGTCCAAAGTCTGCGTTTCGTCGAACATTAGTTTTCGGCGAAAACTGTGCTGAAAATTCGGCAGTGATCGAGACTCGGCCAAAACTATCGGTATTCCAAAAATCTCGTTTGTTCCTTCGGAAATTTTCAGCATTACTGATTGATTGTAGCTGTATCGGATCAAATGAGACACTTTTTATTTATTGCTAGTCGTTCACTGTTTATAATTATTAATCATCGATTGACTCAAAACGCGAGTAAAAATTATAAAGCGAGCAATGCATATTTAACTAAACTTTGAAGACACTTTCCAAGTGCTTATTAAAAGCTGTAAACCTAACAGCAGTAGAAAATTTTTAATTTGAAACCGATTAGCAGAATTACCAGAAGTGTTTCTAATGCTAACTATAAGAAATGTAAAACAGATGAAGCTCATTTACAAAAATCATTATAAAAGATAAATCGAAGTATGTATACCTAAAACATTTTTTAGTTAGATGAAATTCGTCGAAGTAGAAAATCATTCTGTGTCGTTGATGAATGAATTACATTTTATTTTATATGAAAATAAAAAGTTTTGGTCAGAGGCACAGAGAGTCAACTTGGAAGCCGGAGATGAAATTTCCAAACTGGGGCACCATTTCTAAACATTCTTAGAAGGGGAGGGGGGGCGAAAACGATTTTTGAAGAAACAATTTTAATTACTTAAGGAGTCTCAGGACACATAAAACTTCTAAATTTTCTAAATTTTAATTTTTTAGATGTTAAACTCCATTTTTTTCTGAACATTTTGATGTAATTGTTTCCTGGAAATACCCATTAGAAAAGAAATTATGGCTTTTAGAATTATACCCGCTCAATAGCTGAAGCGGCTTTTCCGAAACTTCGAAGGCCCCACCAGTGGCCGAGAGGTTCTGCTCTCGAAGCTGGTAGACGGGAAGTGCTGGGTTCGATCCCAATCGCGCCCGTCGGCCTAATCGTTCGGAGTTTTCGTGGTTTTCTTCGAGCCGTGGATCTTCCATGCGTTAATACGGATTAGGTTCCCTTAGAAAGACCCCCACGGAGGGCACTCCTCCCGGGCCTATATCCCTCGTGTAGATAATTGGCCGTCAAAAATCAACCCAACCCAACCCGAAACTTCGAAGTCATTTTTCTCCATATGACGTTTTTGGGCATCACGACATCTCAAAAACTTCTGAATATTTTTTCATGTAGTTTTCAAAACATATGTTTCGTGTTAGTCTGTATAAACTGAACCTAAAATTTCCTTTTTATTGGTCAAAAAAATATTTTTAAAACTATTATACTTCTGAAATTTTTAAAATTTTGCATTAGCTAAATACAGCTTTGTATTAAAAACATAAAAATGTTTTAAATACAAATTTATTTAGGTCCAAGGTAATTATTGTAATCTTAAGTATAAATAGGCACCAAAATTTTCATTCTAGTTGCAAAATTTATTTTGTAATCCTGAGCGTAAGCTGTTACACCAATTTTCTGCTCGTCAAATGTCTGACAGTTTGGAGCAACCTGTGAATACTAATTCCGCATCGTGCAACTTTTCAAATACATGAATGAAAGAACATACTTATATCTTTCATCCCTATAAAAATTGTATTTTAAAATCATATACATTTTAAGATATTAAATTTTGAAAATGATCTTTTTTTTTTTTTTTTTTCTAATTTTAAGAGTCTTTAAAAAATTTTTGGACTGTTTGGCTCGTTTTCGTTTTCGGTCAAAACTAGAAAGATTACCGAAATTCGGTTTCGGTTTCGGTCTTAGAAACCGGTTTCGGTGGGACTCTAATAATCGCATCATCCGAGATCCGTCTGGGTTCTATATGCCCACAAAATTAATTAAAATTCCTTGATAAGTTCGGAAGTTGATGTTAGCCGAATTTAGAAACCAGTTTACTCATAAGGTTGTTGATTTTCACCGCTTCGGGGCTATGCATATAAACGTTATCACTTTAGGGGGTAGGGGATCTCTGGCACATGATATCGTAAGATATCTCTGGCGCATGATATCATAAGATATCCCTAGGGAGAGGGGGGGGGGGTTCTTTTTCATGTTTTATCCAAGCAAACTTTTCTTTTTTCAGTGACTTCTCTTTATATCCAAATAGTCTGTTACCTATTTTATTATTATTATATGTTTTTATGAAAATACAAAGCTATTATTAAAGCCCTTAACTGTTTAAAGAATCATTTCATTCCAAAATTTGGAATGCAACGTTTGGCATTCCTTTTCTTCCGCCATTTACGCATACAGTTCGCTGTTAGAGAAATCAGGAGCATAATATGTAGGAAATGATACTTTCGTTTACCAATAAAGAAAGACTAAGAATGTTGCCCACTGTTTTGTTGATAAGTTCTGTTTTTAAACTCCTCTTGTAGGGAACAAGTGAAAGAAGACAATATTACTTTACAATGTATTATGTAACAATAAGCTATTATTAAATACTTTTAGATAATAACTAACTCTTTTAGATGTTATATATAAAAGCCGTTCTCTGTGTGTATGTCCTTTATACAAATCTTTAATTTTTGACCGATTTGCACGAAACTTCATGTACATAGGCTTTAGAACGCACTGCAAAAAAAATTCCGCAACGTTCCTGGGAAAAAATGGGCAGCCGAGTTGCCCATTATTTCCAAGAAACATTTCTTCAAAATGACTGGAACTTTATATGTTAAAAACTTTCTACAGAAATGCCAGTAAGTTTCCTGCGAAATACCAGGAATATTTCTGTTGACAGCAAAACATTACTGACATTTCACAGTATGCGGGATCCGCTAGAGGTCTGCACGGGCCCGGGCTTGGCCCGAGGCCCGTGGGCCGGCGGAATGGAGGAGAATTTTCAAACGGGCCGGGCCGGACCGGCAGAATTAGGACAATTTTTTCAACGGGCCGGGCCGGGCCGATAAAAAAAATTAATCGGGCCTATCGGCCCGATATAAGAATTTGAGAGTAGTAGATAAAATACGAGGCCATTTCCAATGAATATGACTTTTTCGAGAAGTATAAATGTGCATTACGAGCCGATGCGAGTTTAACTTCATCAATACAAAAATGTAACATGTCCATCGTAGAGATCGGCATCGTACAGTTACATGATGCCTGATCCCGGGTTTAATTTTCGGCAGACTTGTGCCGGGACGAAACTGGTATTAATCGTTCTCAGGATGTGTAGGACAGGCATTATGTTTTGTAAAATTATTAATAGCGATAATGAACTTCTGTTAACAGTATCTTTGGAAATGTACCTTAAGGTGGTTCTCATATTTACTGCTCAACAATGCGAAACTCTCAGACTTATTTTCTGACTCATTTTTAACTACAAAGGCATAAAATTGACAGGCCTGAGTATTGAAGGCATTTGGGATCGAATAGCGGTTCCATTTTTTATAAATTACGTACAGAGATAACAGAGACTCTTGTCACGTGACTGTACGTTTTCCTCCTTTCCTGTGCTATCGCTTCCGGAAATTCGATTCAAAACGCTAACTTTGCCAGTATTTTCTGAAAGATATATTACTTTTATCTAAGAAAAAAACGGCATTTACATGGTTTCTGAATAAGAATACCTGCCAATTTCGTGCGTTTCCGAAAAGAAATGAATTCATAAATGTATCAAAATGTAGCTCCTTTGGATTTCAGAAAAGCCTTAAAAATGACAGAAATATTTTCACAAATCTACCTTTTATTATAAGCTTCAAAAGTTATCATGTTTTTTAACCCTTTATTCTAAACTACAATAATCTTTTAATGAACCCTTATTTAAATTTTGAAACGTCTGTAGAGACGTTGACTAAAACACTGTAAGTAATCGTTAATGTTTACTATTATGTGTTTTCTATTTTGCGAACACATGGTAATTTAAAATATACTGTAAAATGTTCCCATAAATATGCATGTAGTATTCATTAAAAGAATCTTAATTGTATGTCGAGAAAAAACTGAATTTTTTGTAGAAATTTAGTCGGGCCGGGCCGGGCCGGGCCGGGCCGGGCCTGTTTTCACTGATTTTTGTACGGGCCGGGCCGAGAACGGTAAAAATGTAAACGGATCGGGCCGGGCTCGGGCCGAACTTTCAATTTTTACACCGGGCCGGGCCGGGCCAAAATAGCTATCCTTCGGGCCGGGCCGGGCCCGAACCTGGAAATTCCGGCCCGTGCAGACCTCTAGGATCCGCAGACGATTTTTACATTTTCAGTTGACAATTTTCGCTTTATTATCATTATTTGTTAGAATGAAAAAATATTTTGAAATTGACATCAAAATTATTATTTATAATTTACACGAAAAAATAAATTTTCAGTTAAAATTCAATAAAGTAAATATATATATGATATATTGTTTCTGAACTTTGCTTAAAATATAAAAATATATAAATGTAAATAATAATTAGAAAAAAAATCTAGACATAAAATATTTTAGATTTTCGTCAGTAATTATGTTAGTTTACAAGTTAGATAAAATACATATAAATTTTCATGAAAAAAAAAAAACCTAAACGTAATTGTATATTTTTTCCGAAAATAAAAAAAAAATAAATTTGCAGCAATTCAAAGTGTCAAATATATATCAAATTTAAATCAAATTGTAATAAAGTGTTAAAATATAAAATTAATTAAAAAAGAAAAAAAAAAGTCAAGAGGTAGCATCGAACTCGGGCCGTACGGGTGGCGTGCGAGCTTTCTGCGTCCACACCACGAAAGACACGTTGAGAGCTGCAAACTAATGGGTATTTGAAACGTATGCTAAACCTCGGCATCTATTTTCTGAAAATCTAAGGCTCATTTGAAGAAATCCTTTCACAAGAATAATTAGAGATAAGAACTCTAAAACATACTTTAAATTAATCAAAATCGGTGAGAATCATGTTTGATGGTCCCCTGGTTAATGGAGATCCAAATAATATGTGTATTTTTTTTTTTTTACACGGTCTGCTCGTTAAACATTCCACAGACAAGTACGAGAGATAATCTCTTAGCGATGTCACAGAGGTATTGTATTTTCATCTGAATTGTTTTGACAACAGAGACGTAAAGGATTATGTCGTCTATTGATTTATTTGCATTCCATATTGATTTTTTTACATTCATTTAAGGAATTCTTTTTCGACACTCGCACGCGAGCAACGGATTATAGCAAAAAAAATAATAAATGGCCGCCGCAGCGTTTTGCTGTTTCCAACTTTTGTTCAGGAACGTTTCAGATAAGAAAACCAGAATTTCATAGGAAAGAGCTAAATTATTCTGAAAACCTGAGAAAAGGCGAAACGTTCCTGGATTTTACATGGAACGTTACCATTTTTTTTTACAGTGCGTGGAATAGATCCCTGTCTGCTTTAAAAAATTATCAGACCACTATTTATCCCTTTTTTCTACCACTTTCATAATTTAACATTATAGAAATATCTCTTTCTAAATCTTTTTTAATTCAAACGTTTCTTTCCTGTTGCCAAACCCTAAAAAATGACACAATAATGTGAAAAAATTAACGATAACGCGTTGCTATATTTTTGCATTTTTGAAAATGACGTCATTCTAAACAGAAAACGCACATTATTTATATATAAAATAAAAACTTCAACTATAAGAGCGGTAAAATGACGTAGCACCTTAATTTAATTGTTTTTTTTAATTAAAATATCTACTTTAATACAAACAGTCAAATTTCATGAAAACAATTTAGGAACAAGAAAAAAAAGGCTAGATATTACGTCACATTCCATCAAATCTCTTCAACGTGTAGTCAACTCACCGTAAATAAATGGCTCCTATATTTTGTTTACTTCTTCGATTGTATACTGCAGCCATAATCTGTTAAGTTCGTGTTTTATTCTATGTTATTTTTGGCGTTTTAATTTCGTTTGCCAATTTAGTTATTGAATATTACACGAAAACAAACAAATTCTAAATTAGTTACAATGTTTTTGAACAAATTGAGTAAATATTTTGTGATTGGATTGCAAGCATATTTAAAAAATATGCATGCTTGAAAATTATTTTAAAATCCATAAAAAAATCTGTAAATTGAGATAAACATTACAAACCAATCTTACTGAAAGTACTTTTGTTTTCTATAAGACGTTGAAACAATCGAATGTGCGAGATTTAGAGGTTAAATTGCAGTAAAAGGGAAATTACTTATTGTGTTAGGTTGTTGCTACAGAAAATATCATACCAGGTTACTCATAGACATGTCTTTTCTTTATACAATTGCATTAAGAGTAAAGGGGTTCATTTTCCGTAATCGGGTTGCACATACTTTTAAAAATATCCATGCATGAAAATTACTTTAAAATCCATTAAAATCAGAAAATTGAGATACAATTTTGAAACAAATTTCATTTGAAAGAACTTTTTTCTATTCGACATTGTAAAAAATGAAATTGTGTGATGTTTAGAAGTTAGAAAAATTGCAGTAAAGGCGCAATTTATGGGTTACAATTTATGGGCACTGACATAGTGTTTGTACTTTATATATATACCATGCAAACGAGAATTTCACTAAATGCTGCGTGATTTGGTGGATTCTTTTTTTTTTTTTTTTTTTTTTTTTCGTATTGTGAGGAAAATTGCACATTTTTCTCTTACATCCGGCAAAGATAACGCGCATTCTGTTATTAAAGCTCAGAGATTTTACTATGGTTGAGAGACAATAACGTCATGTTTTCTGAGTGCCTTTTTAACGTTTTGTGGATGGGAATGAATGCACAAGTTTCAGTTATTGTGATTGCCGTATTATTTCGTTTTAATTTATTTTACCTGAAGGCTCCTTATAATTGACACGGGCGAAGCCGGATAGTTCTGCTAGTTTGATATAAATTTATTTCATGTATTGATATTTTATTGATTTCTTGAATCCGTAAAGTATGCGGCTAATAAATGTACGGTCATTGCGGAGTCACTGCAAGTATAAAAAGAAAGGAAAAAAATCTAAATATGAAAGAATTTTTAGACACTGATAACGATAGGGGTGAAGGGGATCGAATGGGAAGGGGGGTCGACGAATGATAATGTATGATATCGTAAGGGGGGGGAGAGATGTCCAAAATTAGCAAAATATTAATAACGTTATGTAGTATAGCCTCTTTGTCATAGAAACTTTTCAAGATTCGCATTTACCACCTTTAACAGAGAAAAGATAAAAAGTTCCAAGTCATTTACATGTCTTTTATGAGATTTACATCCACGTCGACGAAAACACGCTTTTCGCCCAACAATGAATATTATGCATTGTTGGACGAAAGGCGTGTTTATTTTTATTATTATAATTTGACAGATGGTTTTACGATTGCGTTTATATTATATTGTATCAAATGAAATCTGCTAAATTAACATCTACCAAATTAGAAGATCTTGCACATCGAAAAATAGACCTGATATTTAACGACGAAATTTCGGGTGTATATGTGATACCTTTTACAGATAATGTAAGTCAGAGTAACACATAGGCATGACTACTAAAAAATTTAAAGACAGACTCAAATAACATACTGCAAATATGAAGTAGAGTAAGCCCTCTATAGCTCTATCAAGGTTAAACCAAAAACAAGACACTGACATAGATTTCAGTAAAGCAAGAATCATTGTGTGTACTTCCTATTACTAACGCATCAATAATCAAAGAATCCTTGTTAATTTTAACTAAACGAAGGAATACTTGCAATGATGTACTGTCTTACAATATATCCAAGATCTGTTATGGAATACTAAATATTTCTAGCGATTTTGGAATATAATTATCGTATTTCCACCCCGCTCCCCTCCTCTTCCCTTCCTATGAAATAGACTCGTCTACAGCTATTTAAGAAATGAACATTCATGAACTTTCATGTCTCTGAACGTTCCCCTGATGACGGCTGTTTTATTGCAGTTTAAATCGCTTGGGTCTTTTAACATCATTTTGACGGTTTTTATGCTATAAAGACGCTTTTTATGTATGTTAGCTCTTTTTTAAGTAAATGAAATTAGAATTTTCGCTTCGTATATTTTTCAAAATAATACTCACTGAAAACATCTCCGAATAGGACTCTAGATCCCGAACGGGTTAAATAATAATTCAAGCGCGATCGCCTTTATAAGCGGTTAAGAATATTCAAACCAGAAAAATACCAGAAAAATATACCAGAATAATAAGTTCATACCAGAAATATATACTGGAAAATACAGTACCCAGTGCCGCACTAATCTCATTTTCGCTTTTTCCATCCACCCATATACCGCGTCTAGGAAAATCAGTATCAGAGGTTCGCAGACACATGTCTGGTGACTTCCTAATCTGCCGGACTGCTAATCCGTTAGAAGACTCCGCCAAGCAGAAATGTCCGTCATCGCTGACGGTTTGTTTGATGCGATACGTGCGTATGCTGTGAGTTGTGTGCTAGTAAGGCAAGCGAATTAATAATTGTATATCAATGATCCATTTCTAAAAAAATAGAATGAAGTTCTCTGATAAGCTTTCTGATTGATGTTGATATCTCAATGTTAACCTAATTATAATCTTAGAATTATGTCAGGCTCAATGTCAGGCGTTATACAGATATTGGTAAAATAAGGAATGAGAATATCGACACAAAATTTAAGAAATTTGAAGCATAAGTATAAAATTCTAATTATATCTGTGTTAGTAGGATTTTAATCTTAGAATGCCAGGTGTTATACAGATATTGGGAAAAAAAAAGGAATGAGAATATAGGCACTATATCGAAGAAAATCTGTAACATAAGTATATAATTTTAAACATGCCTATATTAAGCGGATTTTAATCTTAGGCGGCCAAGCGTTATACAGATATTGGTTAAAAAAAAAAAAAAAAAAAAAAAAAAAATCCCTGCCGGCCCAGCCTACAGGCGGAGGTAGATTTCGAAGTTAAGTATACTAATTTCACCAACAAAAACTAAATCATGATTAGATATAAAACCACTTTAACAATTTTAACTGGCCCCTTTTGACGAGTTTTTATTTCATTTCTATATAACACCTGGTTTTATCAGAATCATGTTAAGGTGGTATTCAAAAAATATTTTTCCATACTCAACAACTCGAAATTTTCTGGTACATTTTCAGATTCAATTTAATAGAAAAAATATGAAACTTGCTGACGTGATTTTTGAAAAGATTTATAAGCGACCTGTGTTTTTATTTTTCGTTCAATTAATTAAAACTTGATTAATAAACAATTATTTTCTCAGTAGGACAATATTTTTCGTTTCTAACCCAATCGCTTCGGGAAATTATGTTCAAAATGCCCACTTTGACATTATTTTTTGAAATATATTCTGCCTCTATCAAAAAATTGATCATTACGGTACATTATATAGCTTCTGAATAAGAGAATCTACCAATTGGATGCGTTTGAGAGCAAAAATGAATTTAAAAATTAGTCAAAAAATAAGTAGTTTCGATTTGAATACACCCTTAACCCGTTCGGGACGAGCGACCGGTATTCGTGCCGGCCTCATTTGCACTTTCATCCCGCGCGACGGGTATACGTGCCGGCGGTTTTGGCACTCACATCTTGAGCGACCGGTATTCGTGCCACACAGTTGGAACGTCTTATTCCAGAAAGTTTAACTCAGGAAAAAAAATTCGTAATGAAATTTGAATATACATTTGGGAAGAACATATTTCCTTCTATCTAAGAAAGCAAATAGAATCAATTAATATATTTTTAATCCATGTCAATTTAATTTTCTTCTAATAATGACTGCAAGGAAAAAAAGTGTGTTTATTTCACACACATCTATGATCTATTTATGCTTCTGAAAGGTGATTTTCTTTTTATCATAAAACTTTTATGTGTCAAATGAAACTTTATTTTTTGTTTATCAGAAGTTTTTCTACCACACTTGAGAAAATGAATGGTTGAGTCAACTGATCAACTCTAAGCATATGACGTAAGCTTTACGTATACATATGGCTAGGCTTGCAGTTGATTCATTTTCAATTACTTTTTTTACTACGTTTATCTCGATTGGAAAGAGTTTATTAATACGTTGTGGTGATTAATAGTTTCGGATTTTCATTCATTGAGCAGGAAAGCGGGAGGCCTATTTATATTTTTTATTTTGTTTCAACAAGTGCTGCTACGCACTGTGCAGTTTAAATATTTTTGCGGATGCTTGTTCAAAATATTTTCGGCACCGTCAAGTCAAAACTTTTGTGCGCTCTTCTTCTTCTTCTTCTTCTTCTTCTTTTTTTTTTTTTTTTTTTTTTTTTTTTTTTTTTTTTTTTTAGTTTTCCTTCAATATTTATCCATACTGTTTCAAATAATTTCGTCTTAAATTATCTATATTTATGTATCTTATTTTACAAACTCGTTAAAATGTCTAAAAACGCAATGTATTTTACCGACAATGGAATAGCTGGGATAGTGAAAAATATTTAGTAAAAGAAAAAAAAAATGCATGAAATTAATGTATTTTCAGAAAGTAAAATTTAAGAGAGTGGTGTGATTCTAACACAATCATTGAACACAATCATTGAACGCAGGTTTTAAAGTTAATAGTTTCAATTAATAATCAGTTTGCCCCTTATAATTGAATACATTTATATGATTTCGTTAATATTTCCATTTTATAAAATACTTTTAACATTAACGGCATTTTTTATCAGTATATTTAAAATTATTATTCAGTTTTATTTATTATTAAAAAATATCATTCAATACTATTAACCTCATAAATTTATTTATATGTTTAAATATATATATATATACAATATACATATTAAAAGATGTTTATAAAGATATTTTAACATAAACAAATTTTTGGAAGAATCTATTTTAAGTTATTCATGCTTACTCATTCTTATTAAATAGTCTTTAATTGATATTTCGTTTTATTATACGTTAATATATGTATTATTTCTTTTATTTTCAAAAATATTTTTAACATCAACAACTTTTTAGAAAGGTTTATTTTAAAGTATAATTCTATTTTACTTATTATTATTTATTATTATTCAATACTTTTTATTTGATAGATATTTCATGATTGATTATATATTTACATGTAAATTTTGAATTTTCACAAATATTTTAAATTAAATTAAAAGTTTTCAAACTATTTTTTTATGTCTGTCTGCATAATAAGTATTAAAAAGTTGAATGCAGAAGTTGCTTGCAAGTTTTATTTAATTATTTTTATTTGTGAATAAATCAGCTTTTTAAAAATACTTGTCATATTTATGGAATGTGTTAACAATTATTTAGAAACAAAACTATTATTTTTTTTTTAAACAAAAGTATCCTTTATTTGTGCAAAACATTTCATATGTTGCTATATTAAAGGAACGTAAGTGTTTTGTAATCATATAATTTTTTTAAACTGAAAAACGTGATTAAAACATGCATTATATTTGTTTAAAAAGTCATTTTTACATTGAAATATCCGAGAAAATATTTGATTTTTTTTTTGCGTAAATATATATATTAACGACATATTTCATGTATGTGCATTTCAGAAGGTTACATGGAAAAATGAATCTTTTATAAATTTTTGAAGAACTCTTTACAAGAGTTAGGCTTAGTTTCGCAAAATCCTTCAGCCCAGAAGATGAAATCAAATTTTCCCGCTCCGTCCTCAGATGCGCACTTCTGAATGCGCGCGCCGTCGCGAACAGGTTAATAAGATTATTTTTCTTTTCAACCACTATGTATTTTTAAATTGTTTTTGCTGTAAGAATTGGTCCTATCAAAAACTTGTCTATATAAATGTTGAAGACAATATTAAGGAGATATGATAAATTCATGCGGATTTTATATCTTGTGAAATGACGAATCATGGTTTGATGAACATGAAGATGATTTGGAACATCTACCTTGGCCCGCACAGTCCCCAGACCTCAACATAATCGAACCGTTGTGGTCTATTTTAGAGCTTTCAATCCGGAATCGATATCCTCCACCGGCATCTCTCACGGAACTTTCACAATATCTCCATGAAGAATGGTACAATATTCCTCTAAACACTATTCAGAATTTGTATTATTCGATTCCCAGGCGAATCCAAGCTGTATTACATGCCAAAGGCGGTCCTACGCCATATTAATAAAGAATTCCTTCAAAATCTAGGGTGTTTCCATTATTTTGATAACCACCTGTATATACTTCATATCTCGATATTTTTGAAAGAATATTTTTTTTTCATTCAATCTATTAATTATGAGGACATTTTTTTTCTCTTAAAAACTTTATGTTGAAATTTATTTTTAAATAGTATTTTCTATTAATTTTATGTATCACAAAAATTTGATAATTCTTAACTAAAAAAATATTTTTTTATTCTGAAATATAGTAGTTATAATAATAAATCCATGCTGACTACTGAGTTTCAAGCCAGAAATTTAATGTTTTAAGTATTTGGCAGCTACATAAAGAAACATTTAAATTTGCTTTTCCTTATTTTTATTTTGCTCTATATTAACATGCCACTGGAAGAAAATAGCAAGTGGAAAAATTATATCTAACGGACAAGATTTATTATAAAACCTCCCCTTTAACCATGAAGGAAATTGCACTTTAAACTTTCTGTTAAAGATATAAATTCGAACGAAGTACAATATGAAACAGTGTAAGTAAAATTCTAATACTGCGTTGAGGGCTATATGCTATTGTGCTATAAAAGATCGTGATTGTTTTCTGAAAACTTCACAAGCGTTATACATATACCTGAAAAACATTAAACGTATAAAGAAAATGGACAATAATACAAAACTCTAAAACCCTGAACTGAGATTTAGATGAAAATATCCATCGATCAAAGGATATATATAAATGACGTATAAAGAAGAATGTAAAGAAGAAGAAAAAGTCAGCTCTCTTCTTTTATGTTCTGGCTCAATATTCTGCTGGGATCATCAATATAGTATGTCGTAGGGAATTCCTTGGGGATTTTTGTATGCGAATAGGTGAGGGAGGAAACATGCTTGCGGAGAGAGACTGCTAAGAAAATTGGTGAAGAAAGAATTTTGTCGAGTTTAGATGTATTGGTTTTGTCGTTTTTTATATTGTCGGTGGACAGTGGAAAATTTATATTCAGTAAGAGAGAGGGTGTGTGACCGTAATGTATAGATGTAACAGGTGATAAGAATTCAGAATAAATATAATGGAATGAAATAGAGGGAAAAGAAATCATTGCTGGAAAGCAAATGGGAAAAATGTATAGAAAATATATCTGGAAAGGAATTCATATTGCCTGGACCTGGATTCTGTTTAATGTTTGAATGGAATTTTAGGGAAACTATCAAACAGAAACTGTTGGGTGAAAGCAGGCACTGTAGAACGAAATTCATATTTCTTTGACTTTATATTTAAATAAAAGTGGGGAAGTCCGGTATATATAAGTTTAGGTGATTATAGTGTGCTTACAAAGAACAAACGAGTAACAAACGAGTTCTGAAGTGAGATTTAAAATTTGCATGTAGAAAATAACAAAGGGGAAAAGTATACCAAACAGAAAGAAATATCAGACAATTAGAATAAAACAGAAGTTTAAACAATTAGAATATCAACTAATAGGCAAATTAAATTAAAAGATTATTGTCTATTAATTTATTATTATATTTTAATATATATTATATTAATATATGTTATATTAATATATATTTATTTACAATCTATTAATTTACTATTAATAGATTAATACATATTAATTATATAATCTATTAGTTTAATTAAAATAATTAAATTAATAGACAGTTAGAATATCAGACAATTAAAATAAAAATTATTTCAAAAATTATTATTCACTAGTTGTTTCACCCGTTCTATGCACTGGAGTTCATGAATTTAGTTCTAAAACTGAAATTAGAAATAACAATTCGATTTAGCAAAATATTTTTCTACTACTGTGCCTTTTTTTAATAAAATTTAATTTATAGTGTTACTATGGCAGCAGACGATAAAACGATATCTTTAGGAATAAGGGAATAAATAGAATAAAAAGTTTTGTTGATGTTTATGATAAAATGTGTTTCTTTATTTTTAAAAATTTGTAATAATTAAGCGCAATTAAATAATCTCTAATTATTTACATGTGAGGTAAAAGAATTATCATAATACCCGCTAAAGCTTCTTATTATTGAAGCGTGGCGTACATAATATGTATATCTCTAATAATTTGCATGTGAGGTAAAAGAATTATCGCAATACCCGCTACAGCTTTTTAGTGCAGCGTGGCGTACATAATATGCAATCGTCTTGCAATAGAAAGGTAATTGTTGTGGTAAGAATTTTATTGTAGATTTTCAATTTTTGGCAACTGCTAAAACGAAAAATGGTTAAGTTTGATAGAAATTGCTGTTAACTTGGTGGTTTTTTATTTATTAAAAATTAACTATAAGTTATTTCGATTCCGGATTACTTTAGTTGCCTCGGCCGTGTTTTAATACTCATGTACGTAACATGTCACAATTCTGGCTTCCAAACTGTGGATTTGTATAGCTTTACAGAAAGACAGACAAATTTTCATTTTTATATATTAGATTATTTTGTTCGGATCACCAATATAGATCAATATGTTGCAGGGAAATCCTTGGGCATTTTTGTATGCGAATTAGTGAGTGAAGAAACATGCTTGTGAAGAGAAATAGCTAAGAAATTGACGAGGAAAAAATTTTGTCAAGTTTAGATGTATTCATTTTGTCGTTTTTTATATTGTCTGGTTTAGATGCACTGGTTTTGACGTTTCTTATATTGTCGGTTTTAGATGTATTGATTTTGTCGTTTCTTATATTGTCGGGTTTAGATTTATTGATTTTGACGTTTCTTATATTGTCGGGTTTAGATGTATTGATTTTTAGGTTTAGTATGTTGCCGGGTTTTGATGTATTGATTTTGTCGTTTCTTATTTTGTCAGGTTTAGATGTATTGATTTTAAAGTTTGTTATATTGTCGGATTTAGATGAATTTATTTTGACGTTTCTTATATTGCAGGGTTTAGATGTATTGATTTTGTCGCTTTTTATGTAGTCGGGTTTAGATGTATTGATTTTGAAGTTTCTTATATTGCAGGATTTAGATATATTGATTTTGTCGTTTCTTATATTGTCGGTGGACAGTGAAAAAATTATATTCAATAGCAGAGAGGATGTGAGAACACAATGTATGGTTGCAACATGTGATAAGAATTCAGAATAAATAATGTAAGGAAACAGAGGGGAAAGAAATCATTGTTGGAAAGAAAATGGGACAAATGTATGGAAAATAAATCTGAAAGGGAATTCCTATTGTCTGGATTCTATTTAATGTTTAAATGGAATTTTAGAGAAACTATACAATAGAAACAATTCGTTGTATGCAGTCACTATTTCATGAACTTCACATTTCTTTGAATTTGCATTGAAATAAAAATAGGGAGGCCCGATATAGAGTTTAGATGATAAAGTTATATTCTTTTTTCCTCAATTAAAAAATATTTGTTATTTTTTACAATGCATTCCGTGTTTTCGCACAAATGGGAATTTTCCATTTTAATAATTACTTAGCATAATTTTCTCATATATCTTTTCAAAATATTTCATGTCTGTTATTTCCATCAATTAAATTAAATTTGTACTATTCAAAGAAGTAATCATTCCATTTTCTTTATAAAAGTTCTGAAATGTGTCTTTCTTGCAATACGAATTTCTTAAAATCTGAGAAAACTTTGATAGATTTTCGACAATGAACAAACAACACTAAAACTAATGTTCTAAAATTTAAAAATGTATACATTTACTTAATAAATAATTTATAAAATGAATAATAAAAAATTAATAAATATTTAAAAAATAAAAGTTAATTGGATTTTTGCTTTATGACATTAACTCCAACAATCTTTACAGGTTATCAAAAACGTTATTAGTGTACGTTTTTCTCAAAGCTTTAATTCACAATAAAGAAACCTCTGGAGGCTTAATCAAATAACAACATAATTTATTTTAACTAGATTAATTTATTTTTTCTTCCTAGCCCGTTTATGTTATCGTAAAAGCAATAATAAACTTTATAAATTGAGAATCATTATTTTAAATATACAGCTTTTAAAGCTTCAATAGCCAAATTTATTTGAAAAAAAAATCCTGTGTTATGAACAAATAATCTGTAAAACTCTCCCCCGTGGGCTCTTAAACTGGAAGTTATTAAGCTGAAATGAGATACGCGAATGAAAATTTTGAAGTAGGAATTCCTTAGTTAAAATTTCTTTTGAATAATTTGTTTACTCGATACATGATAGAGATTAAAGTTCTATAAAATATATCGTAATAAAATGTACCGGGTTATTATCTAAGAAATGTACATTATCGGTAATAACTTTTCTGAAAAAAAAAATGGAAATTAAGGATACCGGAAGATTCAACCCGGATTACCCGAGTTAAATATGCCCGATATAGTACCCGGTATAAAAACATAAGGGAAAATATCACAAAATACGAAAATTGTAGTCCGCAAAATAAAATTTCTATTTAATGTTATATGATGCAATTTTCTTTTTACATTCTAATAAAACATATTCTTAGAAGTATTTTCAGGAGATGTTATATTCATAATAACACAAAAATAAAGCACTTAAAAGACTTAAAATTTCAGATTGTCATTTTCCTGGCATGTCACACTGTGTTGTGTGCAAAGTAAAAGGCTTTCTGCTATATTGTACAAATACCTTTTTCTAGTTTTTTTATTTTTTTATTTTTTTATTTCTAATTAATAATTATACCTTATATAACACATATATGAGGAAGGTAACAAGTTCTGTATTTTACAAATAATTTTTCTTAATTAAAATATTATTGTCACTGAAAATGAATGTCCTTTTCCTGGCCTGCTCCTTTTAGTCATTTATGAGTTATAAAGAGGGCGCTGCAGAATAATTCTTCTTGTTCTTGGCATAGTTCAAGTCAAAAGTAGTAAAATCATTGTTGCTACCTGCAAGATCTTTTAGATATTTCTTTGAAAATAATGTGTTTAAAGATTTTGTAAAAATTGAGTAGACTTTTATTATGTCATTTTCCTGGCTTCTATAAATCACAAATAAAACGGAACATTACACTGAATTTGAGGTACTGTAGAGGAAACATGTTCCTTTAAACAAAATCTAACTAAAAATAAAAGAGAACAAAAATGTGAAAAATGTTTTAGTATGAAATTGTCATTATCTTGGCGGTCATTATCCTGGCATACATATGCCAAGAAAATGACATATAATTATAATTACATAAAAATGACCTTAAGCTCTTCAAACTTTAACAGTTTTACATATAAGTTTCTTTATTCAGCTGTTCAACCAACATGTAAAAAAAAATCAGAAGCTTTGAAATGATATAAATTTTCAAAATTTTTGTTTTCAAAATCTCACATTTTGTGATATTTACCCATAAGTGAAAATAATTTTTAACTGAAAAGTGTAATAGATTTTTATAAATAGCGTATTTTTTTAAAATGTCCACCTACTACAACGAAAACTACTAGGAAACGTTTCTGAAAATGAATGGCAGCAAAAGAAACTTTGTTTCTATAAAAGCTTTTTAACATCTCAAATATACAGGACCAAAATATATCGTTACAATTATAAAATTAACAAACAATGTTTTACACTTATGGATTTTTATGTTCCATAAAGAAAATATCAAAGGGTTTTTAGGTGCGTTCGTAATTATATAAATACGTAGCACCTATAGCCGTCGTCTAGTCCATCGTCTATCTGTCTGCATATAACAGTGCAAAAACTACACAACCGAATCGTTCGAAATTTAATATATATAATCGTTGCAGAATTTTGCCGAGTCACTTCAAATTTTATATCGTATCAAAACTTAAAAAGATATTAATAAAAGTTTTCTTCATTCTCTTAAATCCCGTCATACGTAATTAATTCAAAGATAACCCATGGTATATAATGATTCTAGGTTTCCATGGTGATGACGTCCTATTTAAGATGGAGTCCTATTATTTCCGTATCACAGAATTTAATTTATATAAAGGTAATAGATTTGGTATCGATACATTTTTGCATAACAGTGCAACAGCTATTGCACCAACATCTGAATATTTATAAAACTAGTTATAATACGAACACACCTCATTTGCCACGTTTGATTTACAATTTCCGACTTGTTTGCAATGTTTTACCCACCTAGATCTCCAATGTTTTAAGCACCGATGACATCTAGACCTCCAGACATTAACACTTTTGGACTTCTTTTTATGGGGATACAAGAAAAACATTGTGTACCAATCTCCAATTCGTGATACTGATTAAATGAAAAGTCCAACTACAGCGGTCATCCAGACTATTGACTCTGCAGTGCTTCATAGAACGTGGTTTGAAATATCGGATAGACTCGGTGTGTTGCGCGCGACTAATGGCGCGTATTGAAATCGTGAAAAAAGACATTGCAAAAAAACTTCTATATTTTCTTTATAGAACATAAACAAGTTGGAAATTGCACGTCAAACGTGGTTAATGAGCTGCATTCGTACTTTAATTAGTTTTAGAAATATTTTTTGCACCGCATATTGTACTGAACGTATATTTTAGTGCATTTCATCAGTGCATATCCATTTCATTCTGTTCGAAAAGTTGTAACATCATTAAAATGCACTTGCAATAATTTTTTTCCCATTGGACATAATGTAACGTAAAACTTTAGACTGTCCCTGTAATTAAACTATACATCCGATATTCATAAAACTTGAAATGACTCGATAAAATTGTGCAACAATTATATGTTTAAAATTTCAAACCATTCTGTTGGGTAGTTTTTGCTCTGTTATATGCGGACAGACAGACAGAGAGATGGACTGAACGACGACTATACGTGCTACGTATTTATATAATTACGAATGCACTTAAAACCCGTAAGTGCATATCATTGTTTGTTTATTTTTATTTATTTTTTAAGTGTAAAGCTACATTTCGGAGTCCCTGTATATCGATTTCAGGACGTTCAAATTTTTAAAAAACGCCTTTCGGGATTGGGATTTACTTGAAAGAGTATTTCTTTTGTGGTTATATTACATTTTGATAGATTAAGTTACGTTTGTTATTTTTTACAATGTATTCTGTGTTTTCGAACGGATGGGAATTTTTAATTTTAATGATTACCTAGCATAAATTTATCATATATACTTTCAAAAGATTTCATGAATGTCATTTCTATTAACTATAAATTAAATTTGAATGCTTCAAAGAAGTAATTGATTTTCGTTATAAAAATTCAGAAATTTTTCTTTCTTCTGAAACTAATTTTTGTAAATTAAAATTCTAGTGCTATAGTCACCTTGAGTTAAATAATTAAAATATGCACAAAGCACAAACAATTGTACAAAAATTACCTTTAGGTGCATAAATATAATATAAAGATATTTAAAATGCAAATTTATAATATCTCAAAATACATCAGAAAAACCTAAAACGTTTTCAACCATTACAAGGTCGTTTAAAATACCTCAAAATACATCAGAAAAACCTAGAACGTTGTCAACAATTACAAGGTCGTTTAAAATACCTCAAAATACATCAGAAAAACCTAGAACGTTTTCAACAATTACAAGGTCGTTTAAAATACCTCAAAATACATCAGAAAAACCTAGAACGTTTTCAACAATCACAAAGTCGTTCTTGTAATGGTTGAAGAGGTTCTAGATTTTTCTGATGTATTTTGAGATATTTTAAATTTGTATTTTAAATATCTTTATATTATATTTATGCACCTGAAAGTAATTTTTGTACAATTATTTGTGCTTTATGCATATTTTAATTTTTGTAAATCTGAGAGAAATTTTAAAGATTTGTTACAAAGAGAAAACAGCATAGAAACTAGTGTTCTGAAATTTAAAGTAATAAAGAATATATATCTTAATAAAGAATTAATATCAAATGATAAATAAATCGATACATAAGGAAATAAATCTAACTAGATTTTGCTTCATGGCATTGACTACAGCAATTTTTACACGTCATTAAAAACGTTATTAGTCTACACTCTTCTGAAAACTAACATTCACAATGAAGAACTCTCTGGATGCCTTATCAAATAACAACATAATTTATTTTAACTGTTTTTTTTTTCTTCCTAGCTCAATTATGTTATCTTAAAAGCAATAATAAACTTTATAATTTGAGAATCATCAGTTTAAATACGCAGTTTTTAAAGCAGTAATAACCAAATTTTATTTCCCAAAGATTCCTCTGTTAATAACATATAACCTGTAAAACGCGCTCCATCATCGACTCTTAAACTGGAAGTTATTAACCCTTTATGTACTGAATTACTAATTCATGAAAATTTTTATCTTCTAAAGCCTTTTTCGTGAATTGTTTCAACTACCTTAGAAGATTTATATAATCATTTAATAAATTTTAAAAGGATTTTAGAAGGATTGAAGGAGTTTGAAGGATTCATTCAATTTAAATTTATAGGAAGTTTGTGCAATATTTATAACCCCACTCAAATCTTTTATTTTAAATAGTTTTCTTAGTATTTTGTAGAATTAGGAAGTATACAAATATAATGTTCTTACAATAGAAATATAGAAATATTGCCGAACTGAAAAATTTCCTTCCCCCATACCTACAACGTCAAGCATGCCGAAAAAATGCAAAGGCAAAAGAAATCATCCTTTTAAAAATATTTTTGTGTTGTGTAACCAATAATGCTTTTGGAACAAGATAAAGTAATGTATCTATAACTCATTCTAAACTGTATTACAACTAATCGATGCATTAAATGAATTTTATAACAAGTTATTTTAATTGTACTTCAGTACCATTAAAAACCGTCATTAAAGTACCGTCAGTAGATAAAGGGTTAAGCATAAATAAGATACGGCGAAATAAAAATTTCGAAGTAGAATTCATTAGTTAAAATTTCTTTTGAATAATTAGTTTATTCGATATATGATCGAGAATTACAGATCTACCGAAAATACGGTTTCAGTTACTTTTTCGACCCAAATTCTTATTTTCGCCGAAATTCGTTTTCGGTGAAAATACTGCCGAAAATTCGGCCGAATCGAAACTCGACCGAAACTAGCTGTATTTCAAAAATCTCGTTATTTACTTCGGGAATTTTCAACATTACGCATTGATTTGAGCTGTATCGGCACAAATGACGCAATCTTCATTTATTGCAATGAATTTCACTAATAAAATCATTAGACGAAATGCAATTTTTTCACCTTGATTCAACATAAAATATATAATGTGAACTTTAAAAAGTCCACAGTTTTACTTAAAAGGCGACTAAAGTAATGAAAAAGAAGTTACAAGTTTAAAATATACATTTTACTTAAAACTTCTTACTACTTTCAAGCTTTTCCAAGCTCTTCATCAGAGAATATCTTAATAATTGTTGTTTATTTATACAAATACGTCACTTTGTTTTGAAAATGAGAGCCAATAACAACTACAGTTGAAAGTAGAAGTAGCGGTAGCAGTTTCTTGGATTGAATTTAATTAGAGGAAATATATATCATTATTAATTGCAGTTCCATTTATTTTTATGACATCACTCTGTTCAGTAAAATATTTTGTTCTACCCATGAAAAGTGACGTATGAGGACGGATTGATGTCATAAAAATAAATGGAACTGCATTTAATAATAATATATATTTCCTCTAATTAAATCCAATCCAAGAAACTGCTACTGCTACTTCTACTGTCAACTCTAGTAATTATGCTATGTATTTATATAATTACGAATGCACCTAAAGAGAACAAAAATTGTATATCTACCCAACATAAAAAAGCTGCTAATTTTCCATAATAGGGTTCTGTGACCCACTCAAAATTAATGTATTGTAGCTGAATGTTTTTTGGGAAAATTGATGAATTGCAGTCAAGAACTTGAGAGCCTACACTAGTCACTGAAGAAGACCCGTATGATAATGTTAATTCTATGGGGAAGTTATTTTCAAATATCTCGCTTGAATTTTGATATTTTCGAAGGATTTTTTTTTTTTTTTTTTTTTTTTTCATAAGACAGCTGAGGACGGTCTACAATCGGGCTAGTTTTTACTTTTTTGATTTTGGTTTAATATTTTTTTTAATTACTTTTACTTTCGGAACCGGTTTGAACCGGTTCTGAAATTAAAACTATCCTAATATTAAAAAAAAAACTATAAACTAAATCAAAAAACTAAAAACTAAAAACTAGCCCGATTGTAGAGCGTCCTCAGCTGTCCTATGAAAAAAAAAAAAAAAAAAAAAAAAAAAACATTCGAAAATATCAAATTCAAGCGAGATATTTGAAAATAACTTCCCCATTGGATTAACATTATCATCCGGGTCTTTTTGAGTGACTAGAGTAGGCTCTTAAGCGTGATTTTCAAGATTAACATTGACGCTTATAAAAAATGTATTTAAAAAACATATTTATTTTTATATTTACAGTCGGATCTCATTATCCCGACACCCGTTTTCCACGTCACTCCGCTTATCACGCCAGTTTTGCAAAGTCCCGATTTTCTGTATATGATTTTAATGTAAATAAACTCCGGATTTTACGTCGTTGAATAACTTTCAACTCCGTATATCCCGACGGTTTAGGAAAAATGTCCATTTTTCATAATCCATCTTATAAGCAGAGAAATTAAGCGATAAGAAATAGTTTAGCCAAACGTTTCACAAAAGTGTCTAAAATACCCATTGTGATGAATGTGAAATTTTACTTCAATGTTTTATCCGAATAAATAAACCCACGAACTATGAATGGCCACTTAAACTTCAGATAGACGTATCAGTCTACTCGCGGTCTTTTTGTTCTGGTCAGACAGCGCCTTCTTGTGGTTACACGGCATTTTTCATCCGACTAAAACCGAAGCATTGCATTGCATTGAAACGATCAGAAATTATCTAATATCCATTTCTGAACCAACGAATATTGATCCCAGTTCACTGTATAATGTTGAATAAAAGAATTGTAGGAAACACATCCAGGGATAAACAAACCTTAATTCATCAATATTTCATGGAACAATAAAAAAAAACAAGACATCATAAATCTGATTTTTATTATTTTCAATTTTGTTTTGTGTTTATTTTGTTTAATAAGAATGTTTTACAGCTTAAAACTGCAAGAACTGTTATGAATTTAAAATTGTCTTAAATTAAAATTACAGCTTTTTATAAACATATTTTCCTCCAACTCCGGTTACCGCGACACTCCGCTTATGACTACACTTTTTTCTGGTCATTAGAGTGCCGGGATAACGAGGTTCGACTGTATATAGCAATAGTTTCATAAATTCTGTTGACTCTATAAGAAATGTTACACGAAAATCTTCTCCTTGTCAAACTGATTGTAAAATTGCGGAAAAAAAGTAAACACCCCCTACTAACTCTGCAAAAAATTACTAGAAGAAAGTGTTGTAATTGTAGAAGAAAGTTACTCGTGCCGAACGATTGTAAATAAAGCGTACTTTTAACTGATGTATATAAAATTCGCTTAGGGGGCCATCTACCTATCAAAACGAACACAGGTTTTTTTTTTCAATATCAATACCTATGTTTGACATCTTACATAAATTCTACACTCTTCAGTTAGCCTAAAAAAATCTTTTCATGAAATTCGTATGATTAGTTTCAGAGAAATTAATTATTTTAAAATGAGCCTATTTTAGGGGTTGTATCCAAACTGGAGATTGGTACTCGATTGTTGAAATGCTACAGAATGACCATGCCACTTCTATTAATGTATTACAGTAAAACCTCCCTAAAGCGACCACGTTCCGTTCCAATAAAAATTGTTCGTTCCGAGATGTGGTCTCTTAATGGAAGTCATGTTTAAATCTAGCTTTTAATTGTTGAAAAAAGGTAATTAATGTTACTAAAATTTATTTTTCACATTAGGAAAAAATATGAAAATTTAAGTATCAAAACAAAAGGTAATTACATAAGTTAATTACTGCAGAGTTTTAAAAATGAACACATTGACGTTTGCTTTGATTTTACGGTTTTATCTTTATAACTTTTATTTCAAAGTCCTTTCAAAGTTCAGTAAATAAGTGATATTTTTTTTTCTTTTTTGGACGGGAACAAATTATGACGATTTCATTAATTTATCTATTTCTTTGAGAGTTTCCTGACAGAATAGGGCAGGGGAGTTTATTGACCATCATCCTTACTTTGTCATCAGAGTTAAATTCATTGCCTAAAAAGGCAGAAAAGGGTTTAAACACTTAAAAGTTACCGGAATAAATAAAAATTCTAAACTTAGTTTAGAAGTTTGAGGAATAATGCGCACTCCGGAACTATTTTTCAATTCCTACTATTAGTTCACACTCTCCCTATATTTATCTATTTATATATCTTGTTCGAATTTTCAATCGTTAATAAAATACTTATTATTCATCCTATCAAGTTGAAACAATTTTTTTAAAACTTGTACAGGATGACAATGGATGTTAATACAGATTTTTCAAATATTAATTCATTAATTAAATTTTAATTAATTAATTTTAGTTTTTATATGGGAGACAAAATGACAGCAATTTGTAATTGAACAGCATTTAATGCATCTTCATATCTATAAGGGGTATTACCATGGGGGGGGGGGCTGTTCTGTCGCCAAATACCGCCAAGTTTGTCACCAACTTGGCGATATATCGCCCAATTTGGCGACCAAATGAGTCGCCAAAGTGACTCCAACTTGGCGATATATCTAATATTTCGCCAAATTCTCATAGACTTCCATTGTAAACCTACTTCCTTATAGAAAATCAACAAATTGAGATATTTTAATGCAACAAAAACTAATATTAGCTTAAGGGATTATATTAAATTTTTCTTTGGTGACCTAAGTAGGAATTGACTTTAAAAACAAAATTTTTATATTACTTGTTCTAGTAAAACCTTCTTCAAGCAACCAGGAAAAAACGGAATTTGTTTCATTTTCTTCAAAGAAATGGGTCGCTCATGGAGGGAGTTCAACTGGGGTGGTCTCTGAATAGAGGTAAAAATAGTATTGAGCCTATGGGAATAAATTTGGTTCCATGAAAAAATGATCGTTCCGGGAGGTGGTCGCTTAATGGAGGTGGTCACACAGGGAGGTTTCACTGTATTTTTTCCAATAGGACCATTTCACTCGCTTAATATGTTTCGACTAATGCCAGCCCGCAAATGTTTAAATAAAATGAGTAAAATATACTTTTTTCTAATTGTGCTTTTCTGCGCATCATACACGGCCCCTTGAACTATCATTTTGACCCTTTTTAATCATAATTCTAAAACTATTTGGAAGAAATATTCGAAATTGGGAATTCGCATAAAGCAGTATATAATAAACATAAATCTATCAAAACAAGTGTAGGTTGCAATTCACTTTTTTTCGAATATTAATTTCATAATTCATATCATATAACTTTTAAAATTACAAATTCAATGTGTATTTATCTTTGAGTTGTTTAGTTTTATATCCAATCAAAAAAATATCACATCGGCATTATAATTTCTGGAGATATTAATAGAAATGTGAAAATGTAATTTAACATTAGAAGCTCTAACTTTTGAATGTTTATAATTCAAAAACTTATCATCCAAATGACTTGAAATTTCGTTTCTAGGCATAGTTTGAACCGAAGATTTAAAATATATTGTCTAAATTGGATGTTGCTATTGAAAAAAAACGAAGTTTGTATGCATATCATTTAAAGGTAGACTTTATTTCCAATCGTTTGGTACCAGTAACTTTTTTCTATTATAAGAAGTTGCAGAGTTAGTAGGGGATATTTACTTTTTACTCATCAACTGTACAATGCAGTTTACGCAGATAGCTTAACAGTGTTTCTCATTATTAACCTCTTTACACAACTTAAATTGCGTCAGATTGAGGGGTACTTGAAACGTCATTCGACTGCATTCCTATGAATTACGCCACTTGAATAATGATTGTGTACACTGGGTGTTAACAGCAACCACTAATACATTCTATCAATATGGTGAACTATTTTATACAAATCGTCTTTACGTGAAAAAACAAATTTTACAGAAAAGGGGAAGTATCTACAATGAAAACATGTTTGCCTTTTCTATTTCGTTCTTTTTACTTTACTTTTTTCTTAGAGAAACGAAGAACGGTAGAGAATTTTGTGTCAGGGGAAATTCTTATACGATTTTGAAACGCAGATTTGTGCAGCAAGTCACGTGGTCGATTTCTTTCTTGCAAATCCGGGAATTCTTTGTTGGGAATTTATCCGAGGATGTAATCGAAAGCATGGGAGTATGTTTTGATTACTCGGGCCAGGAAAGTTAAAGCAAAGCGCATTTGTTTGTTTGTTTATTATCGACATTCTGCATTCGAAAACAAACATTTAAATGCGTGCAGTTTGTGATACTATTATGTTTTTTTCCAAAGATCATAAAACGTCTGAACATTTTATCTTTTTTTTTATTTGAGACTAAAATTACATTTAGATTTTTCAAAAAGCCAGTTACGTTTTGGATTAAAATAATTTTTGTTTCCATTTTTTAGGTGCGTTCGTAATTATATAAATACGTAGCACCTATAGCCGTCGTTCAGTCCGTCTGTCTGTCCGTCCGTCCGCATATAATAGAGCAAAAACTACCCAACCGAATGGTCTGAAATTTTAAATATATGATTGTTGTAAAATTTTGTCGAGCCATTTCAAATTTTATGAAAATCGGATGTATAGTTAAATTACAGGGACATTCAAAAGTTTTTCTTTACATTACGGCCAATGGGAAAAATTATTGCACTTGCATTTTAATGATGTTAAAGCTTTCCGAATGGTCTCAAATTTTAAACATATAATTATTGCGACATTTTGTCGAGCCATTTCAAATTTTAGGAAAATCGGATGTATAGTTTAATTACAGGGACAGTCAAAAGTTTTTCTTTACATTAAAGCCAATGGGAAAAATTATTGCAAGTGCATTTTAATGATGTTACAGCTTTCCGAATGGGCTGAAATTTTAAATATATAATTGCTGCAAAATTTTGTCAAGCCATTTCAAATTTTAGGAAAATCGGATGTATAGTTTAATTACAGGGACAGTCAAAAGTTTTTCTTTACATTACGGCCAATGGGAAAAATTATTGCAAGTGCATTTTAATGATATTACAGCCTTCCAAATGGTCTGAAATTTTAAAGATATAATTGTTGTAAAATTTTGCTGAGCCATTTCAAATTTTAGGAAAATTGGATGTATAGTTTAATTACAGGGACAGTCAAAAGTGTTCCGTTACATTACGGGGAATGGGAAAAAATTATTAGGAGTGCATTTTAATGATGTTAAAGACTATGCACTTTATGAAGTGCAAAAAATTATACATTCAGTACAATATGGAGTGCAAAAAATAATTATAAAACTTGTTATAGTACGAACGCACCTCATTTGCCACGTTTGACGAGCAATTTCCAACTTGTTATTTATTTATTTAAACTAATGGTTAACACGTTAAGCGCCACGTCAGTCACCGGTGACTGACACTGAACTTTCCGTTAAGAACGCGTCATTCACCGATGACTGACGTCTAAAATATGATATAAAACTAAAAATATATACATTGTTTTATGTAATTACTGAAAATGTATTTAAAATTCACCTACCTTTTATTTATTACAGGATTATGCTTTCTTAAAAATTACTTAAAACAGTGTAAATTTTTCAGCGCTTCAGTGTCAGCCACCGTGGCACTCAGCGTGTTAATAGCATAAAAATAAAAGGGAAAGATGTGCTGAAAATATTTATGAAATAACGTTATAAGTAATTAAATTAAATATATTATAAACATTTTGATAATAAAAATGTATTTCATAAGTTAACATATTTTATCAATTTATGTTATCCCAATAATACTTGAATAATGCATCTATTGGCTTTTAGGGTACCGTGGACCTTTATGTGAGAAGAAATCTACCCAAAAATCAACAAGTTGGAAATTGCTCGTCAAACGTGGCAAATGAGGTGCGTTCGTACTATAACAAGTTTTATAATTATTTTTTGCACTCCATATTGTACTGAATGTATAATTTTTTGCACTTCATAAAGTGCATAGTCTTTAACATCATTAAAATGCACTCCCAATATTTTTTTCCCATTCCCCGTAATGTAACGGAACACTTTTGACTGTCCCTGTAATTAAACTATACATCCAATTCTCCTAAAATTTGAAATAGCTCAGCAAAATTTTACAACAATTATATCTTTAAAATTTCAGACCATTTGGAAGGCTGGAATATCATTAAAATGCACTTGCAATAATTTTTCCCATTGGCCATAATGTAAAGAAAAACTTTTGACTGTCCCTGTAATTAAACTATACATCCGATTTTCCTAAAATTTGAAATGACTCGACAAAATTTTGCAACAATCATATATTTGAAATTCCAGACCATTCGGTTGGGTAGTTTTTGCTCTGTTACATGCGGACAGACAGACGGACGGACTGAACGACGACTATAGGTGCTACGTATTTATATAATTACGAACGCACCTAAAAACTAGTTGGATGTGCCAATCCCAAAACTTTCTTCTATCTTATACATCTTAATATTTCAAAAACTAGTTACACATGTTAATACTTCAATAGTATTAGTTCATTATTATACCAACTTTGATTTTCATCTTAAATTCCTGCTTCAGACAATTAAATGAACTAAAAACGAGTTAATCTATATCATGATATTTGTTAAAATTAATAGTTTTTCCTTATTCTGTTGTTATCAGATGTTTGCGAATAGCCGGCTTAGCAGGAAGTGAGTTCCCGCCTTGGCACGAGCCGCCGATGGACAATAGAACTACGAAAAATCAAGAAAAGTATACAAAAATTGCTATCACAGAGCCTCTTTACCACGCGATATTTCCAAGTTCAAGAAGGACTTGTTGGTCAAAGCCAAAAAGATGCACAAAAAAATTGGTTCAACTGCACGCATAATTTTATACACTTTTCGATTGTACAATAAAGAAAATGGTACAAACATCGTAATTATAGCGCCCCCTTCCAGCGGAATTTTTCCAAATTCAGGTAGGACCTTCATGCCATGACCAAAAAGAAACACAAAAAAATTGGCTCAATTCTATGCATAACTTCATACACTTTTCGATGGTACAATATTCAAAATGGCACAAAAATTGCTATTAAAACGTCCCCTACCGGCGATTTTTTTCCAAATTAAGAAAAGACCTGTTTGCCATAGCCAAGAACTTAAAATAAAAATTTGGTTCAATTCTATGCACAACTTCATACACTTTTCGATGGTACAATATTCAAAATCGCACAAAAATCGCTATTACAGCGCCCCCTACCGGCAATTTTTTTCCAAATTCAGGGAAGACCTGCCTGCCATATCCAAAAACTTAAAATAAAAATTTGGTTCAATACTATGCATAACGTCATATACTTTTGGATGGTACAATATTCAAAATCGCACAAAAATAGCTATTACAACGCCCCCTACCGGTGAATTTTTTTCCAAACTCAGGGAGGATCTGCTTGCTATAGCCAAAAACTTAAAATAAAAATTTGGTTAAATTCTATGCATAACTTCATACACTTTTTGATGGTACAATGGCGACAGACAGACGGACACACGGACAGACAGACATTTTCTATAAACATGTTTTTGGGGATCTCTGACCCCTAAAACATGTAAATCCGTCGAAAACCGGAAGTCGAAAAAAATTTCGATTACAATACTTTCTTCTATTATTTTTGCGAAAATTATTATTCTCCAGTTTGTTCCAAGTCATTTGACAAAAAACCGATTATTTTTTGTGAAAATATAAGCGTTTGAATTTTGTACACAATTAATTGTTCGGCCCTTTAATGTATTTTATCGTTTTTTTCTCAAAACTGAATTTTTAAACTTTTTTTAGATTTTTGGAATGAGTCATAATCTTTTATCAAAATTCATGAAATCGGTAAGGAAGAATCCTGATATTACTTTTAAAGAAACTGTTATACATTTTAAAATTCGACTTCATTAAAATAATTAAATTTGGTTTTTAATTTATTAAAAAGCAAAATTTTGATGAAAATTGATATCGAATTCAGAAAACAAATTCTCTAAAACATTAATTATTCAAGGGATTAAAAAATCGATGCACAAATTTGTTTCTAATAGAGTTTTAAGTTATTAAAATGTAACATTGGGGAAATATCTCAAAAAATTATAACGCTTGGAGCATTTTAAAATTTCATTTTAATTTTTTTTTAAATTAAAATAAGGTTGGAAATTTCTTTTAAGGTGTTCTATTACTTAAGGTGAAATGTACTTTTCTATAAAATTTCATAACTCTGTGATAAAAAGAAAATAATAATAATAATAATAATAATAATAATAATGTTCGCTGTCCCTTTAAACACATAAATGTGAAAACAATGTTAAAGCAATATTGACATCTTCTTAAAAATATTTTTAATGTAATAGGAATACATGAAATATGTTGTCTTTATTAAAGAAAAGATTGCTGTATCTTAACAGTAGTCATAAATTCTGCGTCTTTATAAGAAATGCTGGACGAAAAAAACTTACCTTTGTCAAACTGATTATACAACACAATTTGCACAAAAAGCTTAAAAATCTTATTCACCACACAAGAGGGATCTTATAATGGTTCCGTTTTTACTTTTTAAGTACGGAACCCTAATTATGAAATTCCTTTAGAAGTAATTAATATCAATAAGTTATAAATATAATGCGAACTAAACTGTATCTCACAAGTTATTTATCTTATCAATTTATCTCAGTCAACTTATGTTGGCCCATTAATAAACGATTAATTAATTCATTTATGGTTTCAAACACGTAAATGTGACAGCAATATTAAAGTAATATTGGCATCATGTTAAAAATAGTTTTAATTTAACAGAAATACCTGAGAAATATCGTCTTTATTAAAAAAAAAAAAAAAAAAAAAAAGAAAGAAAGAAAGAAAAAGGATTGTTGTATCTTTACAACAGTCATTAATTCTGTTCCTTTATAAGAAATGTTGTACGAAAAACTTATCTTTGTCAAACTGATTATACAACACAATTTGCACAAAAAGCTTAACTATCTTTTACATTATTTGCGAATTCATATTCAAGAATAAACTCTTTCCATGCTATTAACACTTGAAAAGAAGAAGAAATAAAATTACATTAGCACTGTTTTTTTTTTTTTTTTTTTTTTTTTACGTTCACCCAAATTGCGTCATCTTTCAAGGTACTTGAACCGTCATTGGACTGTATTCCTCAATTACGTTACTAAAATAATGACCGTGTACATTGTGTGTTAACAGTAACCACTAATACATTCTATCAATATGGTGATAACATTTTAATGAAAATCTTCTTCCCGTTCGATAAAGAACAAACTTTAGTATGGGAACGAGGGGAAAGGGGGAAGTAGTTACGATGAAAACATGTTTGTCTTTTTTATTTCGTTCTTTTTACCTTATTTTTTTCTTTAAAAAACGAAAAATGGCAGTGAATTTTATGTCAGGGAAAATTTTTATACGATTTTGAAACACAGTTTGTGCAGCAAGTGACGTGGTCGGATTTCTTTTTCTCTTGTAAATCCAGGAATTCTTTTCTTAGGAATTTACCCGAGCATAAAATCGAAAGTGTAGGAGTATGTTTTGATTCGTTGGGGCAAGAAAGTTTAAGCAGAGCGCATTTATTTGTTTTTAGTGACAGCTGCGTCCGGAAACAAACATTTAAATGCGCGCAGTTTGAAACTATTATATTTTAAAGATTGAATATTTAGTTTCCGTTTTTTCCACCCTTTTGAGCAGTAACTGTTTCACTGTTAAGAATTCTTTTGATTTTGTTAAAAAACTTCATAATTTTAAGCCGCAGGGTCACATGATGGTTTCTTTTGATGTTAAATCACTATTTATAAACGTTCCGGTTGAAGGGGCTTTAGATTGCCTCAAAAAAGGCTTTGTGAATTCCATTTCTCTTATTTTGAAATCGAGGAGCTTATCCTTCTCACTCGCGCTTGCTTGTCGCAAAATACTTTACAAACCGAAGATTTTTTTCGCATTTCGCTCGCGTAATAAGACGGAGAATTAAACATGCTTGTTATTTTCAAGACGTCATTATTCATCAGTCTGTTGCCTAAATAAAACTAAAAACGTTAATTTGTGACTATGATCAGCTGCTCAGGCTGTGCATCAGCCAAAAATCTTTATAATGATTGAAATTTTATTTGAATCTGAGGTACTTTTTTTTAAACCTAAGCTAATGAACAGATATTGTTCCATTGGCCACATTCGGCATTTGAAAGGGTTTTTTGCACATTCAAAGTGATGCTTTTTTAGTGATAGTAAAATAATTGCAGATGAAAAATATATAATAGTAAATATTTTTTTGTCCGTTTGATTCATAATTAAAAAAAAAAAAAAACCATAAATTTACTAATTGCTAAGTACAAATTTCGCGTAATCTTCTGAAACCGGATTTACAGTCGACGGTTCCTTTCAAATACAAACGAATCTTACAACATTATATAGTAAATTCGCCAATTGTAGGGTGGTTGATTATGGAAGATTCATCCATTATCTTTAATTAGCATTTCTAAAAGAAGGGAGGATATGGGAAAAAAATGACGAATTAAATGGAATATTGAAAAGTGATTTCAGAAAGCAATTTTTACTGCAAAATGTTTTCTTTCGTGATAGCAATAACGCATAATTGCTTACATTTTCTTAACAATAATCTTTACTACTTAACATTGCAAACATTGAACGTTTCTATAAGGGAAATTGGATTTATATTTTTTATTAGAAAAAAGAGGGGACAATATTAGCTAATTAGCCATTCTCTTCTGGCTCCGAGCTTATAAAAGTCACAAATTTGGAGGGAAAACAAACTGGCATGTTTTCGCAATAAAGTATGGTGAGAAAATTTTTAAATGCCTGAAATTAAATTATTTTACAATATGCATGTGCGCGTGTGGCAGACATTTATACTAAAATTAAAATATTTGACTCCATTTAAAAAATATTATTTGCTATTTATATATTGTATCTTTGAATTTTAGAAAATACTCTAAACATGCTTTCGTACACTTGCAAAATCACCTTTATTGTAAACACCGCTTGAACCTATGTCACGCTTACTTCTTTTTGGCTTAAAATCAAATTGTTTGGCGACAAAAGTGAACTCAAAGTCATAAATAAACATATAACATGTAAATCATAAGTACCATCATTTTTACAATTACATCTGCTAGTTTCGGCTGTAAGTCACATGATGGAGGAATTGGAAATAAAAAAGAACAAATCAAAAACAAAATTGTTACTCACAAGGAAGGTCTCCTTAAAGAGCATACTCAAATTATTTTGAAAAAAAATGTTTTTAAAACTACTCATGCATGTAGTAAAACATCAATCAAATTTGGAGGCTGAATCTCAGTAAAAATCTGAAAAAAAGAAATATATTCGAGTATTTGGCGCGAAAAAGATGAACGTTCTACGCTATTTGGCTAGCTAGCACATTACCTTCCCAAATGCAAGATATTTAAATGCATTTGGAAATTGCTTATTAAATAAGTGTTTAAATGCCTAAAACTCAATGAATTTAAACCTAAAAGAAGGATTAGCGTATTATTTTTTATCTGTAAGCGCATATAAAATATACAAATTGCGTGTTGCAGTAGTTATTTAATTTTACATGGCTTCACCGGCTGGAAAAGTTTTAAGGATACTATTCGATTATCCTGTCGACCAATTTCGCCAAATTATATAAACTGCCAAACTACTCGCCAAATTATACAAATTTACAAAATTTTTATTTTAACCAACGAAAGGATAAATAAATTTGTAAACATTAATAAAATTACAAATAGAAGTCAAATTAAAAATCATTTTATGATGTAACAAACACGTGCACCGTGTTTAATTTCAAGTGAATGTAAAATTCACGATCAGCCATTATTGGCATTTAATCTTATAGTTTGGCGATAGTTTTTTTGTCGACGGGATAATCAAGTAGTACCATTTTAAATTTGCTTTAAAAGTAGCTGGCTAATTAAAAATGCCATCATTAAACGTTTTTATATTAAGTAGTTATTTCCATGGCAACAATAACCATCAATTCTTGTTTCTGACACTAACAATATCGAAGTCAAATTGCCAATGTTCAGAATCTGACATTAATTTTGAGTTTAGAACAAATTTAATAAACTTAAATTTTGTTTTAAACCGTATAATTATGTAAGTTTATTTGAGTTAAACTTAATCTAACTTCATATGAAGAGTAGAAAAAGATTTTACTTAAAAAATATTGTATCATAAAAAAAGTATTATTCAAAATTTTATCGTGTCGCCAACCAGCATTAAATCACCAAGCCAATTAAATTTTCATTACTTTTTTACGAACGTTAAATCGAGGTTCTGCCGATTATTTTTATAAACATGTTATATGTCATCAGAAGAATATTCTATATATTCCTCATGAGAATATTATATAATTTTTTCAAATATTTCTGAGCATGCGCTTATGGAAACTTCCTTGATATCATCCTATCAATTTTTCAGATGCATTTTTCTTAACTTGACGCAACAGATAAATAGCCAAATCTTATTTCAATTGCAATATTTTATCTGGGTAATTTTTTAAGCATTACGAACATTCCCTTTCACGTTTAAATTAAATATTTTCGTTTTTTAATATTATCACTCATTAAAACGGATTTTTTCTTTTTTTTTTCTTTTAAATAAAAATAGTAACAGTTTTTTCTTTTATTTTTCGAGGTGTAATAGCCGTTTCATTTTTTTTTTTTTTATCAACGATGAATTTCGTCAAGAAATAAAATGGTAACCTTATCGTCCAAAATAACAGAACTTTCCATCATAATTCTATAACTAATCTACGTAGAATGATGTGTTATAGCTTAAAACCTTCCCTGAAATGATACCTATCTAACAGTATAAGTTTCGTCAATATCCATGCGCTAGAACTCGAAATATAGATGTTCGAAACGAAATTTCCGTTTGGATTTTATATATATAACTAGCAGGCTATGCCCGCTACGCTGGTCTGCTTATCCAAATGAACCTTGAATTAAACAAAATGTATCATTGAATTTGACATTGTGATTTAAAGCAATATGAAACCTTACCTGGAATGTCCTTTTGCACTGCTGAAAACGATAAGAACGCCAATGTGATATTATATTTTCTAATGTGTAGACAAATTTTCAGCTATTAAGGTCTTAACCCTTTTAGTTGATCAATAACAGTAGGATTGGTAAAGAAAGATAGTACAATACGAAATGCAATAAAACAAAACCTGAAAAATTATATAACTACTTGTAATAATGCAAACAAACAAACGGACAAAATCCATCCAGTAAAACTTTTTTTAAAGGTTGATCTTTCATAAGGGGTCCATCTGATTATAGAACTTTCCCCCATAATTCTATAACTAAGCAACGTAGAATGATACGCAATAAACTAAAACCTCCGCAAACATTGTCTTATCAACAAAGAAAGTATTATCAATATCCGCCATCTAGAACTTTTTGAAAAGTCTAATCTTTCATAATCGGTTTCATATGATTATGGAACTTTCCGCCATTACTTTATGACTAAGCAACGTAGAACAATATGCAAAATACTAAAACCATGTCTGAATAGATATCTAACTAAAATGAAATTCCTATCAAAATCCGTTCTGTAGAACTTTAAAAAATGTTAAACTTTCATAATCGGGTTCAACTGATTATAGAACTTTCCATCACACCTCTATTATTAAGCAATGTAGAAGGGTATAGTATATACTAAAACTCTGCCTGAAAAATTATTTAACTAACAGTGAAAATTCAATCGTAATCAATTTGGCTGAATCTTTTAAAAAGTTTAATCTTTCATGATCGGGTTCGTCTGATTATATAACTTTAAAACATAATTGTATGTATAAGCAACGTAGAACGATATTTTATATGCTAAAATCTTCCCTGTAAAATTATCTAACTATCATTATGATCAAAATCCATTCAGATGAGCTCAAGTTATATGCAACCGGGACGAATTTCCCATTTCCATTTTACTCTAGTATATAAAGTAGAAGCAGAAGTAGATAGATAGATAGATAAGAATATTGATTATTAAAATTTATGAAACTGCAAGTTATTTCTCGTTGTCTCTGCTGAATAATTTTAAAGACTTTTCAATCGGCGAGTATTGAGATTTACTATTATGTCTACAACAAATGTATTTCATTTTGTACCAAAACATTGTCGTTAAAATGAGCCAATTTTCTGTGGGTTCCGATATTATAAAATATTTTTTTTTTCAAAATCGCCAACTACGCGCATGACATTTTAAGTGTCTCTTGGCACTGCAGTAAACATTTACATGTTTTATCCAGCGAAAAATGAAGTTATAACTTAATTTTACTTGATAATAAAAAATACTTCCACCTTCAAAAAATAGTAAATTATTTTTTGCAGTGTTACGAATAAATAATAATTAAAGCCAAAAGAAATTCGCGTTCAATAAATATCAAGCTCGAAAGTTTGGCATCGTTTGCAATAAAATTTGGTACTTTTCTTTTCCACTACAGGCGCCTTGACGTTTTTTTAAAAGCTTGGCACTATTCGGGCATCAGAAAGTGAGATTTATTGCCAATTGATATAAACAGTTAAGAAAACAAACTTGATGAAATTTTTTGTTTGTTTATATATGTATATTATAAATGTTTTTTATATACAAATTACTTCTGTTTCTAATTAAAATTAGATAAATTGCATCTTTATGTTAAATAAATTGTATAAACAGAAAAAAATGCTTGTTTATATGAAATGAAGCAGTGAATAGGTTGCCAGAAAATATGTTTCCAAATTTTCTCTCCGCCAAGGCTATTTTCTCTGTTTCGCTAAGATCCCTATACTGTAAATTACCAAAAAAATTTGCACATTTAGGATTGAAATAAATGGCGCAATAGCATACAATTTGGTATGGTGTTGGTATAACGTAAAAATAGGAAAAGGTCGCCAAAAAGTTTTCTTTCAAATCACGCCAATTCTGTGTTAATTCGGTTATTAGAATAACTCCGCTTTAAAAACACAGAATCAGTTTAAACCTTTTCCAAAGTTAACTATGCGCCAAACCACGCCAGGTAACATACGCCAATTGTCAGTAGACTCAATTATGTAACTTATCGGTACCAAATAAGCCAATTGTCTATGGATTCGATAACGTAATTTATCTCCTTAATTTATGCATACTTTACAAACTACATCTACTTTCCAATTTTCCTGATTTTAAGATCAATGGGTACTGTTAGATGTTAAAAAGCTTGGCGCAATTCGGGCTTAAGAAAGTGAGATTTGTGGCCAAATGATATGAACAGCTATAAAAACAAATAAAATGAACTTTAAGCTTTTTAAAATATGTATCATATATATATTCCTATATAAATTTTTATTTATGAATATTAATATTTTTGTTATTTATATACAATTTACTTCTGTTTTTATATAAAAAAGAGATAAATGTATTCTTTATAGTAAATAAATTATCTAATTACTGAACAGAAAATATGGATGAAAACTTTCCTTGTCTCGTTAAGCCCATTTTTTCCAACTCGCAGCTATATTGGAAAATTACAGAATTTAACCCATTGCTCTATGACTAAACAGTGTCGAACAATATATTATATACTAAAACTATCTCTGAAAAATTGTCAAACTAATAATGCAAATTCTATCAAAAACCGTTTATTTTAATTTTTAAAAAGGCTATTGTGATAATTGCATACACTAGACTACAGAATTTTCCCAAAAACGGTATGGCTGAACAATATAGAAGGGCATGTTGTATACTGAAAACGCTCCTGGAAAATTATCTAATTAACAGTCCAAATTCCATCGAAATACATTGGGCAGAATCATTTAAAGAGGCTAATTTTCCATTATCAGGTTCATCTCATTAAAGATCTTTAAACCATAATTCAATACCAAGAAACGTAGAACGACGTGTTATGTACTAAAAAATTCCCCGAAAAATTACCTATCTAACAGTGTACGTTCAGCAGAACTCGAGTTGTAAGCAGCGGGAATGAAATTACCATTTGAATTATATATATATATATAAGTAGAATTGGATATTTCCAGAAAAGGCTGTCGTTTATTGAGAAATAACCAATATTGTGAACGTCGCTCAAACCGATGGCACGCTCATGCATTTTTGGCTTAAAATTAAATCGTTTGGCGATAAAATGAAATCGCAAAAAACATACAATATGTAACTCACAAGTATCGTCATTTTTATAATTACATCTGCTAGTTTCTTCTGTATGTCACATGATCGTCGAGTTAAATAAAAATAAAAAGTAAATTTAAAAGAAATCATAAACAAAAACAAAATTGTCACTCAGATATTATTTTATAAAATTTTCTGATGCATTTTATTTAACCGGACGCAAGAGATAAATTGCCAAATATAATTTAAAACTGCAATCTTTCATATTGAATAAATTTTTAAGCATTACGAACATTCTCTTTCATATTTAAATTCGATATTTTCGTTTTCCAATATTACCACTCGTCAATTTTTTTTTTCATTTTCTCTCTTCTTTTCTTTTTTTTTTCCTTTTAAGGGTGTATTCCGATCCAAACTGCTTATTTTCTGATTCATTTTAAAATTCATTTTTGCTCTCAAACGCATCAAACTGAGAAATTCTCTCATTTAGAAACTATATAATGTGCCGTGCTTCTTAATTTTTTGATAAATGCAGAAAATACTGTAAAAAACGCTGTCAAAGTTGACGTTTTGAACCGAATTTTCCGAAGCGGGCGATCTGGGAATGAAAAAAAATGGTCATACTGAGAAAATAATTGTCTAAAAATCAAATTCTAATTAATTGAGCTGAAAATGAAATCACACGGCATGTTAAACATGTCTTCAGAAATCACCCCAGCAAGTTTCATGTTTTTACTTTTAAAAATGAGTCTGAAAATGTATCAGAAATTTTCGAGTTGTTGAGGGTGGAAAAATATTTTTTCGAATACACCCTTAAATAAAATTAGTAACAGTTTTTTTCCGCGATGTACAGCCATTTCAATTCATTTATCAAAAAATTCATCGCCAGTAAAATAATGGTAACCCTTTCGCCCAAAATAACAGAACTTTCCGTCATAATTCTATAACTAACCTACGTAGAACGATGTGTTATAGCTTAAAACCTTCCCTGAAACAATACCTATCTAACAGTATAAGTTCCGTCAAAATCCATGCAGTAGAATTCGAAATGTAGGCGTTTGGAACGAAATTTTCGTTTGGATTTTATATATATAATAGATAGAATAGATAATAGATTATGTGTTATGAACTATCTCAAAGTTTAAAACAGATCGCATTGTTAGATTTCCTAATTTTAACAATATCGCGTTATGTTAGTTCCACATTCCTCCACCAGGGAGCGCACTCTATTCTTAACGAAAGCGTATCTGAACGAAACTCCTTCATGCAACCTTTCCGTAGATACATGAATCGGGAGGGTGGCGGTCTTAACCAATAATTTAAGATAATTGTTGAAATTACTACGAAAAATATTTTAAAGGGGCCCTACGCGGGCCCCTAATAGAGTTAGAGGAATTCGGAAGACGGCAAAATAATCGCGGGGAAAAGTTTGCTTGGGTGCTTTGGAGCTACTTTTGGCGCGAGATCTAAGCTCTACGACCAATAGGAGCCCAGATATTTAAGGAAATATGAAGTAACAAAGTCCAAAATAACAGAATTTTCCGTAATAATTCTATAACTAATCTAGGTAGAATGATGTGTTATAGCTTAAAACCTTCCCTGAAACGATACCTATCTAACGGTATAAGTTCCGTAAAAATCCATGCGGTAGAACTCGAAATCTCGGCGTTCGGAACGAAATTTCCGTTTGGATTTTATATATATAAATAGACTAGCAGGCTATGCCCGCTACGCTGGTCTGTTTATCCAAACGAATCTTGAATCAAACTAAATGTATCAGTGAGTTTGACATTGCGATTTAAAGCAATCTGGAACCTTATTGAAATGTTCTTTTGTACTCCAGAAAACGACATGAACGCCATTGTGTATTATATTTTCTAATGTGCAGACAAATTTTCCGCTATTAAGATCTCAACCCCTTTAATTGATAAATCACAGTAGGATTTGGTAATGAATGATATTACAATATGCAATGTAATAAAACAAAACCTGAAAAATTATTTAACTAATAAAGCAAACAAACAAACTGACAAAATCCATCCAGTAAAACTTTTTTTAAAGGCCCATCTTTTATATTGGGGTCCATCTGTTTATAGAACTTTCTCCCCATAATTCTATAACTAAGGAAAGTAGAATGATACGCAATAAACTAAAACCTCCCAAACATTGTCTAATCAACAAAGCAAGTATTATCAATATCCGCCATTTAGAACTTTTTGAAAAGTCTAATCTTTCATAATCGGTTTCACATGATTATGGAACTTTCCGCCTTTATTTTATGACTAAGCAACGTAGCACAATATGCAAAATACTAAAACCATATCTGAATAGGTATGGAACTAACAATGGAATTCCTATCAAAATCCGTTCTGTAGAACTTTTTAAAAATGCTAAACTTTCATAATCTGGTTCAACTGATTATAGGACTTTCCACCACATCTCTATTGTTAAGAAATGCAGAAGGGTATAATATATACTAAAACCCTGCCTGAAACATTATCTAACTAACAGTGCAAATTCAATCGAAATCTATTCTGCTGAATCTTTTAAAAAGACTAATCTTTCATAATCGGGTTCGTATGATTATCTACTTTTAAACATAATTATATGTATAAGCAACATACAAGGATATGTTATATGCCAAAATCTTCCCTGAAAAAGTATATAACTATCATTTCGATTCTCATCAAAATCAAGTCAGGTGAGCCCAAGTTATATGCAGCCGGGACGAATTTCCCATTTGCATTTTACTTTCGTATATATAGTAGAAGCAGAAGTAAATAGATCGATAAGAATATTGAATCTTAAAATTTATGAAACTAAGTTATTCCTCGTTGTCTCTGCTGAATAATTTTAAAGACTTTTCAGTCGTCGAGTATTGAGATTTACAATTATGTCTGCAACAATTGTATTTCATTTTGAGCCAAAACATTCTCGGTAAAATGAGCATATTTGGTGTGGGTTCCGATATTATAAAATATTTTTTTTCAAAATCGCCATTTAAACTACGCACATGAAATTCTAAGTGTCTCTTAGCACTGCAGTAAACGTTCGCTTTTTAATCAGTGAAAAATGAAGTTATAACTTAATTTTATTTAGTAATAAAAAATACTTTTAATTTAAAAAAACAGTTAATTAAATTTTTTTGCAGTGTTACGATTGAATAATGATTAAAGCCAAAAGAAATTCGCATTCAATAAATAGCAAGCCACAATGTTTGGCACAGTTTGCAATTAAATGTGGTACTTTTCCACTATAGGCGCCTTGGCGGGTTTTTTTTTTTTTTTTTTTTTTGAATAGCTTGGCGCAATTCGGGCATCAGAAAGAGAGATTTATTGCTAATTGATATAAACAGTTAAGAAAACCAACTTGATGAAATTTTTGTTTGTTTATATGTGTATATTATTAATGTTTTTTACATACAAATTACGGTACTACTACTTAGTTATCCCGTCGATAAAAAATCTATCGCCAATCTATAAGATTAAATGCCAATAATGGTTGATCATAAATGTCACATACACTTGACTTTAAGCAAGTTACACGTATTTACGACATCAAGTGATTTTTATTTCGACGTTATAGTTGTATTTTTATTAATTTTATACTAATTTATTTGTTCTTTCGTTATTTAAAATAAAAATTATGTCAATTTGTATAATTTGGCGATTTATATAATTTAGCGAAATTGTTCAACAGGATAACTAAGTAGTACCCAAATTACTGCTGTTTCTATATAAAATTAGATAAATAGCATCTTTATGTTAAATAAATTATATAAACATAGAAAAAAAATGCTTGTGTATATGAAATGAAACAGCGAATTGGTTGACAGAAAATATGTTGCCAAATTTCCTTCCCCGCCAATGCTATTTTCTCTATTTCGCCAAGATCCCTATACTGGAAAAGTACCAAAATATGTTTGCACGTTTAGGATTGAAATAAATGGCACAATAGCGTACATTTTGGTATGGTGTTGGTATATCGTAAATGTAGCAAAATGTCTCCAAAAAACTATTTCTCAAATTTCGCCAATTCTCTGTAAATTCGGTTACAGAATTGGTTCGCTTTAAAAACACAGAATCAATTTTAACCTTTTCCTAAGTTAATTGTGCGTCGAACCACGCCCGGTAACATACGCCGTTTGTCTGTAGGCTCAATTGTGTAACTTATCTGTACCTAATATGCCAATTGTCTCTGGACTCGATTACGTAATTTATCTCCTTAATTAAGGCATACTTTAAAAACTACATCTACTTTCCAATTTTCCTGATTTTAGATCAATGGGTATTGTTAGATGTTATAAAGCTTGGGGCAATTCGGGCTTCAGAAAGTGAGATTTGTGACCAAATGATATGAACAGCTGTGAAAACAAATAAAATGAACTTTTATGCTTTTTAAAATATGTATTCCTATATATAAACCTTTTATTTATGAATATTAATATTTTTGTTATTTATATACAATTTACTTCTGTTTTTATATAAAAAGAGATAAGTGTCTTCTTTATAGTAAATAAATTCTATAATTATTGAACAGAAAGTATGCATTAAAACTTTCCTTTTCTCTCCAAACCCATTTCTTCCACTTCGCAAAGGAAAAATTTGAAAATTACAGAATTTACCCCCTTGCACTATGACTAAACAGTGTCGAACAATACATTATATACTAAAACTATCTCTGAAAAATTGCCAAACTAACAATGCAAATTCTATCAAAAACCGTTTATTATAACTTTTTTTAAAGGCTAAATTGTGATAATTGAGTTCACCAGATTACAGAATTTTCCCCAAAACTGTATGGCTAAGCAACGTAGAAGGACATGGTTTATACTGAAATCTTTCCTTGAAAATTATCTAATTACAGTCCAAGTTCCATCGAAACACATTCGGCAGAATCTTTTATAAAGGCTAATTTTTCATTATCAGGTTCATCTCATAAAAGAACTTTAAACCATAATGCGATTCCAAGCAACGTAGAACGACGTGTTACGTACTAAAACCTTCCCCGAAAAATTACCTATCTAACAGTGTAAGTTCAGCAAAACCCAAGTTCTAAGCAGCCGGAATGAAATTTCCATTTGAATTACATATATATATATATATATATATATATATATATAAGTAGAATTAGATTTTTCAAAAAATGCAGTCGTCTACTTGAAAAATAACCAATATTGAAAATGTCGCTCAAACCGAAGCCACGCTTGTGCATTTTTGGCTTAAAATTAAATTGTTTGGCGATAAAATGAAATCATAAATAAACAGACAATATGAAACTCACAAGTACCGTCATTTTTATAATTACATCTGCTAGTTTCTTCTGAAAGTCACATGATGGATGAGTTAAATAAAATAAAAAGTAAATTATAAAAAAAAATCCAAAACAAAAACAAAATTGTCACTCAGATATTATCTTATCAGATTTGCTGATGCATTTTTTTTAACCTGACGCAAGCGATAAATTGCCAGATATAGTTTAAAACTGCAGTCTTTCATACTGAATAAATTTTTAAGCATTAAAACATTACCTTTCATTTTTAAATTCGATATTGTCGTTTTATAATATTGCCACACGTCAAAACTATTTTTCTTTTCTCTTTTTTTATCTTTTAAACAAAATTAATAAAAGTTTTCTTCCGATATGTACAGCCATTTCAATACGAATACCATATCAACGAAATTTATCGCCAATAAAATGACAGTAACCCTTTCGCCCAAAATAACACAACTTTCCGTCATAATTCTATAACTATTCTAGGTAGAATGATGTGTTATAATTTAACACCTTCCCTGAAACATTACTTTTCTAACGGTATAAGTTCCGTCAAAATCCATGCAGTAGAACTCGAAATCTCGGCGTTCGGAACGAAATTTCCGTTTGGATTTTATATATATAATAGATAATAGAATAGATAATAGATTTTATATATATAATAGAATAGATAATAGATTATGTGTTATGAACTATCTCAAAGTTTAAAACAGATCGCATTGTTAGATTTCCTAATTTTAACAATATCGCGTTATGTTAGTTCCACATTCCACCACCAGAGAGCGCACTCTATTCTTAACGAAAGCGTATCTGAACGAAACTCCTTCACTCAACCTTTCCGTAGATACATGAATTGCAGAGTTGGGCAAAATACATCCAAAAAACATTTTCGATACAAAATACAAAATACATTGTTTTTTCAACTTAAAATACAAAATACAAAATACTTTCCAAATTTCAAAAATTCAAAATACAAAATACATGTATTTTGAAAATACATTTAAAATACAAAATACATAAAAAAAAAATAAAAAATAAAAACACGATTGTGCATTAAGTTGCACTAGTCAAATGCAAAGCTGGTTTGCAAAACTGATTAAATTTTTAGAAATTATAAATTTCCAAATAAAGAAGCAAAATTAATTAAAACTCAACGAAAGTTAACAAAAACAAAACTGAAATATTGGAGCAACAATGTGCTTAAAAGTGTATGAAAGTTGCAAGAATAACTAATAATGAATAAACTACCCTTTAAAGGTAAACTTAGTAGAGATAACTCATGAATTGATTGTGGTAGAGGTCTGCACGGGCCCGGGCTGGAATGAAGGCGATGTTTCAAACGGGCCGGCAGAATTAGAACAATTTTTTTCAACGGACCAGGCCCAGAAACAAAATAAACGGGCCGGGCCGATAAAAGAAATTAAGTGGGTCTACCGACCCGCTATAAAATTTTAATCGAAGCCAGTAAAATATGAGCCATTTTCAATGAATGTGACTTTTACGGAATAAGTAATAAGTATAAATGTGCGTGACGAGCCGATGCTAGTTTCACAACATCAATACGGAAATGTAACATGTCCAGCGTAGAGATCATAATAAATAGTGATATACAATAAGGTATTTGGAGACATACTTATTAAAATATTTACTATTTTGCATTATTTGAGCGTAAAACAGCCACACGACAGTAATTTTTACTTGTATTGCAGATGTGCAACAGAAGAAAAGATTGACGTATTATATGAAAAATGTATCTCTGATTATTTTCATTGTTTTTCAGAGAATCATATATAATTTTTTCGAAGCAAAATAAAAAATCGCGCATTTAAGGGTTAAAACTGACAGGCTATTTAAGGATTTGGAATCGAATAGCGTTTTTTTCTTTCTATTTTTTTTTTTAATAAATTACTTATCGCGATATAAGATATTCTTGTCACGTGACTGCCGGTTTTTCTCCTTTCCCGTGGTATCGCTTCCGGAAATTCGATTCAAATCTTTAACTTTGACATTATTTTCTCAAAGATATATTGTCTTTATCAAAAATGATAACTTTATTCGATTACGTAGTTTTTGAATAAGAACACCTGTCAATCTTATGCGTTTCCGAAAAGAAATGAATTCAGAAATGTATCAGAAAGCAGCTCCTTTGGATTTGAGAAAAGCCTTATTAAATGGCAGAAAAATAGTTTCAAAAATCTGCTTTTTATTATACAGCTTCAAAAATTATCCTTTTTTAACCCTTTTTTTTCTTTTATTTTAAACTACATTATTTTTTAATGAATCTTTATTTGAATATTAAAACGTCTAAGACTATAATTAATCGTTAATGTTGCTATTGTGTATTTTCTGTCTTGCGAACACATAGTAATTTAAAAATATACTGTAAAATTATCCCATAAATATGTATGCAGTATTCTTTAAAAGAATCTGAATTGTATGTTTAGAAAAATCTGATTTTTTTTTTTTTTTTTTTTTTTTTTTTTTTTTTTTTTTTTTGTAGAAAGTGAGTCAGGCCTCATTTAATCGATTTTTCCACGGGCCGGGCCTGTTTTGACTGATTTTTGTACATGCCGGGGCGTGAACTGTGAAAATATAAACGGGCCGGGCTCGGGACAAACTTTTTTTTTTCATCGGTCCGGCTCGGGCCAAGATTGTTTTTGTGTGGGCTGGGCCGGGGCCGGTCCTGGAAATTCCGACCCGTGCATATCTCTAGATTGTGGATCCGATAAGGAATCTCTTTCACGAAGCATAGGATAGCACCGCCCGCTACTGAGTGTTCTAAGCCAAAATTGAGACAGTATTGATTTTCAGAAAAAAGCATAAAAAGTTTGGTGCAATTCTATTCAATAAGTGCAGAGATATAAAAATCTCGAAAATCCTAAAAAACATAGCACAGAAAAGAAATCATCTATAGGACAATATACACCAAAATGTCATCCATACTAACTGAATATGATGAAGTTTGATGGAATTCCGTGCTCTAGTTTTTGAGATATAGCTCTCACGGCACACCTGCCAACTTCAGATTTTTTAAAAATCAGCACTACGAACCAAAAAATTTATTTTAAAAATGTACGTGGTACTTATTTCATTTAAATTTGATTTACAAATATGATCCTTTTGACATGGAAGAAAACACACAAACAACAAAAAAAAAAAAAACGAGAATTTTGCGTACATGTTACGATAATCATAAAAACACAGCATAGCAACGCCACCTCTTGAGCGATGCATCCCAAACTTTATCAGCATTAATTTATTTGAAGCTCTAAAATAATATGAAATTGGATTAAATTTTGTCCATTAGTTTTTTGGATAATAGTTATCGCGGAAATCATGAAAAATCCCGCATAGCAGCATCACCTGTTGACCGATATATACTAAAAGTTAATCGGCAAGTATTTCTGTTCAGGCCTATATGCAGTTAAATGAAATTCTGTATATTGGTTCTTACAATATAGCTATCATGGAATAAAATAATTAAGCATAGCAGGTTGGGCGATATAAACCCAAAGCTAAGTTATACCTAGGTCTATCTTAATCTGAAGTTTGATTATTATTAAACTCCATGCATTAGTTCTTGAGATTAATGGGCCACAAAAATTGTGTCTCACATAGATTAAGAGACATACACACATTTCCCAAAAATAGTTAAATCGCATTCAAGACATCCCGAAACGTGTAAATCAAGCAAAAAACGAAAGTCGAAAATTTTCTCGATTTCAATACTTTCTTCTTATTTATTAGAAGAATGTAAAAATAAATTAGCCTAGTATCAGTCTTTTCAATCAGTCTTTCTTAGTATATGCCTACAAAAGAACATATTTTTATAATAATCTTATATGTACGGTGACACCGGATGAAATTGTTTAAATGTATTTTTCTCTTTTTATATAATGCGCGTGTGTTTAATAAAAGCTCCCAACTACGCAAGATTTTTTAGACCTTTCACTAATAAAATATTTGGGGCACAACTTTTCGATTATGGTGCATTTTAGAAATAATGCATACGAAATTTAAAATATGTATTACTGAATGCAAAAATATAAATGAAAAAATTAGATAATTTTTAACACAAGTTGAATTATTATTATTAACAAAAGTACGAATTCTTCGTATAAAGTAGTTTTAAAATTAAAACACTCAGGTAAAATATCAAACCATATATAAGCGCAAAGCAATAAGAAATAATTTGCACTTACTATGAAAGTCTTGAAACTTTTAATATAGAGCAGAAAAAATATGAAAGCTCTTACATTCGTAAAAAGAAAGCACTTATAAAATATTCATAAAAAGTAGTATTAATTCGAATGCAAAATTTGCAAAGTCATAAATTTGAATTTTTCATAATCAAATCGTTCCTTTAAAAGTTCATTGTAGCAATTTTATTGCGGTTACTGTCTAGCAAAATTTATATTAATGAATGAAACATGCGAATTTTTAAGAAATCCTTTTTCGATATTTTTAAATTAAACTACTAGACCAGAAAAAAAAATTGAGTTCCTTATATGTGTGGTCAATGGGCAACTGTCGGTAATAGAGCGCTGCACCTGCGCAACTCTGAAAGATACTTCCGGTTTATCACAATACATGTTTTTTTACTTATAATTCCCACAGCAACATTAAGTTATATAAAAGTTATTTTTGTAACTAATCAGCATACAACATCATAACATACATAACAAAACATCATATTCATCAATCTCCTTGTCTCAGCAATAGTCGAAAAGAGTGTTTATATTAACTTCAAGAACAAAATTTGAAAACTAATCAAAACAGATAATTGTGTATTTCCTTTTAATGAATCGCAGTTTTTCTCTGTGCGGTTTAAACATGGCAGTTTGAAATTTGGAGAAAATGTATTTTGAGTATTTTCAAAATACAAAATACATTGTAAAACCATCAGAAAATACATTACAAAAATACTTTGATCTTATCGGTTTAAAATACAAAATACAAGATACAAATGTATTTTGAAAATGTATTTCAAATACATGTATTTTCGATACTGCCCAACTCTGATGAATTGGGAGGGTGGCGGTCTTAACCAATAATTTAAGATAATTGCTGAAATTACTACGAAAAATATTTTAAAGGGGCCCTACGCGGGCCCCTAATAGAGTTAGAGGAAATCGGAAGACGGCAAAATAATCGCGGGGAAAAGTTTGCTTGGGTGCTTTGGAGCTACTTTTGGCGCGAGATCTAAGCTCTACGACCAATAGGAGCCCAGATATTTAAGGAAATATGAAGTAACAAAGTTCAAAATAACAGAATTTTCCGTAATAATTCTATAACTAATCTAGGTAGAATGATGTGTTATAGCTTAAAACCTTCCCTGAAACGATACCTATCTAACGGTATAAGTTTCGTCAAAATCCATGCGGTAGAACTCGAAATCTCGGCGTTCGGAACGAAATTTCCGTTTGGATTTTATATATACTAGTGGATCGTACCCGGGCTTCCCGGGTTAAAGAATATAGGTCAAAACATTTTTTTTAATTGAAAACTAATAACTTTTTTTATGCAATAAATTTTATAAATTTCCCACTTACAAAAAAAAAAAAAAAAAAAAAAAAAAAAAAAAAAAAAAAAAGCATTTTTCAGATAGAAAATACGAATTATACAATCAAATAAATTTTTTAAATTCATCAAAAGCGATATTTTCTTATTAGCCTTGTGCTAACAGTTATTTGAGCAAGATTTTGCTACTTATGGCATCCTTTTATATTCTGATAATTTCAAAGCTTATACATTAAATTTTGGGGTACTTAAAACCATTAATTCGACGTTTTATTTGTCTTTTTTTTAATGTTTTACTAATTTATTTGTTCTTTCGTTATTTAAAATAAAAATTATGTCAATGTGTATAATTTGGCGAGTGGTTTAGCGATTTATATAATTTGGCGAAATTGGTCGATGGGATAACTAAGAAGTACCAATTTTTGTTTTATTTATATTATTTTATTTATTTATTCATAGGGAAGTTTTTTAATGGATATTATCCGTAAGAAAAGGATGAACTCTTTATTTTGTTTTAAGAGCAAACGGATTAATCTGTCGTAATCGAACTCCGCGCGATATAGATAAATTAAAAAATATTTCATGATTTAAAATTGTTTTTAAAACCATAGACAATCAGTAAACTGAGATGAACTTTGCAAACAAATTCCATTTGAAAAAAAAAATCCTGTTTGGGGATCTAAAAATTTAAATTGTACGATTACAAAAATGTTAGATTTGTGTTTTTACAATATTATTCTTTATTTGTTTATAAAAGAAGTATTAATTTCGTTAATTTGTCTTTCACAAATATGTTAGATTGGTGGGTTTTTTTAATATTATTATTTTATTTGTTTATAAAGGAAGTATTAATTTCGTTATGCAAAAATAGTCAGAAATAAATGCTGAAAAATGTTTGATGCTTTATGTGCAAAATAGTTATTATTATTATGCATTGAATCCGGCACGTAATGAGATAAACTTAAAAAAAATCATGCTTAAAAATTATTTTAGAAAATATATGCATCAGTGAATTAAGGTACAGTTTTTAAAGAAATTGCATTTGAAAGTAAATTTTTCCCTATGCGGCGAAAATTGAAAATGTACGATGGTCAGAAGATTAAAAAATCGCAATAGCGAAAATTTCAAGACCAAAATTTGATCTTGAGATGTTGCCATTCGCAAAATGATGTCAGCGTTACGCACAGATACGCACAGATTTGTTCTTTATAATATAGATAGATACTTAATCATTAAAATATTATAAAGATCAATTATTAGGATGTGCTTATGAATTGAGGCTCTTATGAAGCTCTTATATCTTCGTCTATAGAAAAGTATGCATATGACGTCATTATCACGGAATAACATACAATATTCTTGACATAGCCCATATTTTAATTTCAACTTTTTTTCAAGCTTTATTAGAAAATGGAAACAAAAAGATACAGTATCTCCTATTTTCCGTTTTCTTTCAATGACTTTCAATAGAAATGGGGTACTTTTGTTGCCACGATAAGAAAAATGATATTAAAAACTACAAAAAAATTAATATCTCAAAAATAAATTGAGATACAGCTTTCAAACAAATTGCATTTAAAAGAGCATTTTTTTCCTCATACGACGGTGTAAAAATTTAAAATGTGCGATGTTTAGAAGTTTAAAAATTTGCAGCAGAGAAAATTTCAAAACCAAAATTTTATTTCAAATTTCAAAGTGTTGCCATTCGCAAAATGACGTATGCGTTACGCACAGATATGTTTGTCCTTTATAATATAGATACTAGCAGGCTATGCCCGCTGCGCTGGCCAATATTGCCAAATTAACCTTGGATTAAACTAAATGGTGAATTTGAACTTGTATTTTAAACAATATGGATCTTCAGCTTGACCTTGCACATTACTGAAAACGATGCGAACGCCATTGCGAGATAATGTTATCTTAAGCGTTGGACAAAATTTAGCAATTAAGAAGTAATTGTTTTAGTTGATTATAAACAGCGCACTTATGGTCGGGTAATGAGACCGTTATGACAACAGGAATTAATACCTCTGTAACTAATCAACATATAATGAAATCGTATATGCTAACACCATTCCTAAAAGTCATGCAACAGGGCCACTTGTAACAAAATATGTTCTGTAGATTTTTTTAAAAAGGCTAAACTTTCATAATCATGTTCACTTAATTTTTGAACTTTTACTGTTCCTCTATAACTAAGTACCCTTGAACAATATGTATACACTAAAACCTTTCCAAAATTATTACCTAAGTAATTGTGGTATATCCTACGAAAGTATTATAAACAATCCGAATGAAATACAAATTTCCGTTGTAAATATATAGTAGATGATGATGATGATGCGATTTTGTGTAATAGAATTCATAGTAAAGTTTTCGCTTCAAACAAAAACGATGCTTTCAACATTAAAGCTAATACAGCAATATGTGAAGTATCCGATTACGGAAGGTTAATTTGAATTCTCATGAGCAACTACTCAAAGAAAAGTGAATATGTGGCTTTTGTGATACTTTTATGTCAGCCGGGCGCAGGTAATAAATCAATAAAGATTGTTTTCATAGCATATTCTTATTTTATTATTTTCATTTAAACACAAACCTTTCACTCATTTAATTTAAAATGCATGCTTTATACTAATTTCATTTAAAAAACTGAAAAGATAAACAATAACAGAAAATAATGCCATAATTAAAAGCAAAAAAATATTTTTAATTTACATACGCAAAATGTAACTACTGCTACTGGGAATTTTAAAAATGCTATCAGCGAGATGTGCGCACGGTTGTTATAAATGTACCCATTTTTTCTTCTTATCGAGGAGCAATTTATAAATCGCACAATATTATTCCAATTCCAATTTCTTTCATTGAGGAACCTATGACCGGAAAAAATGGAAAAAGACTCTTGTAGATTCTTCGGATGATGGCATCTGACGCCATAAACCGAGTTTATATATATGAAAATAATTTTTAAGTCGTTACAAACATTGCTTTCATACTTAAATATTTTCATTGGTACTACTTGTTATCCCGTCGACCAATTTCGCCAAATTATATAAATCGCCAAACCATTCGCCGAATTATATAAATTGACATAATCTTTATTTTAAATAACGAAATAACAAATAAATTAGTATAACATTAATAAAAATACAAATAAAACGTCGAAATTAAAATCACTTGATGACGTAAACACGTGTAGTTTGTTTAAATTCAAGTGAATTTGATATTTACGATCAACCATTATTGGCATTTAATCTTATAGTTTGACGATAGATTTTTGGTCGACGGAATATCTAAGTAGTACCTTTTCCATTTTTGTTTTATAACGCTAAATTCTCAGTAATTTTTTCCCTTTTATTTTACATAAAATCACTATTTTTTTTTTAAATTAAGATGCTTGCATTTTTATTTCAAACTCATAGAGCCGTTTTTATTTTTTAGCCAAAAGGGTTGATTTGAATTTTTTCCGTTGCTAGAGTAACGGATGTAATGATAGATATTTTGAGGTTTAGATGCCAAAGACACCGACAAATTAGAAAAATATGAAATGTGTCATGAACTGTTGGACTTATAAAAATTTATTTGGTAGCATTCGATTCAGCATACAAAACTACATTAAAATATGCTATCATTTGACGCATAATTTTGATATTCGATTCCCCCCCCCCCACCCCCCGTGCAAAAACCATTAGGAGTGACACTTTAGAAAATCATTTCTTAGCAGAAGTTTATGTCATAATAAGTATTTTTACCACGATTTTCAAGATTTTAGGTTCAGTAGTTTGCGCTGTGCGTTAATTAGTCCCCTAATCCAGACTTTATTTTATATACTATATTAGATATGCGATTTTGCGGTGAATCGATGATCGAAAATTAGTCCAATATCATTTGAAATATTACATAACAGAGGAGAAAGTACGAAGAAAGACGAAGAAATGACGAATTACAAAAGACTTGTAATTTTTTTTTTTCAAAATGTTGAATTTTTCCATAGTAATAACGTATTAAAACATAAATTTCCTTAAAAATTATCTTTATTTCCTAGATTTCGAATCTGTGAATTTTCCTATAAATGAAATTGGCGATATGACTTGAGAAAATAGATAATATTTGCTTAAATAAAATGGGTAATATTCGTTGATCTGAGTTCGAGTTTATAAATATCACATGCTTTCGGAATTACGGCGAAAAACATTTTAAAAAGTATGAAATTATTTTACAATATGTATGTGTGGCAGAAATTCACACTGAAATTTAAGTATTCGATTCCATTTTTAAAATATTAACTGATATCTATATAAGTTACAATTGAATATGAAAATGTACTCAAAAAATGATCTCTTTCACCTAAAAAAACACCATTTGTGAGAACATCCTCAAGCTAAAGTCACGCTTATGCATTTTTGGCTTAAAATCACATTGTTTGGCGACAAAAGAAAAATAAAAAATTGTAAAGAAGCAAATAGTAATTACACATGTGACTCACAATTACATCTGCTTGTTTCTTCTATAAGTCACGTGATGGGACAATTAGATATAAAAAAAAAAAAGAAAAGAACAGAACAGAAAGAAAATGTCGTTAAAATTTCATCTAATCAAATTTTCAGATTCGTTTCCATACCTAACGCAAGCGATAAAGAGACAAATATTGCGTATCAAGTGTAATATTTCTTATTAAATTAATTTTTAAGCATTACAAATATTTCTTTCAGGTTTTGATTAAATGTTTCCGTTTTTTAATATTATCACTCATTAAAACGGATTTTCTTCTTCTTTTTTTCTTTTTTTTTCACTTAAATAAAATTAGTAACAGTTTTTCTTTTATTTTTCGATGTTTAATAGCCGTTTCAATTTTTTTTATCAACGATGAATTTCGCCAAGAAATAAAATGGTAACCTTATCGCCCAAAATAACAGAATTTTCCGTCATAATTCTAAACCTAATACAGGTAGAATAATGTGTTATAGCTTAAAACCTTCCCTGAAACAATACCTATCTAACGGTATAGGTTCCGTAAAAATCCATGCAGTAGAACTCGAAATCTAGGCGTTCGGAACGAAATTTCCGTTTGGATTTTATATATATAATAGATAATAGATAATAGAATAGATAATAGATTTTATATATATATAATAGAATAGATAATAGATTATGTGTTATGAACTATCTCAAAGTTTAAAACAGATTGCATTGTTAGATTTCCTAATTTTAACAATATCGCGTTATGTTAGTTCCACATTCCACCACCAGGGAGTGCACTCTATTCTTAACGAAAGCGTATCTGAACGAAACTCCTTCATGCAGCCTTTCCGTAGATACATGAATCGGGAGGGTGGCGGTCTTAACCAATAATTTAAGATAATTGCTGAAATTACTACGAAAAATATTTTAAAGGGGCTGTACGCGGGCCCCTAATAGAGTTAGAGGAAATCGAAAGACGGCAAAATAATCGCGGGGAAAAGTTTGCTTGGGTACCTCGGAGCTACTTTTGGCGCGAGATCTAAGCTCTACGACCAATAGGAGCCCAGATATTTAAGGAAATATGAAGTAACAAAGTCCAAAATAATAGAATTTTCCGTAATAATTCTATAACTAATCTAGGTAGAATGATGTGTTATAGCTTAAAACCTTCCCTGGAACGATACCTATCTAACGGTATAAGTTCCGTAAAAATCTATGCGGTAGAACTCGAAATCTCCGCGTTCGGAACGAAATTTCCGTTTGGATTTTATATATATAACTAGCAGGCTATGCCCGCTACGCTGGTCTATTTATCCAAACGAATCTTGAATCAAACAAAATGTATCAGTGAGTTTGACATTGTGATTTAAAGCAATCTGGAGCCTAATTGAAATGTCCTTTTGTACTGCAGAAAACGACATGAACGCCATTGTGTATTATATTTTCTAATGTGCAGGCAAATTTTCCGCTATTAAGATCTCATCTCTTTTAATTGATCAATCACAGTAGGATTTGGTAAAGAATGATATTACAATATGCAATATAATAAAACAAAACCTGTAAAATTATTTAACTAATAAAGCAAACAAACTGACGAAATCCATCCAGTAAAACTTTTTTTAAAAGCTGATCTTTCATATTGGGGTCCATCTGTTTATAGAACTTTCTCCCCTTAATTCTATAACTAAGGAAAGTAGAATGATACGCAATAAACTAAAACCTCCCAAACATTGTCTAATCAACAAAGCAAGTATTATCAATATCCGCCATGTAGAACTTTTTGAAAAGTCTAATCTTTCATAATCGGTTTCACATGATTATGGAACTTTCCGCCTTTCTTTTATGACTAAGCAACGTAGCATAATATGCAAAATACTAAAACCATATCTGAATAGGTATGTAACCAACAATGGAATTCCTATCAAAATCCGTTCTGTAGAACTTTTTAAAAATGCTAAACTTTCATAATCTGGTTCAACTGATTATAGGACTTTCCACCACATCTCTATTGTTAAGAAATGCAGAAGGGTATAGTATATACTAAAACCCTGCCTGAAACATTATCTAACTAACAGTGCAAATTCAATCGAAATCCATTCTGCTGAATCTTTTAAAAAGACTAATCTTTCATAATCGGGTTCATATGATTATCTAACTTTTATACATAATTATATGTATAAGCAACGTACAAGGATATGTTATATGCCAAAATCTTCCCTGAAAAAGTATATAACTATTATTTCGATTCTCATCAAAATCAAGTCAGGTGAACCCATGTTATATGCAGCCGGGACGAATTTCCCATTTGCATTTTACTTTCGTATATATAGTAGAAGCAGAAGTAAATAGATCGATAAGAATATTGAATCTTAAAATTTATGAAATTAAGTTATTCCTCGTTGTCTCTGCTGAATAATTTTAAAGACTTTTCAGTCGTCGAGTATTGAGATTTACAATTATGTCTGCAACAATTGTATTTCATTTTGAGCCAAAACATTTTCGGTAAAATGAGCATATTTTGTGTGGGTTCCGATATTATAAAATATTTTTTTTTTCAAAATCGCCATTTAAACTACGCACATGAAATTCTAAGTGTCTCTTAGTACTGCAGTAAACGTTTCGCTTTTAAATCAGTGAAAAATGAAGTTATAACTTAATTTTATTTAATAATAAAAAATACTTTTAATTAAAAAAACAGTTAATTAAATTTTTCTGCAGTGTTACTATTGAATAATGATTAAAGCCATTCAATAAATAGCAAGCCACAATGTTTGGCACAGTTTGCAATTAAATTTGGTACTTTTCCACTATAGACGCCTTGGCGTTTTTTTAAATAGCTTGGCGCAATTCGGACATCAGAAAGAGAGATTTATTGCTAATTGATATAAACAGTTAAGAAAACCAACTTGATGAAATTTTTGTTTGTTTATATGTGTATATTATTAATGTTTTTTACATACAAATTACGGTACTACTACTTAGTTATCCCGTCGATCAAAAATCTATCGCCAAACTATAAGATTAAATGCCAATAATGGTTGATTATAAATGTCACATACACTTGACTTTAAGCAAGTTACACGTATTTACGACATCAAGTGATTTTTATTTCGACGTTATAGTTGTATTTTTATTAATTTTATACTAATTTATTTGTTCTTTCGTTATTTAAAATAAAAATTATGTCAATTTGTATAATTTGGCGATTTATATAATTTAGCGAAATTGTTCGACAGGATAACTAAGTAGTACCCAGATTACTGCTATTTCTATATAAAATTAGATGAATAGCATCTTTATGTTAAATAAATTATATAAACCTAAAAAAAAATGCTTGTGTATATGAAATGAAACAGCGAATTGGTTGACAGAAAATATGTTGCCAATTTTCCTTCCCCGCCAATGCTATTTTCTCTATTTCGCCAAGATCCCTATACTGGAAAAGTACCAAAATATGTTTGCACGTTTAGGATTGAAATAAATGGCGCAATGGCGTACATTTTGGTATGGTGTTGGTATATCGTAAATGTAGCAAAATTTCTCCAAAAAACTATTTCTCAAATTTCGCCAATTCTCTGTAAATTCGGTAATAGAATTGGTTCGCTTTAAAAACACAGAATCAATTTTAACCTTTCCTAAGTTAATTGTGTGTCAAACCACGCCCGGTAACATGCGCCATTTGTCTGTAGGCTCAATTATGTAACTTATCTGTACCTAATATGCCAATTGTCTGTGGACTCGATTACGTAATTTATCTCCTTAATTAAGGCATACTTTAAAAACTACATCTACTTTCCAATTTTCCTGATTTTAGATCAATGGGTATCGTTAGATGTTATAAAGCTTGGGGCAATTCGGGCTTCAGAAAGTGCGATTTGTGACCAAATGATATGAACAGCTCTGAAAACAAATAAAATGACTTTTATGCTTTTTAAAATATGTATTCCTATATATAAACCTTTTATTTATGAATATTAATATTTGTGTTATTTATATACAATTTACTTATGTTTTTATATAAAAAGAGATAAGTGTCTTCTTTATAGTAAATAAATTCTATAATTATTGAACAGAAAATATGCATAAAAACTTTCCTTTTCTCTCCAAACCCATTTCTTCCACTTCGCAAAGGAAACATTTGAAAATTACAGAATTTACCCCCTTGCTCTATGACTAAACAGTGTCGAACAATATATTATATACTAAAACTATCTCTGAAAAATTGCCAAACTAACAATGCAAATTCTATCAAAAACCTTTTATTATAACTTTGTTTAAAGGCTAAATTGTGATAATTGAGTTCACCAGATTACAGTATTTCCCACAAAACTGTATGGCTAAGCAACGTAGAAGGACATGGTTTATACTGAAACCTTTCCTTGAAAATTATCTAATTACAGTCCAAGTTCCATCGAAACACATTCGGCCGGATCTTTTATAAAGGCTAATTTTTCATTATCAGATTCATCTCATAAAAGAACTTTAAACCATAATGCGATTCCAAGCAACGTAGAACGACGTGTTACGTACTAAAACCTTCCCCGAAAAATTACCTATCTAACAGTGTAAGTTCAGCAAAACCCGAGTTCTAAGCAGCCGCAATGAAATTTCCATTTGAATTACATATATATATATATATAAGTAGAATTAGATTTTTCCAAAAATGCAGTCTTCTACTTGAAAAATAATCAATATTGTGAATGTCGCTCAAACCGAAGCCACGCTTGTGCATTTTTGGCTTAAAATTAAATTGTTTGGCTATAAAATGAAATCGTAAATAAACAGACAATATGAAACTCACAAGATCCGACATTTTTATAATTACATCTGCTAGTTTCTTCTAAAAGTCACATGATGGATGAGTTAAATAAAATAAAAAGTAAATTATAAAAAAAATTCTAAAAAAAAACAAAATTGTCACTCAGGTATTATCTTATCAGATTTGCTGATGCATTTTTTTTTTAACCTGACGCAAGCGATAAATTGCCAGATATAGTTTAAAACTGCAATCTTTCATATTGAATAAATATTTAAGCATTAAAACGTTACCTTTCATTTTTAAATTCGATATTGTCGTTTTATAATATTGCCACTCGTCAAAACTGTTTTTCTTTTCTCTTTTTTTTCTTTTAAACAAAATTAATAAAAGTTTTCTTCTGATGTGTACAGCCATTTTAGTACATTTATCAACGAAATTTATCGCCAATAAAATAACAGTAACCCTTTCGCCCAAAATAACGCAACTTTCCGTCATAATTCTATAACTATTCTAGGTAGAATGATGTGTTATAACTTAACACCTTCCCTGAAACAATACCTATCTAGCGGTATAAGTTCCGTCAAAATCCATCCAGTAGAACTCGAAATCTCGGCGTTCGGAACGAAATTTACGTTTGGATTTTATATATATAATAGATAACAGAATAGATAATAGATTTTATATACATGTATAATAGAATAGATAATAGATTATGTGTTATGAACTATCTCAAAGTTTAAAACAGATCGCATTGTTAGATTTCCCAATTTTAACAATATCGCGTTATGTTAGTTCCACATTCCACCACCAGGGAGCGCACTCTATTCTTAACGAAAGCGTATCTGAACGAAACTCCTTCATGCAACCTTTCCGTAGATACATGAGTCGGGAGGGTGGCGGTCTTAACCAATAATTTAAGATAATTGCTGAAATTACTACGAAAAATATTTTAAAGGGGCCCTACGCGGGCCCCTAATAGAGTTAGAGGAAATCGGAAGACGGCAAAATAATCGCGGGGAAAAGTTTGCTTGGGTGCTTCGGAGCTACTTTTGGCGCGAGATCTAAGCTCTACGACCAATAGGAGCCCAGATATTTAAGGAAATATGAAGTAACAAAGTCCAAAATAACAGAATTTTCCGTAATAATTCTATAACTAATCAAGGTAGAATGATGTGTTATAGCTTAAAACCTTCCCTGAAATGATACCTATCTAACGGTATAAGTTCTGTAAAAATCCATGCAGTAGAACTCGAAATCTCGGCGTTCGGAACGAAATTTCCGTTTGGATTTTATATATATACTAGCAGGCTACACCCGCTTCGCTGGTCCATTTTCCAAATGATCATTGATCAAACAAAATTATGAATTCGACCTTGTAATTTAATTTAATATGGACCTTCACCGGGAAAATCTTTCCGCATTTGCTGAATACTATGCGAACGCTATTTAGCTATTATAATATCTTATGGGTTAGGCAAAATTCAGACTATTCAGAAGAAATTCTTTTTACAGTATATATTTAAAGTAGAGGTTGGGAAGAAAATACGGCCGTTGTGATAATCAGAAATGTTAAAATGTTCTCTAGTCACCACACTACTAAAAGGAGAGATAAATACAATGATTGCAGAGAGTGACCACTGAACATTACTTATGTTCGGATTATTCACTTTCGTTTGATAGTTCTTGAACTCCGGGCTTCTCAGCTTGGTGCTATGTGGGGTTCTGGTAGCTTAAATACAATTTCTCTCTACGTTGCATTATATTTTGTAATATACGTCTTCTAGCAGGTCTACTGCAGTTTTCTATCTTCGAATTACAGCAGAGTAAATACGGTAAAAAAAATGTAATAAATTGTTCGCACACAAATGTCTTCAACTTTCATTAAATGAAATGTAAATCACATAAAAGTGGATTTTTAAAAATGAAATGTTTGAATAAAATTAAAATAATGTAATTTTCATTACCATTTCCTTTTTATATATATACCACTTGCAATTATGTAACTGTTAACCTGAAAAAAAAACTCGATAACTCATTATGATAGAAAAATAAACCTCTTGTTTTCATCCAATCAAAATCTTCACAATCGTCCATAATCGGGTGCACAGCTAAGTTTTACGGCAAACATTAGAAGTGTTTGCAAACTATATGGTTACAAATTTACCAGAGTTAACACACGTAAAACATACGTAATTATGCGCCAGACTACATCCCATTAAATAGAGTCAAATTGCTGTTGGCTGAATTATAGATCTTTCGCCAAAAAATACTCTTTGTAAATGACAAATAAAGTCAGTTATACAAAACTTAAAAACCTAACACGTTATAATATAACGAAATAATCTTTTTGATGCACCGAAGACCTTTTTTCATTTATCTAAAGAGTGAAATAACACGGAGAAATAAATACACTTTTTATTTTCAAAATTACATTATTCTTCAGCCTGCTGCCTAAATAAACCTGAAATCGTTAATTTTTTCCTCAGTTTAGGGAATAGGATTGTGCGTCAGAAGAACTTGCTTTATAATGATTTCGATTTTCGATTTTATCTGCATTTCAGGTACTTTTTTTCTTATCTAGGCTAAAATGATAAATCAACAAATATTGTTCCATCAGCCACCATTGGAATTTCAATTTTTTTTCCCAAGTATTTATTTTTTAGTGACAGTAAAATAACTGCAAATAAAAATATATATAATACTTAATCTTCTGTTCTCCGTTTGCTTCATAATGAAAAAACATAAATTTACTAATAGCTATGTACAAATTTCATGTAATCTTCTACAATCGCGATCACTGTCTGACAGTCACTGTCTGATCACTGACCTGACTCTTTCAAATATAAAAAAAACATCTAAATAGTTCAGTAAATACACTAATTAGCAGGTAACCTGATTACGGAAGATTAATCCAATATCAAAAACCTTAAAAAAAAAACTGAAAATGGGATGACGAATAAAAAAGACAATCGAAAATGTATTACAGTAAGCAATTTTTATTGCAAAATATTTTCTGTTGTGGTATTAATAACGAAAAATTGCATAAATTTTCTTAAGAATAATCTTTAGTACTTAACATTTGAAACAGTAGACTTTTCTAAAAGAAAAATTGGCGATATATGTTTAAAAAATAAAAAAAAATAAAAAATAAATAAAAAGAGAGAGTGGACAATATTTGTTGATCTGAGTTCGAGGTTATAAAAGTCATAAGTTTGGGGAAAAACAAAATAGCATGTATCCGTAGTAAAGTACGCGAAAAATATTTTAAATATCTGAAATTAAATTATTTATAATATGTGTGTGGGGGGAGGGGGGCGGGGCAAACGTTTACATTAAAATTTAAATATTTGACTCCACTTTTATAATATTAACTGCTATTTATGTAATATCATTATTTTTATAATTACATCTGCTAGTTTTTTCTGTAAGAGATACATAATAATAATAATAATAATAAAAATTGTTACTCACAAGGAAGGTCTTCTTAAAACGCATACTCAAAATATTTTGGAAAAGGAAATGCTAATAAAATGACTCATGTATGTAAACAAAGATCGGTAAAAATATAGCGGTCGAATCGCAGTAGAAAATCTGTAAAAAAATATTTTTTCGAGTATTTGGCGCGAACAGACGAACGCTCGACGCTCTTTGACGAACCAATAGGTTTCCTCGCCAAATGCAAGAGATTGAAATGCATTTATAAATTCCTTGTTAAATGAGTAATGAAATGCCTAATGCTCAATGAATTTAAGCTTATATCATATATGCAAATTGCGTGTTACTTGTATTGAGCTATTTAATTTTATACGGTGTCACCGGCTGGATAAGTTTTAAAGGTATTTTAATTAAGAATGCTATCATTAAGCATTTCGATATTAAATTGTTGTTTCCATGGCAATAAATCTCTCTTGTTGTCTCTGACACTAACAATATCGAAGTCAAATTGCCAATGCTCAGAATTGGACCTTAATTTGAGTTTGAAACACTTTTAATCCATTTAAATTTGATTGTAAATGGCATAAATACGATCGTTAAATTCCATTGTTACATATATAAATGTATATGACAAAACTGCAGTTATAAATATGTATATATTTAGGTTAAACTTACTTAAACTAACTTCGTATCGAGAGTTGAAAAAGTTTTTCTTAAAGAATATTTATCATAGTATTATTCAAAATTTTATCGTGTCGCCATCCAGCGCTAAATCGCAAAAAATGAAATTTTCATTATTTTTTTGGAATGCTAAATAGAGGTTCTGCCGATTTTTTTATGGATATATATATATTTATGAGAAGAATATTCTATGATTTTTTTTCAAATAATGCTGAGCATGCGCTTATGGGGAACTTCCTTGATATCATTTTATCAATTTTCAGATGCATTTTTCTTAACCTGATGCAAAAGATAAATCGCCAAATATTATTTCAATTGCAATATTTCAACTGAGTAATTCTTTAAGTATTACGAACATTCTCTTTCATGTTTAAATTAAATATATTCGTTTTTTAATATTATCACTCATTAAAATGGATTTCTTTTTTTTTCTTTTTTAAAGATTTTAAATAGAATTAGTAACAGTTATTTGTCTTTTTGTTTTCTAGGTGTAATAGCCGTTTCAATTTTTTCAATAACAAAAAACTTCGCCAAGAAATAAAATGGTAGCATTATCGTCCAAAATAACAGAACTTTCCGTCATACTCCTATAACTAATCAAGGTAGAATGATATGTTATAGCTTAAAACCTTCCCTGAAACGATACCTATCTAACGGTATAAGTTCCGTAAAAATCCATGCAGTAGAACTCGAAATCTAGGCGTTCGGAACGAAATTTCCGTTTGGATTTTATATATATAATAGATAATAGAATAGATAATAGATAATAGATTTTATATATATATAATAGAATGGATAATAGATTATGTGTTATGAACTATCTCAAAGTTTAAAACAGATCGCATTGCTAGATTTCCTAATTTTAACAATATCGCGTTATGTTAGTTCCACATTCCACCATCAGGGAGCGCACTCTATTCTTCACGAAAGCGTATCCGAACGAAACTCCTTCGTGCAACCTTTCCGTAGATGCATGAATCGGGAGGGTGGCGGTCTTAACGAATAATGTAAGATAATTGCTGAAATTACTACGAAAAATATGTTAAAGGGGCCCTACGCGGGCCCCTAATAGAGTTGGAGGAAATCGGAAGATGGCAAAATAATCGCGGGGAAAAGTTTGCTTGGGTACTTCGGAGCTACTTTTGGCGCGAGATCTAAGCTCTACGACCAATAGGAGACCAGATATTTAAGGAAATATGAAGTTACAAAGTTCAATATAAAAGAATTTTCCGTAATAATTCTCTAACTAATCTAGGTAGAATGATGTGTTATAGCTTAAAACCTTCCCTGAAACGATACCTATCTAACGGTATAAGTTCCGTAAAAATCCATGCGGTAGAACTCGAAATCTCGGCGTTCGGAACGAAATTTCCGTTTGGATTATATATATATAATAGACTAGCAGGCTATGCCCGCTGCGCTGGTCAATATTTCCAAATGAACCTTGGATTAAACTAAATGGTGAATTTGAACTTGTATTTCAAACAATATGGATCTTCAGCTTGACCTTGCACATTACTGAAAACGATGCGAACGCCATTGCGATATAATGTTATCTTAAGCGTTGGACAAAATTTAGCAATTAAGAAGTAATTGTTTTAGTTGATTATAAACAGCGCACTTATGGTCAGGTAATGAGACCGTTATGACAACAGGAATTAATACCTCTGTAACTAATCAACATATAATGAAATCGTATATACTAACACCATTCCTAAAAGTCATGCAACAGGGCCACTTGTAACAAAATATGTTCTGTAGATTTTTTTAAAAAGGCTAAAATTTCATAATCAGGTTCACTTAATTTTTGAACTTTTACTGTTGCTCTATGACAAAGTACACTTGAACAATATGTATACACTAAAACCTTTCCAAAATTATTACCTAACTAATTGTGGTATATCATACGAAAGTATTATAAACAATCGGAATGAAATACAAATTTCCGTTGTAAATACATAGTAGATGATGATGATGCGATTTTGTGTAATAGAATTCATAGTAAAGTTTTCGCTTCAAACAAAAACGATGCTTTCAACATTAAAGCTAATACACCAATATGTGAAGTATCCGATTACGGAAGGTTAACTTGAATTCTCATGAGCAACTACTCAAAGAAAAGTGAATATGTGGCTTTTGTGATACTTTTATGTCAGCCGGGCGCAGGTAATAAATCAATAAAGATTGTTTTCATAGCATATTCTTATTTTATTATTTTCATTTAAAACACAAACCTTTCACTCATTTAATTTAAAATGCATGCCTTATACTAATTTCATTTAAAAAACTGAAAAGATAAACAATAACAGGAAATAATGCCATAATTAAAAGCAAAAAAATATTTTTAATTTACATACGCAAAATGTAACTACTGCTACTGGGAATTTTAAAAATGCTATCAGCGAGATGTGCGCACGGTTGTTATAAATGTACCCATTTTTTCTTTTTATCGAAGAGCAATTTATAAATCGCACAATATTATTCCAATTCCAATTTCTTTCATTGAGCAACCTATGACCGAAAAAAATGGAAAAAGACTCTTGTAGATTCTTCGGATGACGGCATCTGACGCCATAAACCGAGTTTATATATATGAAAATAATTTTTAAGTCGTTACAAACATTGCTTTCATACTTAAATATTTTCATTGGTACTACTTGTTATCCCGTCGACCAATTTCGCCAAATTATATAAATCGCCAAACCATTCGTCAAATTATATAAATTGACATAATCTTTATTTTAAATAACGAAATAACAAATAAATTAGTATAACATTAATAAAAATACAAATAAAACGTCGAAATTAAAATCACTTGATGACGTAAACACGTGTAGTTTGTTTAAATTCAAGTGAATTTGATATTTACGATCAACCATTATTGGCATTTAATCTTATGGTTTGACGATAGATTTTTGGTCGACGGAATATCTAAGTAGTACCTTTTCCATTTTTGTTTTATAACGCTAAATTCTCAGTAATTTTTTCCCTTTTATTTTACAAAAAATCACTATTTTTTTAAAAAATTAAGATGCTTGCATTTTTATTTCAAACTCATAGAGCCGTTTTTATTTTTTAGCCAAAAGGGTTGATTTGAATTTTTTCCGTTGCTAGAGTAACGGATGTAATGATAGATATTTTGAGGTTTAGATGCCAAAGACACCGCCAAATTAGAAAAATATGAAATGTGTCATGAACTGTTGGACTTATAAAAGTTTATTTGGTAGCATTCGATTCAGCATACAAAACTACATTAAAATATGCTATCATTTGACGCATAATTTTGATATTCGATTTTTTTCCCCTCCCCGTGCAAAAACCATTAGGGGTGACACTTTAGAAAATCCTTTCTTAGCAGAAGTTTATGTCATAAGAAGTATTTTTACCACGATTTTCAAGATTTTAGGTTCAGTAGTTTGCGCTGTGCGTTAATTAGTCCCCTAATCCAGACTTTATTTTATATGCTATATTAGATATGCGATTTTGCGGTGAATCGATGATCGAAAATTAGTCCAATATCATTTGAAATATTACATAACAGAGGAGAAAGTACGAAGAAAGACGAAGAAGAAATGACGAATTACAAAAGACTTGTAATTTTTTTTTTTCAAAATGTTGAATTTTTCCATAGTAATAACATATTAAAACATAAATTTCCTTAAAAATTATCTTTATTTCCTAGATTTCGAATCTGTGAATTTTCCTATAAATGAAATTGGCGATATGACTTGAGAAAATAGATAATATTTGCTTAAATAAAATGGGTAATATTCGTTGATCTGAGTTCGAGTTTATAAATATCACATGCTTTCGGAATTACGGCGAAAAACATTTTAAAAAGTATGAAATTATTTTACAATATGTATCTGTGGCAGAAATTCACACTGAAATTTAAGTATTCGATTCAATTTTTAAAATATTAACTGATATCTATATAAGTTACAATTGAATATGAAAATGTACTCAAAACATGATCTCTTTCACCTAACAAAATACCATTTGTGAGAACATCCTCAAGCTAATGTCACGCTTATGCATTTTTCTCTTAAAATCACATTGTTTGGCGACAAAAGAAAAATAAAAAATTGTAAAGAAACAAATAGTAATTACACATGTGACTCACAATTACATCTGCTTGTTTCTTCTACAAGTCACGTGATGGGACAATTAGATATATAAAAAAAAGAAAAGAACAGAACAGAAAGAAAATGTCGTTAAAATTTCATCTAATCAAATTTTCAGATTCGTTTCCATATCTAACGCAAGCGATAAAGAGCCAAATATTGCGTATCAAGTGTACTATTTCTTATTAAATTAATTTTTAAGCATTACAAATATTTCTTTCAGGTTTTGATTAAATGTTTCCGTTTTTTAATATTATCACTCATTAAAACGGATTTTCTTCTTCTTTTTTTCTTTTTTTTTCATTTAAATAAAATTAGTAACAGTTTTTCTTTTATTTTTCGAGGTTTAATAGCCGTTTCAATTTTTTTTTATCAACGATGAATTTCGCCAAGAAATAAAATGGTAACCTTATCACCCAAAATAACAGAATTTTCCGTCATAATTCTAAAACTAATATAGGTAGAATAATGTGTTATAGATTAAAACCTTCCCTGAAACAATACCTATCTAACGGTATAGGTTCCGTAAAAATCCATGCAGTAGAACTCGAAATCTAGGCGTTCGGAACGAAATTTCTGTTTGGATTTTATATATATAATAGATAATAGAATAGATAATAGATTTTATATATATATAATAGAATAGATAATAGATTATGTGTTATGAACTATCTCAAAGTTTAAAACAGATCGCATTGTTAGATTTCCTAATTTTAACAATATCGCGTTATGTTAGTTCCACATTCCACCACCAGGGAGTGCACTCTATTCTTAACGAAAGCGTATCTGAACGAAACTCCTTCATGCAGCCTTTCCGTAGATACATGAATCGGGAGGGTGGCGGTCTTAACCAATAATTTAAGATAATTGCTGAAATTACTACGAAAAATATTTTAAAGGGGCTGTACGCGGGCCCCTAATAGAGTTAGAGGAAATCGAAAGACGGCAAAATAATCGCGGGGAAAAGTTTGCTTGGGTACCTCGGAGCTACTTTTGGCGCGAGATCTAAGCTCTACGACCAATAGGAGCCCAGATATTTAAGGAAATATGAAGTAACAAAGTCCAAAATAATAGAATTTTCCGTAATAATTCTATAACTAATCTACGTAGAATGATGTGTTATAGCTTAAAACCTTCCCTGGAACGATACCTATCTAACGGTATAAGTTCCGTAAAAATCCATGCGGTAGAACTCGAAATCTCGGCGTTCGGAACGAAATTTCCGTTTGTATTTTATATCTCTCTATTCTAAAAAAAAGTAACTACCGCTGTCACCGCCGCCGCCGCCGCCGCCGCCGGTTTTGAATTTTTTGTGACCGGAGGTCTTTCTTCGTTAATATTAAGAAAAATAATGCATACAAAAATATGAAAATCGGTAGTATTATACAGAAATGTTTGATAAACACGCTGATGCAGACAGTTTTCAAATCGAAGAATTATTTTAAGAGATATTTAATGCTAAAGTTGGACAAAATCGTTCCACTAAAAAAGTTTTATAGGAGCAAAAACTGTTCACGGGAATTTAATCATTTTTAGATCATTTTATACGTTTGAAGTTCCCGGTGTGCAGATTGTATTTCGTTTTTTAATTTGACTCATTTTTTGAGGTTTTGTTTCTATTTTAAATTCAAATTTTCAGCATTTCTAGAGATATTTTTTACAGATTTTAGAAAGTGATATTAATTTAAACTGTTGCCAACTGTATAATCAGCGGAAACAATAATGTTTGCTTCTAATTAAAAATTTATTTTACACGTGGCTATTATAAACAAAAAATATAAAAAGCAGGAACTCATTGAAAATTACGTCATAAAAACTATAGTTACAAGTGAATTTTAAATGAGAAAGAATATTGTAAAATAATAAATTCAGTAACATGCGTTAGAAGTCCTAAATAGGAGAATTTACGTCATATTACACTTATTACGGAAAATGAACAAAAAATAATATTGCAAAACAGTTTTAATTTAAAAATTGCGCGAGACATTTACTTGACATTTTAAGATGATCATAATATTTCATTTCTAACAAAAGTATTTTGACGTGAATATTAAAAAGAGAAAGAAAAGTTTGGTGAAAATTACGTCAGATTATAATTGTCAGATTCAAATTATAATTCAATCTTCCGAAATCTTTTTAAAGGCGATCAAATTAGCGTGCTGTTAGAGTCTGCGGTGTCTGAACGGGGGTTGACGAGCGTAGCTCGTAGGGGGCAGACCCCCCTAGTATATAATAGAATAGATAGAATAGATAGGTAAAGACAAAATGCCCCTTTCACACACACCCCCCCCCCCCCCCTCCATCTCACATAGTTACATTGAAAACATGTTTGTTTTTATTTCGTTCTTTTTACCTTATTTTATTCTAAGAAAAACGAAGAACGGTAGTTAATTTTGTATCAGGGGAAATTTTTATACGATTTTGAAACCCAGATTTGTGCATCAAGTCACGTGGTCGATTTCTTTCTTGTAAATCCGGGTATTCTTTGTTGGGAATTTAGCCGAGCATGTAACCAGTGTGGGAGTATGTTTTGATTCGTTGGACTAGGAAAGTTAAAGTAAAACCCATTGTTTTTGTTTTTTGAGCGACAGCTGCGTTCGAAAACAAACATTTAAATACGTGCAGTATGATACTGCTATTATTTTATTTATTTATTCAGGATTTGAAAAGAGCATAAAACTTTTGTGTATTTTATCTATTTTTATTTCAGACTAAAATTATATTCAGACTAGGAAGCTCTGCCCCCTGCAAGCTACGCTCGCCAACCCCCGTTCAGACACTGCAGAATCTAAAAGCACGCTAATCTGATCGCTTTTAAAAAGATTAGAGAAAATTGAATTATACTAAAAAAACCTGTAGCGATCTCCCTGTAAACGGGTTTCCATTCAATTCCCTTTGATTGCAAAAATTTAAGGCAGAATCAGTGTTAAGACATCCAATGGTTGTTTTCATGTTTGATTCACAATCTGTTGCCTGTTATATCTACATTCTGTCGTCAAACTATAAGATTAAATGCCAATAATGGTTGATCGTAAATGTCACATTTACTTGACTTTAAGGAAGTTACATGTGTTTACGCCATCAAGTGATTTTTATTTCGACGTTTGATTTGTATTTTTATTAATGTTGTATTAATTTATGTGTTCTTTCGTTATTTAAAATAAAAAATTATGTCAATTTGTATAATTTGACGATTTATATAATTTGGCGAAATTGTTCCACGGGAGAAGTAGTACCATTAAAACATTGCTTTGAAGCTGAAATTAAATGTCATGATTTGTTGTATTGTCATATATGCACCGGGTTTGGCGTGCATTTTTTTTTTCTTTTTTACGACAATTTGGCGAAAGCCTCGTTTTCGAATACCTGTTACATATGTATTTCTAAATTATTTTCTCTTATTTTTAAAATGAAATAACAATAAATAAAAAAAGTTTAATTAATAACTTTAGAACAAAACAATTTATAACATTTTTTGGAAATAAAAAGAAAATAAATGCAAATAAACATTTATAAATAAATAAGCAACAATAACCGAGTTACCATGTCAGGCAAAAAAACGCCATTTTGGCACCAATTAGGTACAGCGTTGCGTATATGACATGTGTGTCTAATATTTTTCTTTTCGTTTCGTTTAAAAAAAAAGTAAGAAGTGAAAGCTATTTATTTTAAATGTTTCAGTTTTAATAGAAAGTTTTGTATTAAATAAAATGATAATGAAATACAAACTGAATTATGAATAAAAGTAACATGATACATTTCTTAGCATACATTTAAGGGAGGCCAAACTGGTCGCCAAATTAGTTTAAAATAATAACCTTTTCTAAAATATGAAAAAAAATATCTGTTACGATTAAAATTTGAGTTGCCATCATTAGAGAAAAATATATAAAATTAGAAAAAATTTCATACTTCGAAAACTAATTCGAATTTAAAAATTCTAATACCAGTTTTGAGATCTGCAGATCAATTCGGATTTTTGGTGTTAATTTCATCGCAAAGTATTCCGTATTTTAGGAGAAATCGCCGTAAAACATAATTAGTTGTTTAATCAGTCGTTTCATAAACTCGTTACATTTCAGTCGTTTCATGAAATCAGTTTCATAAATTCGTTTCATTAGAATTTTATATATAGGGTAGATAAAAAGAAAAAAAAGCCCATTACATTTTGGATCATAATGAATTTTGTTTTCAATTTCTTTTTTCCTTTTTCTTTGAATTAATGGTTAACAGTCCAAAAAGAAAAGAGAAACGTGTTCTAACTAGTCGGACGTGGCAATCCCAAAACTTTCTTCTAAATCATACATGTTAATATTTCCTGAAAAATAAAGCATATCAATGCCACCGGTTAGGTGATTTACACCAAAATGTAATCAGCAAAACTTATATCAAGTTGTAGCTCGATCTGAAGTTTGATGAAAATCCGTGCTTTAGTTTTTGAGGCGGAAATCTTTAAAAAAAATCTTCATAGCAGCGCCACCTGTTGATCAATTTACTCCAAAAACTAATCAGGACCAATTTACACCAGGGACTAACTGAATCTGAAGTTTGATGAAAATTCATGCATTAGTCCTTGAGATACAGTTCTTGCGGAAATCATGATAAATGCAGCCTAGCAGAAAGCATAGCCACCTGTTGGGCGATTTACACTAAAAACTAAACAGTACTAATGTGTATCAGTGACTAACTGAATCTGAAGTTTGGTGAAAATTCGGGCATTAGTTCTTGAGACAGAGCTATTGCGATAATCATGAATAATGCTGCATAGCAGCGCCACCTGTTGGGCGATTTACACTAAAAAGTAATCAGCACCAAATTTTATCAATGACTAACGGAATCGGAAGTTTTACAAAAATCGTGCATTAGTTCTTGAGATATAGCCATTGCGGAAATCGTGAATAATGTAGCATATAGAAGCGCCACCTGTTGGGCGATTTATACCAAAAAAGTAATCAGCACCAGTTTATTTCAGGTACTAACTATATGTAAAGTTTTATTAAATTCCGTTCATTAGCTCTTGAGATAGAGCGCCCACAAAATTTGTGTCACATGCATACAGACAGACAGACAGAGTCAGAGACTCACAGACAGACATTTTGTAAAAACATGTTTTTCGGGTTCTCTGAGCCCTAAAACGTGTAAATCCGTCGAAAACCGGAATTCGAAAATTTTCATGAATCCAATACTTTCTTCTTGTAAAGATAGAAGAAAGTAAAATAATTTATAAATATTTTGCGAATTGAACTGTATCTCAGAAGTTAATTTATCTTATCAACTTTTTTCAGTCAACTTATGTTGGCCCAATAATACTTTAATAATGCATTTATCGGTTTTAATCACATAAATCTGAAAGTAATATTAATGCAATATTGGCAACATCTTAGAAATGATTTAAATGTTATAGAAATATCTGACAAATATCGTCATTGCAGTTTCAGACGAAATTTTACCTAAGGAATTTACAAATTTGACCTACGCAAAAGTTTATGGAATGCATTACTTGCGTAAGTCGGGGGATGGCTGTAATTTCTTCTTGGGAAGATAGAAGAAAGTAATTAAGAGAAATAAAAGAATTTAATAATTTCCTATGAACATAACAAAGAAGGAAATGTTGCATTATTATTTTTTTTTGCGCATTTTGTAGACTTGTGCATCTAAATAATATACAATGTTAGGGAAAAGTGGGATCTTCATCTATTTAAATATATTGTGTTAATCTAAATGGGAGATTTTGTCACTTATTTATCTGAAATAATCGAATATTTTTTACCTTCATAAAATAAGATGAAATTGTTTCAAGTCAATTAATTTTATTTATTGAAGACTTTTAAATTTTCATTCATGTTATATATTTTTTCAGACCCTGACAGATGCATATTTTGAAAAAAATAACTATATTGAAGCTATATATAAAATTTTTCTATACAGTAGAACCTCGATTATCCGAAATAAGTGGGGCTGACCCTCTTTCGGAAAATCGAAATTTTCTGATAATCGAGAATGCTTCAATTTTAAGATTAAGGAGGAATATATGCAACATTTCGTATTATGGTAACAAGTGTTCAATAACGATAAAGCAATAGCAAAATAGAAAAAAAGAATAAATTACCTGAATTTTAATTTTGAAATTAAGTAACTTTTACATATATCGCAAGGGTTTGAAAAAAATGTTTTGTTTATCGCATTTCGATTGCCTTTGCTTTGAAGCTCTATCACGGAGTTTTTAAATATTATTTGTTCACCAGTACCACAGTCTTTCTGCTTCTCCAGCCGTGCCAAACATTTTGCAAAACATTCAAAAGCTTCATAATTGCTAATTTGTCCGTTTTTCTTCGTTCCACTCCGCAGCTTACGGGAGCTCAAGTTAAATTCAAAGGAACTCTAAGAAAGGGGATCGAAAATATTCATATGGACTCGTAGTTCGGAAAGGACCGTTTGCACACAATGAAAATGATAGTTAAAAAAGAAAAAGAAAAAGAAAAAAAAAAGCTTTTAAAATGGATTTTGCACACAAGGAATGTGATAGTAAAATAAAATAAAATAAAATAAAATAAAATAAAAAATAAATAAAACAAATTTTCAAAATGGGTTTCGGATTAATCGAGAGTTTCGGTTAAAAGAGTTTCAGATAAAAGAGGTTCTACTGCATTATATAACAAGTGAACTTTTATTTTAATTTTTGTTTAACAGTTTTTAACTGTTTATGAGGTGTAGACTTGATCATCTTCAAAACTACTTAAAATGGTTCCTTTAGTGTATTTTCCAGCATAGTTAAAAAGTGTTCATGAATTCGATTTGTCTGTGTGCCTGCTTTAACTCACGTAAATACAGTCAAATTGCCATGAAATTAACATATGTTATTGGTGTTTACTATGGCCTGTTGGCATTGAAAATTAAGTGTATAGCATTTAAGGTGCATTTACAGGGACACTCAAAAGAATTCCGCTACATTACTGCCTATTGGGAAAAATCGTTTGCGGTACATTTTAATGATATTATACTATTTTAAACATACTGAAATTAATACCTATTATTAAGGTGTAGTACAAGGCGCTTACAATATAATATAGCATGATATAAGTTATAATTTATTTACAGGGACACAGAAAGGAATTTGGTACAGTACTTTCCATGAACAATAATAGCTGGAAGTGCGTTTTCAGTTGTGGTAGGCGTTTTTAACACTTTCCAATAAAGTTGAAAACTGTTTATGCATTCGGTTTGTTTATCCATCTGTCCGTCTGTCCACGCTCTAACTCCCGTAAATAGACTCGGATTTCCATGCAATTGATAAGGGTTATTTAGAGTCACCAAAGCATGTTTGATAATGTATATGAAGTATGTAGGATTAATAGTTCATTTACAGGGGCTCTCAAAAGTAATCCATTACATTATGGTATATGGGGAAAAATCGTTTGCAGAGTATTTTAATGACATTATGCTAATTCAAATATATTGAAACTGATATAAATCACTGAATTTCACTAAGACCACGTTAGATCAGGGTATTCATAGCATTTTTTATTCTTTTACAAGGACACACAAAAGAAAACGTTTACAGCATTGTCTTTGAGTAATAATGGCTGGAGTGTAGGGTTTAAAATTCGGTATGCGCTTTTATATTTAATTAATCTTTTGCATGCTACTCTTTATATATAATTTCTATAAATTATATACAGGGCTGCACAAAAATATTCACGTACCGTTTTCCGTATTAGAGGAAAATTCTGAAGGGGAATTTTCAACTGATTTATATGCATTTCTTAAGAAAACTAAATTTTGGCATGCATGTAGTTAATAGATGCAAATCTATGTACCCTATACAGGGCTGCTGAAAACATTCGGATAATTTTCCGATTGTAGACGGGAACAGCTGAAATTGGATTTTGAAATGTATTATGCGTTTCCTTATGGTTAGAAGTAATATTTCAATTTATTAAACGGTGCAGTTTCGTTACATTATTCTGAAGGGGTTGGAAAGTGTTTCATAATCTATGCTTAACGCATGATTTTTTATTTCTTGTTAAATTTAACTTTTTATATATAGATTACTTTGTGTGTATAAATTCTGTATGTCCTATACAGGGATCACAAAAAATCTGAAGTACATTTTCGTTTATTGATGGAAATTGCCGAATGAGAATTTTCAACTGTGCTATGCGTTTTATTGAACTAACTTTTATCACACTGTGAAGCATATGTTAAAGTGTGAGAACCCCTCGTAACAAAACTTTATTCCAGAAAAAAGAACTGCTTCACATATTCCGGACTCAAAAACACTCCTTTCTTTTTTTATCTTACTGTCAATGTATGTGCATTAAGGGGACCTTCTACATTAGGAGACCAAATGAAACACTTTTTTATGATTTTTTTATAAAAAAAACTGCATGATGGATCTTTTTGAAATTTCAACAGTTTATTGTACATATCTTAAGGTATACACATGAATTTTTTTATTAGATTTTGTGGCTTCTACTCTAAGTTATAAATAAATATGTTCCACTGCTTTGGAGGATTTCGTCTGGAGGGTGGGCATGATAGCGCCTTGGAGAATTATCTGAAACACAAAAATAAATTTTTTTCGTAAACTTCTTGAGTATAGCTTCTAGTTAAATTAAAGAAACTCATAAATTTATTTTTAAAAAGTTATGTAATGGCTTATTAAAAAAAACTTTTTTTTTGTTAAAAAAATTCTTCCTTATCTGTTAATAACCTTTTTTTTTTTAATAATTTTAGTAAAAGCTTTAACTCATATCGAAGGCAATTAAATGAGCTTTAATTTTAAAAAAATCAAGATCATCCATTGAGTAGGTTTTTTTTTTTTTTTTTTTTTTAATCTTACCCACCGTGTCAAAAAATGTGGTTGAACATATTTGTTTATAACTTAGAGTAGAAGCAACAAATCTAATAGCAGAATTCTGGTGTATACCTTAAGATATGTACAATAAACTGTTAAAATTTTAAAAAGATCCTTCATGCAGTTTTCTTACAAAAAAATCATAAAAAAGTGCTTTTTTTTTCTCTTAATATAGAAGGTCCTCTTAATGCTAGCTAATCAAATTCTCCCGCTAAATGTGGTTAAATGTAGAGTCATGTTTTCGCCTCTCTTTTTCTCTTCTGCCTGACACATAGTCAGTTGCTGTGAATATGTACTTCAACCGGATGAAATTAAATGCTTTTTTTTCAATATAATAATCAAGATAAATAAACTAGCAAAAGCCATGCTTTGTTTGGATTCGCGAAGCATTATTTACTAAGATAAATATTTGAAAGTAACAATATTTTTTATATTATTTTTGAATCTTTATTAAGCAAAAACGTTATTTTATGTTTTGGCGGGTTTAACTTTAGAAAGGTAAATTCAGCCAAATAACTAAAAATTTCCTCGGAATGTTTTATTTATGATGTAACATAATTTAACAATTAATTTTATTTGTTTACAATTCTTTTGTTGCCACTTAAAAAAATCATAATATAATTCTTTTAAAATGCGTAAGTATCGTCTGCGTAAATGATTTCTCATAATAAGAATAAATTGTGCAGTGGAATTCTTAACACGGAAAAATAGTTTTATAATTGAATGAAAATAACTGAATTTTCACAAATTTTAATTCATTAAAAATATGCTATAATTCTCATAAAAAGGGGGTATTTTAAAAATTTCATAAAAGAAATCGTGAAACTATTTAATTAATCATGATTCTATCTGTAATGACTAACTCCATCATTTAATTTTTCTTCTGAAAATATACGTGTTTCATTTTGTCATGTCTCAATTTTTCTTCTGAAAATATACGTGTTTCATTTTGTCATTACATGTTTTTCATGTAATGGAAAAACATGTAAAATAAATTAATTAATTAAAATTATAATTTTTTTAAGGTTATTCTGTAAAAAAAAAAAAAATAAATAAATAAATAAATAAATAAATAACTAGAAAACAGGAATTCTGCTTTTTCGGAATTGAGTGCCGCCCCCGATGGAAAAAAAAATATGTGTATATAAATAGTAAAAAGCCTATTTCAATTTTAAAACTTAAAACACACTTTTATTTTATCTAAAATGACGTCATTCGCATCCGCTTAATAATTCCACATGTACGATCCACTCTTAAACATCTACAGCAAAGCATGCATCAGGATGTCACTATCGCACAATAATACACAAATGCAGCAAAAGTCATTAAAGAAACTGGACAAAAAAAAAACGGCTGTCTAATGATTCATAGGCATTCATTTGTTTGTAACATTAATATAGACGATTTCAGTCGTATGACGTTTTGGTTGTAAACTGACTCCAAACAAACGGTTGCTATGTTGTATTTTCAATTTTGTTTGTGTGTTACAGCTATATTTTATATCTATATCTCACATCTAAGTGTTTTAATACTTCATATGTACTGGTAACATTTTCCACAATTTATATTTAAAAAGAAATGACGCATAGCAACCCTTTGTTTGGAGTCAGTTTCCAACCAAAACGTCGTGACTGAGGTCACACTAAAGGCGTCTACAGATAGTTAAAATTAAATATAATTTATGATAGCTCCATGTTTTAACGAAATTATTCGTTTATATTTTTCCAAAATAGCACGTATTTTAATTACATTTTCTTTCGGTTGTTATGAGAAAATGTCAACAAAAAGATATAATTGCTATTTTTCAACTATTTTCCCTTTACTTTCTATATAAATGGAGTACTTGAGTTGCCAAAATTAAACAAATGATGCTAGAAACCAGAAAAAAATTAATATTTCAAAAATAAATGGAGATACAGTTTTCAAACAAATTGCATTTAAAAGTACTTTTTTTTTTCAATACGACGGTATAAAAATTTAAAATGTGGGATGCTTAGAAATCTAAAAAATTGCTATAGAGCATTTAATCGCACAATGATACATCTGCTTTGTTTATTGCTGCCTTCTGTAAGCTAACATTATTTTTTGGATACAAAATAAGCTGGGAGAAAGAAATAGCATACCGTCCCGAGGGCTAATAATATTGTGCAAATCTACAGATCATAATTTGTTTTTATGTTTAACTTCAAGTCAAAATACTGAATAGTTTATTTTGTAAAGTGTACGACAAAATGTAATTTGTGTAGCCTAGTAGAGGATCCGCTTCGCTCATCCTAATAATGTGTGCGCATCTATTGATCCATCGTTGACTACAACAGAAATATGCCAGTACGCACATATACTAGTACAAATAATAATCCAGATATTTTTCCTTTTCAAATAAAAATTTAGGAAGTCTCTCGACAAACTCAGCAATGGTGGAATATGGCCGAACTTTACCCATTGCGCTTCTGGGCTGATGTGATCGCGGAAACCAGGTAAGAGAAATAATTTATTTACCTTATTATTGACTTGCAATTCAAAAAAATTAAAAAAACAATTCAATTCCAAATCGCTTTCATGGCCAGGCTTTCCAATTTTATACCTTTTCGTTAAAAATTGAATTTGTAAATGTGTCAAAACGTTTTGCGCTTGTTGAGCAGAGCAGTTAAGGACAGCCTTAACAACCAGAATGAGGTAAGAAACAGAAATGTAGTTATTTTTACAGGAACTGATTTAGCAGTGTGCTAATTCGGGAGTGTTCAGTGTGGCAATTGAGGGGCTTATAAAAAAAGATGTTAATAAACATTTTTAATTACATTGCTTTTCTATGTGCTGTTTATAGGGGTATGTGGACAGAGCCTGATCAACTATAAGTGACAGGGAAATAAGTTGAAACTGGTGTGAATCAATAAGAACTAAAAGAAGATATTCTTAAAACACCATCAAAAACTTTTAAATCCGCTAGACCTTTCGAAATATCTTAGTTTTTCTTCGTCAGGCGCAAAGAAGACGTGTTTCTACTATGAAAGCCGCAGCAAGACTGAAATGAGAGATAAGGGAAAGAAAACAAGCTGAATAAACATCCAATAGGAAAGTTATAAATCAACAGCTAATAGGAAAGCAGAATACAACAGCCAATCACAGAAGAGTATAATCAAAACAAAAGAACACAGAGTAGAAGGAGAATAAAGAAGGAAATTGGTAAGAAAAAATACATGAAAATAAAATTAAATTAAAAATAGATTATAATAAAATAAAAACACACACATTTATTAAAATATGGGAACACATGAAAATAAATATATATATACATATATATATACCGGGTGTCCCAAAAATGACTGATGGATTTTAAAATTCAATAACTTGCAAACAGTGACAGATATTTTAAAAATTCTTGCAGGAGTGTTATGTAAGATGTCAGGAGTTTTTTACAGTGATTCTTGATTTTAGTTCGAATTTCAAACAATAGATGGCACTCAGAGCAAGAGGTGCTCAGTCCAGACCCGATTTTTGGTACTTCGGGATCCATTCAATGCATTTCAATCTCCTTTTTTCGCATGGAAGAAGAGGGAGGCCGAAAAATCGAGCCCGAATTGAGCGGTCATTGCTTGCAGCGCCATCTATCAATGTTAGTTGTAACTAAAACTGAGAATCACAGCATAAAAACTCCTGACATTTTACATAACCTTCCTGCAAGAATTATTTTAATATCTGTCACCTTTTGCGAGTTATTGAATTTGAAAATCCATCAGTCATTTTTGGGACACCCTGTATTTGATATCTATGAAAAGAAGTTCCTCCTAATATACGATAATATATTCATATTAGGATGTACACAAACCTATAGATCATATACAGGGTTACAGAAAAAATTTGGATATTTTTCCGACTATTGGTGGTAATTGCAGAAACTGGATTTTTAAAGGCGCTATGAGTTTTCTAAATTGTTTATTTAGACATCATCTGTCACTCTAATAAACTACGAAGTTTTGTCACAGTATTCTGAATGTGCTGGAAAGTTTTTCATAATTTACTCATTATGTTTTATAATTTGGATTCATTATTTTTATTATTTTTATTTATTCATTATTTTATAATAAAACACACATACTACAATATACAGGGTGTCCGGTCTCAACGGTGTCCAACGGCTAACTCCTAAACCGTTTGTGGTAGACATACAGTTCCAATTACAAAAAGGACTTAAATCAGGTCAAGAAATATTTTAAAAGCGATTTGGGTCAATAAAAACATTTCTTAAAAAATTACGAAATTTAAATTTTTATACGGCCCGCCGGTCCTATAAGTTATATTTAGTAAAATTTTCCTTTTATACTGACAAGTAATGCAAAAAAAGTTCCATTCATATAACTCTAAAATGGACCGAGTTATGAAACTTTAAAAATGCATGACTTGTGCCACTTTTCTGCTCTGAAAACAAATGAGTTCGGCTTGGCTTTGAGGGGTCCTATACCAAGTGCTTAAATTATTCGAAGATCTTATTTCATGTGTATCTGCGCTTTGAAAAAAATCGTACAAGTATTACGATTAGGTTAACATTTATTAAGTTTCACATTATCTGAAATAACATGTTTTATTTTGTCAGGATTTGAGACTGTTTCTTTTACGATTTCATTTAACAAAAATTATGTTATTTTTATAAGTTTTTATGTTACTTCAACGATCATATGTATGTTTTTCCAGTTCAAAATTTATACTGGAACTTTAACTCACTTTCAAATATCCGATCGAGATTACATTTTACATACTGGCGCAAATCCGATAACAATATAATATTCTTATGATTTTCCGTGGTTACCATTTATACTTATTTTACAGGATAACACGAAAAAATTCGGATAGATTACCGCCAAGAAGTTTAAGAAAAAGTTTTAGATTAGATAATACAAGACTGCGATTGTTGGGTTTTTTAACTTTTATGTATTTTTTAGCACTGAATCCGAAAATTACCTTAATTTTTAACCATCATGTCAGGATATTTCGTAAATCATAAATTGTCAAAGTTAAAGAATAACAAAAATCGGATACTATAAAATAGAGGAGATAGCTGTGTTTTTTAACTTTTGATAATTGATTTTTATGTACTTTTTAGCACTGAATCTGAAAATAACCTTCATATTTAACCATCATGTTAGAATATTTTTGCAAATCGTAAATGTGTAAGTTAAAATATAGCCAAAATCTCATACTACAAAACATATGTAATTTTTTTTTTTTTTTTTTCAATAATTTATTCAATGTTTTTGCTTATCCTAGGATTCTTACAGCTAAACAGCTGAGTGGTCCGATGAAATGGTGAAGGAGGTTCAATTTTAACTTTGAAATTTGCAATTTGCGAAAATCCTGATGTGATGGTTAAAAAAGAAGGTCAATTTCGGATTCAGCGGTACAGAATACATAAGAATCAATTATCAAAAGCTACAAAACATGACATAACCTAACTTTTGCAGGCTAGTGTAATCTAATAATATTTTAAAATACGTATCATTTTGTAAAGAATTGAGGCTGTTAATTTAGCATCATTTTATTTAGCAAAAATTCTGTTTTTTCTTTCTTCTTAAATGTTTATTACAAATTGTATATTTTGCATTAATTTTGCATTAATATGTCAAAATAATTAAAGATTTCAAATTTATATTGCAATGTTAATTTTACTCTCAACCATTTTTTTTTTAATATATCTCACGAAATTATAATTTCGACTAAATTTGTGAATGACCCCCGATTTGCAGCAAAAAATATGCTCCAACTTTAAACAGCAATTACTCGGTCAATTTTAATCGTAGAATAACAGGACTTTTTTTGTATTACTTGTCAGTGTAAAAGGAAAATTTTACTAAATATAACTTATAGGACCGGGGGACCGTATAAAAATTTAAGTTTCGTAATTTTTTAAGAAATGATTTTATTGACCCAAATCGCTTTTAAAATATTTCTTTACTTGATTTAATTTTTTTTTTGTAATTGGAACTATATGTCTACGACTAACGGTTTAGGAATTAGCCATTGGACACCGTTGAGACCGGACACCCTGTATATTAAAACACAGATACACACATAAATAACGCCTGCATTCAACAGTTACAGGTATATATAAATATTATACAGACATACAAACAATAAATACAATAAACCCAACTGGAGTGAAAAATTAGCCAGAGCCAGGAGTCAAACCCGGGGCCATAGTATTCATTATTTCCTTATTCATTATTTCATTATTCATTATTTCATTATTCAATACTTCATTATTCATTATGCATTATTAATTCATTATTTATTATTCATTATTTATTATTTCATTATTTCACTATTATTCATTCATTCATTATTCATTATTCATTCATTCATAAAATATTCATTCATTGTTCATTCATTCATTATTTCATTATTAATTATTAATTATTAATTCATTATTTATTATTCATTATTTCATTATTCATTATTTCACTATTACTCATTCATTATTATTCGTTCATTCATCATCATTCATTCATTATCATTCATTCATCATCATTCATTCATTATCATTCATTCATTATTCATAATTCATTATTTCTCTATTATTTATTCATTATTATTCATTCATTCATTCATTCATTATTCATTCATTCATTCATTCATTCATTCATTCATTCATTCATTCATTCATTCATTCATTCATTATTCATTCATTATTTCATTATTCATTATTAATTTATTATTCATTATTCATTATTTCACTATTATTCATTCATTATTCATTCATTCATTCATTCATTATTCATTCATTCATTCATTCATTCATTATTCATTCATTTCATTATTATTCATTCATTATTCATTATTTCATTATTTTTAGTTTTCATTATGTTTTATAATTTGGAAAGTGTTTCATAATTTACATATGTATGTTAACGCTTAATATCAAGCGTTAATACAGCGTTAAGATGCATGACTTTTCGTTCTTCTTTTATACAGTTTTTACACCAAACAGAATAAAATTTAAAGACATACACTAACTGAAACAAACCACATTTGTTTCTTTCTGAGAGAATCAATTAATTTCATTTTCCTTTTGAAATAGAACAGGAAAGCCACATTATAGAGCAATGAAAAGCTTTTAAAAGAGTCCGTTAAAGTGAGATTGAGCGGTTTTTCTTTTTTGGGGGGGAGGGGGGTGTTGTTCCCTTTTCTCCGTTTGTAAGCAATAACTCTTTAATCTTTATACTACAGGTCTTAAATTCAATTACGTTTATAGCTGATTTCTGTTTCATGGAAAAAGTAACCAACTTCAGTGTAAATTTGTTTTAAAGATTTTATGCCTGTCTAAAAGTGTTGTTGGTTTTTTGTTGTTTTTGTATTTAATACTTTCCAATAAAGTTGAAAAGTGTTTATGAATTCGGTTTATCTGTCTGTTATTAAACTGTGTCTGTTATTAAACTGTGCTCTAATTCGTGCAAATACGCTCAGATTGTCATGAAATTTATGTATGTTATTAATGTTTACTCTGGCATGTTCGGTGTTGAAAATGAAATATGTAGCGTTAATAGTTCATTTACAGGAACACTCAAAAGAATTCCGTTATATTACACTCTGTGGTTGAAAATCGTTTTAATGATATTACACTATTTTAAACATATGGAAAATTATATATATATACATATAAATGAGGTGTAATAAAAGGCGCTTACTGTATAATGTCTTGCGCATATAATTTATTGCCCATTTTAAAAAAATCATGCATTAAACATAGATTATGAAACACTTTCCAACACTTCATGAATGCTTTAAAAAAACTTCCTTATTTATGAAAATAAGGTATATAAGATAACTAAGTAAACATTTTAGAAAACGCATAAACATTTGAAAAACTGGTTTGAGCAGTTACCGTCCATAGCAAATATGGACTTGATATTCTTTTGAACAGCCCTGTATTTGATCTGTAGGCTGATATACCGGGTGTCCCAAAAAGGACTGACTGATTTTAAAATTCAATAACTTGCAAACGGTGACAGATATTAAAAAAATTCTTGCAGGAGGGTTATGCATAAGGTCAAAAGTTTTATTACAGTGATTTTCAATTTTAGTTCGATTTACAAACAATAGACGGCGCTGTTAGCAATAGTCGCTAAATACAGGGTCGATTTTTGGTCCTTTATCTTGTTCCATGTAGAAAAAGGAGATGGAAATGTATTATCCGGGCCACGAAGTACCAAAAATCGAGCCTGAATTTAGCGACTATTGCTTACAGCGCCATCTATTGTTTGTAAATCGAACTAAAATTGAAAATCACTGTAATAAAACTTTTGACCTTATGCATAACCCTCCTGCAAGAATTTTTTTAATATCTGTCACCGTTTGCAAGTTATTGAATTTTAAAATCAGTCAGTCCTTTTTGGGACACCCGGTATATACTATATAATGGGGAAATTTCGTTTAGCAAGAAAACGCATAAGAGGTTAAAATTCTTCTTTCAGCAATTTATACTAATAGATGGAAACATACTTGTATACTTCTGTACAACCCTGTAGTTTACTTAGTACCACTATATAGCTAAAGTTTAACTCAAAGTAAAACACTCTTGAAACTACTGAAAGTACATTTCCATAAATTATCCTTAATAGGTGGCCATTTATCCAATTCTTTGCGTCACCCTGTATATCATTTTTCCTCTGTTCTACAAACATTTCTTAGTAAACTAAATGCAGTTCAGCGTAAAAATACATAACTTATTTAAAAACCACCTTTAAGCAATTTGCACTCATACGCAATAACCGTTACGAATTCTTTTGTGTGCCAGCGATGTATATTAAAATACGCATCAAACAATATTCTCCACCCCTATATCATTATGTAACGGAATTCTTTTGTATGGCCCTGTAGATCAATAACAACTAATTCTTTTCACTGTATGTTTTGCAGAATGCATATTTTAGTGCACTTGATAAATGCATATCAATTTTTTTATGTTTGAAAGCATATAACATCATTAAAAATAATTTTAAACGATTTTTTCCCATAGGCCGTAATGTAACGGGAAACTTTTGGCTGTCCCTGTAAATGAACTAAACATGCTACAAACTTCATTTGAAGTAGGGAAAGTGCTATGGTAATACACTATGACGCAAAAGTTTAGACAATGAAGAAATTCTTACATACTTTGAAAAATATTTATTCGATTTTCAAATCACTGCTTGAAATTAATGTGCTGTACATATAAACAATATTTATAACAAAGAAAAGTGGAATTGTGCATATTGCAATAAATTAAATGGTAACAAAAATAAACTGCTGTCTCAAAAGTTTAGACACAAATTAAATAAAATCGAAATAAACAATTTTTAAAACCTGGTTGCGCATCCATGCTTATGTATTACGTCATATACACGAGATTGCATGGAAGAAACTAAATCTTGCATAGTTTGTGGATCGATATCGTACCATGCATTCTCAATAGATGTCTTAAATTCCCTTTCAGAAGAGTATTGTCTAGCGTTGCTATAAACTTTGCGACAGATGATGCTCCAAAGGTTTTCTATAGGGTTAAGATCTGGGCTACATGCTGGCCAGTCGAGAACTCTTATATTATGGGAATTAAACCAAGATTTTGAATGTTTTGCAGTGCGAATTGAAGCATTGTCTTGCTGAAATTCCCACTGAGGACCCCCTAGAAGCTCAGCAAATGGCAGTAGGTTTTCTTCTAATGTCTGTATATAATGCTGTGAAGTTTGACGACCACTGGTGAAGGTCAGAGATACTTGTCCATTATAGCAAAAGGCTGCCCAAACCATCACCGAGCCCCCTCCTTGTCTGCGACTAAAAAAAACGTCGAGGTTCCTTCCGCAAGTCATGCCAATACGATAAACAACCATCTGGACCATCCAGATTCCACTTTTTTTCATCGCTAAATATGACTGACTGCCATTTCTCTCCATATGACATATGCTTTCGAGCCCACATAAGTCTTTGTAACTTATGATGTGGTTTCAGAGCTGGTTTCTTCTGCATTTTGCTATAAACGATTGTTCCTTTTTCCAAAATTCGTCTACGAATCGTATCCTTTGATACAGAGAGTCCCGATGAGCTTTGAACTCCACGTACGCTCATTCGTTGAGTACTCGCTAGTCTTTGTATCAGGCGATCCTCTCGTACATTTGTCACACGTGGCCTCCCAGACCGACATTTTGCTTTATATTCGGAACCACTCGATAAAACTCGATAAATAGATTTTTTTTACCTATTAATAATAGCAGAAATTTCAGAAACGCTCTTCCCTTCACCTTTCAACTGCCAAATCCTTGAAACCTCATTCACTTGAATTTCTTTAGCTCTCGGCATGTCGACTATGAAGCGCAATCGTTTGCAGAACTTAAGTACTCCAAATTTGTGACATCATCGATTCTAAATTTGCATATGCCAGCGAATATTCAAAGAAATTTAGAATAGTGTCTAAACTTTTGTGACAAGCACATTTGAATGTTTATGAAAAAAATTAGTATTATAGCAAATAAAACGACTGTCTTTTGTACATAGCATTTTAAATCAGTTTTTGAATATATTTACAGGTTTTTGTAATTCTGACGTCATAATTCTACATTTTAAAGCTGAATGACGTCATTGTCTAAACTTTTGCGTCATAGTGTACATCAATAACATCCAAAAATTTCAGGGCAATCCGAGTATATTTACTGTAGTTAGAGCGCGGGCAGACGGGCAGACAAACCGAAGTCATAAACACTTTTCAACTTTATTGCAAAGTGTTAAAAGGGACACACAAAAGAATTTGGCTACAGCACTTCACAGTAATTCTTGGAAGTTACGTTTTCCGTTGCGGTGCGCGTTTTTTAATTTAACGATTTTTTTTCTTCGCATTACTTGGTGTGTATAAATTCTATAGATCTTAAACAGGTCTGCACAAAAGATTTCAACTACATTTCCGTTTATTAATGGAAATTGCTGAATGGAAATTTTCAATTGTGCTATGCGTTTTAATGTACTAACTTTTAGCATACAATGAAGTATATGCACAAACCATGGATCATATACAGGGCTAGGCGAAAAATTGGATAATTATACAATTATTGGAAGTAATTACACAAATTGGATTTCCAAATGCGTTATGAGTTTTCTAAGTTGTTTAGTTAGACATCATCTTTGACCTTAACCTTTTATCTACTGACGGTACTTATAAGTATCATTAAAATAACTTGTTATAAAATTCATTTAATACATCGATTAGTTGTAATACGGTTTGGAATGAGTTACAGATACATTACTTTATCTTGTTCCAAAAGCATTATGGGTTACACAAAACAAAAATATTTTTAAAAGGATGATTTCTTTTGCCTTTGCATCTTTTCAGCTTTCTTGGCGATGGGGAGGGGGGGGGGGGGGGATTTTTCAATTTGGAAATATTTCTATATTTCTATTGTAAGAATATTATATTTGTATATTTCCTAATTCTACAAAATACTATGAAAAATATTTAAAATAAAAGATTTGAGTGGGGTCATAAATACTGCACAAAATCCCTATAAATTCTAATTTAATTAATCCTTCTAAATCCTTTTAAAATTTATTAAATGATTATGTAAATCTTGTAATATAGTTTTAACAATACAGGAAAAAGGCTTTAGAAGATAAAATTTTCATGAATTCAGAACATAAAGGGTTAATAAATTGAGAAGTTTTGTTGCAGTCTTCTGAATGCGTTGGAAAGTGTTTAATAATCCATGCTTGACGCATGTTTTTTCGTTCTTCTTTTATAATTTCTTTTAAACCAAACAGAATAAAATTTAAAGATATACACTAACTGAAACAAACCACTTTTTTTTTTGACAGAGTCAATTAATTTTGTTTTCCTTTTGAAATAGAACAGAAAAGCCACATTATAGAGCAATGAAAAGCTCTTAAAAGAGTCCAATAAAGTGAGATTGTGTAGTTTTCTTTTTCTTTTTTTGCGTTGTTCCCTTTTCTCCGTTTGTAAACAATAACTCTTTTATATTTATAAGTTGGAACCAGTCGAAATTCGACGAATTAAAATATTTAGAATGGAACTGTTAGATCGAATTTATAATAAACCTACAAAAATAATTACAATAAAAAATTCGTCTTGCATTGGCTAACTCTTAAAACAAATAATATTTTTAACCTAAAATTACCAAAATGTTATTTCTACAAACTTCAACTGCTTAAATTATTGAAAAATTAAACCGTATTAGAATACGTAATCAAGATGAATAATTATGATGAAGTTATCGATTGAGGCTCTTACGTTTGTTTTTATGGGATGAAAAAATAGGTAAAAAGGATTTTGCTTTGTCACATCATGAAATTTCCCCCCATAAAATCTAAACTGTACGTTATTTTCACATTCTCAAAATTTACATACGCACCACTCAACTTCACAATTTAAAAGTATTTTAATGCGCAATAGATTATTAATGAATGTATTTCCAAACTTAAAGTCGCGCTTGTCCGATACAACTTTGCATGTGAGCATTCTCACAAACTTTAAGTTCTAATCTCAGTACCCGCGAATAAAAAATTCAGAAATTTGCCTTCAGTTGTCATAGTATTGGCCTAGCGTATCAAACTCAGTATCAGCGTAATGTAAAAATATTGAAATGTAACTGATTTATGAAGAAGAATGCGTGGTGTTTTTTTTTGTTTTTTTTTTTTTTTGTTTTTTTTTTTAATGGCTGACGTAATTTTCTGTTCAAAAATTATAAAAAAAAAAAAAGTCACTTTTATTTGTAATGTGAAAATGGCATCAATAAGGATATAATCAATAAAAATAAACCATGACTATTTTCCCTTTACTTTTAATAGAAATGGTGTACTTCAGTTGCCACAATTACAAAATTGGTACTAAAAACTATAAAAAAATTAATATCTCACAAATAAATTGAGATAGAGCTTTCAAACAAACTGTATTTAAAAGTACATTTTTTCCCCTATATTACGGTGTAAAAATTTAAACTGTGCGATGTTTAGAAGTTTAATAATTTGCAGTAGCGAAAATTGCAAAACCGAGATTTCATTTCAAATTTCAGAGTGTTGCCATTCGCAGAATGACGTATGCGTTACGCACAGATGTGTTTGTCCTTTATAATATAGATACAGCAAGTCTTAAATTCAATTATGTTTATAGCTGGTTTCTGTTTCCTAAAAAAAAAGTAAACATCTTGAGCGTAAATTTGTTTTAAAGACTTTTGTTTTTGATTGTATGGTTACGGTTGCATATCAATGCCATGTCTGAAAGTGTTTTTTTTTCTTTTTGTCTTTAAAACTTTCTAAGAAAGTTGAAAAATGTTTATGAACTTGATTTGCCTTTCTGCCTGTCTGTCTGTCCGTGCTATAACTCGCGTAAATATACTCAGATTGGCATAAAATTTATGTAAGTGATCAATGTTTACTATGGCACGTTCGGTATTGAAAATTAAATATGTAGCGTTAATAGTTCATTTACAGGGCCACTCAAAAGATTTCCGTTACATTACGATCTATGGGGAAATATCGTTTACGGTGGTTTATAATTGCGTTTCACAATTTCAAACACAATTAAATTTATATATATACTAGGGGGCTCTGACCCGTGCAAGCTACGCTCGCCAAGCCCCGTTCAGACACTGTAGAATCTAAAAGCACGCTAATCTGATCGGTTTTAAAAAGATTAGAGAAGATTGAATTATACTGAAAAAAACCTGTAGCGATCTCCCTGTAAACGGGTTTCATTTCAATTTCCTTTGATTGCAAAAATTTAAGGTAGAATCAGTTGCTGTTAAGACATCCAAAGGTTGTTTTCGTGTTTGGTTAAAGAAAATCAGTTAAACATTTGAAAAGAAGCTAAAATAAAATGAATTAAGTAAACAGAGTCTTTGTCTCTCGGTATTTTTTAACAGCGTTATAAAACGATTGACATAATACAATTACTAAAATTTGCTGCTTTAACCCCTTCAAGGGCGGTGGTTCATTTTTGGACCACTTAATTTTAATTCTTAAATGCCACATTAGCATCAGAATATTGGGATGAAAATTTCCCTTTTATTAAGTAAGTGAACAAAAGCATTTTTGTATTTCGAAATTTCTTTGTAAATTCTGGTGCCATTCACTGATTTCAAGACTTTACGAACAGAAGTGTCTTGTCCGTGAAAGGGTTAAACGCATATTAATGTATTTATTACTTTAATGTTTCCTTTCCCTTTTAATATTCACGTGTAAATACAATTTTCAGGACATAATTTTCAATATTTTCCTGCCTTTGACACGTACTGATTTAATAGTAATTTTAAAGTTTTTTTTTTTCTGTTTTTAATACTCACGTGAAAATAAATTTTTAATCGTTAGGAAATATTAATCTTTGCGCTGTTTTTAAAATTGAAAGCAGTCTCTATATCAATAGCCTAAGTCATGTGACTGTCATCAACAGCTCCAGGCGGATCCCTTCCCTTTTTATATTCCAGGCGGCCATTTTGAAACTTTAATGTTAGCCAGCCACAGGTGTTATAAGTCGCCGAATATTATTCTATCCCCATTATTTCGTTTATATTATAATAGTCCAAGTCATGTAACTGCCATAAACAACAGGCTGATTCCTTCGCTTTTCATAAGAAAGTTTTCCATTTTGATTAAAAAATCAAAATTATTTTGTCGAATAAAACTACATAAAAGTTGCCATCACAAAGAATTCCTGGTACTTTTATGTTAGCCGGGTGAAAATCTCGAAAATAGCTTTTTTTAAACACGCCAGTTAGCATTTTTTTATTTTTTGAGTGGTAAATTAAAACAGTGCTACTTGGTTATCCCATTGACCAAAAATCTGTCGCCAAACTATAAGATTAAATGCCAGTAATGGTTGATCGTAAATGTCACATTCACTTGACTTTAAGGAAGTTACACATGTTCACGCTATCAAGTGATTTTTATTTCGACGTTTTATTTGTATTTTTATTAATGTTATACTAATTCATTTGTTCTTTTGTTATTTAAAATAAAATAAAAAATATGTCAATTTGTATAATTCGGCTATTTATATAATTTGGCGAAATTGGCCGACGGGAGAAGTAATAACATTAAAACGTTGCTTTGAAGTGGAAATTAAATCTCATGGTTTGTTGCATTGTCACATACGTGATTTGGCGTGATTTTTTTTTACGACAATTTGGCGAAAACCTCGTTTTCAAATACCTGTTACATATGTATTTTTAAATTATTTTATGTTATTTTTAAAATGAAATAACAATAAATAAAAAAAATAATAACTATAGAACAAAACAATTTATAACATTTTTTGTAAATAAAAAGAAAATAAATTCAAATAAGCATTTATTAATAAATAAGCAACAATAGCCGGGTTACCATGTCAGGCAAAATAACGCCATTTTGGCGCCAATTAGGTACCCCGTTGCGTATATGATATCTGTGTCTAATATTTTTCTTTTCGTTTCGTTTAAAAAAATGAATGAAGTAAAAGCCATTTATTTTAAAGGTTTCAATTTTAAATGAAAGTTTTGTAATAAATAAAATGATAATGAAATACAAATTGAATTCTGAATAAAAGAACATGATGCATTTCTTAGCATACTTTTAAGGGAGACCAGACTTGTCGCCAAATTAATTTAAAATAACCTTTTCTAAAATATGAAAAAAATATCTGTTATGATTAAAATTTGAGTTGCCATCATTAGAAAAAAAAGTATTTAAAATTAGAAAAAAATTAATATTTCGAAAACTAATTCTAATTTTAAAATTCTAATACCAGTTTTGAGATCTGTGGATCAATACGGATTTTTGGTGTTTATTTCATCGCAAAGTATTCCATATTTTAAAAGAAATCGCCGTGGAAGGTAATCAGTTGTTTAATCAGTCGTTTCATAGAATCGTTACATAAATTCGTTTCAATTCGATTCATTAGGATTTTATATATATAGGGTAGATATTTCACATCAGATGTTTCATATATATATATATATATATTACACAGTCCAAGTCATGTAACTGCCATAAACAATTTCGGGCTGATCCCTTCGCTTTTTATATTCCAGGCGGCCATTTTGCTGCTTTCATGTTAGCCTGCCACAGATGATAAGTCGCCAAATATTATTCTATAGCCATCATTTCACTTATATTATAATAGTCCAAGTCATGTAACTGCCATAAACAATTACGGTCTGATTCCTTCGCTTTTCATAAGAAAGGTTTCTATTTTGATTGAAGAATCAAAATTACATTTTCGAATAAAACTACGTAAAAGTTGCTATGATCGCAAAGAATTCTTGATACTTTTATATTAGCCCGGTGCAAATCTCGCCAATAGCTTTTTTTAAACTCGCCAGTTAGCATTTTTTTTATTTTTCGGATGGTAAATTAAAACGGTACAACTTGGTTATCCCATCGACCAAAAATCTATCGCCAAACTATAAGATTAAATGCCAATAATGGTTGATCGTAAATGTCACATTCACTTGACTTTAAGGAAGTTACACATGTTCACGCCTTCAAGTGATTTTTATTTCGACGTTTTATTTGTATTTTTATTAATGTTATACTAATTTATTTGTTCTTTCGTTATTTAAAATAAAAATTATGTCAATTTGTATAATTTGGCGAGTGGTTTGGCGTGATGTTTTACGACAATTTGGCGAAAACCTTGTTTTCGAATAGCAGTTACATATGTATTTTTAATTATTTTCTATTGTTTTTAAAATGAAATAACAATAAATAAAAAAAAGTTTAATTAATAACTAAACAAAAAAATTTATAACTTTTTTTAAATAAAAAGAAAATAAAAATAAATAAACATTTATTAAAAAATAAGCAACAATAGCCGGGTTACCATGTCAGGCAAAATAACGCCATTTTGGTGCCAATTAGGTACCCGGGTGCGTATATGACATGTGTGCCTAGAATTTTTCTTTTCGTTTCGTTTAAAAAAAGAAAGAAGTGAAAGCCATTAATTTTAAATGTTTCAGTTTTAAATGAAAGTTTTGTATTAAATAAAATGATAATGACACGCAAAAAAAATGCGCCGGGAGAAATGTTTGGCGATTTATCACCTGCGTCGCGCTAACATAAAAATACCGAGTTCTTGATTTCTCTATCTGAATTTTCCGATTTAACGAAAGATTGTTCAAGTAAATTGAATTATGAATAAAAGTAACATGATACATTTCTTAGCATACATTTAAGGGAGGCCAAACTGGTCGCCAAATTAGTTTAAAATATAACCTTTTTTAAAATATGAAAAAAAAATTGGTATGATTAAAATATGAGTTGCCATCATTAGAGAAAAATATTTAAAATTAGAGAAAAATTATTGTTTCGAAAACTAATTCGAATTTAAAAATTCTACTACCAGTTTTGAGATCTGCGGATCAATACCGATTTTCGGTGTTAATTTCATCGCATAATATTCCATATTTTAGGAGAAATCGCCGTGAAACATAATCAGTTGTTTAATCAGTCGTTTCATAAAATCGTTTTATAAAGTCGTTTCACAAAATCGTTTCATAAATTCATTTCAGTAGGATTTTATAAATATAGGGTAGATTTATTTATTTATTTTTCTTTTTTTGTAATTTCTGCATCAATGTTCATCCATTCGTCGATCATAACTGTTTTTAGTTTGCTTTTCGTTTTAATGTCGTTTCTTCGTACTCTAACCTCCAATTCTCTCCAAATATGGTCTATAGGGTTTTAATCCGGTGATTGAGGTAGTGTTTTCAGAACTTGTGGACAATTATAGAGACACCAGAAGCGAACGTTGAGAGCCGTGTGCTTAGGATTGTTATCTTGATAAAAATTCAAAGTTGTTTCCAATACCCAAATTTTGGGTTGATAATTTTATATTGTCTTTTAAAATATTTAAATAAAGAGCATGATTCATTATGTCATCAATAAATACCAAATTATCTAGTCCTGATGCTGCCATGCACCCCCACACACTGCCACCTTCATTGCCATGCTTAAATGTTCAAACCAAGTCTTCATTTTTTCTTCTCCTCATAATTATACGCCCATCGGAGCCAAAAACGTTAAATTAGCTTTCATCGACAAATAAGACATTCTTCTAATACGATTCGAGTTTATTTACCATTGATTTTGCGAAGGAAAGCCTAAGCTTTCTGTTTTTCGCACTAACAAAAAATTTTCTACGGGCAGAACAGCCATTTAATCCAGCTGATCTCAGCACTCATCGAACAATTTCAGGTGAAATTTAGGTAGAAAATGTTTCATTAAATTCTGTAACAACTTTTATAGTACTTAATCGTGGATTTGTCATAATTTTTCCAATTATAAATCTTTGATCACGTTGCGTAAACTTTGACGGACGGCCTTTCCTCATCTTGTTTCCGATCCAATTTTCTTCTTTAACGCGTTTTATCGCATACTACACCATAGAACGGAATAAATTAACTAATTTATAAATATTCCGTACTGATTTACCACTACTATGATGAAAGATAATCAATTTTCGAATGCTTTTAGTCGTTTCTTGACGACTACGAGCCATTTTTAAATAATAAATAGAATATTTCGAAGAAAGCAAGCAAAAATTAAAGCCAAACGATTTTTTAAATGTCTCTACAATACAAAAATAAAAATAAAGAGACAGACTTTAATTATGTATTTAACCGAAGATGTTTCTGTGTACGAAGACTTTTGTGGCGTGTTCTATCTCTGCCTCCTTCCGTTTTCATTTTTATATAAAAAGGAAATCAGTCAATATTTAAATAAAATGTTGGATATTATTTAGAATAACGCACAGATGATGTCGAACAATATTGGACTTTATATTCGAATTCAATTCCAGGGTACTTCCTTTTTACTAAATTTTTTTTAAGTGTACGAACACTTTTGGGAGCCACTGCATATGATATTATTTCTATGCTACAAAAATCTCTTAGTACAATTATACTAAATGCGGTAAACATATAAAATGAATGAAATTGAAACAAAACACTCTTTTCTTGAAATAACTTTTAAAAAATAACATCAGACAAATATCTCATTTGGTTTTTTAAGTCCTTTGCACATAAAAGTTACTTAATACACAAATCTTAGAAATTATTTGCAATACAAAAATGTGAGAAAGAACTAACGAATTTTCTTTCATATTCTCGACTAAGAAAATCAATTCGAATCCCAAAACAGAACACAATAAATGTATACAATAACAGTTGCAACTAAATTGATAGTTCCATCCACAATTGAATCTGTAATAATAACCGTTAAAAGTAACCTTAAAACTGCTGAAAAGAAAAATGCTTTATCAGTAAATCGACCAAGAACATTTATTTTTCTAAAACGCATCTCTCCCATTTTGGAAATAAAAAGTACTATCCAAATCCAATAATTAATTTCAATTTCCGAACAATCTCAGACGATTTTTGTAACATAATAATGATGGATTGGAAAAATGGCAACAATAGCAGATATCTTCTTTAAAGTAGGTAGCTCTGGCAAAATGATATTCAATACAGAATCGTTTAATCTGATTTCACACGCAACTGCAGACGATTTTACAAGCGAATGATTTAATACTGATTTATGTTTCAGTTAAACCGTGTTAAAGTTCTCACGATGAAATGAAATAAACTGTAACCGTCGAATTACAATTTTGGTATTTTATCTTATGATGCCAAATGAATACGATTAATCTAGATACTAGTCTTTAGAAATAATAGATTAAAGAGATGCACGAAACTGAACTTGTCAAGGAGACCATTATTAATGAATATTTCAACTTCTAAAAAGTTTCTGTATTTTTCTTTATTGTTAAAAAAAACTACGTTATGTGGCAGAGGAAGATCATATTTTATTTCAGATACAGAAAACTAATTATTGACCCGATAAAAAGTGATTTATTTTCAAACAATTTAAAAAGATATATCTTTCCCGAGATAGCCAATGATAAGAGAAAATAAAATTTTTAATGTCCTATTTTATGTGGGAAAATAGAGTAGTAGGTCTTGAATCATAATATTATTAAGACAGAAGCGCAACTTCCGAACAAATGTGGCAGCCGGTGGAGAATCGCGCTAACGAAGTGCCACCAAACAATACAACAAAACAACTATTAATCGTATGTAAAATAGGTCTTTAAAACGATGTGCATAATTTATTAAATATCCATAACGGTAAAAATATTTGAAAATGAGTTGCCACTGCTTTTTTATGTTTACTGATACACGATTGTTTGGTCCTTAAACCTACCAAAATAACTTTATATCTATAAATTGTACCATGCGCACATGTACGTACCGACAGCATTCTAAACAAACAGTTTCCATCTGAGAATCAAAACAATACATTAAGACTAGATAACTAAATCAAAAGTAGAATTTGAAATAAACACCCAACAACTTAGAATAAGTAAGAAAAATTAACAAAAATGTAATCCTACGTTCCAATATAATTAGGATGAGTAACGCGAATCCTCTACTAGGCTACACAAATTACAATTTGTCGTACACTTTACAAAAAAACTATTCAGTATTTTGATTTGAAATTAAACGTAAAAATAAATTATGATCTGTAGATTTGCACAATAATTTTATTTACAGAATAACCTTAAAAAATTATTATTTTAATTAATTTATTTTACATGTTTTTCCATTGCAGTCGCATTTTTGCAAATAAAAAATGAAACACGTATATTTTCAGAAGAAAAAATGAATCATGGAGTTAGTAAATATAGATAGAATTATGATGAATTAAATAAATAAAATATATTTTCATTATTCCGCCAAAATATTTCAAAAACTGTTTTTTAAATTTAATTAAGGAAAGAAATATTTTTGGACTTGATAGAAATAAAATATAATCTGTAGATTCTGGCAATGTTATTTTCTTATTTCTAAAAGTTCAATTATTTACATCCAATTATAATTAATATTTTCAGTGTTAAGAATTCAAATACACAATTTATTCTTATTATGTGAAATCATTTATGCAGACTATACTTACGCGTTTAAAAATAATTGTATTATGATTTTTTTTTTTTTTTTTTTTTTTTTTTTTTTTTTTTGTAAAGTGGCAACAAAAGATTCGTAAACAAATAAAATTAGTTGTTAAATTCGTTATATAAAGTGTTATTCGAATTCGAAGGTTGAAAATTTAACCAAATGAAACATATTTACTATTAAGAAGTAATTACTATTAGTATTATTTTTAAGATGTTTGCCGTTTAAAAACAACTTATGGAAAGTTTTAGCTCTATTATAAAAAATGCCGAAAAAACGTACACTTAATGGTCGAAAAGAATAATACTTCGCGAATCCAAACAAAGCATGGATTTTGCTAATTTACCAAAGTTTACCAATATTGCTAATTTACCTGCGTTACCATCAACGGTATTCTGTGTGAAATATGTAAAGGGTGACATAGAATACAGTAAAATATGCAATTTGTGAAATGTAGTGTTTCTTCAAGTGTGTGACAGTAGTGCAAGGAATAGCGTTGTGTGACGGCCAATTTAGTGTGCAAAAAAAATGCTTGTGAGGTTGTATCGTGAGATAATAAGTGTCCTCAGTTTTTAGTGCTTCAGCTCTTCTACAATTTTTAAACTGTAAACGAATTGTGTGATTTAAAAAGTGGTTTTAAAAAAAACCTGGAAAATTTTTCTGCCCATCTATAGTAAAAATTGGTCGTAAAAAAAATTGCCATCGTCGTACACAAAATATTTTTTTTTTTTTTTTGGCAGTTGAGAGTAAAAAGAAAACTGCTCTTTTTTTTTCCTTACACATATAAAGAATACGAGAATTGAATATTTGTTTCAATTTTTTTTTCTTTTCAGTAATTTACTGAAGTCACATTAAGTCTTTGCATTGTCTTATATTTGATTCAGTTTTCGTATTCACGAAAGAATAATTTACAATGTATTTATTTATATGTGATTGAAATGATTTACGTTATGTTTGCCTTGACTTTCATGCACTTTTTTGATTTATTTTTTTTATTAAAAAAAATAGGATTATTTTCAGCATACAAGTTAAATCCTTCACTTTTAAATTTGTGATTTTTTCACAAACTTAGGGGATATTTTACGTAACTATTTTTTTTACATTCCTCTATTAAAAAAGAGAGCTATTTGCTTATGAATTTTTTTTTTTAGTTTGCTTATTGGCATGATTTATGTTTTTTTTTTTTTTTTTTTACTCTTAAAGAAGTTACAATAAGACCTTTATTTTTTTTTTTTTTTTTTTTTTTTTTAGTTAAACAGAGAAAATTTTTCTTTTCTTTTCTTTAAATTATGCTATATTATATTTATTTACATTTCATATAAGACTATAATTGTATGCATTTTATTATTTGATATGCTTTGGTTTTATGCAGTAGTATTATTATTTTATATGTATTATGCAGAAACTCAGTAATTATCAGTTATCGCATTGCTTAAATTGATTTTTTTTTTTGTGACAATGGCTGCTAAGAACATCCCAATTGGTGTTATTGAATTTGATGCCCGAATTATTGCAATTTTTCTTTGATCAGGTCAAAGCTGTTGCCGAAATTAATAAATATAATGAGCAAACAGCTATTTCGTTCCTCATTGGTAAATTACGAGGACCGGCGCAGAAATTTTTTTTGCGCAAAACCCTGATTTCAAAAACATAAAAAATTTTGAAACTTTGCGTAAGGAATTCGCGGCTTTCTTTTCCCCGCCAAGTAAATGTGCAGCCAATCTCGAATTGAATAACTTCTCGCTCTTGCCTGCCGAGAGTATAAAGAGTTTAGCTCATCGCTTAAATGTTTTGGCAGCAAAAGTATATGAGGATATACAGGATCCCAAAGCGCGGGATTCCATAAAATACATGAAATTTCTTGAAGCGATTCCTTCTCAAATTAGAATTGAAATTAAGGAAGAGGGAATCACTGATTATCGTGCCACGGTTGAAAGGACTAATGAGTTATACGAGATTCTGCATAATGAAGAAGTGTTACATGCTTTACCCTCTTTCCCAAAATCAGAATATAATGTTTTATCCCCTTCACATATATAACCAGCTATTTATTTAAAAAGTTTAGAAACTAATATTTCTGTAACAATGCATAAAAGAAATATGAAACAATATAGAGGTTATTCCGATTACCTCTTAAACTAATGATGATAGAAGTGTAATTTCCAATTACAGAATTAGATTGGGACACGGCTTGAACCGACCATTACCTCAGCGAGTGGAAGGCTGAAATTACAAAATTAGACAGAACTCGATTAGCATATTAAAATGCAACTGGTCTACCAAGTCATATCTTGGAGAAAAACGTTTCCAAATCCGATTTTAGTGGTTGACAGGTAGATTTATCATTGTGTTTTCCTGCACCCAAAGGTATGAAAACTTGGAGGACTGGGAGCAGGAAAATACAATGGTAAACCTACCTGTCAACGACTAAAATCGGGTTTGGAAACGCTTTTCTCCAAGATATGACTTTGCAGACCAGTTGCATTTTAATATGCTAATCGAGTTTTAACTGATTTTGAAATTTCAGCCGTCAACTCCATGAGATGATGGTTTGAGCAGCCGACTCAAGGTCTAATATAGATATAATAAATCTAGTCACTTTTCTCACCCAGTATTCAATTTCTCAAATAGAGATGTGGATTAGATTGTTACTTAGCAATTCAACCATTCTTTCTGTTATTTATTATTTAGACGATAAGCTCATGCTTTTTTACTACACTGTAAAAAAAGAAAAATGTTACTTAATATAATTGCGTACGAAAATACACAATAATCTCTCCGATATTTTCTATAGACCTTTGGGTATTAAAAAAAATCCCTTTTCTTGAAATGAATTTTCAAAAATAATATCAGACAAAAGTCTCATTTTATTTTTTAAATCCTGTACCCATAAAAGTTGCTTAATACGGAAATCTTAGAAATTATTTGCAATACAAAAATGTGGGAATGAACTACAGAATTTTCTTTCATATTCTCATCTAAGAAAATTAGCTCGAATCCTAAAACAGGATACAATAAATGTATACAACTTTAGTTGCAACTGAATTTATAATTCCATTCACAATTGAACCCGCAACGATAACCGTTAAGACTTATTTAAAACTGGAGAAAAGAAAAATGCTTTATCAATAAATTAACCAAGAGCATTTCTTTTTCTAAAACGCACCTCTCTCATTCTAGAAATAAAAAGTACCATCCAAATCCAATAATTAATTTCGATTTCCGAACAACCTCAGACGATTTTTGTAACGTAATAATGATGGATTGGAAAAATGGCAACAATAGCAGACATCTTCTCTAAAGTACGTAGCTCTGGCAAAATGATATTCACTACAGAATCGTTTAATCTGATTTCACACGCAACTGCAGACGATTTTACAAGCGAATGATTTAATACTGATTTATGTTATAGTTAAACCGTGTTAAAGTTTTCACGATGAAGTGGAATAAACTGTAACCGTCGAATTACAATTTTGGTATTTTATCTTATGATGCCAAATGAATACGATTAATCTAGATACTAGTCTTTAGAAATAATTGATTAAAGAGTTGTATGAAACTGAACTTGTCAAGGAGACCGTTATGAATGAATATTTAAAGTACTAAATAGTTTCTCTCTTCTTCCCTATTATTATAAAACTAGGTTATGTGAAAGATCATATTTTCTGCCACATGCAGAGCAATAACCATTGACCCGATAAAAAGTGACTTTTTTTTTAAAAACAATTTAGACAGATATATCTTTTCTGAGATAAACAATGATAAGAGAAGCTAAGATTTTTAATGTCTTATTTTATACAAGCTGACCCACCCTGCGTTGCCGGATCTGTGATGAATGACCTTAAATTAACCTTGAATATGTATGGTTTTATATGTTTAATTACATTTTTTCTGAATTTATATTTTTAAATGAAAAAACATTGAATTGAAAATATATGCTATTTGGTTCTTTATTTTCTGTGCAATTTTATTTTTGGAGTCTTTGTGCACCGAAAGCTAACGAAACCGCGACAAAACGCTCAGGTTTTTACTGATTTCGTCGAAGTTTTCACACATTTTATTTCGTAAAAAAATATTTCTACTAGTCCGAACGTTTCAAAATTTTTGTATGCGATGTAAATCTCTTTTATTTAGATACTCTAAAAGGATTGTGTTAAAATACGGCCTTCTAGTTACTTTTGGTGTAAAACAAGTATCGTCTCCGTGAGGCGCGAAGTGACTGAGTTTGCCTGTGCATTTGAAAGTGTTAGAATATATATTTTTTTTAACGCCGATTGCAACATCGATTTGAAGAAGGTTTGAGCTTTAAAAAATATTCTCAATTTGCCGGTACCTCTGAAATTGCGCCCTGCAGGGGTGTTATTTTATCAGGGATATAATATAAAGGAGGGAGAAAAACTTGAAGGGAGTTAAATGAGGGAGGAGACTGATGGGAGAAACGGAGAAATACTTTGGGGGAGAGGAATAAGGGAGATTCCTAAGGGAGAAAAACTTTTTCGGAAAAACGAGCCTTTTTGAAAACTTCTTTTTAAAAATGCTGCGATATTTTTTTTTTTTTCCAATGCAATATATTTTTTCAAATAGGCTGCGACAAAAACTGCGATATTTATTTGTTTTTTTTATTATTATTATTATTATTTGATTGTGGCTTTTGAGGCATATGAAGACGATGTTTCAGAATATGTCTTCCGTTTTTGACTTTACTAAGTGGTTTGGACGATGTAAGTTAATAAATTATGCAAAATATCCCCGAAATTTCTTTTTTTCGTACTTCATTTTCCATCGATGCGTAAATAAGCCTTCAGAGTATGCGACAGCTTTTCCCTTCCCGCAAAGACCGAGATGATTTTTTAATGCGAGTGAGTTGCAATTTTTAATTAGCAACTCAATTATTATAATTTTAAAATTTTGAGTCTCTGGTGCATCAGGAGACACTTTGGGCTAGCCTTACAAAATTTTTCAGCCTCTACGTACCGTAGATTCCAGCAATCGCACACAGACAGACACACACGGAGACAGAGCGAAATTTTGATTTATTAGTATAGACTTTCAGACCGGGTAGCAGCTGCACAAAAAATCCCCTCATAGAGTTGACGGCTGAAATTCTAGGATTAGTTAAAACTCAATTCGCATATTAAAATTCAACTGTTCTGCCAAATCATATCTTGGTGGAAAACTCCTGCAAAGCCTATTTTAGTGAGTTGAAACAGCACCAAAAATTGGTGATAAATCACAATTAAAATAATAAAACTTTATATAAATCACCATAAAATCAAAGCAATTCACAGCAAAACATGTCTCCGTAAGAGAATCGCCCTCTTACGGACACGTGTTTACAGCAGCTGATGACGGGCTGTTGATTTTCCAGTTCGAAACGCGTCCGATGAATTTCTTTGATTTTATGCTGATTTATATAAATTTGTATTACTTTTATTCCTATTTCAGTGGTTGACTGGTAGGTTTACTATTGTATTTTCCTGCTCCCAGTGCACCATATTTTCATGCGTTTGGATGCAGAAAATCACAATGATAAACCTACTGATCAACCATTAAAATCGAGTCTACAGGCAGTTTCCACCAAGATATGTCTTGGCAGACCAGTTGCACTTTAATATGCTAATCGAGTTCTGTCTAATCCTGGAATTTCACCCGTCATCTGGATGGAGTGAAGCCGCAACCGATCTATTTCTGTTATTGGAAATTATACTTCTATCATCATTATTTTAAGAGATAATCGACATAATCTCTATATAGTTTCATATTTTTTCAATGCATTGTTATAGAAATATTAGTTTCTAAACTTTTTAAATAAATTTTTGCCATAATTATAAGAATAAAATTAAGCAATATGTTACTGCAAAAGAAGCTTTTGAAGTAAGTCTCTCTTTTAAAGCAGTCTTTCTTTTCTGTTGTTATTCAATAAAGTAGATAATGCTATTCGGAAAAAGGGATTTTTTGTTCTGAATAAAAAAATCTGCTAAATTTGCAACAATCGAGAAAAGAGAAAGAATTCGCGTCTTAAGCAAAAGAAGTGTTTTATAAACCAAAAATGTATTGCGTATGAAGTGGGATCACGTAATAACGGTTCGCGTATTAAGCGGGATCGCTTAATAACGGTTCGCGTATTTAGCGGAATCGTATGATAATCGTTCGCGTATTAAACATGATATTTTTGCATCAGCCTTTTGGGCGATATTCAAATGGTCGGAAAAAAAATCAGTGTACTAGGCGGGATCGCGTAATAACCGTTCACGTATTAAGTGAAATCGTGTGATAATCGTTCGCGTATTAAACATGATATTTTTGCATCAGCCTTATGGGCGATATTCAAATGATCGGAGAAAAATCAGCGAATTAAGAGGGATCGCGTAATAACCGTTAGCGTATTAAGCGGGATAGCGTAATAACGGTTCGCGTATTAAGCGGAATCGCGTAATAATCGTTCGCGTATTAAACAGGATATTTTTGCATCAGCCTTATGGGCGATATTCAAATGATTGGAAAAATATCAGCGTATTAAGCGGGATCGCATAATAACCGTTTGCATATTAAACATGATATTTTTACATCAGCCTTATGGGCGATACTCAAATGATCGGAAAAATATCAGCGTATTAAGCGGGATCGCATAATAACCGTTCGCGTATTAAACAGGATATTTTTGCATCAGTCTTATGGGCGATATTCAAATGATCGGAAAAATATCAGCGTATTAAGCGGGATCGCATAATAACCGTTCGCGTATTAAACATGATATTTTTGCATCAGTCTTATGGGCGATATCCAAATGATCGGAAAAAATATCAGCGTATTAAGCGGGATCGCATAATAACCGTTCGCGTATTAAACATGATATTTTTGCATCAGCCTTATGGGCGATATTGAAATGATCGAGAAAATATCAGCGTATTAAGCGGGATCGCATAATAACCGTTCGCGTATTAAACATGATATTTTTACATCAGCCTTGTGGGCGATATTGAAATGATCGGAAAAATATCAGCGTATTTAGTGGGATCGCATAAGATGATATTTTTGCACCAGCCTTATGGGCGATATTCAAATGATCGGAGAAAAATCAGCCTATTGACTGTGAGTGTCTTAATCGAGTCCAACTGTATTTAAGAATATAATATCAAATGTTTCTTACAGAATGCTCTCTCTACGAAATACTTATAGCAAAAGAGCTAAAGATTTTATAGAAATAAAATTTTGAAATTTTGAAAACGTGCCTTTAAACTGAAAACATAAACATTTCCTTTTTATTTTAGTTTTCTCGGCATGAAAAACATTGCAAGTGATGAAATGGAAAAACAAGGAAAAACGTGTTTTTGTGTTATTTCAAAATAACAACGAAAAATAAGATAAACGTGTTGAATATGAGAAAAAAAATGAAATTGTCATGGCTCCATGTTGATGTTCCGTCCAATTTTTAAAATTATAAAAATGAAACACGTGTACTTGAAAAAAAATGATGGACAAATCCAGAAATAATATAAAAAATCTCAACATATATAGTCTTACTCGATTAAAATTATGTTACGAGTCAAATATATATGTAGAATCTTTCGTATTTTTACTCGTAAGTATTAAAATTCCTTGAAATCTTGATGTTATACTCAACCTCGAAGATTTTACTTAAAAATAATAATAGTTTTTCTTTGAAATATTTGAGTAACTATGGATATCTACAGTATTTAACTAAAAATTCCCCTTTTGTATTTGAAATTTTTCATGTGCAATAATTTAATTGGCAGGTTTTTTTTCTCCGTAAAACAAAACTTTAACGAAAAAGAGTATTTTTTTTTTAAAGAAATTTAAATGTTAATTAAATACATTTATTAGAGTAAATACTGATTTTTAAAATATTAAACGCAAAAAATTTCAATAATAAACGCTCACCTACTTAATTATTAAACTTTTTAGTTATGAAACGAAAGAACCAAGAAATGCTCTAAGCATTTACTCTTATTACGTTTTTTATGTCTTTCATAATTTATTCGTTCTTAAAAGTAAATGCATGTAACAAATAAATATTAATTTTGTTCTACAAAGCACATACAAATTTTTTAAAAATTTTCTTTTATATTTTTCTGGTAACAGGTTGAAAATCCAATATTAAGTGAATATATCTTGCAGCATTTTCTCTCTGCGTAAAACTTATAGAAAAAAAAAGTGTTAAAAATTAATACAAATAAAATTTTGAAATTTAGGTTGGTTGGCTGTATGGGGTTTTATGGCGCAAAGTCCCTTCGGGGACATGCTGCGCCAAAAAAAAGTGTTAAAAATTAATACAAATAAAATTTTGAAATTTAGGAAATATACGTTAATGATAAAAAGAAAAAAAATTCTTTTGACACAAGAGGACAAGTAATGCTTTAAGCATTTACTCTTATTACGTTTTTTTGTCCTTCATAATTTATTCGTTCTTAAAAGTTTAGGGGCATGTAACAAATAAGTATTATTTTTCTTCTACAAAGAACGTACAAAATTTTTAAAATTTTTCTTTTATATTTTTCTGGTAACAGGTTGAAAATCCAACATTAAGCGAATACATCTTACAGAATTTTCTCGCAAATTCTGAATTTTCTAGAAAAATTTAAAAACAAACCTTAATAATAAAACTATAAACATATTTTTTTTCCATAACTCAAAATTTTAAAGACAAAGAGTATTTTTTATTTGAAGAAAAAAATATGTATATTTTAATTAGATATATTTATTATAGTTTAAAATATTAAACTTAAAATATTTTATGCAAAAAATGCTCACATACTTTATTATTATATTTTTCACTTATGAAGTGAAAGAACAAAGAAATCCTCTAAGTATTTTCTCTTATTATATTATCTGTGTCTAGCATTATTTATCCGTTCTTAAAACTAAATGCATGTAATGGCCCAGTACCACTCTTTTTCTTCTTCGAACACTAGGGGGCTCGGCCCCCTACGAGCTACGCTCGCCAACCCCCGTCCAGTCACCGTAGACTCTAAATGCACGCTAATTTGATCGGCTTTAAAAAGATTTCGAAAGATTGAATTATAATGTAAAAAACAGTGGCGATCTCTCTATAAACGGATTTCTATTCATTTCTCTTTGATTGGGGAATTTTAACGCCAAATCCTTTGCGGTACTACTTGATTATCCCGTCGACCAATTTCGCCAAATTATATAAATCGCCAAACCACTCGCCAAATTATACAAATTGACATAATTTTTATTTTAAATAACGAAAAAACAAATAAATTAGTACAACATTAATAAAAATACAAATAAAACGTCGAAATAAAAATAACTTGATGACGTAGACACGTGTAACAACATTTCAAAATAAGCTAATATAAGAGGAATTAAGTAAACAGAGTCTTTGTCTCCTGGTATTTTTTAACAAAGTGAAAAGAAAGTTCTTTTAAATGAGACATTTTAAATTAATCGTTTTTAATCTGACGTAATTTGGACCAAACTATTCTTTCCCTTTTTAATATTCACGTGAAAATACTTCTGTTAGAAATTATGCGCTTTCCTAACAAAAATAGTTGAAAAGTATCCTCTTAAAATATCAAATAAATGCCTAGCGCAATTTCTAAATTTAAACCGTTTTGCAATATTATTTTGTGTTCATTTTATGTAATAACTGTAATGTGACGTAAATATGACGTAATTTCTCCTATTTAAGACTTCTAACGCATGTTAATAAATTTATTGCTTTACAAATTCCTTTCTCTCTTAAAATTCAGGTGTAATTATAGTTTTTATGACATAATTTTTAATAAGTTCCTGCTTTTTGTACATAATTATTTAATTCTAATTCCAAATGTTTTTTTCTGTTTATAATAGTCACGTGTAAATAAATTTTTAATTTATTTACACGTATAAATATATATATATATTTTTTTTGAAGCAAACATTATTGCTTCCGCTGTTTATACAGTTGGCAACAGTTTAAATTAATATCACTTTCTAAAATCTGTTAAAAATATCTCTAGAAATGCTGAAAATCTGAATTTAAAATAGAAATAAAACCTCAAAAAATTAGTCAAAATAAAAAAATTAAAACAATCTGCACTCCGGCAAATTCTAACGCATAAAATGATCTAAAAATGATTAAATTCCTATGAACAGTTTTTGCTCCTATAAAACTTTTTTAGTGGAACGATTTTGTCCAACTTTAGCATTAAATATCTCTTAAAAATAATTCTTCGATCTGAAAACTGTCTGCATCAGCGTGTTTATCAAACATTTCTGTATAATACTACTGATTTTCATATTTTTGTATGCATTATTTTTCTTAATATTAACGAAGAAAGACCTCCAGTCACAAAAAATTCAAAACCGGCGGCGGCGGCGGCGGCGGTGACAGCGGTAGTTACTTTTTTTTAGAATAGAGAGATATAAATTTTATAAAATTTCCTTCTATATTTTTTCTGGTACCAAGTTATTTAAAAATCTAACATTAATTTAATGTTTTTTAAATCTCTCGCTGCAGAACCCGAGATTTCTTCGGGGATGCATTTTTTTCGTCTAATTAACCCTCCTTGATTATTCCCACCGGTTATTTTTTTATTGTAATTTTTGACTTATTTAATCGGAGCACTTTCCCGATTAAATTCGACAAAATATTTTGTTTTGAAAAACCGTTGACAAAAGAATAAACATTCTTAAATACGTAATTTTTGAAGCTATTTTGATAAAACGCAGCGAGAGGGTTAAAGCATGTTCTCCTTATGGAGCAGTTATAAAAAAAAGTTAAGAATTTAATACAAATAAAATTTAAAGTTTTCGAAAACGTGCCTTAATGCTAAAAATATAAACAGTTTCTTCTTCTTTTTTTTTTTTTTTCTAACCATGAAAAATGCTGTAGTTATTGTGATGAGACACAATAACTGCAGCATTTTTCATGGCTAGAAATAAAATTGTTTTTTCGTGTTATTTCAAAACAACAACGAAAAAAATGGATAAACGCTTCGAATATAAGAGAAAATGCACTTGTGATGATTCCCATGTGGATGGTTTATCAAATTTTTTAAGCCATAAAATATCCACACATGTAGTTGAATATAAATTTATGGAGTGATAAGACTTCACAAACAATACACAATTATATTGGTTTTGCTATACCAAATCAAGAAATATATACAAAATTTCAAACTGTACTTTCTTACTAACCAAAAATTAGTTTATAAGTTATATACATATGTAATATCTTGTATTTTTATTGGTAAAATTTAAAATTATTTTATATGTTTACACAACCTCGAAGATTTTTTATTAAAAAAACATTTTTTTTAACATATTCTATTAAATGCTGATGTTACAGTATTTAACTAATAATTGTACTTTCTATATTTAAAATTTTTCATATGAAATAATTTAATGATCAGTGATTTTAGGGTTCCGTTCTCAAAAAGTAAAAACGGAACCATTATAAGATCACTCCTGTGTCTATCTGTCCGTCTGTCACAGCTATTTTACTTGTAAACTATGGCACGTGAAAAGTTCAAATTGGCGTAAGTAATAAAGACTATTGACCAACATATTTACAAATTATTAAACATTCACAAATATATTTAGGGAAAATGTAGAGTGGCTAATCAAGCTACTTCAAAAAGAATATATTTTCTTTGTATATCGTGTAGGGTGGGGATGCACAACCTGTGGCCCACGATGGGTTAGTTCGTGGCCCGCGAACTTCGTCAATCTATAACTGGGGAAAAATCGCAATTTTTGTTAACATGTCACTGGAAAAAATGGGGAATTTTGTCAATTTGTCGCTGTAAAAAATTGCAAATTTCGCTGATCGGGTTTTGAAAAATCGCGAATTTTGTCGATCATATGCGGAAAAATCTTAAATTTCGTTGAATGACTTCAGAAAAATCGGGAGTTTCGTCAATAAATAGCGAAAAAAAATAGCGAATTTTATCAATCTGCCGCGGGAAAAATTACAAATTTCGACAATCGATTAAAAATCGCGAATTTCGTTGATCGATCGCGGAAAAATCGTGTATTTCGTTCATCGAATGCGAAAAAATCGCGAATTTTTGTCGATGAGGTGCCGAAATATTCCAAATTTCTTTGATCGGCTGAGGAAAAATCGCGTCTTTTGTCAGCTTGTCGCGAGAAAAAATCGCAAGTTTCGTTAATTTTCCGCGGGAAAAAATTACAAATTGCGTCAGTCAGTTAAAAATCACGAATTTCGTTGATCGGGTTCGGAGAAATCGTGGATTTTGTCAATCATGTGCGGAAAAATCGCGAGTTTCGTCAGTTTTCCGCGAGAAAAAATCGTGAAATTCGTCAATTTAAAGAGGGAAGAAATTACAAATTTTGTCAGTTAGTTAAGAATCACGAATTTCATTGATCGGTTTCTGAAAAATCGCGAATTTTTTCGATCATGTGCAAAACATCTCAATTTCGTTGATCATTTACCGAAAAATCGGGAGTTTCGTCAGTTTATCGCGAGAAAAAATCACAAAGTTCGTCAATTTGCCGCGGGAAAAATTACAAATTTCGTCGAAGTCAGTTAAGAATCGTGAATTTGTTGATCGGACGCTAGAAAATTGCGAATATCTTTGGTCGGGCGCGGAAAAATAGCGAATTTCGTTGCTCGGGCGCATGAAAATAGCAAATTTCGTTGATCGAGGGCGGAAAAATCGAGAATTTTATTGATCGAGTGTGAAAAAATCGCGAATTCCGTTGATCGAGTGTGGAAAAATCGCGAAACTTATCAGTTCGGTGGGAGAAAAATCTCAAATTTCGTTGATCATGCACAGAAAAGTCGCGAATTTTGTCGATGAAGTGCGAAAAAATTGTAAATTTCGTTGATCAGAGGCGGAAAAATCGCGAATTTCGTCAATTTTCCGCGAGAAAAATAATAATTTTCGTCAGTCAGTTAAGGAACTCGAATTTCGTTGATAGAAGGCTGAAAAATCTCGAATTTATTCAATCATGTGCGGAAAAATCTCAAATTTTGTTGATCGGCTACGGTAAAATCGCGAGTTTCGTCAATTTATCGCGAGAAAAAATCGCAAATTTTGTCACTCAATCGCAGTAAAAAAATCACGAATTTAGACAATTGTTGGAAAAAGTTTCAAATTTTGTTAATTGGTGACAAAAATATTGCGAAAATCTTCAATCGCTCGTGGAAAAAAGTCCTGATTTTTGTCATATTTTTCCATTTATCAGGAAGGAACAATTAGACATAAAGTGTGGTATGTTTATTCATACATATATGAAGAAGCCCTGCATACAATTATTTATTTCTATTTGTTTAATTTTAATATACTAGGGGCCTCTGCCCTCTACGAGCTACGCTCGCCAACCCCCGTTCAGATTCCGCAGACTCTAAAAGTACGCTAATTTCATCGGCTTTAAAAAGATTTCGGAAGATTGATTTATAATTTAAAAAACAGTGGCGATCTACCTATAAACGGGTTTATATTCATTTATCTTTGGTTGTGGAATTTCAAGGCCAAATCAGTTGCTGTTAAAAGATACAATGACAGTTTTCGTAAACATTTCAAAATAAGCTAATATAAAATGAATTATGTAAACAGAGCCTTTGTCTCCCGGTATTTTTTAACAAAGCGAAAAGAAAGTTCTTTTAAATAAGACATTTTAAATCTGACGTAATTTTCACCAAACTTTCCTTTCTCATTTTAATATTCGCGTGAAAATACTTTTATTAGAAATGAAATGTTATTTGCCCTGAAATAGTTGAAAAGATCATCTCAAAATATCAAGTAAATGTCTCGCGCAATTCTTAAATTTAAACTGCTTTGCAATATTATTTTTTGTCCATTTTACGTAATAAGTCCAATGTGACGTAAATGTGACGTAATTTCTCCTATTTAAGACTTCTAACGCATGTTAATGAATTTATTATTTTACAATATCCTTTCTCTTTTAAAATTCACGTGTAAATATAGTTTTTATGACGTAATTTTCAATGAGTTCCTGCTTTTTATACCTAATTATTTCATTCTAATTTGAAGGGGGGGGGGGGGGAGGGTTCTGTTTATAATAATCACGTGTGTAATAAATTTTTTATTTGAAGCAAACATTATTGTTTGCGCAATTTATACAGTTGGCAACAGTTTAAATAAATACCATTTTCTAAAATATGTAAAAAATATCACTCGAAATGCTGAAAATTTCAACTTAAAATCGAAATAAAACCTCAAAAAATGAGTCAAATTAAAAGAACAAATGCAGTCTGCACACCGGGAACTTCTAACGAATAAAATGATGCAAAAATGATTAAATTCCCATGCACATTTTTTGCTGCTATAAAACTTTTTTAATGGAACGATTTTGTCCAACTTTAGCATTAAATATCTCTTAAAATAATTCTTCGATTTGAAAACTGTCTGCATCAGTGTGTTTATCAAAAATTTCTCTATAATACCACCGATTTTCATATTTTTTTTATGCAATAGTTTTCTTAATATTAACGAAGAAAGGCCTCTGGTCACAAAAAATTCAAAACCGGCGGCGGCGGAGACAACGGTAGTTACTTTTTTTTAGAATAGAGAGATACAAAATTCATTATTCTTTAAGAATAAAGAGTTATTCCCCCCTCCAACCTCCCCGATATAGAATTCTGTCTGCGTTACTGATGTGGCCCTCGACAACCCAAACATTTTGTAAGTGGCCCTTCTCTCAAAAAGGATGTGCACCCCTAGTGTAAGGGTATCGTGTGAAAGCTTTCGTAACGCAGAACTCAAAAATTACATTTCTTTTAATTTTAGGTATTACTAGGGGGCTCGGCCCCCTACGAGCTACGCTCGCCAACCCCCGTCCAGACACCGCAGACTCCAAATGCACGCTAATTTGATCGGCTTTAAAAAGATTTCGAAAGATTGAATTATAATTTAAAAAACAGTGGCGATCTCCCTATAAACGAATTTCTATTCATTTTTTTTTTAATTGGGGAATTTTAACGCCAAATCCGCTGCGGTACTACTTGATTATCCTGTCGACCAATTTCGCCAAATTATATAAATCGCCAAATTATACAAATTGATATAATTTTTATTTTAAATAATGAAAGAACAAATAAATTCGTACAACATTAATAAAAATACAAATAAAACGTCGAAATAAAAATAACTTGATGACGTATACACGTGTAACAACATTTCAAAATAAGCTAATATAAAAGGAATTAAGTAAAGAGAGTCTTTGTCTCCTGGTATTTTTTAACAAAGCGAAAAGAAAGTTCTTTTAAATGAGACATTTTAAATTAATTCTCAAAATATCAAATAAATGTCTAGCGCAATTTCTAAATTTAAACTTTTTTGCAATATTATTTTGTGTTCATTTTATGCAATAACTATAATGTGACATAAATATGACGTAATTTCTCCTAAGACTTCTAACGCATGTTAATGAATTTATTATTTTACAATATCCTTTCTCTTTTAAAATTCACGTGTATACTTTTTATGACGTAATTTTTAATAAGTTCCTGCTTTTTATACGTAATTATTTAATTCTAATTTGAAAGTTTTTTTCCTGTTTATAATAGTCACGTGTAAATAAATTTTTAATTTGAAGCAAACATTATTGCTTGCGCTTTTTATACAGTTGGCAACAGTTTAAATTAGTACAATTTTCTGAAATCTGTAAAAAATATCTCTAGAAATGCTGGAAATTTGAATTTAAAATAGAAATAAAACCTGAAAAAATGAGTCAAAATAAAAAAATTAATGCAATCTGCACTCCGGCAAATTCTAACGCATAAAATGATCTAAAAATGATTACACTGCTATGTACAGTTTTTGCTGCTATAAAACTTTTTTTAGTGGAACGATTTTGTTCGACATTAGCATTAAATAACTCTTGAAATAATTCTTCGATTTGAAAACTGTCTGCATCAGCGTGTTTATCAAACATTTCTGTATAAAACCACCGATTTTCATATTTTTGTATGCATTATTTTTGTTAATATTAACGAAGAAAGGCCTCCGGTCACAAAAAAATCAAAACCGGCGGCGGCGGCGGCGGCGGCGGTGACAGCGGTAGTTACTTTTTTTTAGAATAGAGAGATAGTTGCAGAGATATCGTCGAAAAATTTGTGCTAAAATATGTTCCTTCCCCTCTATTTCCGAATCTGCTCAAACTAAAATTACGAAAAAATTAGAGGTAGTAGACATTAACTTAAACCTTGCAGGAAAATTATAGCGATTACCCTGGGTCGCATTGTTTTGGGGAAAAGCGCATTTTTCTGTTACACACAAATTTCGATTTGCGGGCATTCAGCAAAGGTGTTGAGGAGCGCTGATGGTACCTTTCGTAGCAGAAGTATAAAATCATTGTTGATAATCAATTTCGGAGAAAATCGTCGGTAATTAGCCGAGATATTAACCCTTAAAGACAAGGACGTTTTGGACATACATAATAACAGGGACGGCGTGCTCTATGTGCCATCGGCTTTTAAAGTGTAGATAACAACTTTTAGTCATACACTTTTGTTATGCAATGCCCAGTAGCAGTATAAAAGCAATAAACGTCGAATTGTTAAAAATAGACTAATTTAATTAGAATTAATCACATAAATACTATGGGATTCGCGACTAGTTTGGATTAGGTAGATATCGTTATACGCCTCCCATGTCTTTAAAAATTAATTAAAAACCTATCTGGAAAAACGCGGCAAGGACCAAGGCGGCCTTGCAACTTTGCAACCTCCTTTCGAAGCGTGCTTAGCACAATGCCAAGTTTAAACTTTGAACAAGGGTTTTGTTTTAGATACACTGCAAAAAGAAAAGGTTCACGGAATTTAATTTTATGAAATGCAAAACGAAGTTTAAATGTGCAATGCGCTGCTTTTATTTTCAGTACCGAATTAAGTTCATCATAAACAGATTAGGGTAAGATTAAAAAAAGTGTTATACAGAATAGCAATATTTGATATTATTAGGCTTTATATCTCTTTGAACTTTTACTGTATACTCAGTCATACATTTCTAGTATATACAGCTATACCCAACCCTACGTTGTATAGTTTTTTACAAAGTCTTATTATACTTTTACCAATGATTTTTTAATAATACAGTTAATAATTCACATATTTGTTCTACGGAACCCTCAGAACGCGAGTAACACTCGCACTTGACTATTTGTTTTTTTCTTATAACCGAAAACTCTATAGAAAACGAGTATTTCTTATGTAACGAAAATATATATAAAAATGTTAATTAAATATATTTATTAGAATTTAATACTGATATTTAAAATATTAAATGTAAAATCTTTATTTATAAGGAATTATCACATTTTTTATTATTATATTTCTCACTTATGAAATGAAAGATTAAAGAAATGCTTTAAGCATTTTCTCATATTATATATAATTGTGCCTCTCATTATTTATTCGTTCTTAAAAGTAAATGCATATAACAACCATGTATTTTTTTACCTCTTGCAAAGAACATAAGAGCATCTTAAATTTTGAAAAAAATTCTTTTCTATTTTTTCTGATAACAAGTTGTTTAAAAATCTAACATTAAATGAATGGTTCTTGTTCTCTCTATGGAACAGTTATAGAAAAAGAACTAAAGTTTTCATGTAAATAAAATTTAAAATTTTTGAAACGTGCCTTAATGCTGATAATATAATCAGCTTCTTTTTTTCTCCTTCTAACGATGAAAAATGTTGTAGGTAATGCGATGAGAAAATAAGAAAAATATGTTTTTATGTTATCTTAAAATAACAACGAAAGAAATAGATAAACGCTTTGAATAATTAAAAAAAATTACAAATATAATGCTCCTCATATCGATGTTTTGACCAATTTTTAAAGCCGTAAAGAATCAACATGTGTATTTGAATAAATTTATGGAGTAGTAAATCGTTTACAAACCGCACTCAGTATCATATTGTTTTGACTGTACTAAATCCAAGAATACAGTAAACTCCCGACTATCCAGCTCGAACTATCCGGCCAAGTAAAAAGTTCAAAGTATTACTAGCAGTTGCAAGAGGCCGAGAGAGGCAGTTTCCCGCCCATGGGAAAGTGCTGACTCGCGATAGGAAAAAGCAAGAAGGGATTGCAAAATGCAATGGCAGAGAATTCGAAACGTAGTAATTGCAAGGTCTTGGAATATTCTTTTGGACCATAAAGGTGGACATAAACGCGTGTGGCAAACTGAGGTGGAAGATGAGAACGATAAGCTTCTTTCGTTGCTGAAAAATATACCGGGTTCTGACAATGTCAATGCAAAGGTCATTACAGAATGGATGGGAAATGACGATGTTAATGAATTAATTGACAACGATGTTTTAAAAATGGTGACAGGATTAGAAGTAACAAAATAGAAACAGGAGGAGGATTGCAAGAAAAATCTAATCCCACATTCGAAAGGGTTCAAAAACGGTTGAGACAGCACTGCAATATATTAGGCAGCAAGAGGAAGCGATGGCCAGCTGATATCATCTGCTTACGTAAATGGAAGGGCTTCGCAAATTGACAAAATGGAGGGGCTTCGCAAAAGAGGGCTAACAGGAAGAAGCAAAAAAACTAAACGCTTTTTCAAAAACTAAAAACTGTAAGTTGTGATTTTTTTATCTTATGAATAACTTTTCATATTTGTACAACCATTTATTAATAAACAGTAAAATAAGATTTACTCAGTTTTCACGAATTAGGCTTACGTTTTACGTTAATGTAATTCTGCAACTGTATGTACTGTATATGTGAAATTTATCTTAAAATGTGTAACATGTGTTTCTAAAATTATGGCGAATGGAGGGCAGGAAAGGAGTAAACATTTATAGAACTCTAGTCTATCCGGCTTTTTTATTATCCGGCCTACCCTTTCGCCACATTAGGCCGGATAATCTGGAGTTTACTATACGAAATCTCAAATTATACTTTCTTGCTCACTGAAAATTAGTTTATATGTGTCTCTCACTATTTATTTATTTTTAAAAGTAAATGCATATAACAAATAAGAGACGTTTTTCTTCCGTAAAAATTTTTAAAATTTTCTTTTATATTTTTCCTGGTGTCAGGTTATTTAAAAATCCAACATTAAGCGAATGTTTCTTACAGCATGCTCTCTCTCTACGAAACTCTTACAGAAAAAGAGTTACAATTTAATAGGAATAAAATTTAAAATTTTGAAAACGTGCTTTTATGCTGAAAATATAAACCTTTCCTTTTATCTTAGTTTTTCTAAGCATGAAAAATGTTGTAAGTAATGAGATGAAAAAATAAAGGAAAATGAATTTTTTCTTGTTAAAACAAAATAACAACGAAGGAAATCGATAAAAGTCTCGAATAAAAGGGGGGAAATGCAAGTGTGTTGGTCACCATGTCGATGTTTTATCCCATTTTATAAACCATAAAAAATCAACGCGTGTTGTTGAATAATTTTATGCAGTAGTAAGTCGTTTACAAACCTTATCCAGAATTATATTGGTTTTGCTGTACCAAATTCAGAAATATATACGAAATCTCGAATTATATTTTCTTTCTCGCTTAAGGCTGCAGGTCATTCAGTTTCCGAATTCCGTTCTCTAATGTTAAGTCTAGGGCTTTTGATAATTGTTATATTTAAAATACCTCTTCAGGAAATTATTATTTTTAACTTCTTTTTTCTGTATACTCTTCTTAAAAGAGGTCTCTTTTTACCTTAGTTGTCAAAATATTTCTAAAATATACGTTTAATTTTATATGAAAGTGTTAAAAATTTACTCCCAGTTCGTCATCTTTTAACACATAAAATATTAAATTAAACATAGATTTTAGAAATGTTTGGACAACTAGGGGGAAAAGATACATCCTTTAAGAAGAATATACAGAAAAACGAACCTAAAAATATTAATTCCTGAGAAGGTATTTTAAGAAAAGAATGCATCAAACGCCCACAGATTTAACATTACCGAGGGGAAATCAGAAGCTGAGTGACTAGCAGCCTTAAAATTATTTTATATGTGTTTCTCATTATTTATTCGTATTTAAAAGTAATTGCATATAACAATTTTTTTAAATATTTCTTTTATATTTTTCCTGGTGACAGTTTATTTAAAAATCAAACATCAAATGTATGTTTCTTACAGTGTGCTCTCTGACGAAACTCTCACAGAAAAAGAATTACAATTTAATAGAAATTAAATTTAAAATTTTGAAAACGTGCTTTTATACTGACAATATAAACATTTCCTTTCATTTTAGTTTTTCTAAGCCTGAAAAATGTTGCAAGTAATGAGATGGGAAAATAAAGGAAAATGGATTTTCATGTTATCTCAAAATAACAACGAAAAAAAAAAAAATAGATAAACCTAAAAGTAAGAAAAAAATGCAATTCTGAATACCTATTTAATAAAAGTATTTTCATCTTTTTAAAAAAAAAAAAAAAAAAAAAAGGATAGTTACTCAGACAAGTTTAAGATTAGAAAGAAAAATTAGTCGAAATTCAATCGCTTCAAATGTATATAAGGTTAATATTTAAGTAATGTAATATTTATTGTTTTTATGTTTATCAGTACATTGGCATTGCATTAGAATATTTACAAATATAATGCCCTAATTATAAAAATAATTTTACTTTACCATTCTTTTTAACCTTTTCCAGCATACTTGAAAAGTATTTATGAATACAGTTTGTCTATCAGTATGTCTGTCAATCTCTCTGTTCGTCTGCCTGTCCATTTGTCTGTGTTCTAATTCACGTAAATGTAGTCAGATTGTCATGAAATTTATGTATGTCATTGGGGCTTACTATGGAATATTATGTATTGAAAATGAAGTGTGTAGCAATTACGGTTCGTTTACAAGAACACTCAAAATATTTCCATTACATTACGGTCAATGGGCAAAAATCGTTTGCCGTATAATTTAATGATATTACAGTATTTTAAACATATTTAAATTGATATACATCACTGAGGTGTAATACAAGGTTCTTAATATAGAATAGGGTGTGCATTGAACTTATTGTTTATTTACAGGAGAAATTGGCTACACATGAAAATGAACTACAATTGAACTGTTGAAACCTATGAAAAACTAGTATGTTGTGGCCATCACAAAACTTTCTTCTATATAAATCACGCCAATTAAATCATTTAAATAGTACAAGATTATTGCATCAATTTAGCACCAATTCATATCAAGTATATCTGAATTTGAAGATTGATGAAAATTCGTGCATTAGTTCTTGAGACAGAGCTATAGCGGAAATTCTGAAAAACGTAGCATAGCAGCGCCACCTGTTGAGCGATTTACACCAAAACATAAACAGCACTAATTTAGGGGCACAATGGATACCTTTTTGGCACAAGGGATACCTGAATCTGAAGTTTGTACAAGATTCGTGTATTAGTTATTGAGATAGTGCTATAGTGGAAATTCTGAAAAATGCAGCATAGCAGTGCCACTTGTTGAGCGATTTAGACCAAAACATAAACAGCACAAATTCATATCAAGGTATACCTGAATCTGAAGTTTATTGAAAATCCAAGCATTAGTTTTTGAGATAGAGCTATTTCGGAAATCGCAAAAAATGCAACATAGCAGCGCAACCTGTTGGGCGATTTGCACCCAAATATACAAAACGTCAATTCATGTCAAGGACTAATTGAATCTGAAGTTTGTTGAAAATCCGTGCAATATTTCTTCAGATAGAGCTATTGCGAAAATCGTGTAAATCCTGCAAAATGCAGCATAGCAGTGCTATCTGTTGGGCGATTTACACCAAAAGATTACCAGCACCAATTCATATCAAGGAATAACTGAATCTGAAGTTTGATGAAAATCCGTTTATTAGTTCTTGAGATAGAGCTATTGTAGAAATCGCGAAAAATGCAGCATAGCAGTGCCACCTATTGGGCGATTTACACCAAAAACGAATCAGCACCACTTTATATTAGGGACTACTGGAATATAAATTTTTATTGAATTCCGTGCATTAGTTCTTGAGATAGAGTGCCCACAAAATTTGTGTCACATACATACATACAGACAGACAACCTTACAAACTCACAGACAGACATTTTGTAAAAACATGTTTTTTGGAACCTCTGACCCCTAAAACGTGTAAATCCGTCGAAAACTGGAAGTCGAAAATTTTCATGAATCCAATACTTTCTTCTTGTAAAGATAGAAGAAAGTAATAAATGCTGGAAATGCGTTCTCAGATGTCGTACGCGTTTTTAAACTTAACTATTTTATTTAATATTAGTTGATGTTTATAGATCTTATACAGGGCTGCGCAAAAGTTCTCAAGTGCATTTACGCTTATTGATGGAATTAACGTTACCAAAATTTTATTTTTCACATTAGGGAAAAAATATAAAAATTTAAGTATCAAAACAAAAGTTAATGACATAAGTTAATTACTGCAGAGTTTAAAAAATGAATACATTGACGTTTGCTTTGATTTTACCGTTTTATCTTTTATAACTTTTATTTCGAAGTCCTTTCGAAGTTCAGTAAATAAATGCAATATTTTTTTGGACGGAAACAAATATTGACGATTTTATTAATTTATCTATTTCTTTAAGAATTTTCTGACAGAATAGAACAGGGGAATTTGTTGACCGTCATTCTTAATTTGTCATCAGAGTTAAATTCATTGCCTAAAAAAGCACAGAGAGGTTTACCGGAATAAAAAAAATTATAAACTTAATTTAGAAGTTTGATGAATAATTCTCTCTCCAAAATTTCTAGTAAAACGGTCTTCAAGCGACCAGGAAAAAACGGAATTTGTTTCATTTTCTTCAAAGAAATGGGTCGCTCATGGAGGGAGTTCAACTGGGATGGTTTCTGAATGGAGGTAAAATTAGTATTGAGCCTATGGGAATAAATTTCGTTCCATGAAAAAATGTTCGTTCAGGGAAGTGATCGCTTAATGGATGTGGTCCCACAGAGAGATTTCACTGTAGCTGAATGGAAATTTTCAACTGTGCTATGCGTTTAACTGAACTAACTTTTAGCATACTATAGTCTATACATACAAATCTATATATTCTATACAGGGCCGCACAAAAAAAAATCGGATAATTTTTCAACTATTGATGGTAATTGGAGAAATTGGGTTTTAAAATGCATTTTGCGTTTTCCAAATTGTTCATTTGGACATCATCTTTCACCTTAATAAACTGTGAAGTTTTGTTACATTATTCTGAATATGTTGGAAAGTGCTTCATAATCTATGCTGGACGCGTGATTTTTCGTTGTTTTTGCTTTTACTTTGAATTTTACACGGCTTTTAAACTAGTTACTATTATCATTTGAATATTCGTCCAATAAATTCTTTTGTTTAATGTATTGTTTATTTATCGGGTTATTTCATTTTTATTTTGTTCCGATCAATCTCAGAAAAGCGACTTTATACATTTTACTTAATTTATTCCATTCTCAGGAGAACAAGAAACGGGTAAACAGAAAATACTTAAGCCTTAAAAAACGAAACTTTTAGAAAGGGATACGTCGATTTCAAGAATTTCGATTTTGGGGAAATATCGAAGGAAATAATATCTTTATTTCTCACTAACCCTTTTTTTTTTTTTAGATTCGATATCTCTTAAGATTCCTTTTTTATCGAAATAATAAAGAAATGGGATTTATTTATTTGGAATTGTTGTTAGAATAGATATAGATTGGAGGGTGTCAAGTGCCTGGCTTTAACCCTTTCAGGGTCAAGTATTTGTGTTTCTGTACTGTCGAATTCACACCGGAATGTTAAAAAAATTTATTGCAAAATATGGAAAAGCAATTTTACGACTTTTTTCAACCAAAGTTAGAAGGTGCAAATTGTCATTAATCTTAGGTGGTCCGACTCTCAAGGGATTTAATGAAATGAACGTATGTTGCCTAGTGAAAATTAATTTTATTTTTCTTTGTGTATTGTATTTACCTCTGCATCAATATCTATGTACTTGGTTTAGGCATACATTTTTAGGTGCGTTCGTAGCTATATAAATACGTAGCACCTATAGTTGTCGTCTGATCCGTCCGTCTGTCTGTTTGTCCATCTGTCCGCATATGACAGAGCAAAAACTACACTGCAAATAAAGGCGTCTTAAATTCAAACACATATGTGACTGAAAAAGTAATTCAGACACTTAAGTGTCTGAATATGAAATGTCAGACATCACAGGCGTCTGAAATTAAGACACTTAAGTGTCTAACTATGATCATAGTATAAATACTGTAAACGAAATGTCTGAAATTTAGACACATAAGTGACTTAAAATGGAGTGTTCAATTTTCAGACATTTTAAAGTGTCTAAATTTTTAAGACACGTGTATGTGTCTGAATTTAAGACATTTCAAACGTCTGAATCGCATCCATCTTTGATCAACCTGCATGTTCGGCAATAGGCATAGGCAGCCTTTTTTTCACTTTTTTTTGTAAGCTTTATACACTGTCAGGACTGAAACTAGCCTTTTTTGCACCCGGGAAAAACATGGATTTAGCATCCCCCCCCCCCTCTCCTCCGCAAAGTAGACTTACAAAGAGAATTTTACTAATTTTCTAATACCCTACTAAAATTTAGAATATGTAATCATAAAATATGTAATACTGAACTACGTAATCTGCTTTGTCAAATATTTATTCATTAAAATCTTGAAAACGGAATCGAAAAAAATTCCGCTTTATACAGGATTCTTATGCGATATCATATCATCTTTAGATTCTTCTATGCTTTGGCATACCGCAGACAGATGATTTTAACAATACTGTGCTACATAAATGTGCGAAAAATCGACAGACAATACCTTTGCCCGGGGCAACATGCTCCCTCTGTCCCCCCCCCCCCCTTAGTTTCGACCTTCTAACACTGTGAAAAAATATCCGTTTAAAATATAGAAATTGTACTGCCACTCGAGACGCAAATTTACGAAAAGAAAAAATTACATTAAAAAATGTAATTTTTTTCTTTTCGTAAATTCCAATAAAATTTCCATTTTTTGCATATTTCTGTATTTAGAAGGTTCCGTTTAAAAGTAAATTATAATCTTTCAAAGACGAACCCATACAGACATGATATTAGACATAATTTATTTACTTGTATTCAAACTTCAAATTTTTGTTAATCGCTTATAATTCGATATGTAATTTATTCATCAAAAATTGTCATACATGCTTCATAAGAATCTCTTTGGATTTGAAAATAATCATACTAGTATACTCTTAAGATATGAATGTGGCGCCATCTACTTTTAAAGAATTTATTTAATTATCTATTTCTCTTATTTATTATATTTAAGTATTTGTTTAATTATTTATATAATTAAAAAACTCAAAGTACTTATTTAATTTTTTGGAATTATTTACAATAGCTCTGAAATTTTATACACTAACCTTTTAGCTAAAGATTGAGTTCAGAAGTAATCACATTTCATTGTCAGAAAAATTACTCTGAAAATCAAAAAATTTTACTCTGGATTTCTACTTATGTATGTTATATGCGTAAAACAAGGATTTTTATAACTAAATGTCAATATTTTGGCAGAAAAATTATACACAATATTTAAAACTGAGAAATTTGGTTCAGAATATGCAGCACAGGAAGGAATTAACCAGTCCAACTTTAAAAATTTTGCCATATATTCAATCATCAGAAGAAAAAAAGAAAGAAAGAAAACAGAGCCCTCAATACTTTTCCGTTAAATTTATACGCTGTCTTTGGGCAATAAAAAATTCATTTTTTTAATGAAAGATTGTTTTTTTTTCCCCGCTGAACGGTACAGGTCCCGAATTAAATGTTTTCACAGTGCATATATAATATATACACTTTTAAAACAATAAAAATATTTTTCCACCCTCAACAGCTTGAAATTTTCTGAGATATTTCCAGGCTCATTTTTAAAAGTAAAAACATGAAACCTGCTGAGGTTATTTTTGAAGAGATGTATAAGAGGCCATGTGATTTCATTTTTAGCTCAATTATTTACAATTTAATTTTTAAACAATTGTTTTCTCAGAATAACCATTTTTTTTATTCCCTGATCTCCCGCCTCTGAAAATTCGATTTAAAACACCAACTTTGACAACATTTTTTATGATATTTTGTGCATTTATCAAAAAATCGAGAAGCACGGCACATTGTGTAGTTTCTAAATAAGAAAATTTCTTAGTTTGATGCGATTGAGAGCAAAAATGAATTTAAAAATGAATCAGAAAATAAATAGTTTAGATTAAAATACATCCTTAATATTTCAAAAATAAAGTTTCCTCTGTATAAAACGATAATATTTTTGTTCTAAAAAATTTTTTCCGCTAGAAGAAAAACCTTTTTGCTGGTCTTTAACGCATGAAATTAAACAAATATTCAAAATTCTAGGGGGGGGGGGGGGGGGGGAATGTGTAAAACGTTAACTGGATCGGAAAAATATCTACCACTACCGTTTCATTGTGTAGCATAATAAGTATCAATATTTGAGTTTCCAGCTAACGCAGTCGTGGCCGAGTGGATAAAGCGACAGTTTGGAAGCCAGCAGGTCCCGGGTTCGAATCCTGTCAAGGGTAAGTTTGATATTCTGATGTAATGTGAGTTAATAAATCCTGTAAAATGTAATGGACTTTGGCCGTTTCCCAGTCAGTTAAATATGCAGTTTCCCTTTCCATAAGAGATTAATTTTTTTTTTTAATTAAATACAGAAATTTCCAAAAAGAAATTACATTTTTCAACGGAAGAAAATTCCCATTAAAATACGTAAATTGATGTAAATTGTACTGGTGTTTTGATTGGCGGTACAATTTCCATATTATAATAGATTTTTTTTAAAGTGTATAATGCTTATTAAAAAAAAAAAAAAAAAAAGAAAGAAAGAAAGAAAGAAAAGAGACTGCTTTTGCATAGAAATGAAAGGTGGTCAAAGATGGATGCAATTCAGACGTTTGAAATGTCTTAAATTCAGATGCATACAAGCGTCTTAAAAATTAAGACACTTTAAAATGTCTGAAAATTGAACACTCCGTTTCAGACGCTTATGTGTCTGAATTTCAGACATTTCAGTTTACAGTGTACCCAACCGGAGGGTTTGAAATTCAATATACAGTCGAGTCTCTCTATAACGAAACTCCATACATCGAATTTCTCTATATAACGAATTTTTAGTACGAACGGTCCCTTTTTCCCATGATCTCATTAAAAACAGTCTCCACATAGCGAAATACCTATCTCCATATAACGAATTTTTTCATAAAATGTTCTTTATTTATTGTTTTAAAAAAGCTTCCAAATCACATGGAATCAATTTTCCATCACTGATTAGTAATTTATCGTTCAGTGCTGAGTTTTTTATCTTACTTTTCTACCTTGAATTTCCTTGTTTTTTATGCCCAACGAATTTATCTCCCCCCACCCCTCCCACACACCTTCCAACATACTTCTTAAAATAGTGCCAATTGGATTGTTACACATATAAGAGCGGGATCAGAGAGGTAATTGAAGTTTAAGGTGAATGATAATTGAAATGGAGGAAAATGTTCCTGATGCAATTTTTCATTCCTTGCTAAAAGTGTGAACATTTTTCCGAGAGTGTAACAATTTTGAAATCAAAAGAGAGGAAAAGTTAGATTTCTTCGTCTAAAATTAATGTAAATTTTTCTTATGTTATTTTTATTATGCTTTTAAGTAAATGTCTGTTCTCTTTTTTTAAACTGTTTAAATAATTCAGAAATACAATATTAGGTTAATATTTATAGTTAAACATTTCAAATTCTTAATTAAACACCTCAAAAGTAATTTTTGTTCAAAATTTACACATTAAATAAGAATTTTTACTCATTTTCTATATAACGAATTTCTCTATATAACGAATTTTTTACTGGAACAATGGATTTCGTTATATAGAGACTCGACTGTATATAATCGTTGCAGAATTTTGTCGAGTCACTTCAAATTTTATGAAAATCGAATCAAAACTTAAAAAGATATTAATAAACGTTTTCTTCGTTCTGTTAAATCCCAGCATATGTCTTAATTCAATGATATCTCATGGTAGGTCATGATTCAAGGTTGCCATGGCGATGAACTCATATTTAAGATGAAGTCCTATTATTTCCGTATGACTGAATGCAATATACAAAATCGTAATAAATTTTGTATTCATTCATTTTTGCATAAGAGTGCAACAGCTATTGTACCAAGATCTGGATAGTTATAAAACTAGTTATAATACAGACGCACTTGATTTGCTACGTTTATGTATAGTCATGGGAAAAAAAGTAAACACCCCTTACTAACTCTGCAAAAAAATATCCTAGAAGATTGTTATTGGTACCACACGACTGGTAATAAAGTCTACTTTTAAATGATGTATATAAAATTTGCTTAGGGGCCATCTACATATTAAAACGAACCATAACGTTGTTTTTTCAATAGCAGTACACAATCCTGACAGCATAAATGAACTCAACACCCTTCAATTAGCCTAAAAACAAATTTTTATGCAATTCGTACGATAAGTTCCCAAGAAATTAATTTATTTTAAAACGAGTTTATTTTAGGGCTGTAACCTAATTGAAGTTCGGTACTCGATTGTTGACCGAGAGAGAGCCCCCTTTTTGATCAAGGCATAACCGCCATTCTAGCAGTCATTGAAGACTGCTAGATTACAGGATAGCATAAGAAATTTCAAAATATCTAGTCACTTTTATCAGAGACGGCCCCTTAAATCACCGTTTTGCCGTTTTTTAAGCACAATTTGAAAACTACTTGCAAGAAAAATATAGAATTTTGAATTTCCATAAAGCAGGACTTAATAAATCTAAATCCATCAAAAAAATTGTAGGTTGCAATTCATAATTTTTTCGAATATTAATTTCATAATTCATATCATAAAATTATAAAAATTGCAAATTCAACGTATATATGTTTCGGTATTTTAGTTTTATTGCTACACAAAAAATTAGCCCATTAAGAATATAATTTCAAAAGATATTAATAAAACTATGGAAATGTAATTTAACAATAGAAGCACTAAATTTTAAATGTTTATAATTCAAAAACTTATCATTCAAATGACTTGAAATTTGGTGTCTAGGCATAAACCGAAGATTTGAAATATCTTGTTAAAATTGGGTATTGCTATTGAAAAAAAAAAACAAAGTTATGGTTCATTTTAATATGTAGATGGCCCCCTAAGCAAATTTTACATACATCATTTAAAAGTAGGCTTTATTTCCAATTGTTCGATAACAGTAACTTTCTTCTACGATAATTTGTTGAGGAGTTAGTAGGGGGTGTTTACTTTTTTTTCCACGACTGTACAATTTCCTACTTGTTTACTTTTACATTTATTTATTGTTATGGTTATTATGTTGCCATTCTACAAAACCTTTTATTGTTATCGTATGAAGATGTCTACAATCAGAATTTCAAACAAGAAACTTTTTATATTTTTCGTTAAACTAAGAATTTTTTCAAGGAGTTGTAACATTTTCAATATTCGTCTAAGCAATTAATTTCATTTAATTACTATTTATTCAATTTATTCCATTGCTTGTTGTTTATTCCAATGAGAACCTGAGATGAAATACAGATAAAACTGATATATCCTCCATGGTGGCCTAAAAATGGAAGAAAGTAAAGATTAAGAGAAAAACGGCCTTCTGATACAAAGTTATTTTAAACGTGTTGGAAATTGTACGTCAAACATAGAAAATGACATGCTTTTGTACTATAACTAGTTTTATAAATATTCAGATCTTGGTGCCAATAGCTGTTGCACTCTTATGCAAAAATGCATGAATACAAAATTTATTACGATTCTATATGGGGCATTCTCACAATCTTTTGACTTTTATGTCCCTGAATAATAATTTTTATTTTAGTACATGTTCTTGTGTTTTTTTAATTTGATATACTGGGGAACATCCCATTGCAGGATTGCACAACAATATTAACGAGATAAATAAGTTTTGGACGATGTTGGGGGACCAAACACCTGGAAAACTCCTATACCGCCCCGTGTCCCTGATGCCGATTTTTCAATTTCGAGCTGTCTGGATAAAAAATTTTCAATAAAAATAACTCGATGTATTTTTTTTCTGAAACTGAAACTATTGTTTTATATAAATATGTAGCTAAAAATTAACCTGCACACATTTTTAGGGTTGTTATTATTTTTTAAACTCTGTCCCTGGGTTTTAGATTCCTTACAATCCCTCTTCTAAAATTATACAGAAAATCATTTCAGATGCAGCCACAGAATTTTTTTCAAGGTTTTTCTCATGCAAAAGTATGCTAAAGAAATAATGACTAAAATTCTTTGGCAGGAAATTTACTGTAGAATTTAAATTAGCATTTAAATATCAATTTCAAGCATCGTGGCTTTATTGGTAGTCTCACCGTCCCGAAGGTTTATTCCTGCACTTTTCGAGGTAAATTAATTTTTATTTTTAATTTAATCCAATGTAAATAACTGTTTCTAAAAATCAATGAACATTTTGGCTACCACTTAGTCTTAACATGATCTGCCTAAAATAGGTGGTAATTTTCCTTGCTGTTCCATCCTTACCGTCCCTTTTTTCCTATACCATCCCCTTTTTTACATTACCGTCCCTTCTTTAACACCCCTTTAAGACAATGTTATACAAAAATTTTGTACTAAAAATACTACATTGTCATTATTTCCTCTTTGAGTGTCCTGTGGGTACTATGCAAATTCATTATAACTAAAAATTTAGAAGAAAATAAAAAGTTTTAGTGGTAAAATGGTAAGGAAAATTAAACTCGCAAGTTTAACTTAAACCTCAATTAAATAAAAAAATTTCGCTGCTGACCATTTTTTCTTTATTTTGAATCATTAAGGCATACGTCTATCAGATTAAAATGCTATTTTAGCAAATTTAATTTCACCAGATTTTTATTCCCGAAAGTGAAAAGATTGTGAGAATGCCCCATATATTGGGTTCAGTAATACGGAAATAATATGACTCCGTCTTAAATAGGGCGTCATCACCATGGCAACATAGAATCATTACCTATCATGCGATATCATTGAATTCATGACGTATGATAGGATATAATTGAATGAATAAAACTTTTACTAATACCTTTTTAAGCTTTGATTCGATTTTCATAAAATTCAAAATGACTGGACAAAATTCTGCAACGATTATATACAATAAATTTCAAACCATTCGGTTGGGTAGTTTTTCGCTGTTATGTGCGGACAGACAGCCGGACGGGCCAGACGACGACTTTAGGTGCTACGTATTTATATAATTAGGAAAGCACCGAAAAACATACATGAAATTACACTAAAATGTTTTTTTTAAATCAACGAAATACTTTTTAAAGCTATTTTCTGCTCAAATGTGCTAATACGAAATGAGAGTTTAAAAGATTTTTAAATCAGCGGGGTGGGGGGGGAGGGCGGAAGAAAACAGGCAAACATACCATAAAACGAAAAAATCCTAACGATATTCAAACGGGGCCACTACCAAAAGTAGCCATTTCAAAAAAAAAAAGGAAACAAAGTTAAAAAAGAAAAAAAAAGAGAGAAAGAAAGAAAGTAAAGAGAAAAAAAAGACTCGTCAAACTTGTATTATCCGGTTCAAAACATATGCACGTATAAAAATTTAAAAAAACAAAAACAAAAAAAAAAAAAAAAAAACAGACAGACGATTTGGTATATAAACTCCTTTGCAGATAATAACAAGAAAAGATTTTAAACGAAAGCGGATGAAACGCTTCCTCGCATCCATCTATCCCTTTCATCTCTACAATTGGCCGGAAAAACATTTTTACCATGAATGTATTGTGGTAGGACTTCAATCATAATAACGTCGAATCGGATCACAAATTTCCAATAAATATGGCAGCCGGCGTTGAACCGTGCTAAGTAAGCGCCGCCTCTACAAAATCGATTCCAACAAAATTTCAAACGAAAAGGCGGGCGAACTAATAGAACCACGATACATTTACGCCATCTATTTAAAAAATAGTTTGTGACCTATTTTCTCCTGTTTTGTTTAAGATCCTACTAGTCTATGTTCATGGTAGAAAGCTTCCATGAACGATCAATGGGTAACTACCGCCATCTATTAAGGCTGTTACCAAATTCAAACTAGTACTCATTCCAAAACCGTGAAATCGAATAGTTTTTTTTTTTCCTTTGTTGTTTTGTTTTTTCGATAAAAGGAGAATATATTTTTTTAAATATGCTGTCAAAGTCAGCCTTTTGAACCGAATTTTTGTACGTGACAGAGCCAGATAAAAAGAAAATCTGCGACCATAATGAGAAATATTGTCAGGTTCACTGTCACCAAAAGTGATTCAAGGAGACAAAAAACGGTACATTGGATTCTTAAATTGGGCATAAAAATTCAGTAAATCATACGAAGACGGAATGTGTCTATAAAGAAATCCTGTGTTAAGGGGACAAGGCACCCTCAAACTCACTTTTTTCTTTTCTTTTCTTCTTTTTTTTTTTTTTTTTTTTTTTACTTTCTTTAAATGCCATTCAAGGGCATACCATTATGGCATATATTTATCGCACAAGAAATTTAAAAAAAAATTAGGGGGATAAAAATAAAGAATTCTCCTGAATATTTTAAGCGTTATGAAGATCTTTTCAAAATGCCCCATGCACATTCCACATCAATTAAAATCCCCAATGTTTTTTATGCAAGTTTGGTTTATATATGCAAATAAAACATTGCATCGAATTTTCTATATTTAAATATGAAGGTAAAAAAAAAATATATTTTCTAAATTTTATGAAATTTTCACCCTTTTTGCATCCTACCCTTTTTGCATTAACTACCTTTAACTTTTCCGATTATATTCCGGCCCCACCAGTGGCCCAGATATTCTGCTCTCGAAGCTGGTATACGGGAGGTGCTGGGTTCGAACTCAATCGCGCCCGTCGGCCTAATCGTTCGGAGTTTTCCGTGAATTTTTTTTAACCTTGGATTTCATTGCGTAAATATGGGTTAGGTTCCCTTAGAAAGACCCTTTCCCCCTTCGGGCCTATATCCCTCGTGTTGATAATTGGCTGTCATAAAACAACACCAACATCAATTATATTTAGTTTTTAAAAAAAAAGTGTACAGTTTTATTTGTATATATAAACCAAACTTGCATAAAAAATATTGGGGATTTTAATTGATATGCAATGCACGTGGGACATTTTGAAAAAGTTTCATAACGCTTAAAAAAATCAGGAAAATTCCTTATTTTTATCCCCCCCCCCCCCAATTTTTTTTTAAATTTTTTGTGGGATAAATATATACCATAATGCATATAGTGTGAGTGTGCCCTTGAATGGTATTTGATGTGAAATTTAAAAAAAATAAAAAAAATGAGTTTGAGGGTTTCTTGTCTCCTTAAATGTAAAAAGAAAAACAAGTTGGAAATTGCTCGTCAAACGTGGCAAATGAGGTGTATTCGTACTATAACCAGGGGCGGCGCCAGAACTTGCCCGACGGGGGGGCACAGTATCCCCGACAGGGGGGCCTTACTTATAATATATATTAGAGGTCTCCACAAGCCCGGTACTGTTCCGAAGCCCGAGCTCAATAAAAGTTCCTTTCATTAAACTCGGGCCGGGCTTAATTTTATCTGAAAACTCGGTACGGGTTCGAGCTATATTTTAGCTCTTAAAAAGTTGGTCCGGGCCTGATTTCATTCTTCCCGGGACACGTCTGGGTTTTTTTCATTTTTTTCTGCAGATTTGGGCCGGACTGGCATTGTATTTTATACTGGATATCGACCGAAAATTCGGTTTTGTTTTCGTTTTCGGTCCGAAATCTGAGTTTAGGCGAAAATGCTATTAAAAATTCGGCCGCACCGAAACTCAACCAAAACTACCTGTCTTGAAAATGTCTCATTTCTTTTCTTCGTTAATTTTCGTTAAATTTTCAACATTACTGATTGATTTGAGCTGTATCGACTCAAATGACGCACTCTTTATTTAGTACTATGAACTTCACTGTTTATAATTATCAGTCATGTCTGACTCAAGACGTGAGTCCAAATTATAAAGCAAGAAATGCATATTTGACTAAACTTTGAAGACGCTTTTCACGTGCTCATTAAAAGCAGCAGACTTTACAGTAATTGAAAATTTTTAGTTTAAAACCGTAGAAGTGTTTCGAACATTGTTTGAGAAAGTTCTAGTATAACAGCTGATCATTTATAAAAATCATTTTAAAAGATAAATCGTATACCTAAAACATTTTTAATGAGATGAAATTCGTATCATTAGAAAATCATTCCGAGTTGCGGATGAATTAATTGCATTTTATTTTATATGGAAATAAAAAGTTTCGGTCAGAGGCACAGAGAGCCAACTTGGGCCACACGTATAGGTACATGTATAATTAATTAAATATTATGTATATTTAAGTATGTATTAATTACATAAAAAATTGGACGTTTTCGTTTTCGGCCGAAAATAGGAAGAGTACCGAAATTCAGTTTCGATTTCGGTCTTAAAAACCTGTTTCGGTCTATCCTTAATTTATAGTTCAGGATCTTTTTTCCCACGGTAATGTCGTACTAACTTTTCTCTTTTATTAGTGAAGTAAATGAATAATAAAAAATTTCTTTGTTTCTTTTTTTTCCCGTTTTTTAAATAACAGGTGGAATATGCTGGTTAATCACGTGAAAAACATAAAATTTTCGCGTCCGGATTTGGCAAAACCCGAAACGCGCAGATCTATAACACTCACATACTCCTATTTAAATTAGAGATGAATTTCAGAGGGCCAAACGATTTTTATTCAAAGCATAAATTTCGAAGCTTGTCAAAGAATATTATAGATAAATAAAGTGAAAAAAAGCTCTTAAGTTTATTTTTCAAACACCTCACTAGTATCCTAATCTTTATAGATGGACGAATCCGCAAAACAAAACAAAAGTTCCACTCTTTTGAGCATTACCCGAAAGGAAAAACTCTGCTTCTTACTCTTCTTCCACCCAGCAACCTCCCAATAAGAGGTCATTCCATATTACAGATTTTACGAGCACATATATGGCACATACACAGCAGTGTGTGAGCGACAAAGTATGAAACAGTTCTCCGGTTATGAATCGAACCACTGCACTGTAAAAAAAAAAATCTGCAAAGTTACTAAAGTTTTTCTAGGAAACTGGGATTCCTAGAAATTTTTATGTAACTGTAACAAGAAAAATTCCTGCAACAGACGCTGTTAGAGGAATTTTTGTTGTTGCCGTTACATAAAAAGTTCTAGGAATTCCAGTTTCTGAGAAAAACTTTAGTAACTTTACAGATTTTTTTTTTTTACAGTGTGCGAACCACCCCGCCCCTTAAGAAAATGCAAAGGCTTAGAAACAAGAGTCCCGCATCTGGTAAGATGGGTAACCATTTTTGTTACGCGGTTCATGTTCAGTCTGGCTTGGCCATGTATTTTAATGTCGAAGGTAACTTTAAAAAATCAGTTGACAAATCCCTATCGAAAACGCATGAAGTTACCAAAAATTATTTTAATTTAAATTTGTTTGTGAAAGTGTCATCGTGAAAACAAGCAGTTAAAACATTATACCTAACTAGGGTCCTGCCTGGGTAATAAATAAATTTTGCAGTCCTGCAAATTTTATTTAAAACCAAGCTGCAACCTGAACCGAACTCAACCAAAAATATTCCGTCTAGCCGCAATCCGATCGAACCCGGAATACTTAATTCCATTCCCAACAAACCCGGAATCGGAGAAAATTGATCCAAAATATAATGTAATAATAGGAAAATAGTGTGTAATCATATCTCCAACATTAATGTTATCTTTTATGTAGAAAAATAAACATGTAAGGAGTAGTTTTTCATCTGAAATTGATTCCTTCGCGGGTTGGATTATACCGGATCCAAACATTCAACTTAAAGTCAATCCGAAACTTATCAAAAAATTTTCGTTGACACAAAACCCGACCTGAACCAGACAACAAATTTTCTATTGATCCTAAACTGAAACACTTCAACCCGAACCCGCGACTCGACACAAAAATGATCTATCATTTAATACAGTTATGAAAAAAATAGCCTACAATCATATCTCAATATCAATTCTATCTTTTATGTAAAAAATAAACACGTAAAGCGACTCATTCATATTTAAATACATAATTTTCCATCTAAAACAATAGCTCAGACTTTCTTTTTGTAAAATTGAGCTAACTCGAACTTGGCTCGTAAATAATGTTATCAGGTCTCGTATCGCAAAAAAGCGGGACAAAGAGAAAAAGAGCGGGACAGGCGCTTGAAAATCGGGACATCCTAAGCACTACAATAAAACCTGTTAATACGGAACCAATGTAACAGAATAACAATTTAAACGGAAAAATTTCGCAATATCGGCTAAAACAGTACTATACAATTATAAAGGGAACAGTATATTTGCTAAGATTAAAACCTGTCTAAATTAGACAATTTTTCTGATTCTTTGTCGTTCCATCTTAACAGGTTGCTGTATTAAGTAGCTTCCTTTTTTCGTATTGAATGTATATGAATTATATTTTATCCATAAAGGGATGGTGTGAAATTAATAAGTCGAACTAGAGATTTTTAAATAATTAACAGTAATTTTATGACAATAATACTCACTTTATACATATCGCGTTTTATTTTTACTTTCTTCTATCTTTACAAAAAGAAAGTATTCGATTCATGAAAATTCTCGACTTCCGGTTTTCGACGTATTTACACGTTTTAGGGGTCAGAGGTTCCGAAAACCATGTTTTTACAAAATGTCTGTCTGTGGGTCTGTGTGTATGTGACACAAATTTTGTCGGCGCTCTATCTCAAGAAATAATGCACGGAATTTAATAAAAATTTACATTCCAGTAGTCCCTTACATAAATTGGTGCTGATTAGTTTTTGGTGTAAATCACCCAACAGGTAGCGCTGCTGTGCTGCATTTTTTGCGATTTCTGCAATAGCCCTATCTCAAGAACTAATGCACGGATTTTCATCAAACTTCAGATTCAGTTATTCCTTGATATGAATTGGTGTTGGTAACGTTTTGGTGTAAATCGCTCAACAGGTGGCGCTGCTATGCAGCATTTTTTCACGATTTCCACAATAGCTCAATCTCCAGAACTAATGCACGGATTTTCACCAAACTTCAGATTCAGTTACTCCTTGGCATGAATTGACGTTTTATACATTTTGGTGTAAATCACTGAACAGGTGGCGCTGCTATGCTGCATTTTTGCGATTTCCGCAATAGCTCTATCTCAAAAACTAATGTTTGGATTTTCAACAAACTTCAGATTCAGGTATACCTTGATATGAATTAGTGCTGTTTATGTTTTGGTGCAAATCGCTCAAAAGGTGGCGCTGCTATGCTGCATTTTTCAGAATTTCCACTATAGCTCTATCTCAAGAACTAATGCACAAATTTTCATCAAACTTCAGATTCAGTTATTCCTTGATATGAATTGGTGTTGGTAACGTTTTGGTGTAAATCGCTCAACAGGTGGCGCTGCTATGCAGCATTTTTTCACGATTTCCACAATAGCTCAATCTCCAGAACTAATGCACGGATTTTCACCAAACTTCAGATTCAGTTACTCCTTGGCATGAATTGACGTTTTATACATTTTGGTGTAAATCACTGAACAGGTGGCGCTGCTATGCTGCATTTTTGCGATTTCCGCAATAGCTCTATCTCAAAAACTAATGTTTGGATTTTCAACAAACTTCAGATTCAGGTATACCTTGATATGAATTAGTGCTGTTTATGTTTTGGTGCAAATCGCTCAAAAGGTGGCGCTGCTATGCTGCATTTTTCAGAATTTCCACTATAGCTCTATCTCAAGAACTAATGCACAAATTTTCATCAAACTTCAGATTCCGGTATACCTTGATATAAATTAGGGCTGTTTATGTTTTGGTGTAAATCGCTCAACAGGTGGCGCTGCTATACAACATTTTTCGGATTTTCCGCTACAGCTCTATCCCAAGAACTAAAGCACGAATTTTCATCAAATTTGAAATTCAGATATACTTTGATATGAATGCGTGCTAAATTGATGTAATTTCTTGTACTATTTAAATGATTTAATTGACGTGATTTATATAGAAGAAAGCTTTGTGATGGTCATAACATGCTAGTTTTCATTATTTTACATTTCAGCCGTTTTTGAAAAAGCGCAATTATTATTACGTACACTCTCAAGAAAACATTTCGTGAAACGTAAAAAGCACAGGCAGCAAGTTGCCGGAACACACCAGTGTTTGGAAGAGATTTTCTATTATTTGGAGAAATGTCCGTCTTTGGCTGGAGAATTTAAAAAAAAAAAAAAGCGAACTTTTCGTGTTTTGGAGGAAAAGAGCCATACATAAAAAATGAGTTTCTAATACAAAAAAGTAACATGCAGCACAGTTACGGGAACACCCCTGTGATTTGACGAAAATGCAACTTCGGGTAATTTTTACGTTAGATTAATGAATTTTCTGTATTTTGGGGAGAAATGGGCAAATCAAAACAGGTATTTTCGTGTTTTAATAATAATAATAAAAGAATTGAAGAAACACCTTAAACTGACGTACTTTTTTTAGAGTCACCAGACAGCGTGGTCGTCTAACTTCTGATAAGATACATAATTTAAATCTGAGACTAAAACTGAAACACAGAATTCTCAATAAAAATATAAATTAAAGGAAAACTTGTAAAATAGCTTATAACGTAAAAGTCCATTATTTTAATATCAGCTCAACCATAAAACAAAATTATGTTTGATGTTAAAAAGAAAAAAATCTTAAATTCATGCTTATTTTGAACTAGCCAAAGTTTAGAGGTCTGCATGGGCCGGGCTCAGGCCGATTTTCATTCATGCACTCGGGCCGGGTCGGGCTCAGGCCTAACTTCTGTTTTCCGTACCGATACGGGACAGGTTTCATTCTTCCTAGGTCTTCATAAGCCAATATTTTCAGTCCCGGTCTCGATTCAGCCCATATAAAAATCATTGTCTTGGCATGGATTGGTCCGTGCAAAAATCAGTAAAATTTGGCCCGGCCCAAAAATGTTTGAAAAAAGTGTATATATTTTTAAATCGACAATATTCTACATTTAAACATTAAAATTTATTCGTTTTAAAGAATAGTACATTTCTAGGCAATAATATAGTACAGTACGTGTGATAAAACGTGTGTAAAACAATCAGCCTATGACAGAATCCTGTCTTATACGGGAAAATGTATTGATCCATTCAAAATGAATATAATAATACATGAGAAAAGGATATAATACATTTACTCCTACTAAGAAGGGAACTTGTTTATAACGCGTTTTTTTTTTCTTTCCTGTGCGATTCTATCTTAGAAGATTTTATTGTATAGCCTTTTTCAGATTTTTAAGTCTCCAATACATAATATTTTTATTACGATATTAATTATAGCTGAAACATTTACAAACAAATAGAGATTCGTTAAAAAAAAAAAAAAAATGTATATCGCAACCTAGGGCGCTTCTTTAAAAATGAGGATTATAAACATGAAAAAAAAAGCTAAAATAAGTATTTTTGGCCAGAACTCCTCCTTTTAACAAAATCGACGTAAAAATCCATGTTTTGTAAAAATTCCGTCGGGCTCGGTCGGACTCGGGCCAAGATTTTAACTTTTTTTCCCGACCGGGCTCAAGCCAACCTTTTCGCTTTTTTTATCAGGCCAAGCAGGACCGGATTCAGGCCGAACTTTTAATTTGTATACCGTGCTGGGCCATTAATGTTTTTTGTACGCACCGAACTCGGTCCGAAGTTTTAACTTTTATACCGGGCCGGGCCGAAGTTTTCTTTTTATTAGTTGGGCTGGGGCCGGACCTGGAAATTTCTGCCTCTACAAAGATACTCTACCCTACTATAGACCTCTACGAAGTATAACTAAGTTATTAATTAAAAGTGTTCAGTCTAATACTACAATCAAGTTTAAATTATCAAGCAAGTTGGTATTCTGATGTACACGAATTTTTTTTATTCCTAAATACGAGCCTAAGACTCTAAAGACGAACTGTTAATTACAACCCTACACGGTTCGAGATATGACCGATCCGAAATCCGCAAAATATTTTTTGTCGAACCTGCAACTTGATCCCAAGCATGAAATGAAAAAAAAAAATCAATCCGTAATTTAAAACAATTCAGGAAAATAGTCATGCAATCATATCTCTAAAATCAATTTTATATTTCAAAAAATGAATGCATACATATACTCATTCATATACAAGTATCTTTTTTTATCATTTGAAATAATAATCTGGATTTTTCTTTGGAAAAATTTGGCGTACTCGAATCGACTCCCAAGGAACAAAACTCTAATCTGAGATGACTCGAAAATGGAAACACTAATCAACCCGACCAGCAGCAACATTTTAGAGCCAATGGCACAAATAGCAATTCGGGTAGAATCGGGTTATCTGACCCCATGCAAGATTTTAGTTGTTCCTATACCATCTTCCCGCAGTTTACAATGAAGTTATGTATGTACGTAATTATTTTCTCATTTAAATCTTCCATTTCTCTTCCTATATATAAAATAGAGATTAATATCCATATTATAAAATGAGACTCTACTGTATATTGAAATTAATGAACAAAGAAGAAATTTTTAGTTTGATAATAAGTTAGCTTGAATTTACTCACTTTATTTATAAAAATACTTATCCTACGCTTTTTAATAAGACGATCGAAGTAGGCAGATGAATTTCCACGTCCCGTCTCTTCTTGAAAACGTATTCTTATAGCTGACTAAGTTTGCGCTCAATCGAATAAACATTGAACAGGAATATAGTTGAGTTCTAGACAAAATGTATAAGGTTTTCGGTAACATCCGGCCGTTGTGACGGCAAACTTAAACCGACATGTGGTTAAATCCTTAAATTTTTTCATCGCTAAGGATGGTTGACTAAGGAAAAAAAATTTAATTTAGATTAAACTCGTAAAAATTGGACGTAATTTGTGTATGGTGAAAAATCGGGACGTCCCACGCAACTCGGTCACCTAGCAACATTACTCGTAAGTATCAAAACTCAACTCCAAACCCATCCGAACCCGAAACCGAACCCAACACAACGAAAAAGTTATCCTCTATCCGAGCCGTGGGTCGGGACGGGTGTTGGTAAAATTGGGCAACCTGAATCGATGCAGGACTCTAATTTGAGATATAATTCTGGACACTTTTTTGAAAAATCAGCTTAAACAAAACGGACGCGTAAGAAGCAAAAGTAATCCTAAAACCGAAAAAAATTAGAGCCAAGCCAATCTGACTTCCAAAGAAAAAAAATCTGCGGCAAGCTTATCCGTGGGTCGGATTTTCATAAACTAACCTAAGATCTTTTTAAAATTAACCTGCACCCGACTCGACACGACTCGGGTCGTGTGCAGGAAAAATCGGATTACCCGACCGGATGTTAGGACTCTCCACTCAAGTCAAAAAATTTTCCCCGACGACTATTAAATTTGACCCCGACGGGGGGGCCAGTTATGCCCGACGGGGGGGCATATGCCCCCCCGGTCCCCCCTCTGGCGCCGCCCTTGACTATAACTAGTTGTATAATTATTTTTTGCACCCCATATTGTATTGAATGTATATTTGTTTGCACTTCATAAGTGAATAGTCTATAACATTATTAAAATGCACTTTCAATATTTTTTTTCCCATTCCCCGTAATGTAACGGAACACTTTTGAATATCCCTGTCATTAAACTATGCATCCGATTTTCATAAAATTTGAAATGGCTCGACAAAATTTTCCAACAATTATATATTTAAAATTTCAGACCATTCGGAAGGCTGTAACATCATTAAAATGCACTTGCAATAATTTTTTTTCCCATTGGCTGTAATGTAACGGAACACTTTTGACTGTCCCTGTAATTAAACTATACATCCGATTTTCATAAAATTTGAAATGGCTCGACAAAATTTTGCGACAATTATATATTTAAAATTTCAGACCATTCGGAAGGCTGTAACATCACTAAAATGCACTGCAATAATTTTTCCCATAGGCCGTAATGTAAAAAAAAACTTTTGACTGACCCTGTAATTAAACTATACTTCCGATCTTCATAAAATTTGAAATGGCTGGACAAAATTTCGCAACAATTATATATTTAAAATTTCAGACCATTCGGTTGTGTAGTTTTTGCTCTATTATATGCGGACAGACAGACGGACGCACGGACGGAACGACGACTATAGGTGCTACGTATTTATATAACTACGAACGCACCTAAAAAAAGAAAAGAAAACAGTTTGAGCGGAAGAAATACCATGCTATTATAACTGCTAAGACGGAAACTTGTCTAAATCACATTCTCTCTTCAGTTGTTTGAGATTTCCTCTTAGTGGATACTAAATAAACACAATAATCGAATGCGATAAAATATCGCCAGCCTGCGATGGTTGTGTTGTTTAACTTTTGATAATTGATTTTTATTCTTTAGCGCTGAATCCGAAAATGACCTTCATTTTATCACATCAAGATTTTTTGCAAATCGTAAATTTCAATCGTAAAAAGCCAAAAAATAAAGAACATCTGATACTGAAAGATACAGGAAATGGTTGTGTTTCTTAACTTTTGTTAACTGATTTTTATATATCTTTTAGTGCTCAATTCGAAAACGACCTTCATTTTTAACCATCAAGGTCAGGATTTTTTCCAAATCGTAAATTTCAAAGTCAAACAAAAGCAAAATTTTGATACTATCAAATAGATGTGATAGTTTTGTTTTTTAAATTTTGATAATTGATTTTTATGTACTTTTTAGCACTAAATCTGAAAATGAATTTCATTTTTAACCATCACGTCAGAATTTTTCGCAAATCGTAAATTTCAAAGTTAAAAAGTAAAAAAAATCCAAAAAATTTGCAAAACATTCTGACATGATGATAAAAAATGAAGACCATTTTCGGATTCAGCGCTACAAAATACGTAAGAATCAATTATCAAAATCTAAGCAATATGGCACAATCCAAATTTTGCAGACTTGTGATATCTGAGGGGGATTCGCTAGAAATTGAAATGAATTCCATTCTGAAGAAGTTTCCGAAATAAAGAAGTTATAATTGTATGGGTCAAGGACTAAGGACTTCGGCAAGGACTAAGAGTCCTGCATCGGGTCGGGTTAACCACTGTTACCTTGACCCAAACCGTTTTTGATCGGGTCGGGTTCAGTAACGCCAACTTTTAAAAAATACGAGCCCCGTCCAATTCGACGAATGAAAATAACTTATTGGCCGAATTTATAAGAAAATCACAAAATAATTACAATAAATAATCAATCTTACATTTGCTGGCCTAACTGTTAAAACAAATATTATTTTTGACTAAAGTTTAATTTCAACTATTCAAATTGTTCAAAATTTAAATTTTATACCTACTAAGGGACTCAGCCCCCCTGCTCGCTAAGCTCACCAACCCCCCGCGTAGTCGCTTCGCCATTCCATTCGGCATCGCGAAGCAATCCCTATTTTCTAAGCCAACCACAGATCATTGTTTGTGCTTAAAAATAATTTAAATAGTTCAATTAAGCTCTATTCATAAGCTAATATTAGTTTTTGTTGCATTGCAATATCTCAATTTGTTTATTTTCAGCAAGCAAGTAAACCCTATTGTATTTCAATGAGAGTCTATGGAAATTTGGCGAAATACTGAAAATAGCGTTAAGTTGGCGTCGCTTTTGGCGACTAATTTTGGTCGCCAAGTTAGCGACAAACTAGGCGACGTTTGGCGACAGAGCCGGGCCCTCCCCCCCTTATTCCGTCAGAAAGATCTGACCAATCAGATGCGTTTTGCGGTATCTACGCAGATTTTCATTGGTCCATTTCTAAATCGTTACCTTTTTTTTATATATAGAAGGATACGTAATCAGTAATTTGCAATTTAGATAAGAAATTATGAAGCTATTAATTGAGGCTTTGATCTTTGTTACTACGCAATGAAAAATCACCGAAAATTGCGCCACTATGACACAATCATTTTTTTTTTTCAACATGATGTCACGTTTGCCATTAAAATTTTGCATGTGAACATTCGCACTCTTGACTTGAGGTTATAATCTGAATGCCGATGAAATCCACAAATTTACTCTTTTAGATGCATTCGTAGTAAAATATTTAGTTTTAAAAAAGAAAATACTCATTTTATTTTTACTGTGACGCCATTTTCACTCACTGATGCTCTCTGAGATGAGCATCACAATCTCAGTAACGGGGCTCTGCGGCTGAGTGGTCAAAGCACCAGTCAGCTAATCGCTTGTACGTAAGAGTTTGTGGGTTCGATTCCCGCTGGTTCCATTGCACACACACTTTGTGTGGAACTCCCAGGGTGTATTTCTCTTATGTTGTAATATTTCCTTATGCTATCTTGTCTCCGACTTATAAGCGGGCTCTCATGTCAAGCACATGTTTGTTATTCAGTCAAATAAATAAATAAATCTCAGTAATAGAGGAATGAAAAGATGTTGAAATGTAGCAGCTTTATGGGTAAAAATGCATTTTTTTCAATCGTGACGTCTTTTTCTATTCAAAAATTTTAAAAAGTTATTTTTAATTGTAATGTAAAAGTGGCATCCGTAGTGATATGGTAATTCCAATGTTTCCGTTCTCTCTACAACAATAGAAGTAACCCGATTGCCACTAATGGGAAGAAATTTCATAAGGGACATTTAAAATTAATGTATAAAAATGGAAATAAATTAAAAAATAGCTAGTACGGGATCTGCAAAGGAACATCTTTCATTTAAATAAAAAGAAAAGTGCCCAGTTAAACTGATGGCATTGAGCTCACAGGCTATTCACACTAATTGAATATTATACTCTTATTTCAAAGAATAATTCCCCTCAAAAAATAAATAAGAGGGTATTAGCCCTCGTCCCCCCCCCCTTTATACTTAACTAATGAACCTCCAAATCTAATCAGGGAAGCTCCTTAACATAATGAACCGGCATACCAAATTTGAAGCAAATCAGATAATTCTGCATGAAAAAAAACATTTCGCTAAATTAAGGGGGGCTATCCCCCCTTTCCCTCTTTATACTTAACTAATGAACCTCCAAATCTAATCAGGAAAGCTCCTTATTAGAATGAACCTAGAAAAAAGAAATAAAGTAAATTGGATAATTCTTCATGAAAACCCATTTATCTAAATTAATGGTAGGGGACTTGCCCCTCTTTCCCCATTTTTTACTTAACCAATGAACCTTCAAATTTAATCAAGGAAGCGCCATATCGGAATAAACCGGTATATCAAATTTGAAGCAAATCGAATAATTCTGCATGAAAAACCCATTTATCTAAATTAAGGGGAGGAGGACTAGCCCCCCTTTATACTTAACCAATGAACCCCCAAAACTAATCAGGGAAGCGCCTTATCAGAATGAACCTAGAAAAACAAACTAAAGCAAATTGGATGTTTCTATCAAGAGTTATCGCGTTACGTACATACATACATATGTACGTACATGCATACATATGTACGTACATGCATACATATGTACGTACATACATACATACAGAACCGGCGGGCACATTAGCTCTCAGGCTTTGATAGCCTATGAGCTAAAAAATAATTATGAAAATCGGTTCAGTAGAAAGCTCAGGGTTGATGACTAAAAAAATAGCCTGGCCTTTTAAATATATAGATTAGGTGGGCTCAAAACTTTTGAGTAAAATAACACATTCAAATTTTTTTCCTCAGTGCGTTTATGTGGAGAAGAGTTATTGGAAGAAAGAGAATTACTGAAGATAAGTCGAATTCAAACCATGGTTTTTCTAAGTGAATTATGAAAGTATAATAATTTAATCATAATTCAATTAACAATTTTATTAAATTACATTATCGTTAATTCTTTCCTATAAAAACATCAATATTTATTATAATTAGCATTAATAAAAAAAGTTCCCGTTTAAATTGTTGGCATTAAGCTCACAGAATCACACTAATTGTATATTATACTGTTATTTCAAAGAATACTGACTCCCGGAAAATAAAGAAATCGACAAAAAAACCCATTTAGCTAAATTAAGGGGAAGGGGATTATTTCCCCCCATTCCCCCCTCCTTTACACATAACTAATGAACTTCCACATCTAATCATGGAAGTGCCTTAAGCGGTATACCAAATTTGAAGCAAATCGGTTTATTCTGCATGAAAATCCCATTTATCTAAATTAAGGGGGATTAGTCCCTCCGTTCCCCCCCCTCTTTATGAGCGAATGAACCAATGAACTTCCAAATCTAATCAGGGAAGCTCCTTATCAGAAAAAAAAAGTTACACCAAATTTGAAACAAATCGGATAACTCTGCATGAAAAACCCATTTATCAAAATTAAAGGGGTGGGGGGGTTAGATACCATTCCCTCCTTTATACTTAGCTAATGTACTCCCAAAACTAATCAGGGAAGTACTGTATCAGAATCAACCTACATACCAAATTTGAAGAACATCGGATATTTCTATCAAGAGTTATCGCGTTACGTACATACACACGTACATTCGTGCGTACATACAGAACCTGTGGGCACATTAGCCCTCAGGCTTTGATAGCCTGTGAGCTGAAAATGCAAACTAAACTTCAAAAAACTAAATGTCAATAAAAGCCATACATTTTAGTCTCTCAAGTGCTTTATTGATTCAAGACATTAAAACAGATGGCAAAATACACACGAAATTTGTTTTCGAGAAAAATTTAATTATGCATCCCCTGAAGAGGCTTTTGGAGCTGCTGTAAATCCAATTGTTGTCCTTACTATTTTTAAAACAAAATTATTTTCAGAAAGTCAAGTCAACAAAACCACATTTTATTTCAGCGATTAAATAAATAAATAAATAAATAATGAAATATGTCAACAGAAATTGGGCGTATGGAGAAATCAAATTATTGAGTGGGCATGAGCCCCACGTGTACATATAAGTTGGTGAAACTGGCCGGGTTGGCGCTATATTTTTTCGACATATTTCGTTGACTTCTACTTTTTTCTGCGGCTCCTGTTGACTTACATAGTTTCGGGTTGGGTTTTGACACTTGCGGGTCGAATTCGGGTTGGCCCGACTTTTAAAAAAAAGTGCCCAAAATATTTTTCCGTGTTAAAAATCCATGTACAATAAGACATCCATAGTGAACACTCCTGAAAAGGGGGCACCTCTATTTAGCTAACACTTCTCAATTCCTAACGCTTATACATTTGACGTTTTTACCACTAAATAATGGACGTCTCCCAATTGACACACACGTAACATGTGTGTGTGTGCATCATAAATATGATACATGTGTTTTTGTGCGTATCAGACACGAAATATTGGTAATATTTTTCATACGTCGAGCGAAGAAAAATGGTTCTTAAACCTATCATAAAGAAAGAATATTCTATGATCACATTTTTTTTATACATTTTATATTTAATGCAGTAAATTGAATATACTCATACATATTCAAATATGTATTTATTTTCATCTGAAACATAGTTCTGCTCAAACTTTTGTGAAAATCCAACAACCCGACTTGCAAAAATACTAAATATGACACGAAAAAATAAAAATAATCAAGGGTGAGCTCGAACCGTGAAAAGAAAATTATGGTCATCCCGATCTAAAAAAGGAAAATTAGGAACAACCCAACCCGATGCAGGACTCTAGTCAGCGATGCTGATATTCAAAGGCTTTAGTAAACTTGAATATTAAAAAATATAGATTTGTCTATTTTTCTTTACAAAAGATAATCACTTCGAGTTCGTATCGGGTTGCGAGTTGAAATAATTCGGGTTTCAGTCGGGTTGCGGGTCACAAAGATTATTTTGGTGGGCTCAGGTCGGATTGGAGGCTCACTTCTAATGAAATTTTCGGGTTCAGAGTTGACTTCAAATGGAATTTTCGGCTTCGAGTCGGGTACAATCCGACCCGTGCAACACTTTAGTAGAGACTGTGATTATTTTAGATTTAGCCGTTTATGCCTCGAAGGTATTTTAAAGTACCATTAAAATAACTTTTTATAAGATTCATTTAATACATCGATTAGAAGTAATACAGTTTAGAATGAGTTATATATACTTTACTTTATCTTATTCCAAAAGCATTATTGGTTGCATAAAATAAAAATATTTTTAAAAGGATGATTTCTTTTGCTTTTGGATCTTTTCAGCTTTCTCTGTGTTGAAAGATTGGGGAAGAAAGTTTCAATTCGGAAATATCTCTATATTCCTTTTATAAGAACATTATATTAGTACATTTCCTAATTCTACAAAACGCTAAAAAAATATTTTATATAAAAGATTGAAGTGGGTTTATAAATATTGCGCAAAATCCCTATGAATTCAAATTTAATTGAATAATTTAATAGGCAAAATCCTTCTAAAATTTATTAAATGATTGTGTAAATCTTTTAACGTAATTTCAAATATTCCCGAAAAATGCTTTAGAAGATGAAATTTTTATGAATTCATTGTTTGGGACATGAAGGGTTAAATCGTTTAAAATATATCATTTTGACCGTACTAATAGTTATTCTATTTCTTCTAAAAGAAAATATGATTTTCTACATAACCTAGTTTTTTAAATAATAAACAGTCTTTTTAGAAGTTCTAAATATCCATTGATAACTTTCTCCGTGACACTTTAAATTTCATACACCTCATTAATGAATTATTTCTAAAGGCTTGCATCTAGATTAATCGATTTCTTTTGGCACCACATGATTAAATGCCAAAACTTAGTTTATTCGTTACATTTTGTTTCGCTTGAGCGCGAAAGCTTTAACGCTGCCTAACTGTAACATAAATCATTATTAAAGCATTCGCGTGTAAAAAATCGTCTGCTGTTGCATGTGAAATCGGATTAAAATGATTCTGTAAGGAATATCATTTTGAAATAACTGCCATTTAAATAAGATATTTGATAGTGGTGTCATTTTCCTCAGTAATTTCCAGATATTATCATTCTTTTTCGAATTTTTCTTATAATTTCAAAAATAATATCTTACTAGTATTCTTTTCAAGATGTTATCATTGAAAATAATAATTAGTTCTTTTTCGAACAAAAGCTGAAAAAGATATTATTATTCTTTTCTGCTTTTGTTCAGAAGTGAGAATTACGTCTGAAATAAAAGAGTTGCTTTAAAAAAAAATTAATAAATCTTAATAGTTAATTTAATATTAATGATTATGATGGTAACCTTATAGGTGTTAAAGAAGATCATTATTGGAGATGGGATTGTAATTCCAAATGCAGTTGTATTCTCCAAATTTAGCTTTGGTCTTTAAAAAAAAGATATCTGTTAAACTTTTGAAGGGCGGTGGGATATATTACATCTCACTCAATTTGAATCAAGATTTGTGCTGGAATCTTTCAGTTAAATTTTACTTTAAATGCCAAAACTTAGTTTAATGGTTACATTTTGTTTCGCTTGAGCTCGAAATTTAACGCTGCCTAACTGTAGCATAAATCATTATTAAACAATTCACTTGTAAAAGATCGTCTGCTGTTGCATGTGAAATCGGATTAAAAGGATTCTGTAAGGAATATCGTTTTGAAATAACTGTCATTGAAATAAAATATTTGATAGTGGTGTAATTTTCCCCAGTAATTTCCAGATAGTATTAATCTTTTTTGAAGACTCCTTTTCTGATTTTGTTCATAAGTGATAATTACGTCTGAAATAAAGGAGTTCCTTTAAAATAACCGGCCAAACCCACATAGCATTTTTAGTTTGCAGAAGATTTGCAGCAGTTTTGCTTTGAAAACCTGCAAATTTGCAGCAAGCTCAGCATGACAAGACTGAAAGTTCATAACAAGACTGCAGCAAGATAACGCAAACGCCGAAGTCACCATACTTTAAACTTGCAGCTAACTTGTCGTGCTAGTTAAATTCATGCTGTATCAAATTTATTGCAAATTAACGCCAAACAAGTAACCAAAAATACTGCAAAGTAATAATTTTACCATTGCATACTACCTGTTAACAAATGTTACACTATAAGTTTAACCCCTTCAAAGAGGCCCCACAGACCTCATATGGTCTACTGATGCGAACGCACAGTCAGAAGGTGCATGCATCGTTCTTATCACCATAAACAAGTTCAGTTAATATTTGTACTTTTCAATTCAAGCCTTTTTTGGTAATTGATAAGTACAATGTTTAAAAAAAGTGGTGCCAACCGAATAAAATTTCTGCAATTTCTGCGTATGTGCTGATTGTCTATTCTTTCAACAGAGGGATTTTTTATTTTCGTCAATTTCGTGAATTAAAGACAGTCTTGCCATCAATTTCACAACAAATTACTCATGCAAGTGGGTAATGGTATACCTTGCGGGAGATTTGCTAAGAATTTCTCAATTCGAATTTGCCACGGCAAGACAAGATAATATCAGAAAAAAATCAAACTTGCTTCTAATGTTCATGCTATCTGAGAATGTGAGTATTACTAGCGCACAGAGGGTTCCCTACAATAATTATATGATCAGTAACTGGGCATTGCATTACACAAATATATCATTAAAAGTTGTTATATAGAGTTTATAAACCGATGGCGTATAGAGTACACCGCCGGTGTGTTTATGTATGTCCAAACCGTCCGTGTATTTAAGGGTTAGTATCTCGGCTAATTACAGAAATATTTTTTCGAAAATCATTATCAACAATCTTTTTATACTTCTGCGACGATAGGTACCTTCAGCGCTCCTCAACTCCTTTGCTGAACGCCTGCAAATCGGAATTTGTGTGTAACGGAAAAATGCTATTTTCTCAAAAACTATGTGACCTAGGGTAACCGCTACAGTTTTCCTGCAAGGTTTAAAGTAATTTCTACTATTCCTAATTTTTTCATAATTTTAGATTCAGTAAATTCAGAAATAGAGGGGAATGACATATTTTTCCATAACCTTTTCGACGATATCTCTGAAAGTATAAAACCTAAAATTGAAGGAAATATATTTTTGAGTTCGGTGTTACAAAAGCTTTCATAGGATACCTTCCCACGATATAAAAAGAAAAGTTTTTTTTTTTTTTTTATAAGTAACTTAATTATTCCCTCTACATTTTTCCGAAAATATTTGTGAATGGTTAATAATCTATAAATATGTGGGTCAATGGCCTTTACTACTTCAGCCAATTTGAACTTTCCACGTTCATAGTTTACGAGTAAAATGGCTGTGACAGATGGACAGATAGACACAGGAGTGATCTTATAATGGTTCCGTTTTTACTTTTCAAGCAACGGAACACAAAAAATAAGAAATATCAATAGTTAATTTAATATTAATGCATTATTTGTACGTAGCTTATAGCAATCTCATAGGTATTAAAGCAGATTTAACTGTAGATGGGGTTGTAATTCCAAATGCAGTTGTATTCTTCTAATTTAGCTTTGGTCTTTAAAATAAGATATCTGTTAACCCCTTGAAGGGCGGTGGGATATATTATACCCCACTTAATTTTAATCAAGATTTGTGCCAGAATCTTTTAATTAAATTTTACTTTTATATGTTTGGTGGAAAAAAATTTTAAAATTGCATTTCGTCACTTTCAAAGACAGTTTTTTGAAAATTCCGGTGTGAATTCAACATTACAGAACCACAGTTGTTTGCCCATGAAAGAGTTAATGTTAATATTTTTCTCAGCTATTACTACTCCTCATTATTCATTTCAAAAAATATTCAACATTTATTCGCCAGCTCGATTAATTATGGGACTTGGAGAGCACTTTTCGTTTCCGAAATAATAGATGTGCTTTAAAATAAATAAATGTTGTTAATTAAGCTATACTAATAAAAGAAAGTTTTGTGTGTGTGTCTGTCGTCTGTCTGCGATGGCTAGCAAAATCTACCGTACGTACAAATATGAAAATTTTTGTGAGGTTACTGTAAGGCTTTTCCTGCTGCACCTGAGGCTCAAAATTTTAATATTTTGCTAATTAATTGAGATAATAATTTAGAAAGACAACAAACTCCCATCAAAAATTCATTTTTTTCATTGCGAGCTCGGAAAAGCGCTCGCGCATGCCTAGAAACGCTTTTACGCATTAGGAAGAAGCGAACATTGTAGAGAAGAACCGACCGTTCGATTTTCTTTGTGTTTTTCATACTTTTGATTTAACCTTAATCGATCAAACCACGCGGTACAGTTAAAATTGGAAGACATATACAGGAAGATAAAACTCTTACGTCTCAAATGCCGCAATCAATTCAAAAATATATCGCAGTAAAGGTTTTAAAAACATTTCAAAATGTACCTCTTTTCCGAAAAACGTTTTTCTCCCTTATGGGAACGTCCCTCCAGGGCGCAATTTTAAAGGTGCTGACAAACCAAATATATGTCCTTAAAGCGAAAACCTTCTTCTAATCGATGATGTAACCGGTTTTAAAAAATACGAATTTTAACCCTTTCAAATACACCGACAAACGCAGGTAAGTTAGCGCCTGTGGAGACGATATTTTTTCTACGTAAAAATAACTAATAGTCCGTATTTTAACACAGTCTTTTTAGAGCATCTCAATGCACCAGATTTACATCATCTTCAAAAACTTCGAAACGTTCGGACGGGTAGAACTATTTTTTACAAAATAAAATGTGTGATAATTCCGACGAAAACAGTAAAAACCCGAGTGTTTCTTCGCGGTTTCGCTCGCTTTCGACACAGTCAGCGGACACGCATTTTATATAACATATCTAAATCTCTAAACATTTGGACAAATATAGACGGCTTGCACATGACGTCACATGTCTGGCATCGCTTCATATGGCGCCCAAATACAAGGCGAATGTGGTGCTCTCCATTTGACTTATCAGACTTATTTGCAATATAATAATAAAAATAAGAAAGATCTAGATTAAACAGAAAGATAACGCGTGCTTTTACCGGCAAACGAGGAGTTCAGACGTTCCATGTGTGCTCCAGATGCAATAGTATCAGTCGTTGCTAATAGCAACGTGACGTCAATGCAAGTCGTCTATAAGTTGTGAAATTTATTATACTAAAAAACTAAACTCTGTGGCTATACAATCCATTAAGAATCTGGGCCGACAGTGCCCATCTCTGTTTTCTTGACCCTGGGCCCCGAGGTGCTATACAGCATGCGTCCCGGCCAGGTGGTCAGCCTAACGCGAGACCCTCGGTGTTTAGTTCCCAAGCAAGCTTGGTACTCATTTTATCGATCCCGAAGGAATGAAGGGCTGAGTGGACCTTGCCCAGTAGGGAGTCGAACTCGCGATCTGCGGTGCGGCAGTCAGAGGCTCTGGCCACTACACCACTGGGCTTGAAATTTATTATATTTTTGTGAAAAATAACATTTTGTAACGAAAGGAGAAATCCTATTATTCAAATGAAAAAGTCTTTTTACGAGCACATTTATCACTAAAAATGAATATTTTTTTCGCGATTTTTTTTCATTTAAAAATATAAATTCAGACAAAATCGAATTAAAGATTTAAAAAAAAAATCATATAAATTCATTTAAATGTATTATCACGGGCCCTGGAAACGCCAGGCGAGTCAGCTAGTTTATGTATAAAGAATTTTTTTAAACGGTTTTGATAAAATTTTATGAGTTTTATTACTTATACAATTGTAAATAGCGATGTAATTTCATTCTACACAATTAAACATCTGTAGCGCTTGTTGCATAGTCACTCCACCGCTTTTATAGAAAACGATTACTTGAATATACTGTGGAGCATTCCCATTGGTCAGAATAAAAATATTCTATAAAAGCGGTGGAGTGACTATGCTGCTAAAGTTGCAGATTTTTAACAGTGTAATTGCTTATGTTCCTTGTACTGGGTTTCAGAGTTAGCTATAATTAGTTTTTTAGCCCCGGTACGGTATACTATTTCTTTCTCCCAGCTTATTTTGTGTCATCTTCAAAAAATAACGTTACCTTACAGAAGCCAGCCGTAAAACAAAGCAGTACGTTTAAATACTCTATAGGAATTTTTTTAACTTATAAGCATAACACATTTTCAATTTTTATACCGTCGTATTGGAAAAAAAAAGTACTTTTAAATGTAATTTGCTTGAAAACTGCATCTCCATTTATTTTTGAAATATTAATTTTTTGTAGTTTTTGGAGCCATTTGCTTAATATTGGCAACAGAAGTACTCCATTTCTGTAGAAAGTAAAGGAAAACTAGTTTTAAAATATTAATTGTATATTTTTGTTGCCATTTTTTTCATAACAACCGAAAGAAAATGCAATTAAAATATGTGCTATTTTGAAAAAATGTAAGCGAATGATTTCTGTTAAAAGATGGAGCTATTATAAACTATATTTAATTTGAAGTATCTATATTAATGTTACAAACAAATAAAGGCGTATAAATCATTAAACAGCCGGTTTTTTTTTTTTTTTTTTTTTTTTTTTTTTTTTTTTTTTTGTCGAGTTTCTTTAATGACGGCATCTTTTTGTTGCATTTGTGTATTATTTCGCGATAGTCACGTCCTATGCCTGCTTTACTGTAGATGTTTAGTCAATGTGGAATTCTTAAGCGGATGCGAATGATGTCATTTTATATAAAATAAAAGCGTGTGCTGTAAGTCTTAAAATTTAAATATGTAGCCACTGTTTTTCGACAGGAATCACTGTCTCATTTAATGCCCATTTTACATTTAAATTTTCATATACCAATATTTCAGGCATTACAGTAGCCATTAGTATAGACCCTTTTTCACTTCTGTTTAACGTTAATATATTAAAACTCACGACACTTAATTTCAACTTTAAAAAAAACTTTTATCTTGCTTTATTGTACATATTAAAATCGAAAATTGTAATTTACATTTTCTTTACTTTTTCTAAAAACTAAAACACTTTTCTTTACTTTAAAAAGAACATATTCACGTATATCTTTAAAATTATGCTATTTACCATAATGCATTGTCCAATACTCTTTGGCACTTCTCTGAAAAACGTTTTCGTCCCTTCTGGGACTTCTTCAGTTCAAATGGTCCCAGAAGGGACGAAAACGTTTTTCAGAGAAGTGCCAAAGAGTATTGGACAATGCATTATGGTAAATAGCATAATTTTAAAGATATACGTGAATATGTTCTTTTTAAAGTAAAGAAAAGTGTTTTAGTTTTTAGAAAAAGTAAAGAAAATGTAAATTACAATTTTTGATTTTAATATGTACAATAAAGCAAAATAAAAGTTTTTTTAAAATGTAAATTAAGTGTCGTGAGTCTTAATATATTAATGTTAAACAGAAGTGAAAAGGGTCTATACTAATGGCTACTGTAATGCCTGAAATATTGGTATATGAAAATTTAAATTTAAATATGTTTTGTACTATTTATATATACATTTTTTTTTTCATCGGGGGCGACACTAAATTCTGTAAAAGCAGAATTCCTGTTTTCTAGTATTCCCTTTTATCTAGTCCAAAAAATATTCTAAAGTTAAACTGTATCTTTATTATTATTTTTTTTTTTTTTTTTTTTTTTTTTTTTTTTAGTAAAAATATAAATAAGTTCTTGTCACAATTGTTTTATTTTGTTTTTATTTTCGGTAACGTTGTACAGTCAAAATACAAAACAAGAAAGCAGAAGAAATTTAGTTAAAATTTCAAAATGCAAATCAACGTTAAAAATGCATCTCCGATAATTATCGCTCATAAACAGTACTGAGTGAATAGTTTTGTGTATCCCTGTAAATAAACGATAAATTCTGCACACTCTGTATTCTATAGCAAACATCTGGCAAGGGGCTATACGTATATAACGATATCAATGTATGGAGGAGTGGGGAGGTTTGGCACTCGATATCGTAAGATATCTATATGGGGGGGGGGTGTTGTCTTTTGATGTCGTTATCTTTTTGATCCAACCAATTTTTTCTTTTTTAACCATTTGGAAAAATGGTTATTGTCCTCGGTCAGGGTAGAAAATCAAAAACATATCTGAAGCGTTTTATTAGTTGAATCCCGCATTTTATTCGTTTTCCGAATGGTCTGTACAGTAATCTGTATTTTCCCTTTACTTTCAACAGAGATGGATACTTCTGTTGCTACTATGACAAAAAAGTAATAAAAACTACCAAAAAAAATTAATAACTCAGAAACAAATTGAGATACAGCTTTCAAACAAATTGCAATTAAAAATGCATTTTTTTTCTCTATACGACGATATAAAAAGAAATATTGCGGGATGTTTAGAAGTTTAAAAAGGAAATTTCATTTAAATTTTTTTCATGATTATTCCAAGAATATTAATGTTTAATCATTGGCATACGTAATGTATGACTAGCTCCTTAAAAGTTTAAAAATTTGCAGTACCGAAAATTGTAAAACTGAAATTTCTTTTAAAATTTGTTCATGATGAGTCCAGGAATATGAATGTTTAATCCATGGCGTACGTAATGTATGACCAGCTCCATGGGATTTTTATGTCTTAAATTTTACACTTTGAAAAAATCATTTTCCAAATGATCGTTGTAATTTGTTAAATTGCATTTTTTTTTCTTGTTAACTTTTTCTTTGCATCAGAACAATCTGTTAACTTTTTTCTTAGTCTGTTATCTATTTTTATGAAAATACAAAGCTATTATCAAAACCATTAAATAATTATTATAAAATCATTTTATTCAAAATTACGGAATATCCCAACGTTCGGCCTTCCTATTCTTCAGCCATATGAGCATATAATGCGCTGTTAGCGAAATCAAGTTCGAAATGATACTTGTTATTTTTACCCGACTACGGCAAAGCCAAAGGAGGGTTATGATTTTGACAGGCTATGTATGTATGTATGTATGTATGTATGTATGTATGTATGTATGTATGTTCATCTGTTCCCTCGTAACTTCTAAACCACTAATCAGAATTCGACAAATGACATATCATTAGAAGCGTCTTAATTGTCCGCTGGTTATAGGCTATATAGATTTTCACCAAATTCAATGTGGCGCCTTCTAGCGGACAAAATATACAGAGTAAAAAAATAAAGTTAAGCTAGATATGCCGTGTTTGGTATCATTTTAAAGCGCTTCACTTCAAAACCATAGAGGGTTTGTTTATAAGTGCCTTGGATCATAATAAGTTGCTTAAAAATCCACATGACAGTCAATCGTTAGCAGAATTAGATAGATTAAGAAATCTTCCTAGGTCATCTTAATACATGAAACCTTCAATCTACATTACACATTTACACATTACACTAACGACCTCATCCACTAATCGGTCCATTACCCATTTGCTGCCATCGACGGATATGTGCGTCACTACTACCAAATACTGGAAGCGTCATACGTCAAAAAATAAAGTTAAGATAAATATGCCGTGTTTGGTATCATTCAAAAGCGCTTTACTTGTACATTTTGAATATATCTATATATTACTAGCATTTGCTTGTGACTTTACCTGTATTCATGGGGTACTTTTATACTTTTTCAGCGTAGTTTTTTGTCGTAGTTGGGTTTTAGTTTTTTTACTTTATCTTGTTACTAGTAAAACTAGTCGTATGTGGCACTCCCAAAACTTTCTTCTATCTCATACATGTTAATACTTCCTGATAAATACAACACAGCAGCGCCACCGGTTAGGTGATTTGCACCAAAATCGAATCAGCAACAACTTACGTGAACTTCTAATTGAGTTTGAAGTTTGATTAAAATTCGTGCATTAGTTTTTGAGATAGAGCTATTGCGGAAATAGTGAAAAGTTCTGCATAGCAGTGGCACCTGTTGGGCAATTTACACCAAAAACTTATCAGGATCAATTTATATCTGGGACTAATTGAACCTAAAGTTAGATGAAAATTCCTGCATTAGTTCTTGAGATACATCTATTGCGGAAAATCGTCAAAAATTGCAGCATAGTAGCGCCATCTGTTGTGCGATTTACACCATAAACTACATGGCACAAATTTATATCAGGGACTAACTGAATCTGAAGTTTGATGAAAATTCGTGCATTAGTTCCTGAGATAGAGCTATTGCGATAATCATGAATAATGCAGCATAATAGCGCCACCTATTGGGCGATTTACACCAAAAAGTTATCAGCTCCAAATTATATCGAGGACTAACTGAATCTGAAGTTTGATGAAAATTCGTGCTTTAGTTTCTGAGATAGAGCTATTGCGATAATCGTGAATACAGCGCCACTTATTGGGCGATTTACACAAAAAAGTTAGCAACACCAAATTATATCAAGGACTAACAGAATCTGAAGTTTTCTGAAAATCCGTGCTTTAATTCTTGGATATAGCTATTGTGGAAATCATGAATAATGCAGCATAGCAGCGCCACCTGTTGGGCGATTTACACCAAAAAATAATCAGTACCAAGTCATATCAGGGAATAACTTAATCTAAAGTTTTATTAAATTCCGTTCCAGTAATAATAAATATGTAAATTCCAGCGAAGAGCCTTTACAGATCGATTTCAAAAATAGCAAGTTAATTTATACATCAAGATTTTATTTACCATCAATAATCCGAGAATCAATAGAGATATTTTTACGCAACAAGAATATTTGCAATGATTCAGTGTCCATAGAATTACCTAAAATTTGGAAAGAGATGCTATGTAATTTTAGTAACAATAGTAAAAATTAATCCACGCTCGCAAATAGCCAAGATAATATTATTTTTATTTTATATTTTGCAATGCTTTTCATTATGCATGTTGTCTCGTGACATTGTTTACCATGTTATTGTTTTGTTAAATTATATGAAAATTAATCCACGCTCACAAATAGCTAATTTAATTTTAATTTAATTTTATGGTTGCAATATTTTTCATTATGCATCATGTCTCGTGACATTGTTTACTAGGTTTATTGTTTTAAAATATTTTGCGAAAGTATTTTCTATCATAAATGATTTTGAAAATGTCGCCGTTGGTGCGACGAAACGATCGTCAATCTTAATAAAGATTTTCTATCACTTTTTATAGCATTTTTAACTTTATCTAAATTCCGTTCATTAGTTCTTGAGATAGAGAGCCCACAAAATTTGTGTCCCACACAGATAGACAGACTCACAGTCAGACATTATGTAAAAACAAGTTTTTTCGTGATCTCTGACCCTTAGAAAGTATAAATCCGTTAAAAACCGGAATTCGAAAATTTTCGAAATAAGAAATTTTGCCAACTTCCTCCCCATATAAGGGGCAAGTTCAAGAAGACAATACTGCTGTTGCATGCATTATGTAACAAAAGGCTGTATTATGGCTGTGTATGTGTATGTATTAAGGCTGTTCTCAAATCCAAAAGGGCAACTTCCTGACATAAGTTTTAATTTATTTTTGTTCGAAAATGCATGAAACTAGCTGGTGTTGTTCAGAAACTATGTCATCGAACTGTTTTTTCCGGTTTTTTGCAAACGCAATAGATCTTTCAGAAAATAATATCAAAGTGGACCTTTCGAACCGAATTTCCGCGCGAATGTAGAAAAATCACTGAAGAGCGGGCGAAAAACGGGTTTGTCACGTGATCGATATCGCTTATAAATCAATGGGTAATTGATTGATCAAAAAATGGAAAAAACAGTTCAAAATCGCTTCCATGGCCAGTCTTTCCGTTAAAAAATGAATTTGTAAATGCGTCAGAACGTTTTTCGCTTGTTTAGCGGAGCAGTTAAGAACAGCCTTAAGTACTTTCAAAGTGAAAGTATTTCCTTAACCCGGGAGAACTCGCTGCATGAGATTTTCTCTCACAGTCGTACTTTTTTAAGACTCTTATTTAAATCATTTTTCATTTTAATTAAAATTTCAAAATGTTTTACAATTATTTTACCTATTTTGTGAATAAAAGTACTAAGCCAACCAAAAAAAGTTGATATTATATGAATGTAAAGTAAAAGAAAAGCAACTGGGCATTCTCACTAGCGAGTTCTCCCGGGTTAACGTGTTATTTGGTGTAATTTCATGTATAATAGGGATATTTTATTGACTTCTCTTAATTTAAATCAGTAAAATATGCGAATAATAAATGTATTGGCGATTCAAACGCTCGAGTACGCCATCTGGTGCAGGAAAGATGTAACTTCTCCCTTCAGGAAAATCTCATGCAAGCACATTGCATTACGTGTATTTTTGATTTGTTCAGAATGATTATTTTTTTGCACAATTTCAGATTTCAAGTGATATTTCTGTTCTGTGTTATATGACAAATTAATATCTATCCTAATTTGAATATCTAAGGCTTTCAAACGCATTTACAATGAAGAATTATTTCAATGGCACTTTAGCACAAGTTAATGGGAAATTAAAGGAACGATTTTCCTGTACCGAAGGCTGCGTTCAGCGCCTCTATAGGCCGTTTTAAGCCCCAATATCGTTATAAAAGTATGAAAAGAAAAAAAAATTAAACACTGATAACGATATCATTAGAGAGGGGGGGGGGGGGGGGGCGAGGCTTCAAGGAATGATAACGTATGATATCGTAAAGGGGGGAGGAGTCGAAAATTGCCAAAAAGTTGATAACGTTATATATGTACAGCCCCTAATGCACCTCAATAATGTATACTAATTTCATTATGTTTAAAATATTATAACCTCATTAAAATATGCTGCAAACGATTTTTCCCCGTAGACCATTAATTAATCTTGAGTGTGTAGTTGAATTCTTCGGTCTCACCCTGTAAATTAATGACAAACACTTTGCAGTCTATATTCACCAGAAAACATGTTTCAGAGCACTTCAAAAATCTCTATAAATTTCGTTATGTTTGAAATAGTGTAACATCATTAAAATACTGTGCAATCGATTTTTGTTCAAGGACCATAATGTAATGGAATTCATTCGATTTGCCTCTGTAAGGTGCTATACATATGTAACGCTATCATATTTTTGGAAATTTTGGACCCCCTTCCCCCGTAACGATATCACAGTTTTCCTAGAACACTTTCCCTTCCCCTAATGATATCGTTATCAGTGTCTAAAAATTCGTTTTATGTTTACATTTTTTTTCTTTTTATACGTTTACAACGATTTATAGATATGATTATACATTTATTATTCGCATATTCTACTGATTTAAATGAAGAGAAGAACTCAATAAAATATCACTATTATATATGAAGTAACTTTATATCGAATAACATTTTAAATAAATACAGTTTAAAAGTATTTAATAATAGCTTTTTGTTACGTAATGCATTCAAGAATAATATTTTCTTTTTGCGCTTACTCCCTGCAACGGACTAAGCAGAACTTTTTTTATAAACAGACAACATTTTCCCCCACTTGTTACTATTAAATATTAGCTGTTTAACCCGTTCTAGAATTTAACGGGAGTTCATGAATTTAATTCTAAAACCAAAATTAAAAATAACTATTCGATTTAGTAAAATATTTTTTTACTACTGCGCATTTTTTTTTTAATGAAATTTGATTTATCCTGTTACTATGGCAGCAGACGATAAAAAGCTATCCTTGGAATAAGTGAATAAATAGAATGAAAAGTTTTGTTGATGTTTGTGATAAAATGTTACCTAATGTCTAATGTCTCTAATTATTTGCATGTGAGGTAAAAGAACTATCGTAATACTCGCTGGAGCTTTTACTATTGCAGCATGGCGTATGTAATATGTATATCTCTAATTATTTGCATGTGTGGTAAAAGAATTATCGTAATACCAATTGCAGCGTGGCGTACGTAATATGTATATCTGGTTAAAGAACTCGCGCGATTACGGGTTTGAACATAAAGAAAAAGGACTTTATTGTGAGTTTTTAATTGTTGGCAACGGCTATAACAAAAAATGTTTAAATTTGATTGGAAATTGCTGTTAAATTTGTAGTTTTTTATTAATTAAAAATTAACTATAAGTTATTTCGATTACGGATTACTTTAGTTGCCTCGGCTGTGTTTTAATACACATGTAACGTAACATTTCACAATTCTGGCTTCCAAACTGTGGATTTGTATAGAATTACAGACAGACAAATTTTCATTTTTATATATTAGATAACAAGCATTACTTCGTACCTGGTTTCGCTTATAACGCATTATCTGAGAATATGACAGAAGAATAAGATAGCTGTAAAAATGGAATGATTTCACAATCAATGCATGTTCATTGTAATGATGTCTACTAACGATAATTTTACACGCCTTGAATTTAGTAATTTTCAAATTTCGAAAAATCTACGAAAAATTTTCAAAGTTATATATATGTAGATTGATTCACTTTCATCGATGTTGGATTTCCCTTTCGTTTCGTGTTTGATCCAGTATTGGTGACTCACCAAAGAAGTTGGAACTAGACTGGAACTACTGTATTCCTTCTTCCATGGTGGCTCACAAACATTATTCCATCGTGTGCTGCAGTTTGCAGCCTTGCCAGTAAATAATAGTAATAATAATAAAAATTAAATGCAAAAAATCAAAAAACTCGACTGCTTAAAAAGCGAACTAATTAATTATTTCTCATCAATGTGAAACTATTTTTTATATTACTTACCTATTTTTGTTATTTACTTGTATTGATGACTTTTAGTTGTGTTTAAGCAGTAAAATTAAAAATAGAACGAAACAATACAAATGTTGGGTATCTCAATATCAGGCAAGAAAGGAGGCTTCATCAGTTATCATTTCCAATGCACTAGTAATTGGCAGTAAAAAATCCGATTATACATTATAAATAGATTTTCTGTGACATTCTTAACAAATATTAAAAGACATGTATCAACTGTTGGAAATAAAAGCCTAGTCTCTTTCATAAAATGATTTCAATAAACTTGATGCACATTCTTGTAAATGCATTAAATTTATAAAATATCAAATCAAGATAAGTCTTCTCATTCGTACAATTTATATTTTATAAGTTGTTAAAAGGGAAGATGCTTTAAATAAAACAAAACACTTACTAAACTAAATTTCAGTAAAAGATCGTAGAGACCAGGTATGATGGTATTTTTTTAAAGCACATAATGGAAATGTACTTGCACACTTTCACGGTAACTAAATATTATCATTAAAAAATTTTAGAAGAATAGAGCATTTCACATGAAAACCATCCCAAAGCATACCTTTTTTTTGCAGAAGTACATGCATGCGAAATTAACTTATAAATAACGGGAGATCTTGATAGCCATGTATGTAAACAACGCCCTTGTACAGCAATTACTTTAAATGAGCTTTTTATAAATTATACAGATTTAGATGGGGATATTCCAAATATGGGTTCGGAGCCTGAAAATTCTTAAATATGAAAATTATTATTCCTAAAAGATATTATTTGCCCTATGTTGAAACGTCACATTTCAAAAGCCTACTATATAGCTGTGCAAGGTGACGTCACGAACTGGTTTTTGCTGCTGCTGTAGGACAGCTATCGCTACCTTTATCAATGCTTTCTTTATTTGTGTGTCCTATAGCTTTTTTCATTGTTCTCCGGTAAAAGTCACGTGATGTGAACTGCTCTATAAATCAGTTTCAACCACGTGACTATCAATTTTCCACCAACCAAACAAAATCACCGGTTTTTTAGAGGTCAACCAATGAAAGTGGAGAAACTCGGGGAAAATTGGACGGCAAACAAGAAACATTCACGAGGTTGTTAAGTTAGTTGCTACGGTTTGAAGTCAGTTGAAACTATAGCACCTAGAATGCATAGTGTGGAAATCGGCTATCCCTGTAATTATAGCGCCTAGAATATATAGTGTGGAAATCGGCTATCCCTGTAATAAGGAAAGGGCATGTTTACAAACAAACACTTCCATCAACCAATCTACCAACTACATATTTGTTATAACGATCATTGCAGGAATAGTCTTGGCGATGTAGGCCAATCATATCAGAGACCTGTTAAACGTAGACCAATCAAATTTCCCTAGCTCATGTGTGGAGGTAGGATTCGTAATGAATGAACAGGTTTTTCTTGCTAACCAACATTAATCCGACCAACAGTGACGTCTGCTGCCCTTTCCTTATACTTAAACAAGCGCTAAAATATTGTATTCCTTAAATGTGCAACGATGCTACTGAAATATGAAGATCGCAGCGACATCTGCAGGATATTTTCTACAACTGCAAGATATTGCTAGTCTATACAATGTAATACGAAAATTCCGCAGATGTCGCTGCGATCGACACTTGGGATTTTAGCAGTATCGTCGCACATTTAAGGGATACAAATTTTTAGCACTGTTTGGATAGCGTATTTCCACACTAGGTATTCTAGACGCTGTACCTGTAATAGGGCAGTTGCAATTGACGTCATGCTGGAGGTCACACACTACAAATAGGCAGTTCTGATTGGTGGAACTACCCTGACCTCCACTTGAAATACAATGACTATCAGCTGATTGCAACTTCCCTATACTTAAAAAAGCGCTAAAATATTGTATCCGTTAAATGTGCAACGATGCTACTGAAATATAAAGATCTCAGTGACGTCTGCAGGATATTTTCTAAAACTGCAAGAATATTGCTATCTGTTGTAAAATGTTTGACTGTTGAATAAGGAATATTTAGTAGAAGAGGAATAGACCTTTTATTTCTGCTGGAAATAAAGGTGTAGTAAAATAAGTTGAAACAATGTCAGCTAAGGTTCTGTGCAGAATTATTTTGTTGTAAATAATTTTTATCAGCACTTCTAGAATTCCTACTGACAAAAATTGCATCGAGAATTATACCTCCTCTATAATTCTATGAAATGTAACCCAGATTTAAAATCATATCTTTATTTAGATAAACTGTGAGCTAAGAATAAAAATACTTATTTTCATTCCTTAGAGGAATTAATGCCCACACATAAAAAAAGAACAACTTTTGGTATCTCACTTTTTTTACTTATTTATCTTCAAAAAATGTAAAAAAATAATGATTGCCATACCTAAATAAGTCGCACATCACATATATAAATAAAAGACAGAAATATTTAGCAAAATTGTTTATTTGAAATATTCAACATAAAAGGGCATTTTTTTATTTTTGTTAAAAAAATGAACTGGAAAGTATGAGAGACAACGTCTTGGCATTTTTATCATAATCAAATTGAATAGGGTTCTTTTGGAACCATAAATATGTATTAATTATATTAAAATGCCATTCATACAATAAATTTCTAGTCTAAACTGTTAAAAGTTATGAGAATATACATTTTCTGACGATTTCTTTTTTTTCAACTGCATGACTATTTGTTCGTTTGGAACAATAATATTCATTTCAATTGCTTCATAATAATATAGCCTTCTCATAAAATTGAATAATAGATACGAAAACAACAGGAAATGCATATAAAATATACTTATCAAATTCCATTTGGAATTCCACTCCTTCCATGCTGTGTAAAAGGTTAGAACATCTCCATAACATTGTAAACTTCTCTTATAACGGTAGGCTGTTATACACATAACTTATTTTTTGAAAAAGAACCAACGGAATTTTTGTGGAACACAGTAGTCGATGTTGCCTTGAACATAGTGCATATCGAGACATATATGCGCCGTTCTTACGTCTCCTTCGGACTCTTTAAAAAATTCTTTGCAATCTACATGCAGAGATAAATCACCATATCAATTATCTTTATCACACGAGCACTTAAACCAATAAAACTATCGGCATATAAAGACATCGCATTCCATCACGTACAAAACACAACTTCAGAATTACACCCCAACGACTTATCTGCGAATCTGTTCAAAAACAACCACGAAAAAAAAGAATTGCAACTGTCATTTGGCGAAGGCAAAGGGTTGCCGGACAACGAAAAATTCGCCAAACACAAAGCGAAAGACACCGAACACAAGGCTGTACAGGCCGCGAAGACTGCAAAATATCGGGATGCCAAATAAGAGATAAAAGGATGCAAACGTAAGAAATAAAGTAATTTAAATTATACTGACAAAAAAAAATTAAATCTGATTTAATATCAGAATCCGGTGACGTCATGTAAAGACAAAAATTGAAACAACCGAAATGAAATAATGTTTGAAGCCATCGGCTAAATAAAAACGTAGAAAAATGAATAAATAAAAAAAAAATACCGATGACTGTGCTAGCAGGGAAACAAAATAACAAGGGTTACAGAAAAAGGAAGGGGAAAAAAGTAAATGAATTAAAATGGTATAAGCTACCAAAAGAAGGAGATAAAAATGAAATGTGGTAAAATTACCACACTATCTGTACAATGTAACACGAAAATCCCGCATATGTCGCTGCGATCGACTCTTTGGATGTCAGAAGTATCGTCGCACAGGCACATTTAAGGGATACTTATTCTAGACGCTTCCTCCATAATGTTCAATCTCCTCTACGTCTAAGCGACCCGATCGTCGTTGGTGAACAGATTCAACATTTTATAGAAACTTGGCTTAAGTCGAATTCCTATCTTACCAACCAATCAACCAACCCGTTTGTTTATTTGGGTTTTCTGATTATTGTAATGGCGCCACAATTTTTCAACCCTAAAGTTATGAATCGATTCAAAAAATTTTTATTGACCGAAGCCATGGTTGATGTCACACTAGATTGTGATGGAGAAAGCTTAAAAGCACATAAAATAATTCTTTCAGCTTACAGTCCTTTCTTCAAGTCTTTGTTTTTAAAAAACCCTTGCAAGCACCCTGTTGTGATACTGAAAGACATGAAGTATACAGAACTCAAACTAGTAATAGATTTTATTTATTGTGGTGAAGTTATTATAGCCGAGAACCAGTTATCAGCTTTCATAAAAATTGCACAAACTTTAAGGGTGAAAGGATTGGGAGAAGTGAAGTTACTAAATAACCAGTCTAATGGTGAAACTGAAAACTCATGTGATGACGGATCCGACGATCCGACTGGTAATACATCAAAAAATCAATCTGATGATAAATTTGTTTTTAAGTGGAATAACAACACGAATGTGATGAACGAATTGAAAAACTTTTTATCCAGTGAAACCATGGTCGATGTCACACTGGGCTGTGATGGGCAGAGTTTAAAAGCACACAAAATAGTTCTTTCTGCATACAGTTCTTTTTTCAGGTCTTTGTTTTTAGAAAACCCTTGTAAGCACCCTATTGTGATACTAAAAGACATGAAATATACAGAGCTCAAATCAGTCATAGACTTTATGTATTCTAGTGAAAAAATAACCAAAGACCAGTTATCAGCTGTGATAAAAACTGCACGGACTTTAAAAGTGAAAGAACTTATGGAAATGGAGTTGCAAAGTAGTCCGTCTAGTGATGAATCTGGAAATCCAGTGGGTGATGATTCAAATAATCAAAGTAGTGATGAATTGTCTCCTCAGCCAGTTGGCATGATAGATGTTTCAAACTGGACAATTATGCAGAAACGATCACTAAGTGACCAAAATGTCGATGGTGGTTTCATAACAGAAATTAAGCAAGAAGTCATATCTGATGATGATGACACGGAAGTTAGTGCTTCTTGCACAAAAACTTCAACTGCATCTTCACAATCCAATGATGCAAATCCTTCCCTCAAATCTGAACAAGATCAACCAGTTGAAGAAAGTGCACTCGAAGAAAGTTTCGATGTCTCTACACGAAATAATATATTCCAACAACTCTCAATGATAAATAATGTAAGTAGTTTTTTAGCTCACAGGCTATCAAAGACAGAGAGCTAATGTGCCCGCAGGTTCTGTATGTATGTAACTTGATAACTCTTAATAGAAATATCCTATTTACTTCAATTTTTTTTTCTATGTTCATTCTCATAAGATGCTTCCCTGGTTAGTTTTGGGGGTTCATTGGTTAAGTATAAAGGGGGCTATGGGGAGCCAATCCCTCCCTTAACTTAGATAAATGGGTTTTTCATGCAGAATTATCAGATTTGCTTCAGTTTTGGTATACCGGTTAATTATGATAAGGCGCTTCCCTGATTAGATTTGGAGGTTCATCGGTTAAATATAAAGGGGGAGGGAGGAACGCAGGGTTGTAAAAAACCCGGGTTTTTTGTTAAAAACCCAGCACGGGAGGGTTTTATTAAAAAACCCGGGTTAAATGGGTAATTTTCCCCGGGTAAATTGGTTACTAAATTTTGGTACTTTGCAAGATTTATCCATTGAAATTTTGAAAATTCTCAGAGGAGTTACTCAGGGAAAATTTAATTTTTTGCTTAGGAAAGCGCAAGAAATTTGATTGCCGAAACAAGTGGCAATCCTGATCTCAAATACAATCTTTGTAAACAAACACTTCATAGTCTAATAGATGGGAATGACTTCATAGTCTTAATAAGGATCTCAATATTTTTCTCTGTTCTTAAAATACATATATATTATATGATCCCTTTAATTTAAATAACAAATTTTAAATTGCAAAGCTATCAATTGTGTTATTTAATAATAAAATATAAATATAACTTAAAAAAAACTTGCTCCTTTGAAATTATCATAAGATTAGCAAATGTTGATAAAAAATATCTTACAACAAAAATGTTTCTTATGTATATACAGGGTGTCCACTCTCAACGGCGTCCAATAGCTAATTCCTAAACCGTTACTCATACACATATAGTTTAAATATTACAAAAATGTTTTCATTTGAGGCAAAGAAATATTTTAAAAGCGATTTGGGTCAATAAAAACATTTCTTAAATTATGAAATTTAAGTGTTTATACAGCCCAAGGTGCTATAAGTTATATTTAGTAAAACTTTCCTATTACACTGACAAGACAGACAAAAAAAGTCCCGTTCATATAACACTAAAATTGACTGAGTTATGAAACTTTAAAAATGCATGACTTATATCACTTTTCTGCATCTGAACACAAATGAGTTTGGCCATGCTTTGAGGGGTCATATCCTAAGTACTTAAAAGTATTCAAAGAACTTTTCATGTGTATCAGCCCTTTGAAAAAAATAGTAAAGTGTTATGATTGAGTTAACTTTTATTAAGTTTCAGATTGTCTAAAATTATTGTATTTTAACATATGTTTTATTTTGTAAGGATTTGAGACTATTTCTTTTCATGATTTCTTTTAACAAATATTATGTTATTTTATTTAACTTCAACGATCGTATGTATGTTTTCCCAGTTCAAAATTTGTACTCGAAATTTAACTCACTTTCAAGTTTCAAATATCCGATCAAGACTAAATTTTACATATATACTTATGTAAATCTGATGACAATCTAATATTATGATTTTTGGTGGTTACCATTCATACTTATTTTACAGGATAACACAAAAAATTTCGGATAGATTACTGCCAAGAAGTTTAAGAAAAAGTTTTAGATTAGTTAACACAAGATTGCGATGGTTATGTTTTTTAACTTTTATGTATTTTTTAGCACTGAATCTGGGAATTACCTTAATTTTTAACCATCATCTCAGGATGTTTTGCAAATCATAAATTGTCAAAGTTAAAAAATAACAAAAATCAAATACTATAAAATAGAGGAGACGGCTGAGTTTTTAAACTTTTGATAATTGATTTTTATGTACTTTTTAGCACTGAATCTGAAACTGACCTTCATTTTTAACCATCACGTTATAATTTTTTTGCAAATCGTAAATGTCAAAGTTAAAATATAGCAAACATCTGATACTATAAAACAGATGTAAAACTTTTATTTTATTTTATTTTCCTTAAGTGATGGTTAAAAATGAAGGTCATTTTCGGATTCAGCAGTAAAAAGTACATTAAAATAATCTAATAAATATAATAAGTTTAGTAAATATAATACTCTTGAAGCTAACTGAAAAGCTTAAATTTACGTTTTAAATTAAAAGCTAAAACATTTTAAAGTTATAGGGTTCCCAATCTAAAAGTGCAAGTAAATTAGTACAAATATATTTTCTAAGATTCAAAGAAGTGAATAAAAAAAAACAAAATAACCATGAACAACAAATACATCATTTGTTCCTTTCCAGAAATACTCTTAAAAAAACCCGGGCTTTTTAAGTGGGTTTTTTATAAAAAACCCAGCCCGGGCGGGCAGCTGGGCGGGTACCCGGAGGAACGGGAGCCTAATACCTCCCCTTAATTTAGATAAATGGATTTTTCTATCTGATTTACTTCAAATTTGGTATACCAGTTTATTCTGATAAGGCGCTTCCTTGATGAGATTTGGAGGCTCATTGGTTAAGTGTAAAGATGTGAATCAGAGGGGGGGATAGGGGGTCACCCCCTTAATTTATTTTTCGAAAGGCATTATTCTTTGAAATAAGAGTATAATATACAATTAATGCGAATAGACTCTGAGCTTAATGCCATCAGTTTAACTGGGCACTTTTCTTTTTTATTAAGTTATTCCAAATGGTATCTAGAGTCTATAGGTATCTGCAGACCTTTTTAAATACTTTTCTACTATAGGGTGCTTGGTATTTTTTTAAAAGCTTAATGCAGGTCATACTTCAGAAAGCGAGATTAGATGCCAAATAATATAGACAGCTATTGAAAAAACCTGACAAACATTTATGCCATTTAGTCACAATTATATATAGGTGTTTAATTCAGACACTTTTCTCCAGAAGGGGGGGGGGGGGGGAGGATTTCTGTGGCTGCATGAGGCTGAATTTAATACTGTTTATATATGTGACAGAGTTTCCCCTAGACAGTTTCAGGGGGTGCTGTGCCCATCTTGTCCTTTGATTTATAAAATAACACCCTCCTTCTTGCCCCTTAACCTCAGAAAATTAGCCCTTACTCTTTTTTGCTTTAAAAAATTTGTTTGCATAGTAAAAACTTCCTCATTGTTATTTTGAAAAGAGTCCCGGAATTTCAAATATTAAAAGTGACTTAAAAAAAGTCTAAAAAATAAAAAAATGCATTTTAGAATCTAAAAAGTGTCCTTAGGAATAAAAGAGTGCCATTTTTTTGACCAGCAGTAGATACTCTGTCCTTTTTTAAACTTGGAAGAAACTCTGTATGTGGATTTATGTAGGTACATATAACACTAGCTGACCTACCTGGCATTGCCTGGGCCCGTGATAACCTTAAATGAATTTCAAATTTGTATGATTTTATATCTTTAATCTAATTTTGTCCAAATTTATATTTTCAAATGAAAAAATAAATTAAAAATAGGGATTTTTAGTGGTAAAAGGGTCGTTAATTTTACATGCAGATTTCATGTCTGGAAAATGAGAATTTTTTACTTGAAAAGTATTTAAGTGTTTTCAAATTTGTATGATTTTATATCTTTAATCTAATTTTGTCCAAATTTATATTTTCAAATAATAAAAAAAAAAGTGATTTTTAGTTGTAAAAGGGTCATTAATTTTACATGCAGATTTCATGTCCGGAAAATGAAGAATTTTTTACTTGAAAAGTATTTAAGTGTTTTGAAATTTGTATGATTTTATATCTTTAATCTAATTTTGTCCAAATTTATATTTTCAAATGGAAAAAAATAGTGATTTTTAATGGTAAAAGGGTCGTTAATTTTAAATGCAGATTTCATGTCCTGAAAATGAACAATTTTTTACTTGAAAAGTATTTAAGTGTTTTTACGCACTGTTATTACCACTTTTAATATATCTTATTTGCTCATTAAAAAAATACATTAAGTATATGTTTAAGACTTTATTTACTTTGTAAAAAATAATATTTAAAAATCATCACCTACTTTTTGTACTGTCCTAAGATGAAGTTTCCTTGAAAGTTATTGTTTATTTAATACTAAAACATTTTTATTTTCATTTATACAATCATTTTTTTTATAATAGAACATATACTATAATAATGTAGATTTCTTTACTTCTGATACAGGCCGAAACAATATTTGAGAAAATTCAATTTTATTATTTATATACAAAGAGAAGTACTAATTTATCCAATATGTGTAATAAGAAGCAATATTTTTAATACATATCTAAACAAGTATACTAGTTCATCAGGTTTGTTTTCCTAACTCTTTACCTCATGTGGCAATCAATCTCACTTTCTGTATCCCGAACTGTTAAAAAAAAAAAAAAAAAAAAAAAAGAAATCCCTGATTCCAGGATTGCCAGATTTTAGTCAGACTAAAAAAAGCCAATTGTTTTTTTCTGGCATAAATCATTAAAAAACACCAGTTTTTTTGTAAGTAGGTTTTTTGTTAAGATTTATTAATTAATTGCACACACAATTAATATTTGAATATACTTATCAAATTAAATAATTGAATAAGTTGAGAAATGGTTTAGGAGCAGAAAAATTTGTTAAAATATATAAATATTTAAAATTTGAACCATATGATTAGTAACAAGAATTCTAATCAAAACAATGTCTTGATTGCAGCTAAATTTGCAATTTTTTTATTTTTATTTTTTATTTCTTTGAACTATAAGAATACAATATTTTTAGATGATCTTTCATTATGAATTTCTTGCAGGTATTAATGCAAATGGATCTTTTTCTCTAAAAGGAAAAAAAATCAATAAAATCCAATAAAAGTCAGCTTTTAAAAAAATTGGTCAAAAGATGTATTTTTTTAGAATCTGGGCCAAATGATGATTCAAGAATTGTGATCTTAACAATGTTTTGATTTTGTTTAAATGTGTAATTGTTTACATATTTAAATTAATTATTTTTTTCATTTCTTTGAACTATAGCACATTATTTTTGAGTTGATATTTATTAATTAATTTCTTGCAGGTAATAGGATTTTTTCTACAAATAAAAGCCAAACAATCGAGCTTTTTAGGTACGTTCATAATTATATAAATATGTAGCACCTATAGTCGTCGTTCAGTCCGTCCATCTGCATATAACAGAGCAAAAACTACCCAACTGAATGGTCTGAAATTTTAAATATCTAATTGTTTCAAAATTTTGTGGTGTCATTTCAGATTTTATTAAAATCGGATGTATAGTTTAATTACAGGGACAGTCAAATTTTTCCTTTACATTACGGGCAATAAGAAAAAATTATTGCAAGTGCATTTTAATGATGTTACAGCCTTTCGAATGGTCTGAAATTTTAAGTACATAATTGTTGCAAAATTTTGTCAAGTTGTTTCAGATTTTATGAAAATTGGGTGCATAGTTTAATGACAGGGACAGACAAAAGTTTTCCGTTACATTAAGGCCAATGGGAAAAAATTATTTTAAGTGCATTTTAATGATGTTACAGCCTTTCGAACAGAATGAAATTGATATGCACTTATAAAGTGAACTAAAATATACATCCACTACAATATGCGGTGCAAAAAATTATTATAAAACTAGTTATAGTACGAACGCACCTCATTTGCCACGTTTGACGAGCAATTTCCAACTTGTTTTAAAACAGTCTGTTTTTGCAGCTCTGCTTAATTCCCTTCTGCTTTAATTTCTTCCAGTTACCAAGGCAGCCATTTCAAACAAAGATGGAGCTGCATGAAGAATGTACAGACAATACCTCCAATTTAGTTCCAGTCACTTCCACAGTAGTTGATAATCAAGAGCCCAGACCTTCTTCAGGTGAAACTTAATTCCTATTTTAAGCATATAAATGTTATTTCATATTGTTTTTGATCAAATGCATTTTTTTCGCATAAAATATTGTGATTTTAAATCATTTTCAGATCTTCACCCAGCTTTAAAAAAAGGCTGGAAAAAGGATACTTTTAGATTTGTTAGTGCACCTCTTTATTATTAACCCGTCGACTGCCAGGATGTATGCTGTGTACGTCCTCTCATTTCAGTAATCAACGACCATGATGTACATCCAGTATGTTGTTCACTACACAGTAATGGTTGCATATTTGAACCGAACCAGTCTGTGATATGACTGATATATCAGGGTTACTGGTCGAAGGTGAGTAATAATGACCTTAATTCTACTACAAGATAAAGATGAAAATAAGCATTTGCCACTCGGCGACTAAACGTGAAAATCTAGCGACTAAAAATATGGAAAGTACCGGCCAAATGCAGGATTTTCCAAAGGGATTTCGTCAAAGAATCGCGAAAAAAAACCCCGCGAATTTTGTCAAAAGATCGCGAAAATACCCAAATATTGTCAAAAGATCGCGAAAAAAGCGAATTTCGTCAAAGAATCGTGAAAAAAACGAGACTTTAATCAAAAGATCGCGAAAATACCACACATTTCGTCAAAAGATCGCGGAAAAACCCGAATTTCGTTAAAGGATCGCTCAGAAACCCAAATTTCGTCAAGTGAACGCGGAAAAAACGCAGATATCGTGAATGGATCGCGGAAAAAACGCAAATATAGTCAATAGATCGCGAAAAACAAACGCGAATTTCATCAAGGAATCGCGAAAAAAAAACGAGAATTTCGTCAAAAGCTCGCGAAAAAACGCTCATTTCGTCAAAAGATACGAAAAAAACGTAAATTTCGTCGAAGGATCGCGAAAAAAACCCAAATATCGTGAATGGATCGCGGATAAAACGCAAATATCGTCAATAGATCGCAAAAAAACGCAAATATCGTCAGTAGATCGAAAAAAATGCGAATTTCGTCAAGGAATCGCTAAAAAAAAAAAAAGAATTTTGTTAAAAGATCTTGAAAAACCCGTACATTTCGTCAATGGATTGCTGAAAAACCTGTATTTCGCCAAAAGATCGCTAAAAAACCCGAATTTCGTCAAAGAATCGCGAAAAAAACGCAGATTATCGTCACTAAATCGCGGAAAAACGCAAAATATCGTCAACGGATCGCGGAAGAAACGCAAAATATCGTGAATGGATCGCGAAAAACACGAATTTCGTCAATATATCGCAGAAAAAAACCCGAATTTTGTCAAAGAATCGCGTAAAAAAGAGAATTTCGTCAAAGAATTGCGAAAATGAACGCAAATTTCATCAAAAAATCACGAAAAAAGTGCGAATTTTGTCAAAAGATCGCGAAAAAAACCGCACATTTTGTCAAAGGAACGCGAAAGAAACACAAACATCGCTAATAGATCGCGGATTTTGTTAAAGTATCATGAAAAAAAAAATGCATAAATGCATAATTAGTTCCAGGAGAGACCCCCTTTACATTTCAGAAAATTTGCTGTAAATTTCAGAATTTTTTTTTTTTTTTTTTTTTTTTTTTTTATTGAAAAGTCCATAAGTATAGTGGACTTATGTAGTTAGCTATAAGCATGTTACATATAACTTTGCTGTTAACTTAATTTAAAATAGATTGAAAATTAGTATCTCAAGTTTATTTAAAAGAATATGAATTAAAATATTTTTAATTATTACATGAATTACTTATTTACTCTAAACTTATATATTTTTAAATTAAATATTCAGTGACATAAATGTACTTACTGGCGACTAAAGAAATTATTCTCACTAGCCAGTAACTGGCTACTAAAAAAATGAACTTACCGGCCAGTGGCCACTAAGTAAAATTCCTTATTTTCATCTTTACTACAAGAGCATCGCTAGCGGGCCCTTCACCAGTGAAATTAAGCCTAGCAGTGAAGGGGTTAAAGGTAATTTTAACAGTTAAAAGTCAAGGCACCCTTTTCAAGACACATCAATGAGTCAATTTTTAATATATAAGCAAATTTTTCAATACAAAAAGCAGTAAGGGCATAATTTTTTTTAACTGAAGGGAAATTAGGGCATATTTTTTTAAACTGAGGTGCAAGAAAGGCAAAAAATTTTTTGACTGAGAGGCAAGAAGAGTGCTATTTTTTAAATTAAAGGGCAGGCAGCGTGCAGCGTCCTCCTGAAACTGCCTGGGACAAATTCTGATGTTTTTTTCCATATAGGGAAAAAAATGAACTTAAGGACATTGAATTCATGCTTGGGCAAGATTTTCAACGAGAAGCATTTTTTCTCTCTACCTCTATTATATAATTTTTAAATTTCTGTTTTCGTCAAGAAATTATATTTTAACAACTCATTAAAAGTTATATATTTATAGCATAGAAGTTCTCAGGGCTAGAAAAATTTGAAAAATTTTACATATGTCGATAGCTATATTAGATGCTTTTTCTAACTTTCTCTTTTCTAATAACTAACAGATAGCATCTCAAATCCTCACTATTACATCACAAATGCCATCAAAAATACATGCCTGTTGGGGCATGTTGATAAGAATAATACATGCCCTGGGCATGTCGGCAATAGATTTTTCAAGCCCTGGGAGTTATCATTTACAAATGAAGATTTACAGAGAATAAACTAGAAAGATTGCCTCTAATCTTGTCATGTGATTTGCTTTAAATAACCTTAAAAGTCTCTTGATAACCAAAAACTGTAAAAGGAAAGTATATGCGAAAGAATGCACCTGATGTTAAATGGTATGGTTATTGTACTTAAAATTTAAAAAGTAGAACTATTCCCTTTATTTGATTTTTAGGTAGATTTCGCAAGAAACTTTACCTATTACATTCCCTCCTATGTTGGAATTTCTGAAAACAATTTTCAGATCTATGCTGGTCATGACACCTAGAACCCAAATCTATCCCCCCAGTTCAGAACTTATATATATCACTTATATATATATCACTTTTATAGACATGATAACTTCTATAATTCTGCACAAATCTCTTCCAAACTTATACTTAAAATAAAGAGACAAAAAATCTCGTTCAAGTTTGTTAATGGGCAAAATTGGACCAAGGTGGTAGAAATGGGGAGGCGTTTTTGTCAAAACAATTAAAACCCCATGACTTCTTAATTATGATACATATTGAATCCGTTTAAAGTTATTATTACTTCTAGGAAAGGACCAAAAATTTATGTATGACAGATTTCTGATAATCAAAAATAATGATTCTGATAATGCACCTCAAGGGGTGCAAAAAATAGGATTTTATGAAGAAAAAAATTTCTAACTTCATCAATTCTCAAGATATCGAATCCACTTAAATTTATTATAAAACTTCTTAATATTATCAGCAACTTTTACACTGACAAGTTTTTGATAAGACCATCTCTTAAAGAAAAAAAGTGGAAAGGGTGGAAGAAAGAAAAAATTTGTAATTTCGTCAATTCACAAGATATCAAATCCACTTAAATGTATTGTAAATCTTCTTAATATTATCCACAACTTTGATATTGACAAGTTTTCGATAGGACCAAGTCTTGCAGCAAATAAGAAAAAAAAAAAAAAAAGGCAGATTGTCAAAAAAAAGTTATTGTATTAACATTATTTACAGAAATATGAAATTAAAAACTCGTCAAAAGCGGCCAGATAAAATTTTTGAACTGGGCCTATCTCTAATCTCAATTTAGTTTTTGATGGTGATATTAATACTTAACTTTGAAATCTGCCTGTGCTGAGCCGGCAGGAATTTTTTATATTGAATTAATTTCATAAGTTATTTTTTAACCCATTTGCTAGCATGCATTTGAGAAATATCTTTTTTATTCAGAAATTCTGGATCAAAACTGGAAAATCCAAAAAAATATTGTTTCATTCATGAAATGTCTGCTACAAAAATTATTATTCAGAATTTCTGAATAAAAAATAAATTCCTAAATTGGTGCGAGTGGCCAAGAGGTTCTGCTCTCGAAGCTGGTAGACGGGAGGTGCTGGGTTCGATCCCAATCGCGCCCGTCGGCCTAATCGTTCGGAGTTTTCGTGGTTTTCTTCGAGCCGTGGATCTTCCATGCGTTAATACGGATTAGGTTCCCTTAGAAAGACCCCCCATGGAGGGCACTCCCCCCTGGCCTATATCCCTCGTGTAGATAATTGGCCGTCAAAAATCAACCGAACCCAACCCAACCCTGAATTGGTGCGTATATGTGCTAATGATGCAAATGGGTTGAATTGTTATGTGGTCAGCATAGGATAGGTCAGATAATCAAGAGTCCAGTACTTCTTCTGGTAAAACTTAATGGACCAGATGCACTGGACGGAGTTTGCAATACTTGTGTGAAATTACCTGTATTTGATTGGTTTATGGCTAATGCTTATGGGGAAATCGGAACACTGATTAGCTGTATAAAAGAAAATTGCCATTGTGACATTGGAAGATGTCAGAAATGCTTGTCATCTATTCATATTTTAAGTAAAAAGATGTTATTTCATATTGATTTTGATAAAATGCAATTTTTTCCCTATGAGGGAAAAAATACACCGAATGACATTGAATTCATGCTAGAGTAAGATTTTCAACAAGTAGGGGAGAGTGGTAATGAATGGGCTAATTTTTGGTTTTTCATTTTTGTAATTTTTTCTAATAATTTTTTTTTTTGGCTCAGAATTGGCTCTTCAGTTACTTTACTTATTTGGTTATATAAAAAAGTCATAAAACTTGGATTAGAAAATGTCTATAATGAATGATAATAGAAAATAAAAATATAGAAATTTGGCCCATTCATCCCCACCCGTGGGGCTGAATGGGCCATTGAAGGTAATGAATGGGCCACTAAATGAATTCAATGAAAAAATGTGGAACTAAACTTTTATTCACCAAATATGACAAAATGAATGGTACTTGACATGATATGATCAAAGCATACTGAAATAGTAAGTAATACACAATGCTCATCAAAATTTATGAACATCAAAAGTGATATTATTAAATCACATAATTGTATTAGAAAAATGGCAAAATAATGAGATTATAAGAAAGAAATAACATAAAATAGACATAAAAATAATAGATAATACACATTATGATTTAACAAAATTTATATTTTTCAAAATTAATATTAAACGACATGGTTGGAACTGTCTATTAATTGACTATTTAGAGTAAATTTCTGGTATTATTTATTCTACCCATCAGATTCAGAATATAAACAATTATTCTAGTTTTATATCAAATGGAAAAATACTGGTAGGTGTGGTCAACAACTGGACAGTTCACCTTAATCATTTATGCAATTTAACTTATGTTTTTAATAAATAACTGATATTTCTTTGGGTGAAAATGTGCAAATTATTTTTTAGACATCACTATAAACCTATTCTAGCTAGACAGTAATTTAATCAAAATCCATTACAGTCAGTTATGTTTCATATTAAAAAGAAAATCAGAAAAAAAACAAAGAAAAACTATATTTTCATGATCAGGGCAAAGCTGGCCCTTCATGACCATGATATAGTGGTCTATTCAGTCCCACCTATACTTCTGGAATATATTCAGGCTTTTTTAATACATTAAATTCAAATAACATTTAAATACATCCTAAAATTAGTTTACAGATATGCAAAGACTTGCTAATATGCATATCTGCAATAAAATAATACATACTTTTTAGCTTATTTATTTTACTGAAAAGGGAAAAAAATTACTTTTCAATCAGATTCTTGACCATCCTACTCTAGTGGGAAAATGGCTTCTCCCAAACAATGGAAAATTTGATGAGTTTGGTAGAACAAATAGCTTCATCTATTGGTGGCATCTAAAATAATTTTATACAAATACTTTTTCATATTTTATTCATGGCCCATTCATTACCACTCTCCCCTAGCTTTTTTTTTTTTCATCTCTCTCTGCTTCTATTACAGTAGACTACCTAAAATCTGCAAATGCATAAAATCCGCACATCATGGCAGATGTAAACAATGAAACTTTCCTTTCAAATGTAGGGGCAAAATTACATATTTTTTTTTAGTTTTATATCATTCTGTATGTATTTTAATATGTAATTCTTGATAATATGACTGAACTCATGGTTTTTCATGATGTTTTCCTAAGATATGTTTATAGAATATAGATAAAATGATATACAGGTCCACGCAAAGAATTAGATATATGGCCGACTATGGATGATAAACTCTGCAAGTGTGATTTCACTAGTTTTAAGCGTGTTTTAGTCTTAATTAAATATTAGCTAAATAGTGGCATGTATATAAAGATAGTAGGTAAAATACAGAGTTGTATGAAAGTATTCAAGTGTGCTTCCACAAATTGATATAAGTTTCTAAAAGTCAAATTCCAACCTATTTATGCGTTTTTAACACTTTCCAACACAGTTGAAAGTCTTTATGGATTTGGTTTGTTTGCCTGTCTGACTGAACTCTAACTTGCATTAATGTAGTTGTATTGCTGTGTAATTGATATATGTTATTGAGATTGGTTTACTTTGCAATGCTCGGTATTGAAAATAAAGTAGTATATATCACTTCAAATTTTATGAAAATCGAATTAAAACTTAAAAAGATATTAATAAAAGTTTTCTTCATTCTATTTAAAAATCCTATAATCAGGGCCCTCTTAACACTTAGGAATAGGAGAAGCCCGACGTCACACAGGGGGCCCCCTATTACTCTACAAATGGCTTTTTTATTTACTGAATCTCTTTTTCGTATGCTTAAATAATTTGAAATTTTACCATCAAAGTTTAGAGCAAATAACATTTTTAATATTAAACTAAAACTACCTATATAAAAGTATTTTATTATATGTTTAATTGTAAATAGCCAATTTATTTTGTAAATTACAAATATGGAACTATAGTTAAGAATATGTGAACTTCAAAGTATTTTTTGTGATTTACAAATTACCATATAGTAAGAAAAAAAAAAGTTTCATAAGAAAAAAAATGTATTTTTTACAGCGATTGAGTTTCTTTTTTCCAAAAATTAGTTTTGAAAAGTAAAATTGGGGGCCCTTTTGTATTTCAGTGGGTAAGCACGGGCTTCACGGGCCTATTCCGTAAACAGGCCTTGCCTATAATGCATAATTGATTCAATGATATACCATGATAGGTAATGATTCTAGGTTGCCATGGTGTTTAAGTCCTTTTTATGATGGATTCATATTACTTCCGTATTACTGAATTTAATATATAGAATCATGATACATTTTGCATTCATGTCTCTTTGCCCAAGAATGTAATACTTATTGTACCAAGATCTGAATATTTATAAAACTAGTTATAGTACAAACGCACCTCATTCACCACGTTTGACGTTGCAATTTCCAACTTGTTTAGGATATATAGTAGGCTTACTCTTACAAATGTGATACAAATAAACAAGAATTCAGTGATTTTTACTGGAACTGTATATATACAGTTCCTGTAAAATTATCTGAATTTTTGAAATGTTTCTAAAACTTGTTAAACTCAAAAGTGGAAGTTCTCCTTTACAGTGAAGGTAATATTGGTACCAATGGTATTGATCAACAGCAAAAAAATAATAAATTTTGGGATTGGCATTTTCAAAAGAAAAAACTTTTTGATTTAAAAAAAAAAAAGTCAAAAGGCTGCCACAAGAAAAGTTAAAAAGATATTTCAAAATTGGGTATATCATTTTAAACAGAAAAATATTATCTTTAAAATAAAGAAAAACTCAACAAAATATCTTGCACCGTTCTAGAGATAGAGCACTTTAAAATTTTTATCGAAAATCGCGAATGGGAAATGGTGCACGGGATGCCATCTTTGACGGCCTGTATCTCGGGCCAGGAATTTTTTTGGACAAAACAAAAATATATAGGTATCTTACTTTTTCTTAAATTTTAACATATGTTCAATTCAAAAACTTCTGAGACTATGAAGGTAACCCCCCCTGCCTGAGTTGATTCAACCAGAAGGTATATGACATATACCTCCATATATCCTCCACTGCACCCCTGTAGCTCAGATGATAAATTTGGTATGTTACAAAATAAAAAAACTGAGTTAATCATCTGGTTGGAGAAAATCCATGGTCCTCTACCATCTGTTAAATTATTATTTGAAAAAACCTCTCTGAGATTTTGATTGATAAAGGAGGCAACAGATGCAAATAGATATTTGGAACGTTACAGCTCATTTTCTCAAGCTGATGATTGTGTCACTTACCACCTTTATCATCTGAACTCTTCCTATAATAGTTTGTGATGAGGCTATAAAGTATAAATAAAAGTTTCTTGAAAGTGCTTTTGAAAATTTTGCCTTTCTTACTAAATTCTCGCCAGAGGCGTTGCGATGGGGGGTTATGGAGAAGCCCCCCCCAATATATGTGAACTAGGGAAATTTGAGCTTGCTTAGAGTTGGGAAATTATAGATTTTTGAAACACTTTAAAAAAAAAAAAAAAAAAAAAAAAAAAGAATTTTTATTATTTTGCTGACTACTTTTTTAATAGGGTGTCAACAATTTTAATCAGTTGATTTAAATCAGCAATTTAAATCATGATTTTAATCAACCGATTTTTTAAAAAAAATTGATTTAAATCAAAAATTTTCTAAATGTTTAAAATGTCAAAAAAGTATTAAAATCTAACATAAACATAATTTGAAAGTTTCTACAGGTATTTTGACTTATGAATAAACAAAAAAGAACTTTAAATAATTTTTTCTAAGTTTAATTCATGAGTATTGTAAAAAAATAAAAACAGTTGAGTTTATCAAAAGCATTCTTTTTAAGTTTTTATCCAAATTAAAGCAGTTTCATTTAAAAATGATATTTAAATCTAATATAATTTACAATGTCATAAATTCCTTTAGGTAATCAATTTATGCATTATTTTATATAAAATTACGCATAGCAAGTGTAATACATTTCTACAAGTAAAAGAATAAATAGTAATTAATAGCAATCTCAAGTTAAAGAAGAATGAAAGAATGACATCTTTTCAAAGTTAAATTGTAAATGAATGCATAAGAGAAAAAGAAATAATTGGTATAAAAATGTTAAGCTCAGCAAGAGCTTCTTCGGTATAGGTTGAATAAATGTTTTTAACTGTAACTCATATATACTAAATAAAAAATAATAATTAGGAATTGAAAAGGCAGCAAAATTTTTCTTTAAAAAAAAAATTGAACCACTGAAAGCTAATAATCCGCACTGAGGGGTAATAATGCTGTTACTTAAATATTTTGAGTATTTCAGATATAAGTGGCTAACTTATATTTATCCCACATGAATGGGTTTAACTCATTTTCATGATTCTTTTGATAAGAGAAAAAGAAATAATTGGTATAAAAATGTTAAGCTCAGCAAGAGCTTCTTCGGTATAGGTTGAATAAATGTTTTTAACTGTAACTCATATATACTAAATAAAAAATAATAATTAGGAATTGAAAAGGCAGCAAAATTTTTCTTAAAAAAAAAAAAAAAAAAAAAAAAAAAAATTGAACCATTGAAAGCTAATAATCCGCACTGAGGGGTAATAATGCTGTTACTTAAATATTTTGAGTATTTCAGATATAAGTGGCTAACTTATATTTATCCCACATGAATGGGTTTAACTCATTTTCATGATTCTTTTGATAAGAGAAAAAGAAATAATTGGTATAAAAATGTTAAGCTCAGCAAGAGCTTCTTCGGTATAGGTTGAATAAATGTTTTTAACTGTAACTCATATATACTAAATAAAAAATAATAATTAGGAATTGAAAAGGCAGCAAAATTTTTCTTAAAAAAAAAAAAAAAATTGAACCATTGAAAGCTAATAATCCGCACTGAGGGGTAATAATGCTGTTACTTAAATATTTTGAGTATTTCAGATATAAGTGGCTAACATATTTATCCCACATGAATGGGTTTAACTCATTTTCATAATTCTTTTGGTTATCATATACATACATGTGTGTAAGTTTGCATTTTAGGGGTTTACAGTAATTTTCCTAAATGCAAATGCAAAACGAGCTGCAAATAATATTTGTTAGATTTGTTACTTGTGTTACTAACTAATGAAATTACTTATTTGCAGTTTTTATTAATCCTGTAATTATATACTATTTCTTCTAAGACTTTTTTAATGGTGCCGCACCATGCCCCTTTTGAAATTAGCAAAATGCACCATGCCTAAAAAAAAAATAGTTGAAATTCACCTGTAGTTGTAGCCAGAGATTTCTTGTAAAAAACTTCCCCTTTCAACAGTATTTCTAAATTCATGTGGTCAAGATCTTGCAAAAATATAGAACTTTATTTCTTTAGAAAATACAGGATATTATTAAAATATGTTATTTAATTGTATTTTTCAATTTGTTATTCATAAAATTATTAAAAATTAAGGACACTTTATTTATCATACTAAAAATTCTTCCTTTTTTTTTTTTTTTTTCTTATATCATTACTAAACACATTACTAATATATTTCCTCATGAAATAGTACTCTTTTTTTTGGAACTAGCATCTTGTCCCTTTTTCTTTCTAAAATGAATACTACATTATTATCATTTTAATAATTAAGGCTTAAAAATGTATAATATGTTCCTAATTAGAGAGTTAATTGTTTAATAATTATTAATTTGAAGTAGTGTTAACTATTTAATATAAAATGCAATTAATAATTTTAATAAATGTTAAATATCACTAGTATTTATAAAGTTTTTCATAATTATTACAATATTAATGTGTATAACATTATTATATGATACTACCTAATCCTAATGAAACTACTAATTTGCAGTTCTTATAATTTCTGTAATTACTAACTAATAATTATAATTTTATTAATTAAAGTGTAAAAACATACATTATGTTAGTAATTAGTGGTTTACTTGTTTCGGAACCCTAAAACTCTTGGTAGATATTCAGTATTTGAACGCTGGGAAAAAATAATAAAAATCTGATTTAAATAAAAAAAAAAAAAATCTGATTTAAATAAAAAAAAAATCTGATTTAAATAAAAAAAAAAAATCATGATTTTTTTACATCTATTTTTTAAGTTCTGTAAGTAAAATAGTTAAACTTTCAAAAGAAATACAAAAAGCCAGCCAGACTCAATTTCTCATTTTGTTTCTCTGTGCTACGAAAATATCACAAATCTACCAGACCTGAATTCCTCTATTGTTGTCCATCAACAGTGTCTCTAATACACTTCCTCCAGAACTTTGTTCCTTTCTCAAAAATCTAAAAATATGAGGTTACTTTCATATGAAGTACGATTATGACTCGTACACAATTGAAGATAAAAACTTTCATTAAATGAACCAATAATTATAATTTTTATGTTTTTAGTTTCAGCATTTTTCTTTGGAAAGATTTTTTTTTTTTTCCGTATAAGTATCATTATCATTAAACACACATTGAACATATCATTTTAGTTGGAAAATAGAGCAATTTGTTTCACGTTGAGAAATTTTTGGATTATAAGTTGGAAAAATTTTGAACTCTCTCCCCCACCCCCTGAAATTTTTTTATAGCTACACCCCTGATTCTCGCCAAATTTTCTCATTGTTTTCTCCATTATATATTAAGTGGTTAAACAAATTGCTTCTCCATTTTGATATATTGATAGAGTTATTTCGTAAATATAGGAATAGCTCAGTAGTGTTCTAGTTGTAAAAAAACCTGAGGGTATATGCTAAAGCCGTGAATGCCATGCCTGGAGTACATGCTATAGCTTTATTTGAGAAACAGGGAGTATATGGAGCCTTTTTAAAAAATCCAGAAGGTATACAGCATATAGCTCCATATATCTTCCACTGCACCCCTGTAGCTCAGGTGATAAAGATGGTATGTTATTGAAGAAAATCCATAGTCCTCTACCATCTGTTAAATTACTGCAGTAGACTCCCTCAAATCCACACAGCTTGGGACCAGAGGTTGTGCGCATTTTAGAATTTTGCAGATTTCCGGTCATTGCTTTATTTAAGTTTTTTTAAAACAATAATTTTAATGTAATAATGCAATCAGAATAATAATGAATGCTTGTAATATAGTAAAATATTAAAATAATTAAGTAAAGTAATAAACAAAAATGATAAAAATTAAGATATATATAAACTCGGTTTATGGCATCAGATGCTACCATCCGAAGACTCTACAAGAGTTTTTTTTAAAAATTATTGAAAGTTAAAGTAAATAATTAGATATGCATAATAAAGATGAGATTCATTTCCCTAGGATTATTCAATGAAACTTTACTCATCAATGTACCCTATTAATTGACATTAAACTCATGAGGCAAGGGAGTTTTATTTCAGGTTTAGCCAGTCTTAATAACCAAAAAAGCTTGATTAATACATAAATATATTTGGTAAAAAGATTGTGATTACCAGTGGTATCAGCAATATCGTAATTTTTTTCAGAAATAAATTTATACTTCCTTCATGAAATACCACGAGTTCAGCCATATTATTGAGAAGTACATATTAAAATACACATGGAATGATATAAAGCTAAAAAATTCTGTAATTTTGTCCCCACATCTGAATTGAAAGTTTCATTGTTTACATCTGTGATGATGTGCGGATTTTAGGCATTTGCGGATTTGAGGGAGTAAGTAATTTCTCTCTTAAAAAAAGTAATTTCTCTCTAAAAGAAAATCTCTCAGAGATTTCAATTGATAAAGGAGGGATTCGACAACAGATGCAAATAGATATTTGGAACATTACAACTCATTTTCTCAAGCTGATGATTGTGTCACTTACCACCTTTATCATCTGAATTCTTCATATAATAGTTTGTGATGCGGCTGTAGAATGTAAATAAAAGTTTCTTGAAAGTGCTTTTGAAAATTTTGCTTTTCTTCTTGCCAAATTTTCTCCTTGTTTTCTCCATTGTTCCAAGCAAAGTATTTTATAAATGTACTAAAAAGTAACAAATTTAGATTTGAAAACAGACTTTCATAAATTAAGTTTATTTAACACATTTTAAAAGAATTTTTTATATTTTAGCTTCTGCTCGTAAAAGTCAGAGAAAGAAAAAGAAGCTAATCCTAGAAGCTAAGAGTCCAGCGACAGTGAGGGCTAAAGTTATTAACAATGTAAGATTTTAAATTTTATTTTTATTGGAAATTTTCATTTTCTTGGAAATATTCAAATTATTATCAAAATAAATTATGTATTTTTTCATGTATGCCATACTTTTTTTTTTTTTTTTTTCCGAAATTGTATTTAGAATAAGTAATTATTTATTGTTACACATTGAAATTTAACAACACACATTTAGTAAAATGGTTTGCTTGAAAACTTATATTATACACAAGAGGTAAAAACTTTCAAAACATTAAAAAGAAAATTTTAAAAGTCAAAAAGAAAATTTGAAACGAGATTAAAAGAACATAATGCAGATATACAAGGTGGCCATAATTAAACTGACAGTACTCAGAGTGCTCTTTAGCGTGATCTAATTGAGAGAATGATGCCAAATTTTGTAAAAAGATTAAACAAGATGGAGAACGAAGGAAAAAAAATTAGTTCCAAAAGTCACCGCTAGGGGGAATATGTGGCACTGTGTAGCAGAAAAGAGAGTATTATTGCCATATTGAACTTGAATTATATCGTTAAATGTGCTAAATAACAGGTAATTTTATTTCAGTATTGATTCTGCATTTTTTTAAACTCTCTTTTCTGTTACACAGCGCCACATATTCCCCTAGCGGTGACTTTTGGAATTAATTTTTTTTCGCGGAATCCTTCGTCCCCCATTTTGTTTAATCTTCTTACAAAATTTGGTGTCATTCTCTCAATTATATCGTGCTACAGAACACTCTTAGTACTGTCAGTTTAATTATGGCCACCTTGTACTTGTAAAGTATAACAGACAATCAACTCCTGCAAGATTTTGTTCTAAACATGAAATTAAAGCAATGGATTATGAAAGTGCAAAAATTATTTGGCTGTGTACTTATCATCCACAAAAAAGCATAATTAGAGAATCCCTAGAAACTGAATTGAGAATTAAATATGTGTGTAATGAAGGAGTTTCTTAAAATATATATATAAGTTATGATTAAATATTTTGAAACAACATTTAACTCAAGATTAAAGAGGTCTCAAACAGTTATTGGCATTAATATTCTTATTTCTTCATATTTTCTGTCTTGAAAATGGATAGTTAAATTACAGCTGTGCAGATGGCGCTATGATGGTGACAGATTCAACATACTATGTTTATACACAGGTCTCCAAAAGTTAAGGAAGAGGGACTGAATGCTTTCAATTGTACATGGTTTGTTAAATATCTACCAAAATTATTGGCAAATTGCAAATTCTTCTTGAACTTCTGGGATGTAAAAAACATGTTTAATTTCATATTTCTCTGTGAAGATTCAGTCGAGTGGACAATTAGGGGGCTAATAATAAATTTAATAATAAAATAATATTTGTGATTGCCTATGTAACTGAAAATGGTTTGTCACTGTGTTAAATGACTATTTTGGTCCTGTTCAATGTTTGTGTGCATTTGTGTAAGCATAGCACTCATATTCTTGAAGATGTTATTGTGTCTGTGAAAAATTCAAAAGTTTTTTGTTTATAACGTTCAGAGTTTTCAACAAAATTTATGCATGCGTGGAAGATTTCAAAATTTTTATTTCATAATTTGGTAGCCAGCTATTTTGGGCAATTTCTATAAAAAGTTCAGTCAAATATTGTGAAAACTCAGAACGATATAGTGAGCTGATTGAAAAATTGTGGAAAATCCCTTATAAAAAAGCTATTTTTAGAAAACAATTCACTATATCACCCCTATCTTTGTCAATTTTCACGATATTTGACTGGACTTTTTATATAAGTTGCCCTAAATAGATGACAACCGAATTATAAAATAAAAATTTTAGAATCTTCCATGCATACACAGGTAAAAATTATTTCATACAAATGCTCATATCTCATCAAATATTCAATATATTCATGTTTTAATTGCAGTATACTGTTGCTACTGTTCTTTGTCAGGTTTTCGGAAAGTTGTGTTAAATTTGGTTGAAAATTCTGTATGCTATAAACAAAAAACTTTTGAATTTTTCACAGACACAATAACATGTTCACGAATATAAGTGCTGTGCTTACACAAATTTTGAACAGGACCCAAATAGTCATTTAACACAGTGACAAACCATTTTCAGGATTTTCTGTTACATAAGCGATTGCAAATATTATTTTATTATTAAATTTATTATTAGCCCCCTAATTGTCCTCCCAACTAAATCTGCACAGAGAAATGTGAAATTAAAAAGGTTCTTTACATCCCAGAAGTTCAAGAACAATTCACGAATAATTTTGGTAGATATTTGACAAATCGTGTACAATCAAAAGCATCCAGTCCCTGTTCCTTAACTTTTGGAGGCCAGTGTATATGACTTTTACAATCTATAAATATTTGTGTCTCCCAATACTGAAGTATGACCCTGATGATGGCCACAGAGTGGTTGAAACTTGTTAATTTTTAGACTTTTAAAATTTTATTTTTAATGTTTTTGAAAGTTTTTACCTTTTGTGTATAAGTCTTTAAGGAAACCTTTTTATTGTATGTGTGTATGAGGTGTATATGAAAGTATTTTTTTGCTTACCACTGCATATATCACTGAATATGTGCTTTAACTGTCTAATCTTAATTAACTATACATAAAGTGGATGGTAAATTTTGCTTAGGAAACATTGATGCATGTTTGAAATATAGAGGACAAAATCGGATATGGAATCTGTAGTTAATATAGAAGACCTCAGTGTCAAAAGATTCCGGAGAAGTCTGTATGGCAACTATGTAATTCATAAAAGCTTAAAGTTATTAACAATGTAAGATTTTAAAATTTATTTTCTTGGAAATATTCATATTATTATCAAAATAAATTATGCATTTTTTCATTTATGCCACATGTTTTTTTTTTTTTTTTTTTTTTTTTTTTTTTTCTCCCACAAAAATGTATTAATGTATTTTAAAAGTTGAGGTTTATCTGATAGCATGAGATTTTTTTTAAATTAGGCTGCCTATTGCTGCATTCATAAAGGCTAGATGTGTACATCAGGTGCAGATTCCCAAAATGTGGAAGGAGCCACTGACTCCTAAACCTAAACTCTACAAAGACAGTTTTTATGCTTTTTTTTATTTTGGTTCTGAATATGGTTCTGAATGTATGGTTCTGAAAATTGTTTAATATGTTCTGAAAATGAATGTATCTTCATTAAAAAAAAAAAAAAAAAAAAAAAAACTACAAACAAAATCAAAAGAGTAAAAAAGGTTTATTTGTAGAGTTCAACCTCAGTTATCCAATGAAAAAATTAAAAATATTGAACTGCAAACAAGATATTTTAAAAGAACTGTTCCGTTGGTTTAACATAAGTGAGCAGGTGTTTTTACATGAATGAAGTAACCCCCTTAACACCCTGACCGCCGAGCAATAGGGCAAAATTGTAATGTTTTCTCTGTAATTTTTAAAAAATACTAAAGAAAGATGTTTTTTCCAACATGATATAAAAAGATTATTATGTATAGGCATATAAGCGATGAGAGTATTAATCATAACTTTTTTTTTTTTTTTAAACTGGATAATAATTGTAGAATTATATTAATTTAAATAATACTTCTATTGCAGTGAAACCTACAGCTTAGTGAACGGAATATCATTTCGCAGTGGTGAAAAGGTTAATGTAGAAGGCCTCTCTGTCTGCTCTGTGAATGTGTGCAACTGAGCAAGAAAGTTGTTAACTGTTGTGAACACACTCAATGAATCTCCAATTTAATTTAATCAGTATTATCTTTAATAGAAATTAGTGAGTTTATTTGTATTTTGGCGACTTTCAAAACTTTGACAAAGCAAGTAAAATATAATTTATTTCAAAACTATGATTGTTGTTTAAGTACACAAATTAGTAGCCTTTCTACCTGAGTTATTATTAAAATAAATATAATATTTTGTAACATAGTATGTTGCAAAAGAAATGGGTTCATTTTTTTTAATAATAAAGGCCCTTAAAAAAAATAAAAGAAAAAAAGAAAGAACTGATAAAGAACAAAAAACTTTCTTAATTTGATACCTGATAGCAATGATGCTCAAGGCAGCCGCCTCCTTCTCCCACTCTCCTTAGAAATGAAAAGTTTCCAAGGAGTACTTAGAATTCTTTAAATAAACAAAATACTCCTTAAATTACCTTAAAGCAAAATTTAGCATTGACCAATGATTTAATTGAAGTATACAGTAGAGTCTCCAAAATCTGCAATCTGCTTGCATTTCAAAACATAAGCAGTGAAATTTGAAATTAAGAAGTATTCTTTAATCTTTATTCCAAATATCAGGAAATGAAAATAAATTTATTTTTAACATAAATTTATAGGAAAATAGTAAAGACAACAAATAAAATGCTTTTTATTTCACAGAAACTTACACACAACAAAATGTAAGACAATAGAAAACGGCGAGAAATGTAAACAAAACCAGAAAAGTTTTAGTAATGGCCAGGGCTTAACTTCTAACAAAAAAAGTACCGGAGCCTTAATATTCTGGGCCACCGGTACTAACAACTGTACCCCCCCCCCCCCCCCCCCCCCCGTCACTACAATCGGCATATTTATATTTCATACACTACTTGCAAAATTTAAAGCATTTTTTTTTTTTATTATTATTCTTTAACAAAATAAAAATTTTAAATATATCTATCAGCATATATTTCAGCTGTCAACTATTTCACTTTTTAGTTATTACTTCTTCCGAATAGTAATCTTTGCCTAATTTTTATGTTAATTAATTGCAAAATTATGCGATTAAATATGGTAAGGATTATAATTCGGAAATAGTGTTTAAAAAAAATGGATAGTTCGCAGATATTCATTTTTATGAAAAAATGAATGAAATTTACTGAAATTAATATTTTTATGCTGAAGAATGAAACATAACTCTGTAAATATCATTAGAATAGAAAAACATGATTTTTGTTTTCCCTTCAATCTAATCAAAATAACATTAGAAAGGAGGAAAATTCTTTTTTTCCCCTATACATGAATACGAATACATATAATTTTGAATTTAAGACAGATTGAACTAGAGACCGCCGAAGATCGAAGACTGATATATAAATTGATCCCGTTTCATCTCCATCTCCTACGTGTGAGATACATTGCGTCACATATATGTGTTTTGGTAGAAAACAATGCAAAAATCTTGGAGATGGAAGGGAAAGGAAAGGATAATTTAGGCTTCGGTATTTCGGAAGCGCTAATGCACTGGGCTCCGGAGCCCTATATGTATGAGCTCCGGTGAATTCCGAACAATATTTAAATATTAACTAAAATTAGAGAAGTGCCGGAGCCCGGCTCCGGTGGGCTCCGGCGCAAATTAAGCCCTGGTAATGGCACCCTCTATTGGTCATTATAGAAAGTAGTAAATTAATTAATTTTCTATTTCATGCAAGGCTTTTATTAATGCATGGCATAAAATATGGCCTGGTTCTATATTTATCGAAAATGAGGATGAAGTACAAAAGTTTCAGAAGAGCTTTTCAAAGAAGAAGAAATTGTCAAATGGGTGAATAATAAAGATGGAGATTTAAAATCATCTTGCAGATGAAGAAATTCTTTCTTCAATAATTAATCCACTCAAAAACAGTGAAACTGAGTCCTGATAGAGACTGTGAGAAAAAAAAATAAAGTTTGAAGAATGATTGGTTTTAGGTAAATTTTTTTTAAGCTCTTGGAGCAGCAGACTTGTATAGAACAGGAAATAATAACTATTTACAAAATTCAACAAAACATTTATCAAGAAGAAATGAAAGTTCTCAAGCAAAGGACTGTTCAAGAAATGTTTTAAAATTGTAATTAAAAATATTTTTGGGTATTAAAATGATAAAGTACAGAGAAATAAAAAAGATTCAAGTTTTGATTTGCTTAAGTTGAATTATTACATGCTCATCTTGTAAATGGATACAGGTAAGTTGAAAAAAAAAATCATTTAATCCAGAATGTGCAAAACTGTAAAATCTACAAAATTCTAAAATCTGCATAGCCTCTGGTCCCAAGCTGTGCGGATTTTTGAGACTACTGTATAAGAGTAGAAAAGGAAGACTTGTACAGTTGTGTCCCAAAATGATTTTCCTCCCATTACTTAAAAAATAAAGCTTCTAAATCTGTAATAATATTGATATATTGAGGGATCATGGGTGCCTCTCAACAATGCTTTTGAGTTTCAGCTTCGTGTAAAATGTACAGAGTTCATGCAGACTCCTTGGAAATTCCTTAGAAATGAAAAGTTTCCAAGGAGACTTAGTACTCCTTTAATAAACAAAATACTCCATAAGGACTCCTTAAATTATCTCAAAGCAAAATTTAGCATTGATCAATGATTTAATTGAAGTATAAAGTAGTAGAAAAGGAAATGTTATGCTGGGTGTCCCAAAATGATTACCGTGATTTAAATTGTGTATAATTTCGTTGCCCGTTTTATTTACAAGCACCCTATTTGGGACAGACACACAAAAGTTAAATCAACTTTTTCAATTCCTACTATTAGCTCACACTCTCCCTATATTTATATATTTATCTTGTACAAATTTTCAGTCGTTAATAAAATACTCATTATTCATTCTATCAGGTTGAAATAAATTTTTTAAAACTTGTACTGGATGACAATTGATGTTAATAAAGTTTTTTCAAATATTAATTAATTAATTAAATTTTAATTAATTAATTTTAGTTTTGCATGGGAAACAAAATGTTTTTGTGAAATTGTGAACAACTTTTTATATTTGTGAAAAATCTAGTCATAATTTTGTGAATTTGAAATGATTGTGATATTCAGGTTCTTGTTTTTGAATTAAGAAGATATATGCATGTAAAATACATTTATTTTCATTATACAGTAGACTCCCTCAAATTCGCACAGCTTGGGACCAGAGGTTGTGCGGATTTTAGAATTTTGCGGATTTCTGGTCATTGATTTGGTTACATTTTTGAAACATTAATTTGATTGGTAGTTAAGCAAGGGAAATTATAATTAATGCTTACAATAAAGTGAAACATTCAAATAAGTAAAATATTAAAATAATTTATTAGTTTAAAAGTAAGTAATTATTAAAATAATTATGTAAAATAAAAATATTACGAATGAAATCGATTCAATTCGATTCCAAAAGTCCTATGCTGCCATCTAGTGATAGCAAGGAGAACAGTGTTAATGCTATTATCAGTATATATAGCTTATTGTGCTCACTGTAACTTTTTTCATTGTTATTTAGAGTCCTGAATGCTTTTCTTATACTGCTTTGTATGTTTAGAAATAAATTTGTCTATAATTTAAAAAAAAATTCCGCGAACAATAATTTTAAAATAGCGTTCCGGTTCGTGGATTTTTCCATTTCGAACCCTGGAATTTTTGATATAGATATGCTAATTTATATCAAAATCAAAAGTAATGTAAATTTATTTAGTAATAAATTGCTGTAATAGCCAAAAGAGAATGATTAACGAAAAATTTAGTAAAGAAAACATTGCGGTAGTCGCTGATTTCAGCGCAGTCTTGAATTTTGTTCCTGCAACTTAACTGTAAATTTCATTGTTTACATCTGAAAAAAATACGCGGATTTTAGAGTCGCGGATTTGAGGGAGTCTACTGTATATATGTAAAAATGACAGGTCAGATTTTACTTTTAAATGATTAAATTTGTAAAAAGTTCAGTTTGGAGATAAAGTTTTGTGAATGGTTTATTTTAAAGACAAAGAATTTTGTGAAGGATCCTGATTGAAGGCAAATAGTTTTCTGTAGGTCCTGTTTTGAGGTGAAAAATTTTGTGAAGGGTCCTGTTTTGAGATGAACATTTTTATGAAGGGTCCTTTAAAGGACCCAATTTTTTTCTAAACCTAAACAGATCCCTGGTATATATGATCATCGACCACTGCATAAAACAATTGTCTGACAATTTTGCATTCAAATTTAAGAAACTTTTGAGTAACCATTTTGTGTAATTTTAGCATTAATTACAGTAGAAAATCTTTATAACTCAAACCTACAAACATAAGGTTTAGCATTATATAAATAATTTCACACATCATTAACATTTACCTTGTAAACTTAGCAAAATATGTCTGGAACATACGTATAGGAAAATATTGATAATTACTCCATAAAAACTATATTTACACATGAATTTTAAAAGAGAAAGAAAATTTTTAAATAATAAATTCATTAATATACATTAAAAGCCGTAAATGAAGGAAATTACGTCATATTTAAAATGGCCAAATAACAATATTGCCAAACAGTTTGAATTTAAAAATATATTTATATGTGACATTTATTTAATATTTTGAAATGATCTCTTAAACTATTCTTGCCGATTCTAAAGCAGTGCAAATAGAACTATTTCCTTTCTAGCAACAAAGGTATTTTCATGTGAGTATTAAACGTGAGTAGGAAAACTTTAAAATAATAAATTCATTAATGTGTGTTAAAAGCAGTAAATAGGAGAAATTAAGTCATATTTAAAATGACCAAATAATAATGTTGCAAAACAGTTTAAATTAAAAAATATATTAACACAAGACATTTATTTCATGTTTTGAGATGATCTTTTTAACTATGTGAATTCTAAGAGCACAAATAATATTTCCCTTCTAACAGCAAAAGTATTTTCATGTAAATATTAAAAATAGAAAGAAAACTTTGGTAAAAATTATGTCAGATTTAAAAGGATACATTTTAAATGTCTTATTTAAAACAGCTTTCTTATAGTGTTGATAAAAAATACTGGGAGACAAAGACTCTGTTTACTTAATTCATTTTATATTAGCTTATTCTTGAATGCTTAACTGATCTTAGTTAATCAAAAATGAAAAAAGCCATTGGATCTCTTAACAGCAGCTGATTTGGCTTTAAATTTTGCCAATCAAAGGGAAATGAATAGAAACCTATTTACAGGGAGATTACCACTGGTTTTTTAATTATAATTCAATCTTCTGTAATCTTTTTAAAGCCGATCAAATTAGCATGTTTTTAGAGTCTGTGGTGACTGAACAGGGGTTGGTGAGCGTAACTCATAGGGGGCAGGCCTCCCCTAGTACATCAAAAGAAATGGTGTATCCTTTAAAATTCTTTGACTCCTCAGAATTTTTCTAGACTCTTTGGGTTTTTTATTCTCAAGTTTGTATGAAACCTCGATGTAGGTTTTATAAAAGTATTTAGTATCGTTCATGTACATTAATTTCTTGTTTTCTGTAATTAAAGAACAGTTATTCGATCTTGTTCTCTTTTGCAGAGAAAACGTTTAATTCTTGACTTTATTTTGACATCATTGCGCGATCGTACTTTTGGTGATGATTTGATATGGGATCCAAAGGATCACAGTATGTTTCTTCTGAAATGGACACACAAGCGCAGGTCAACTTGGTCTCAAAAAGATGCTGCTATGTTTGTGGTGAGTTATATCAATTAATTTTAAAAGTTTAATTTTATTTAATTTAAAACAATCATACCCAAAAATTTAAAAGTTACTTCAAATTTGAATAATTAAATAAACATCCCAAAGTTTAAATCATGCATATCAGTTAATGATAGACATGTACAAATTATCTTCTACTGATTGTTTTATCTTTCTTTTCCTCTAAAATCTAACTCAAAAATTGGTAGAAATTGTCAGTGTAGGGTAAAAAAGACGTGTCATGAAGAAAATGTTTGATTCTTGACTGTATTTTGACATTATTATGTTGTTGTGCTTTCAGTGACAATTTGATGTGGAATCACAGCATGTTTCTGCTCAAATGGATCCACAAGAGATGAGAAGCATAATGCTCTACAAGATGCTTACTATTTAATATGGAGTGCATAGCATTTATTGTTCATTTACAGGGACACAGAAAATAATTCAGTTACAATATTCTCTATAAGTTGTACTTGCTGGGAATGATTTTTCAGTTGTGGTTTGCTATGTTAAGCTTAACTAAATTCTAGTATGTTACTGGGAGTGCATAAGTTCTAGATATAGATTATATACAGGACATCAAAAAAGACTTGTAAGCATTACCATCTGTTGAGTATCAATTACTTAGTGTTTTGTAAACTGATTATGCATTTTCTTACTGAGATACACATTAGTATACTAAAGGATGTTTGTAGAATATAAATAAATTCATATACAGAGCTGTGCAAAAGACATTGGACACATTGCTTATCCATGGATGATGATTGTCCAAAGTGGGATTTTAGTTATGGCTTTCTTTTTATATGTGAATTAAAATTTAATATACCATGTGGTGCATATAAAAGTCTACAGATCATATACTATACAAGGTTGCACAAAATAATATGAATACACTGTAGTCGTGGACAGATATTGCTGAAAATGAATTTTCAACCATCTTATACATTTTTTTTCTGCATGATTTGTATAATAAGAATGAAAAATCATGCATCCAGCATAGACTATGTAACACTTCCCAACACATTTAGAATACTCTAACAAAACTGCACGGTTTATTAAGCTAAAAGATGATGTCTATATAAACAATTTAGAAAACGCATAACCGTAAAATATTTTAAAACCCAATTTCTGCTATTACCATGAATAGCCGAAAAAATATATGGTTTTTTTAGTCCAGCCCTGTATACCGTTTATGGATATGCATGTATACTACATCATATGCCATAAGTTAGTTGAATTAAAGGCATAACATAGTTGAAAATTTTCATTCAGGAATTTCTTCCAATAAACGTATCTTGATAATAAATTTTCTGTGGCCCTGTATAGGGGAGAGTTGGGAGGAATGGGACAGCAGCATTTAAGTCCAAAATAACTGTTAGAATTTAGTTCTAGTTTGTCCACTAGATGGAGCATCTATAGCCTCATGTTTGATTTTAATTGTTACACCAGCTGTATTATTGTTTGTATTTAAAAGGGAAAATTTTACTTTCATACCCCAGAAGTAAGTACAAATTCTTATTCTTTCAATGATTTTTTTCAATTATATTATATTTAAAATAAAAATATTATAATTGTATAATAAACTTAAAGATATAGTGTTTGTGAACTAGCAGTCAAATAAAGCCTAAATGTAGCATGCTATATATGATAAGCCTTTTTAAAAAATATTCAGCAGAGGGAGGAATGGGACAGCATCAATGAGGGAGGAATGGGACATGTTCTCAAATACCTTTTAGCTCTTCCGATATGCATCCATATCCCAAAGCATCACCACAAAAACTATAAAGAAAGACAGAAAAAAGGAAAGATAAAAAATCATCACCGACACATCAGAAAAAGAAGAAATTGAAAAAATAGCTGCTGATAAAAAGCAGAAGAGATTGTGAAAAAAGAAAACTCTTAAGATGAAAAGGAAGAAACAGAAAAAAGCGAATGAATTATCTGATGATTCCATTTATGGAAAATTTTTGTTGCATGACTCTACAGATGAAGACTTTTGATTTAATTACTCACAATGATAATGAAATTGCTGAAGAATTTGATTGGTTAATTGATGATCCAAAATTAGGATAAATGACTTTGTACTTGTTAAATTTTTGACGAAGAAGACAGTTGTTTATTATATTGGCAGAGTTGAGGATATAGACAGCGATAAGAAGTTTATCATATTCAAAAATGATGAAAAAGAAAAATTTCACTTCCCACAAGAAAATGACTTCAGTGAAGTAGAGAAAAGGGATATCATAATGAAATTGCCTCAAATACAAATAATTTGTGGTACCAGCCGAGCCCAGTCCTACTTTGCTTTCAGTGTTGTCTTATCAAAATACAATATGTGTTAATTTATTTTTTTTCAAACAGTGTCCTATTCCTCCCTCATGTACGTCCCATACCTCCCTCATGTGAGGGAGGTGTGGGACAAAAATGTTAACATTTTAAAACATGCAAATAAAAGCCAGTTGTTTGTATTTCACAGTGTTTGTATTTTTTAAACATAGCTTAAGTAACATACTATTAGATTTTTATAAGCTGTACTCTTGGTAAAGCATAAGTAGTGAATTAAAAAATAAATTCTGAAATCTGTCCCACTCCTCCCAACTCTCCCCTATGATCTATAGAATTCATAAACACCAAGTAATATTTAAATAACAGTTACATTTTAAAATGTATACCGCAACTGAAAACGCACTTCCAACAATTATTGTTCATAGGTTTCAATAGTTCAATTATGGTTCATTTTCTTCTGCAGTCAAATTCTTTTGTGTGTCCCTGTAAATGAACTATATATTCTATGCACACCCTATTCTACAGTAAGCATTGTAGTTCACCTCAGTGATTTATATAAATTTCAATAGGTTTAAAATAATATAATATCATTAAAATACACAGCAAATGATTTTCCTCTTAGACTGTAATGTAACGGAGTTCTTCTGAATGCCCCTGTAGATGAATTATAAATGCTACATGCTTCATTTTCAATATCAAACATGCCATAGTAAATTCCAATAACATATCAATTTCATGGCAATTGGACTCTATTTACGCCAGTTAGAGCACAAACAGACAAACAAATTCATAAACACTTTTTAACTACTGTATATACTCGTGTGTAAGTCAACCCCTCAATTCTTAAGCAAAATTTTGAAAAAATTGAATCTTCGTGTATAAGTCAAACCACATTTCTGGTAGTATGTTGAAAAATGATTTGTAATCGAGGATTAAAAAAAATAATAATAAATTTAATTTTCGTTAAATTAGTAAACTTTTTTTTTTCACATTTCTAATCAGACTTTTTTTTTTTTATATTCATCATTTTAAAACTGTATAATTATGTATAACTGAAGAAGCTTAAACTAGTTTGAAACCTATTCGCTTCAATTTAATGATACTTAAAAAAGAAAAAAATCTTTCAAAAATCTATTCAAGCCTTATACGTGTGTGGTTCAATAATTATTGTCCCTATTGTGTATATAAAATATTTGTACTGTGATGGTTGTTGTGGAATATCAAAGCCTAATGTCTTAGATGCTTATAATCTCAATTTCAGAACCGTAGCTGTTATATTCACATAGTTTTGAATGGAGGAGTGAAAGGGGGGGAGTGGGGGTGAAAGACTGATTTTTAGCTTATGGGGCTAGATTTGTGACAGTGGATGAGACGTAACCATTGTCGTTTGGACTCAGGATCATAGTGATGTAGCCACATATCATCCACTGTCACAAATGCATCTTCATTGCTCCAAACCAGCATTTCACCCTCACCTCCCCTCCTTAAAAATTCCCTCAAAAATAGGTCTTTAAAACTTCACCCCTCTCTGAAAAACTATTTTAATATGGAAGCTACGGTTCTGAAATTGAGCATATAGACATTTAAGACATTAGACTTCGATATTCTACATGAACCATCGCAGTACAAATATTTTATATACACTAGGGACAATAATTATTGAACCACCCATGTATTTACATTTTAAACAACTTCTTAGACTGCTAAAATATAGTACTTCTTTGTATTGTAGAGGGAATTAAAATGTTGAAAGGAATGCCCCGGGTTTGAAGGGAATTCTATCACAAGAGAAAATGGGTGCAGAACAATTACAGGGACATTGTAATCTTTTTTTGTTAATCACAGCGAAATGACCATTGTCTGCTTTTATCTGCCTCTTCATTGTAGACCCATGCATACTTGCCAATTTTTACACTTTATGTGTAAAATTTACTCTTTTTGACCATTTTTTGCACTTCAGATACTTATTTTTACACTTTTTTGCGAAGTTTTTCCTAAGTTTCATTTTTCTTCCCTAAAATTGTGAATTGCTCTCTTGTGGCTTTTAATAACAGCAAAACGCTGAATGCAATTAGGAGATTGTCAAAGAAATTATGATATTGTCAAAGAAATGAGTTCAGGTTTCATTGTCAAAAACCAGCAGAGGTTAATCTATTAATTTTCATTGTATGTAAATAGTCATGCGTTAAAAAAATTGTTCAGATGTTGGTTAAAATATAAAAATGTAATTTTTAGAAAAAGCACTGTATGTCTGTAAAATCAGTTTCTCTGTGAGTTTTATAATGGTTTTCATATTTTTTCCCAATTAAAACAATCTTTACAATGGCCATAACTGTATTATTTAACAATATGAATATGTACGTTAAAAAGACCTATAAACATTGTTTATGAGTTACACAAAAATTGGATTATATGGGTCTCGTGATCTTATGAATAAAAAATTGTATGTCAATCGCACGTCAAACACTACCATTTTCAAAAGTTGTCAGATATGCCCATGTGTGATTACTTTAAAGACTTGCCTATTTGCCGATTATCTGGTTGGTTGTATTTATGTCGGCCAATTATCAGCACGTGGAATATAGGCCCTAAGGGTGAGGGAGTGCCTTCCGTGGAGGTCTTACTAAGGGAACCTAACCCGTATTAATGCTTGGAGAACCAAGGTTCGAAGAAAATCACGAAAACTCCGAACGATTAGACCGACGGGCACGACTGGGATTGAACCCAGCACCTCCTGTCTACCAGCTTCGAGAGCAGAACCTCTCGGCCACTGGTGGGGCACCGATTATCTGATATATAGGGTAAGTCAAAATGAATATAGCAATTACAAACGGCTATGACTATTTAATGGAAAAGAATTTATTGATAAGATTAAAACAAAATGTAGACAGAACTTCAAAATTTTGTATACATACGTCATAGATGTTTTATGGGACTTCCCTTGGTCACACGGACAGCATCTAGGTGGTAGTCCATTTTAGTGACTGAACAAATGCTTCAGAATGTATGGCTTGAAATGGAAATGACGCGCCTACATGTTGTCCGTGTGACCAAGGTAAGTCACATAGAACATCTATGACGTAGGTATACAAAATTTTGAAGTTCTGTCTACATTCTGTGTTAATCTTATCGATAAATTCTTTTTTATTAAATAGTTATAGCCATTTGTAATCTCTATATTTATTTTGACTTACCCGGTATATATATTTTTTAATAACTCATGTACAAGTCGACCTCCCATTTTCAACTCCCAAATTTTGTCTAAAATTTTTCGACTTATACACAAGTATATTTGGTATGTTGAAAAGTGCTAAAAATCAATAGAACATACACAGTAGGATGTGTCGAAAAAAAGAAATTTTTGATTTTTGTAACGCTTTAGTGCGGAAAAGTTGCTTAATGTAATAAGAAGAAGAATGGCATAAAAATTTTTAAATCGGTTAACATCTTCTATTCGCACATCCCACTTAAATGTGATGAAAAATTAAAAAAATCGCACCTTTTCTCTAATTTTTTGAAGTTATTAAAACTTTAAAAATAAACACGCTTTAGCTTTTTATGCTTGTTTCATAGTTTACATAACCTAAATAAATTAAATTCTAATCAATAATCTAATTTTTCCGTTCGCGCAACATCTTAAAAAAACACATAAATTTAGCAATTTTCACCGTGCGACTCTTCGCTTGTTTTGCTAAAACAAAACAACCCTAAATCACCACGTGGAGGTGGTTGCAGGCAGAGTTCCACCTCCGCCCTACCCAACCAACCATCCAATTGTTGGGTGTGGCATTTACATTATATTTCCACCTATTTACAAAGGCTTTCTATAGAGTAGCATTCTTTGTCTTACTGTGTTTTTCACGTTTTCTTTCCTATATCTACTACACATTTAAAGTCTGATTTTTTGTAGAACTGAGGCATAACCGATTTAGACTTCAGTGTTGTTCAGATATAGCCATTTCTAGCTTCATGTCCATATACATTATTCGAGGTCTCTGTCACAAGTTTAACACACATCTTAACAGTCTCGGTGTGACAGGGAAACATTTGTATTTCTCTGATGTGAGTAGTGTCAGAAGTGATGAACGATTTAGCATCATCTTCACTCAGGTCACGCGGCACTAGGGAAGGATACACCACACAAGAATTCCAATTAATAATTTCTATTTAATTGGAAGCTTGAAAGTTTCCATTCGGTGGCCTTGTATTTCTAACAGTCTTCTTCTTTGGGACGGTTTGTCTTGCTTTTATGATCCTTCTGTAACCAATATCCTGAATATGTTTTCTTTAATCAACAATCATTGCCAACAGAACATTCTCTGTGTGCGCAAAAAATGCATTTCATTCTATTACTGGATCGACAACTTGTAGTAATTCGTAGGATAAATAGTGTGATGTTTGGATTGCTTGAAATACATGTTTTGGTCCGTCAATAAAATATTTGCTTATTTTATAGCAAATTACATAGGGATGTATGATTTTATGATGAAGCACACTATTTCTTATAAGTTTTGGGGCAGTTAGCCATCTAGAATCAGACAAAGTACCATGGTCCTAATTCGCCAAGTCTTCTGGACAATGTCCCAAGGTGATTGCATTCAAAATGTCCCAAAAATACTGTTGTTATTGGCTCAAACAAGTCCTGCCTATATCAGGAATCGAACAATCTGCGGATTCACAATCGATCACAGAAGCTTTTTCACAGCAAGTGAGCTTCTACCCGATTGGTGCACTAAAAGATCTAGGCCCTTCAGTTTGACTGTGAATATGTTGGAAAATTTGGTGATAAGAAAGTTCATTAAAATGCTGGATGCATATGCTCCACATTTTATTATTTTCTAGTCGGTGGAAAGCACCATTATTCCATCCAGTGTTTGTTACAGTACCAGTTACAGTACAGTTTGTTACAGTACTTCTAGTTTCTCTAGTGATATTGATAGTTCAGACAAACAAGAAATAATGCTTTGACTTATATTATTTCATGAACTCGAGGAAGGAGATGCATGTCCAATATAAGTTGATCCAGATTCCTGGATAAGAGAATTGTTTTCTTATTTCACATTCCTGTGAAATTGCTTGGCATTAAATTTTTTACCGAACAAAGTATCTCATTTTTGTCCGTCAAAAAAAGACCCGAACTTTCCTCAGGGGGTGTGAATCGGATTTTCAAATCCGTCCTTAAATGACTCTTGCCTCTTTTTATTTTATACTTATCAACCACATCAGAAGAGTCTTTGCCGGTTATCCAGAACACTTGACACTATGACAGCTTTTGGCCGATCAGAAACTCTGAAACGATCACTGTTTAGCGCTGTTGTGTTAATTTTAATTCTTATCTGCCATTTGGACTTTTAGTCGATGTACTCGGTTTGTATTTACCTTCTTCATACTTTGAGTCTTCAGAAGAAGTGTGTTTGAGTTCATCAATTTCATAGTACGCTGCCACTTTAGAAACTTTAAAACTATTTGAGGAACCTCTCAGTGCTTGCTGAAGATCACGAGCTTTCTGCTCGGCCTTCACATTTAACTTTTAGGTAGATTTCGTATGAAATACTACCTATTGGGATCGTTACTATGTTGAAATTTCTGAAAAATTTTTGCAGATCTACACCGACCATGACCCCTAGAACCCAAAACCACCCTCAGTAAAAAACTTTATATATCTATCTATCTACCTATATATATCACTTTCTTCTGGACACGATAACTTTCATAATTCTGCACCAATCTCTTCCAAACTGATACATTAAATCAAAGGGCATAAAATCTCGGTCAAGTTTGTTAATGGGCAAAATCGGACCAAGGGGATGGAAATAGGGAGGGGTTTTGTGAAAACTGAAACCCCCCCCCCCCATAACTTCTTAATTTTTGTACATATCAAATCAGTTTAAAGTTTTTATTACTTCTAAAAATAGGGCCAAAATTTTATGTATCACAGATTTTTGATAAAGTTAAAAATGGGCTCAAGGGGCGCAAAAATAGGGTTTTTGGGAGAAAAAAATTCATAACTTCGTCAATTCTCAAGATATCAATTCCAATTAATTTTATTATAAATCTCCTTAATATTATCTACAACTTTTATATTCACAAGTTTTTGATAGGACCAATTCATACTGCAAAAAAAAAAAAATTAAAAACGAAAACAAAAAGGGGGTTTGAAGAAGTAAAAAATCCACAACTCTGTCAATTCAAAAGATATAAAATCCCCATGAATTTATCATATATCTTCTTAATATTGTCCACAACATCTATATAGACAGGTTTTGGATAGGACCAATTCTTACAGCAAAAACAAATTAAAAATACATAGTGGTTGAAGAAAAAAATCATCTGAGTAAGGGTGTATTCAAATCCAAACTGCATATTTTCTGACTCATTTTGCAATTCATTTTTGCTCTCAAAGACTTCCAATTGGTACGTTTTCTTACTCAGAAATTATATAATGTACCGTAATGGTCGATTTTTTGATAGAGGCAGAACATATTTTTTATAAAAAGGCTGTTAAATTGGGCATTTTGAACTGAATTTTCCGAAGCGGATTGTGTTGGAAAAATCATTGCATTAAGGATGCACTCAAATCGAAACTGCTTATTTTCTGCCTCATTTTTAAATTCATTTTTGCTCTTAAATGCATTTAATTGGTAGATTCGCTTATTCAGAAACTATATAATGTACCGCAATGATAAATTTTTTGATAGAGGCAGAATATATTTCAAAAAATGATGTCAAAGTGGGCATTTTGAACGGAATTTCCCGAAGCAATTGTGTTATCACTTTCTTCTGGACACGATAACTTCCACAGTTCTGCACAAATCTCTTCCAAACTGATACATAAAGTCAAAGGACATAAAATCTCGGTCAAGTTCGTTAATGGGCAAAAGCGGACTAAGGGGATGGAAATAGGGAGGGGTTTTGTGAAAACCAAAAAACCCCCATAACTTCTTAATTTTTGTACATATCAAATCAGCTTAAAGTTTTTATTACTTCTAAAAATAGCGCCAAAAATGCATGCATCACAGATTTTTTATAAAATTTAAAATAGACTCAAGGGGCGCAAAAAATATTGTTTTGGGGAGAAAAAAATTCCTTACTTCGTCAATTCTCAAGATATCAAATCCAATAATTTTATTATGCATCTCCTTAATATTATCTACAACTTTTATATTCACAAGTTTTTGATAGGACCAATTCGTACCGCAAAAAAAAAAAAAAAAAAAAAAAAAATTAAAAATTAAAAACGAAAACAAAAACAAAAAAGGGGGGGTTAAAGAAGAAAAATTTTCATAACTTCGTCAATTCACAAGATATAAAATCTTCATGAATTTATCATATATCTTCTTAATATTGTCTTCAACATTTATATAGACAAGTTTTTGATAGGGCCAATTCTTACAGCAAAAACAAATTAAAAATACATAGCGGTTGAAGAAAAAAATCATCTTATTAAGGGTGCATTCAAATCCAAACTGTCTATTTTCTTACTCATTTTTAAATTCATTTTTGCTCTCAAACGCATCCAATTGCTAGATTCTCTTATTCAGAAACTATATAATGTACAGTAATGATCGATTTTTTGATAGAGGCAGAATATATTTCAAAAAATGATGTCAAAGTGGGCATTTTGAACAGAATTTTCCGAAGTGATTGTGTTAGAAAAGAAAAATATTGCCCTACTGAGAAAATAATTGTTTATTAATCAAGTTTTAATTAATTGAAAGAAAAATAAAAACACAGGTCGCTTATAAATCTTTTCAAAAATCACGTCAGCATGTTTCATATATTTTTTTTTTTATTAAAAATGAATCTGAAAATGTGCCAGAAAATTTCGAGTTGTTGAGTATGGAAAAATATTTTTTTTAATATCGCCTTAACATGATTCTGATAAAACCAGCTATTTTATAAAAAGGAAATAAAATCTCGTCAAAAGGAGACAGATAAAACTGTTAAAGTGGATTTATATCTAATAATGATTTAGTTTTTGTTGGTGAAATTAGTATACATAACTTCGAAATCTACCTCTGCCTGTAGGCCGGGCCGGCAGGGATTTTTTTGTAACTGTTTTGTAAATACATCCGATTTTCACCCAAATTGTAATTCCTTTGAAGAATCATGAACCTCAACTCAAAGACATGAATTTTTTTTTTTTTTTTTTTTTAGATAAGCATTTAATTAGAGTTGCACATTGACATGCATGTGGTTTTTTTAAATAATATAAATATCACACCCAACAATTGGACGATTGGTTGGGTAGGATGTGGGTGGAACTCAACGTGCAACCACCACCACGTGGTGAGTTCTGTGTTGTTTTGTTTTAGCAAAATGAACTAAGGGTTGCATGATGAAAATTGCGAAAAATTGGTAAATTTATGTTTATTCTAAGTTCTTGCGCGAACAAAAAAAAATGGATTATTGATCGAGATTTAATTTATTTAGGTTATGTAAACCATGAAACAAGCATAAAAAGCTAAAGCGTGTTTATTTTTAAAGTTTTAATTAACTTCAAAAAATTAGAAAACATCACAAGTTTTGCAATTTTTCATCATCTTTAAGTACGATGCGCGAATGGAAGATGTTAACCGATTCTAAAAAAAATTATGCCTTTTTCTTCTTATTACAATAGGCAACTTTTCCGCACTAAAGCGTCATGAAAATCAAAAATTTCTTTTTTTTGACCCATCCTAATACACAGCTTAATTTGAAAATCTTGCTTACTAGGGGCGGTAATTGCTGAACCTGTGTTTTCAATTGTACAATGAGGTTTCTTTTTTCTTTTGTGATGTTGATTCCCACTACATCTGAATGCTACTTTCTCATGAGTGACTGAAGTCAAGTTGCCATATCAAAAAATGAAGCTGCATTGGAAAATGCCATAACCTATGCATGATGCTGGATTTTTCTTTTTTTTTTTCATTGTCTCGTATGAATTCAGATTCAATTTTGGCATTTGAAAAGTACCAGATTTTTTTTTTTGCTGGTGAAAATAAATGTAATTTTTATTATATTCTTAACTTGGTTCATAAAAATGTATCTATAAGGGATAAAATTATAGGTTTTTCTTCCATAATTTCACTTAAGTACCGTGAAAATTTTCATTAATTTCAGATTTTGAGTCATGTTATGTGTTAACTTCAAATGAATTTTTTGCATTTGTGCTAGGAACCCCCCTGCTTCATAACCTGTGTATGATGCAGGATTTTTCTTCTTTTTCTTTTTTTTTTTCTCATTATCTTGGATGAATTCAGGTTCAGTTTTGGATTTTGCTGGTCTCTGGAGTTTGAAAAGTACCAGATTTTTTTTTTTTTTTTTTTTCTGCTGAAAATAAATGTAGCTTTTATTATATTCTCAACTTGCTTCATAAAAAACATATCTGTACCTGAGAGCCAAACTATCATAAGATGCATTTCACTTATTTTTCAGGAGAAGTAAAGGAAGCATTACCTTGTAACACAATGCTATTTTCACAAATTGATATCAGCAATAAAGTACAGGTGATTTTGTAACGTTTACTACAGTTCCAAAAATAACCTTTGATTTATTCTGTTGAGCTGATTCAGATGTCAGACCAGTATGCTATGATCGTTAAAGGTTAGTTGGGTGAATTAGCCCTCCAGATTTGTCTGGAATGGCTCAGCTGGTAGAGCATTGGTGGCTTCAGCCAAGACATCCCTGGTTCGAACCCTGGCCCAGACTTTTTTCAACTACTTGGAAATTTACAAATGTTGTGATTTACATTAATACATAGAAATTATTCCAGAGAGAAACATTCACCTTGCGTATAATATTTCAAATGAAAATCAAATTTCAAAGTAATTGCTTAAAAGGCACAACGACCAACATAGTGAAATAAATTCCATCTTGTGCTGCGTTTGTAGCCTTGCCAACATATAATAGTGAGAAATTTTCCAGGCTGGGTATCGTTCCATGTGGTTTAGTCAATAGAACGTCAGTGCGCTATACTGATGACCTGGGTTCGTGTCCCGGCATGGAATCTTTTTCACTATGTTGGCTTTTGCGCCTTTTAAGCAATTACTTTGAAATTTGATTTTCATTTGAAATGTTGTGATTTATTTACCAATTGAATAATTGTGTTAAAAATTAAATCTAATATGATATTATATTTATCTTGTAATACAAGTACAGGCAAAGTTCCTTAATCCGCACAAGTTGAGACCAAAGGTTGTGCAGATTATGGAGTATAACAGATTATGGAGTATTAGGGATTATATGTCATTTTCTTGTTTCTGGACACTATTATAATTCCATATTCAGTATAACATGAAAAGAAAAATATGAAATATAATAATTTAATATGCTGTATCAAAAAATGCATTTTTCAAATTCTTGTATTAAAAAATTTATTATATTCACTTTTATATTTAAATTTTTCAGATATTTCTTTTAAAAAATCATTTTTGGATCAAGAATGTGTAAATTTGTTTACATTCATTAAGCAATGTGAATCATAGGAAATTGCGGATTATGGATCCTTGACTGTATATGATACAAGTATGGCGATAGTTTGACTCGAAAGAGAACAGTTTCTTTAGTATAAAAAGCTGTTAACATAAAATTTGTGATTGTTGGACTTTCGATAGTTTGGTTCTCTGGTATAGATATGTGTAAGAGATAAAATTATAGATTATTCTTCCATAATTGGACATAAGTACAGTAATAATTTTTTTTTCATTCATTTCAGTTTTCGAGTCTGGTTACGTGTTAGCTTCAAATGAAATTTTTATATTTGTGCAAGGTATACACCCCCCCCCACCCCCCCTCCCTTCCCCAAATGTTGCAGAGCTGCAAAGTTTGGAAATTTTCAAAATATTTTCTCTTTCTCTATCTTCTTCACTTTTTTTTTTTTGTGTGAGGGAGCAGGGGAATCATGAGCATTTTTTAAATATAAAGTTCATTAGCAATATAAATATATTCATAATATCTAAAAAAATTCATAACAAAAAATGTTATGCTCCAGACTAGGGATTGACCGAAGCAGCAATTTTGCCGAATACCGAATACTTGAAACTTTTTAATACGCATTTTTGCATATATTAGCTGTTTTAATAAGCTTTAATTGAAATTAAATTCCCAATAATTTAATTCAGTTACATTTTTATTCTTAAATCTAATTACACAAAAAAATTTAATGACTTCTTTTCCACTCACAAATTCATTAACCCATCACTTATTTGTTATTATTTATCACTAGTCAATGCCCAAAAATAACCTATGAAAGTATTAAACTACACAGGATTGTCAGAAAAAGGATTGTCAGAAAAACAAAAGTTCATTCAAATACAAAGAAACAATGTTGTCATTAAGCTGATTTACTGATTGTCTAAGTCTAATTATAAACATATTGAATAGGAATGTTTTCAAAATACAAAAGGTATCATATCAATTTGTACATTTAACTATTTTCTGTCAAATTATTGATAGAATATTTATATTTTGATTATTATTTTAACATTGTGGTGATGAAGAAAAGAAATTTGAGCGATTTTGATATAATGGTTATAAAAGCTATAGGATAGGCATAGGGGTATACTTATTTCATGTGTGTATTTTCTTTAATATACATCTTAGATATGCAGATATAAACTCTGATATACTTATTTGATGTATATATTAAAGAAAATACACATTAAATAAATTTTAATTTAAAAAAACTAATGTAGAAGTAAATAAAATTAAATGATAAGGGAAAAATACTCATCTTCCTTATTTATTTTTATTTTTTTATTTATTTATTTATTTTTTTTTTTTTTTGTTTTGTTTGTTGTGGAGAGTTGTTTCGATTTCACACCTATGTAGACTATTTTAGAAAGGAAAAAGTTTTTTTTGATTAAAAATGGCTTTTGACTTGTTTTTTGTAGTGCAGCTGAACTCTGAACTCATGCACATAATATTGAAACTCATTGTTTAGCCTATTCTACTGCTAAGTAAAAGAGAATTCTTCGACTTATTCGGCCGAATACTTAAAAGTATTCGGCTGAAGCTGAATATTCGGTTTACATGCCGAACCACCGAATACCGAATCAACTATTCGGTATTCGGTCAATCCCTACTCCAGACAGTATTAAAAAGGACTAAGTTTGATTTTGATCAGCTCTATAATGGTTTATTATAGATTTTTTTTAATTTATTATTATTTTTTTTTATTATTTATTTATTTATTTATTTATTTATTTATTTATTTTGTAAACAATTCTGATATCATTTATTTTAATTTTGGATATTTTATTGCAAGGTCACTAGGATTTTTACCAAAATAAAGAAAGTTTATTGTTCATTCTAACTTTCTATTATAGATTTTGTATAATTACAGAGAGATATAAGAATGAACCTATTTAAAAGTCACTGAGTCATAATGATTTCAAAATTTTTGAAAACTAAACATACCTTAATTAAAAAAAAATGTTTAGCAGTTGGTTTTCCAAACAGTCATCTGCAGGTCCTTGCATCATATTGTCTGTGGTTGTTATGGAGGTTTATTGTAGTCTAGTGCCAAAGTCAATTATAAGATTATGTGGGGCAACTGGGCCATGATTTTACAATGTGACTGGAAATTCTGGCAATTCAGCTTCAAAAGGCTAATATTCATTTGAATTTAAATCTGAACTTTTGTAAATGTGTTCAGATAGGTTCCCTCTATCAGACAGAAATGTTCAAAATTACATTTTAATATCTAAATATTAAAAAAATATAGATATTTCATCTTTCTTTCCTCATAGGTCCAATTGCTCCATAAAAATGAGGCAAGTGAACCAGGAGGGTCTATGTTCCACGCGCATTTGTTTTGTTTTTTTAATATTGGGTATCAGGTCCTGTTTGAAAAAGTGTAAACAACTTAAACAAAATTAAACCAAGCAGATCATGTACATTATATATCAACTTAAGGGAAACCTTTACTGTCAATGTGTCGAAAAAAAGCACTAAAAGTGAAAACATTAAATTTATTTATACAAAAAGTATAAAAATTAAGTAAATACTTATGTACTTTAGTACAGTTAATAAGTATAAAAGTTACCTGGGTATTTTAAGGGAAAAAATAACAAGATAAATCTATGAACAAACGGCTACGTAAGTACTTAAGTATCTTATTCATCACAATGGGAGTTCGATATGTCCAATAAATCTGTGGAGAATGTAACCATATTTTTATATTGAACATAATTATTTTTTATTCGTTTCGATAATTTTCTAATAATGTCACTTTGCTTTATGTAAACCTCTTCATCTGTATCGTAAAGTTTCGAGCTATAGCTATCACACTTAAAAAATTTGGTTTTATACCCGTAACATACTTTTTAAAAATTTTATTACGTAATTTTAATAAGGTATTCTGTAATTTTCTTTATTCCAAGGAAAAAAAACAATGGAGAAATTAATTTCCCATAATAAGAGAAACTCAAAAAGATATTTATAACTGTTGGGATAACTGGATCTCATATAGTCCAGTTACCCCTGATACATGTCCCAGTTACCTCGTTCTTGAAAATTTTATGGGGTAACTTGGAACACCAGCCTTACATTTGAAACATGAAGTAAGTATGTATAGATGCCTAATAATATTACCGTAAAATCCCGTTAATCCGCCCCCCTAAACACGACGGAAAATCGTAAAAAAATCGGAGGGGGCGCTTACACGGTATTAAAATTGTAGTAATACAATTGTTATGGGTGGTGGGGTGGGAGATGGTAATGGACGATCGTCACCAAATATTCATTATTTTAATAAAGTGAGGAAAGAAAAACATTTTGAAAAAAAAAATTATATACAAAATAGAAAAACAGTATAATTTTGCGATTAACGGCAATTTCAAATTATAGAAAATTCTGGTTTTCAAAAGCATGAAACTGGAATGCACAGATAAATAATAACACTAATATCTGTCATAAGATAAATAACAACACTAATATTTGTCATTAATATGATAATAGAAAAATAAATGAAACTTAATAATTTAAAATAATTAAAAAACACTAAGAAATTGCGTTTGAAATTGTCCTAAAATTGTTTCTGCAACTAGTAACATTTTATCCAGTGTCGCTATCTGTTGTAAATTAGAAAGATTAAATAACAGTATTTTTTTTTTAATCATAATTTCTTTTCTATAAAGGCTAAATAAATAATACAAATCACAAAAATAACAATAACAACATGAAAAATATTGCAAATGAAACTAATTTTTTAAAAAAAGAAGAAATGTGTTATAATGGGAAATTTAAATCAGACTGACATAGAATTAATTTAAAACAATAACTTTATCACTACATCGACTTATTTTAAATAGTGATATGTAAAGTAAATATTATGTATATCTCCTTCAAGTATCAAATTAAATCACCAATTCAATACTTAATAATAATAATAATAAATAATACCAATAAATCGGATTTCACGTTATTTTGGTGCCATCTACCATAACTTAGAAGAAAGAAAACCAACACGATATAAAATTAATTCCAAAAGTTACCAAAAAAAAGGCTGTAAATTGTTATTATCACTATTGTTTTTGGTATTTATCTTGACGTGCGCACCGAAATTTTTTTGCGGGGAGGGCGCTTTCTCGGGATTTCTTGAATTTTCCAATTTGTTTACAAAGTGGGAGGGGGGCGCTTAATCGGGAAGGGCGGATTAACGGGATTTTACAGTAATGTATTTATGTGTTTAATCTTTACATAAAAAGATTGTTTAATAAAAGTACTTACCGTATTTTAATAAAAAGCTGAGGAAGTTCGACCAAATGGGCATTGTTTTTAAAAAAGAAACCTGAATTTTCGGCAACCTATCACAGCAAAGGCAGAATTATGATTGAGTTGACACACATTGTTTTAAGAAGTAGAGATGGGGGTGTAATGTTGACAAAAGCTAAAAATTGAAAAACATGAACTTTTTTTATAAAATAGCCTATGGCTCAGTTACCCCAGCTTACCTTACCCCCTTTTTCAGTTTAAAGGTGAAAATAAAAAGTTTCAGAGATAGTGTTGATGGCATTATGATATGTCCCACATAATGAAATTAATATCATCACTTGGGTAATGCTTTTTATCCAGTTTAGAATAAGTAGCATATTGTTTGTTTACAGGGACATACAAAACAACTCCATTGCATTATGACCTATGGAGGGGGAGGGGGTTAATCATTTGCAGTTTGTTTTAATGATCTTATGGTATTTCAAACATAATGAAATTGATATGCATCACTTGGATAGGCTACAACATGCTTTTTATCCAGTTTAGAATAAGTAGCACATAGTTTGTTTACAGGGACACACAAAACAATTCCATTGCATTATGACCTATGAGGGGGAAATCGTTTGCAGTTTGTTTTAATGATGTTATGGTACTTCAAACATAATGAAATGGATGTAGATCACTGAGATGCACTATATGTTTTCTATAGATTATGGAATGCATAGCATTTATCGTTCATTCACAGACACACACAAATGATTTGGTTTCAGAGCTGTGATCGATAATCACTGGAAGTGTGCATTTTCAGCTGTTGACCATTTTTAAATTTAACAAATTTTTATTGTATTATGTGATGTGTATAAATTCTGTAGATCATATGCTGAGCTACATGGAAGAATTTGCACATACAGTGTGTGTCAAAAGTTTAAACACAACATAAAATTTTATTATTGATTGAAAGTTGCTTTTCTTTTCACATGACCTACAAATTGTAGTTTTAAAAAGATATTTAACAGATTTATGTTTTAAAATTTATTTCAAATAATAAAATTTATCAAAAGAACCAAAATGAGTGTGTCAGAAGTTTCTTTCTTTCTTTTCACAATATTTCTTTAGTCTTTAGTAGAACAAGAATAAAAAAATTAATATGTGATTATTGCTCCTTTCGGCTTAATTTCTTTAAATATATGGTCTTTCATCGATAAAATGAGGTTCTGTGTAGTTTCTGGTTCATCTTTCAAATCTTTAACCGAAGAATACTGCTTTCCATTTGGATAAACTGCATGAGTGAGAATACCCCACATATTTTCTGTAAGGTATAAATCAGGACTATCTGCCAGCCATTTCAAAACAGATACTTTTTTTCAACTTAAGCCACATTGAAGTTGAGTTTGAGGTATGGATCGAAGCATTATCATGTTGAAATAACCATTTTTCTCCCCCCAAAACCTTGGCAACAGGGAGCAAATGATTGGCAAGAGTCTTTTGATAGTTTTCACGACCATTGATGAATGATAGAGATGTCTGACCATTGAAAGAAATAGCCCCCCATACCATTACACAACCACCACCATGTTGTCATCTAAATATACTTCTAGGTTCTTTGCGGAGATCAGGCCAATAGTACTTAAACCCATCAAGGCCAATGAGGCTCTATTTTTTTCCATCACTGAATATGATATTCAGCCACTTATCACCAAATTACATATGCTCTTTGGCCCACAGTAATCTAGCTTCTTTATGGTGTTGTTTCAGACATGGTAACCGAGCCAGTTTATGGTTTTTGATGTATTCTGATTCCAAAACTCTTCTATGAACAGTTCTTTTTGATATTTGTCCTCCAACTGCATGTTTTATTTGCAAAAAAGAATAATTACCAGTTGAAACCAAGTTTCTGATGCGGCGGTCTTTGCACAAAGTAGTCACTCGTGGCTAGGCCTGGGCCTTAAATCGATTTAAAGCTTACTTCGATTTAAGTCTTAAATTGATTTAAAGCTTACATCGGAAATCCGATTTAACCATTGGTCTTAAATCAATTTAAGCTAACATCGGAAATCGCGATTTTGCCATGTCTTAAATCACGATTTAGCCATGTCTTAAATCACGATTTAGCAATTGGCCTAAATCGCGATTTAGCCATTGTCTTAAATCGCGATTTAGCCAATGGCTTTAAATCGATTTAAAACAAAATACTGATTCAGAGCTAACATCGGAAAACCGATTTATCTACCAGGATGTATCTACCGCTTACATGGCAAGCTGGTGTTAAATCGATTTAGGAGGATCCGATTTAAGCAAACATCGCAAGCCTCAGTCCTCTCCGATTTAAGAAAAAGGTGATTTAAGAAAAAAAGGATTTAAGAAAACAACGATTTAAGTAAAAATTGATATTTATTTATTTATTTTGTAAACAAGATTCAGAGTTTAAGAGATTGGAATGTGTATTTTTTAGAAATTAAGAACTTATATGGTGGAAAGTTGAAAAGAAAAAGTAATGTTTAATTCTTAAAATCCAAATCCATCAAATTTCAGTTTATATGCTAATGCAATCTTTTGATGAAAAACACATATTTGAGTAATATTGCAATATGTATTTTTTATTTTCTATTGTTCTGTAATTAATTAAAATGTTTTAAATATGAATCCTGCATTGTTTCAAAAGATTGTTTTCCTGAAATTGATTTACTATTTAAAATGATTAAAGTTTTGTATTTCAAATCCAAACTCATCGACTTTCAGTTTATACTTTTATGCATTTTTATGATGAAAAATTAATTTTTTTACTTGTTTTAGTAATATTTTAACATATATTTTTTATTTTCTATCATTTTGTGATTAATGAAATTATTTTAAAGTATAGTCATGCATTGTTTTGTGTATCCCAATTTGGCTGTGATCCGTATGAAATATTTTTCTTTTGCTAATAAGATTTTTTTTCCTGAAATTGATTGAGTATTTATGGTTGAAAAAAAAAAAAGAATAAAGTTTCATATTTAAAATCCAAATTCATCGAATTTCATTTTTTATGTTTATGCATTCTTTTAATGAAAAATTCCTTTTTCACATGTTTGGGTAACATTTTAATATATATTCTTTATTTTCTATTATTCTGTAATTAATTAAAATGTTTTAAAATAGTCATGCATCAGGTTTGACATCAGATTTCAACACCAGCCATGTGGATTGAGTATCTTGCTGAAATTGATTCATTACTTATATCCAAATTCATCCATTTTTTAGTTTCTATTTTTATGCATTATTTTGATGAAAAATTAATTTTCATATGTTAGGGTATTATGGGAATATTTTAGTTTTAATTTATTATTATTTTGTAATTAATTAAAAATACTTTAATAAAGTTCTGTAATGAGTCAAGCAACTTGATTTTTACAGTGTAATGAGGGTGGGGTGGAGGGGGGCATTCATTAGATTTTTCTGCAGATCTGCGATTTTCTGCTTTTTTTACATTTGTTATCAATAAAAAAGGATATATTTTAAGATTATATATTTTATTACTAATCTTACAGGGTGGCAACAGCCGTGAAAAAATCAACAATTTCAGTAATGTGCTCCCAAGACTCACTTTCAATCCTTCTCCATCCTCTATATGAATGTCAGCATTTATGTTAAACAAATCTTATTATAATCTAAAAGTTAAAAAGATATAAAATTGCACCTTATTTCTCATATCTTCCCTCTTTTTTTTTTTACTACTTTTTTCATCATGGTAGATGAACAATTAAATTCATCATTGAATTCTTTGTATCTGCTTCTGGTTTACCTCAATAACTTTTTAATTCTGTGTCTGTAAAAAAAGTGTGTGTAGGTTGATAGCAATGAAGTGCTATTTGGATGGGTTAGGGGTAGTCGCCCCCCCCCCCCCCCCCCCTTAAGGAATCTAGATTGTAGCAGCCAGAAAAAGTCAGACAAAAAACATTTTCTTTTATCCTTCTGTCTTTTAACACTCCTTCTTAAAGAATGAGTTTATAAAATGTATTAATATAGATCACTAATTTTTAAAATGGAAAAAAAAAAAAAAAAAACTAGTGTTTTGGGGCATTCAAAGTTTTTTTTTTTTTTTAATGTGTAAAATATACCTCTTTTCAAAGGTATTTGAAAAATTAAAAGCTAAGTATACTAAATAATACAGGAGGAAGTGGGCTACAATAAAGACCGTATTTCATTACTAAAAATTAAAAAATAGGCTTCCATATTCTAAAATGTAAAATCAGTGTTAAATCACAATTTAGCACTAAATCGCAATGTTAGATGGATGATAAATCGATTTAAGAAATTTCTACATCACCCAGTCCTACTCGTGGCCTTCCTGAACAGAATTTTCATTTGAAATCATTACCACAAGCCAAAACTTGATGAATACCTCGTTTTGATCTTTTTAATGCACTTGTAATTTCAGAAACAGACTTGTGTTTTGCTCTCATACTCCAGATATTTATCACCTCCTCCTCTAAAAATTCTTTCAAATTAGGCATTTTGTACTAACTCAAAAACAACAACTGACTGCTTATACACCCAGCAGGGCTCCCAAATGGTCCCCATTTCCCCCCAAAGTCCCCTTTTTGAAAAATGGTCCCCTTTTATGCATTTTGATCCCTTTAGCCCCCTTTTTGTGACTGGGAAAAATTTACTAACGTAGAAAAATTGCCGCAAAACTCTAAAAATCACAAAAGTCAAAAATTGCATTTTACTGTAGCAAGCTAAAACATTGTAACTGGAAATCTTTCATGAATGTCAAAAAATTGCCGCACAATGTGAAAATATGTTAAAATACGCATTGAAACTCTCATTAAAAATCACTAAAAATTCAAGTTAGAGGACAAAATTTTACTACATTAAGCTAGAAGTTTCAAACCAAACTTTAAAAAATCACCATAAAATGCAAAAAAAAAAAAAAAAAGAAAAAAAAAAATTCAAAAATTGCTATAGGAATTCAATTTTATTGAAAAGAGGACAAAATTTAATAAGTTCTGCGAAAAGATTGAAACTGGAATTCTTTTACGAATGTCAAAAAATCGCATTAAAAATTCAAAAATTGCTGTAATAAGATTTGAGGACAACATTTACTGAATTGGGCTAAAAAATTGAAACTGTATCCCATTTACTAATGTGAAAAAGTCACTGCATAAAAATCGCTAAAAGTTCAGAAAATCAGAGAAGTCAAAATGTACTATAGTAGGGCTAAAACATTGTATCCAGAATTTTTTCACAAATGGGGGAAAAAATCCTTGCAGGATGTGAATTTTTTTCTTTTTTTTTAAATTGTTAACAATTTAAACCAGAGGATGCAATCGCGGAAAGACAAAATTTACTACGTTAGGGTTAAAAGTTTGAAACCAAATTTTTTTTATAAATGTCAAAAAATCACTGTAAAATGCCAAAAAACAATGATAATGAAATAATTGGGAAAATTTTACTGTATAAATTCCAAATAAACTTTATTGTAAAGAGGACAAAATTTACTACATTCTGCTGAAAAATTTAAACCAGATTCCTTTTACAAATTGGGAAAAATATCCATAAAACATGAAAAAAAGCTAAAAATTACATTTAAAAAAACTACTCAAAAAAGTCCAAAAATTGGCTTCTATGTGCATAACTTTAGACATACAGCTACCTTCTTGCCAAATCTTATAGCTCTATGCACAGCGATCTCGTCAGCACAAAGACATATAGACAAACCTCTATCTTTATTAGATTAATTTTTAATACAATTATTCAATTGATAAATAAATCATATCAGTTTTAAATTTCCAAATGGGGGAGAAATTCCAGGCCAGCATTCGAACCAGAGATGTCTTGGCTGGATCTGCCAATGCTCTACCTACTGAGCCATCCCGGGCGAATCTGGAGGTCTAATTCACCCAGCTAACCCTGTTGTTGTAATACTATGCTTTTTCCGATGAACATTATAGCTTATTTCAGCTTTTATTGGGTAGTACAAAGGAACTAAATTTTATGTTTGAGATTAATAATTAACAATATCTAATTAATAGTTCATCTAATTTTAATACTCAACAGGAGGTGCTGTTATGCTGTGCTTTTTTAGCTCACAGGCTATCAAAGCCTGAGAGCTAATGTGCCCACCGGTTCTGTATGTATGTACGTAACACGATAATTCTTGATAGAAATATCCGATTTGCTTCAAATTTTTTTTCTAGGTTCATTCTGATAAGGCACTTTGATAAATTTTGGGGGTTCATTGGTTAAGTATAAAGGGGAACGGTGGGCTAATCCCCCCCCCCCCCCTCCTCTTAACTTAGGTAAATGGGTTTTTCGTGTGGAATTATCAGGTTTTCTTCAAATTTTGGTATACCGGTTAATTCTGATTACAAACTTCACTGATTAGATTTGAAAGTTCATTGTTTAAGTCTAAAGGGGAGCACACGAGGCCAATACCCCCCTTAATTTAGATAAATGGATTTTTCTATCCGATTTGATTCAAATTTGGTATACAGGTTTATTCTGATAAGGCGCTTCCCTGATGAGATTTGGAGGCTCATTCGTTAAGTATTAAAAATGTGAAACAGTGGGGGAATTAATCCCCCCCCCCTTAATTTATTTTTCGAGGGGTACTATTCTTTGAAATAAGAGTATACTTTACAATTAGTGTGAATAGCCTGTGAGCAATGCTATCAGTTTCACTGGGCACTTTTCTTTTTATTTATTCATTGATCACTATTACTCCGTATTAAATTCGAAGAAATGCTCTATACTTTGTAATTGCTAGTGTGCTACTCTGATAACAATTGATTTGATATTTTGTTAGATGCATTAATTTTTAGTGTTTATATTTTATTGCAAATAATTTTTTTGCTGTTATAAATATTAAGGAAAGACATCAGTGAAATTCTTTGAAAATAGGGATATATATATTTTTTTTATTGGCTTAAAAAATGCTTTGAACCTTCCTGAATCCATTGGTATGCCCAGTTTTTTTTCTGACCATTAGAAATAATTGTAAAAATTCAAGAGAAGACAAGACGGGCGCACTACACCTACTCACACTAAGGGAAGACGCGACTGGGACGCCACACCCACTCACATTAATTTTACTCTAGCATTTTATACTCATTTATTATATGTAACTAAACTTCATCCAAGTGTTTATATATTCTTTAATTCATGTGTTTGATAAACATTGCAAGAACTTCACACAAATTAGAAGTGTCTAAGTTTTGTAGCTTTTCGAAAAATTGTACTTTTCAGCTAAAAACCCTAAATCCTTAAGTACTTGAGTGATTTCGATAAAAAAAAATTTGTTGGTAGAGTACAAATATAAGATCATATGTGGTAGACAGTTTTAAAATATTTTAATTAGTTTCAGAAAAAAACATTTCTGAAAAATTGCGATTGCTCTAAAATAAGAAGTTTTAGTTGCAGAAAAAAAAAACTGTCTGCCATAAGTCTTGAGCATTATCCAGTGAATAGGAATTCAGAATTTAATTAAAATTGGTCTTTTAGTTTCTGAGGAAACAGGTCTTAAAGCTCGCATTTCCTCCCTATGATTGCACCCATTCTTGTCTTCCCTCAAAAACACTTTTCGGCTTTGTCATTTTGTAACACAAAGTGCAAGTTAAAAAATACAAGTCGCAATTCAACACAAAAAGTTGACATCTTTTGATTGAACAATAAGAAGGTTTTAAAAAGGTGTACAAACATTTGATCGACTATCGACACTCCCAAAGTCTGTTCTGTCGATACGTTATCAGAAAACTAAATTTGTCATTCGCAAAGGGTGAGAATTGTGAATATTTATGTTTTTTGGATCTCCTGAAAAATCATATTTTTCAGGTAAAAATCCCATTATCTCAAAGTACTCGAGCGATTTTGATATATATATATATATTTTGTGGTAGAGTATAAATATAAGATAACAGCATACATATGTGGCAGACAGTTTTTAAAAAATTTAATAAAATCTCTGAAAAATTACCATTGCTCTAAAATAAAAAAAAATTGTTGCAGAATAAAACTGTCTGCCATAAGTCTTGAGCATAATCCAGTGAATGTAGATTCCAAATTACATCCAAATCGGTCTGGTAGTTTCCGAGAAAACAGGTCTTAAAGCTTGCATATTTCCCATAGGATTGCACTCAGTATTGTCTTCCCTTAATAAAGCATCAATTTAAATTAAAAGCTCCTTTAAGGAGAATTATCAATGTGAGTACTGAATGTTGGAATACTTCCTATCTTCTAGCAGTAGAATATTTAGCTGAGTGTACTTTTTAGTGGCCCATCTTTATAAAGATAACCAATTAACATATTTTTGGGGGTAATTTTTAAAAATTTGCTTGCATATTTAGGAAAACTCTGTGCAGTGTTTTTAGGCATGGTCCCCCAAAGTCCCCTTTTAAAATAAAAATGGTCCCCTTTTCCCCTTTTAAGAGACTAAAATGTGTTGGGAGCCCTGACCCAGAAATCATTTGCGTGTGCAACCGTTTACATCAGTTTGAAAAATTTGCATAAAAATGATTTTGTGCTTAAACTTTTGACATGGTTATTTTTGTTCTATTCTTAAACTCCATGGTTTGAAATAAAATTTAAAAGATAACTTTATTGAATATGGTGTTAAAACTGCTATTATTAACATATACAAGACAGAAATTGAAATAAAGTGAATATTTAAATTTTTATTTTTAAATTTCTATTGTGCTTAAACTATTGGCATGCACTGTATTACCAGATATAGATAGCAATTGTAAAAATGATTTTTACTGTGTTATGTGTTTTCGAATTTGTTTATTAGATATTTCATTATATGAAAAAATGAAAAATTTTAACCATATTCTGTTAATGTTTGGAAAAGTTTCATAATCTATGCCAGATGTATGATTTCTTATGCAAAAAAAAAAAGTCCTTATCAGTAGAAAATAAACATTTTTAGATCATTCTTGCATCATTTTCCAACCAAGACTTTATGTATCTGGAATAATATGAAAACATTCATAAAAATGATTCATTAAAATTTATTAATAAAATAGGTGTTGATGAAATATATAAAAAAGGTTTTCAAAAAATTAAAAACCCCAGATATTAACCCTTAAATGCATGATTTTTTATTTTGTTTTGAAAAAATTATATATGATACTCTGAAAGGTTTATTATATGGGAAAAATAATGAAAAAAATCAGAGATATATTTTTCATATAATACATCAACTTTTGTTCTGTCACACATCTGCAATATAAGTAAAAACTACAGTCGTGTGGTTGTTTTACGCTAAAATAATGCAAATTAGTAAATACTTTAATAAGTATGTCTTCAAATACCTTATTTTATATAATTATTTATTTTATAAAACTTAACATTTAACCCTTTAATTCTCATAATAGAATACGTTCTAGAAATTACATAGTTCTGATAATCTGACTTTACACAAGAAAGTTTCAGTGGTTAATTTCGATTTATTTAAATACAGAATGTCTGTTTTTTAATGAAAGCAAATATTGCTATTTAATTTTCTGTTGTGAATTAGGTATATGTGAATAAAGAAAACTATTAAATTCAAAACAGTGTTGTTTGCATATATGCAAAGCTGTGCACTAAAGGGTTAAAAATATATAAAGCTCTCCTAGCACTTTTGGCTAAGGCCAAGCCATTATCAAGGAGGAGTGGAGAAAAGCTCGATGCTGACTGACATCTGGTGACAGGAAACTCCTTCAAATATTTTTTTAGGCAGTCATTACCCTTAATAATGAGGGGGGGAGGTAAAGAAAGCTAAACACCATGATTCACTCGGGAGACCAAACTCTCCTGTAAATTGAAGTAGTTCCATTATTAGTGGTTTTGATCACCATTATTAGTGGTTTTGATGAAAGAATTTCCTGTCATCTGGTATGTCAGCTTTTCTCCACTGGTTTTCTCCTTGATAATGGTTTAGCTTTAGCTGAAAGTTCTCAGAGAGCTTTATATGCTTTTAACATCTAGGGTTTTTAATTTTTTGATATTCTAAAGCAAAGGTGAATTTATCTTTTTGAATAGACTGTATACACTATTCAGTCATTCACACTATTCATTCACACTATAAAGTCAGTTTATCAAGTCTATACTCAGTGATTGGGTGTCATTATGTGGTAACAAAAATTCTTTTTTCTATGTTTAATCATTCATTTTTAACACTTTTCAACAAAGTTGAAAAGGGTTCATAAATTCTGTTTGTCTCTCTGTCTGTGCTCTACCTCATTTAAATATACTCAGATTGCCATGCTATTGATAGATGTTATTGAGATTTACTATGGCATGTTTGGTATTGAAAATGAAATGCATAGCATTGATAATTCATTTACAGGGACACTAAAAAAAATGACGTTACATTATGGTTTAAGGGGGAAAATCTTTTGCAGTGTATTTGAATGATGTTAGGCTATTTCAAACATATCGAAATCGATATATATCGCTCATGTGCTCCACTGCAAGACGCTTACCATGGAATATGATGTGCATAGCACTTATTGTTCATTTACAGAGATGCACAGAAGAATTTGATTACAATATTGTGCATGAACGATAATTGCTAGAGGTGCGTTTTCTGTTGTGGTACTTGTTTTTACATTTAACTAATTTTCTGCCTATTACATGGCGTGTATAAATTACAGGGCTGCACAAAAGATCTTGAATACATTTCTGTTTATTAACAGAAGTTGCTGAATTGAAATTTTTACCTGTAAAATGCATTTCCTAACTGAGCTAAAGTTCAGCATATTAAGTAATGTATATACAAATCTATAGATTCCACACAGGACTGCTCAAAAGAATTCAAATATTTTTCCGACTGTTGATGGTAATTCACAAAATTAGGTCTTCAAATGTCTTATGAATTTTCAAAATTGTTTATTTAGAAATATTTCACCTTATTAAGGCTGTTCTCAACTTTATGACAACTTGAGGCAACTTTATGACGTAAATTTTAGTTCATTTTTGTTCGGAAACGCGTGACACTGACAAATGTTATTATTCAGAAACTAGTAATTTTCTGTTTTTTTTTTTTTTTTTTTTTTTTTTTGTAAGCACAATAGACCTTTCAGAAAACATTGTCAAAATGGCCGTTTTGAACTGAATTTCCAGATGGAAACAGAAAATCCAGTCACCGAAGGTAGAAAAATGTGTTGTCACATGGTCAAACTCACTTATAACTCGATAAATAATTTAATTATCAAAAATTGGAATAATCTTTTCGATTCTGAATGGCGTCCGTAGTCAGACCCGACAATTTGATACTTTTATGTTTAAATATGAGTCCATCATTGTGTCAGAAAGTTTTGCGCTTGTTGAATAGTGAACTTAAGAACAGCCTTAAGGCTATTAGTCACTCAGTTTCTGAATTCCCCAATATAATGTTAAGTCTATAGGTGTTTAATGTATTCGTATACAGTACAAAGTCTAAAGTTCGGACACCCAAAGTTCGGAATTCTTCAAAGTTCGAACTTTCCAGCTGCAGTATTCAAGAAAGAAGAGAAAAAACAAAATTGTTGAAACAAAAAAAGGGTCTAGAGCAAAGAAGCTTTATTACTGAATCTTAATTCATGTCCGTGTACAGAATAAAAGAAAAACTTCTTAATGATATACCTAAGTTAATAAAGCAGCCCACATTAACTAAAATGTTCAATAGATCAGAAAGTTACAATTTCTTCTTAAATTGTTTGTTCCCTTAAGGCTGTTCTCAACTGACCTGCTCAACAAGTGCAAAACGTTTTGACACATTTACAAATTCATTTTTTAACGGAAAGTCATAAAATTGGAAGGCTTGACTATAGAAGACAATTGGAATCGAAATATGTTTTCCATTTTTTTTTTATAAATAAATTACCTATTGAGTAATAAGCAATTTTGTTCACATTAGAAAGATGTTTTTCAGCCTTCCTTGTGCACATTCTTCTTTCACGCAGGAATTTGGTTCAAAATGCCCACTTTGACACTATTTTCTGAAAGATCTATTGCGTTTGAAAAAAAACGGAAAACACAGTTCGATTATATAGTTTCTGAACAACAACACCTGCTAGTTTCATGCATCTCTGAACAAAAACTAATTAAAACTTATTTCATAAAATTGCCTTTTTGGATTTGAGAACAGCTTTAAATAAATGTTTTTGTTTTACTTTTTATTTTGTTATGATTTATTTAATGAAAATGATTGTTTAATTTAGTATTAATTGTTATTATATGCAATTTTTAATATATAAACTTCATATTTTGCCTTTTTATGAAGTGAATTTTCTTTTCCTTTTTATTGGAAAAGCAATATTTTTGATGACTCAAAGTTCGGAAAAATCCAAAGTTCGGACTTGGTAAAGTCCCAAGGATTCTAGACTTTAGACTTTGTACTTTATTTAAAATATCTCCCTCCACGGGAAGTTAATATTTTTAATTTTTTTTTTTTCCGTATGTAATCTTAAAGGATGTCTCTTTTTTCCTTAGTTCTCAAAATATTTCTAAAATATATGCTTAATTTTATATGAAGTGTTAAAATCTAATTTGAAATTCGTCAGCTCTTAACACATAAAATATTAAATTCAGCATAGATTTTAGAAATATTTTGAGAACTAAGGAAAAAAGAGACATCTTTTAAGATTACATACGGAAAAAAAAATTTTTTTAAACATTAACTTCCCGTGAAGATATTTTAAATGTACAAATTCATCCCATCCCCATAGACTTAGCATTAGTGCTGGGAATTCAGAAGCTGAGTGACTAGCAGTCTTAAATGGCGAAATTTTGTTACAGTATTCTGAATGTATTGTAAAGTGTTTCATAATCAATGGTTAAAGCATGTTTTTTGGTTCTTGTTTTAATGCAGGCTTGGGATCTTATGAAAGGAAGAAAGCCAGCAACAAATTCAATTGAGTTTGTGATATCTAAAGAAAGATTTCGAGCTGCCCTAGAAAGTGAGAAGGCTCTCCGCTTAGTCCCTAGCCTTTTAAAATCAGATTACCGAAGGTACCAAATACTCGAGCCTTGTGATCAAATGAAAAGAAGTAAATCTGCCAAAAAATCAGCTAAGTTTGCATCATCTTATGAAAGATTAAAAGCTGCCCTGGAACGCAAGAAGTCACTCAAGAAAGTCACTAATCTTCCAAAATCAGGCTGTCGAAGACGCAAAATAGTCAGTAAGTACCACTATAGAAAATTCTATATGGGGTGTTTCAAAATTCGACTGAGAAATTCAGAGGGATGATAGTAGGCATCAGGAGGATGAAAAACTACCTTAGAACATGGGGTCACAAACCACATATTTAATCAAAAATACAGTCTGTTTCATCCTAACTCAATTTGGGTTGAGGGCAGGGTTCGTTGATATATATCAGGGTCGGCGAACCTTTTTACACCCGCATGCCCAATTTTTTTCAAAAAAGATTTTACGTGACCATGACGTGCCAAGCACCAAAAAATATCTTAGTGGATCAAAATTTCTGGATTTTTATTCATTAGAATTTAAAAATATTGGACAATATACATCTAATAATTAGACTAACATATATTATAAAGTACTAAAATGATTAATGCTATGTGTGTTATGCCAAATATTAATATGGTGTTCAACCTACTTACTTTTAATAGAATGCAAGATGAATTCGAGTTAACAAGTGGTTTGGGTTTCTAATATTTAAGATTTTCATAGCATTTCCGAAAATAATGACCCACAGGAATAAATAGGGTGAGCAATTATGAAAATTACATATTTTATACCAAGTTACTTTAGTTTCATCACTAGGAGTTTTACTTATAATACCTGATATTTTTCTTTTTGCTATTTTTTCAACCTTCTCTTAATTTGATAACTTATTGAGCCCACATCGAAATAATTTATAAATTCAATTAGTTGCTTTCCAATAAAATAAAAAAAAGAAAAGCCCAGCTTATATAAGTTTGTGTGCTTTGTTTAATTTAATTCTATTTTGTTTTAGGATGTCAATCAACGCGTGCTGAAAATATTCTATCGCGTGCCAAGTTTGGCACGCATGCCATAGGTTCGCTGTCCTTGATATATATCATCAATGGATATATATCTTGATATATATTATGATCTATATCCGATATTTATTTTCAAAATATCAAGGTTTCTGATATTTTTATTTTCATACATTCGATATTTATTTTTTAAATGTCGTATTTCTTGATATTTTCATATCTGATATTTATTTTCAAAATATTTTCAGTCAAAAGAAGTGCAAATTAATTCTCTGAATTGTTATTAAAAATTAGCCCATCTGTAAATAATTAACTAAAAGGAATAACTCACAAAATATTCCCTACACTCCAAAAACTAGATTTGGACTGTACCTGCAGTTTTCCCATTACCATCATAAGAATCCCATTACCATCATCTTGTCTTTGAACAATACCTCCCTTTCCTGTCTCAATTCTTTTTGTAGACTGCATCTGCTAGAATGGGATAATTGGTGATTGGATTTTAACAAAAATTTCGAAATTTTATAAGCTTTATGTTTGAAACTGAATATTTAAATATTAAACCAAAAGTTTGGTGGGATTATATTAAATTAGAACAGCCCATCAAAGATAATTTAACTTATCAGTTGTTTACAGCTTCTCCTTCAATAGCTGCATTAGAATCTTTTCTAGTTTTGGTTTACTTCAGTCTAAATTGCACAGTAGGTTAGGGAATGAAAAAGCAGACAAACTTACATTCATGTTCAAATTCTTCAATAGAAAAAATGAAAAATAAACTTTATACAGTAAAATCTTCATAACGGACATTTCCAAATCGTAGACACCTCTATTTTAACGGACAGTTTTTCAATCCCCATTCCCAAAACGTAATTTTTTGTATGTTTAACCTCTGAATAATGGACATTCTGAATAGCAGACAGTAATTTTGGCATAAAGGATGAAATATTTTTTTACGAGAAAAAGAAACGTAAAACGCCTCTAAATTTATCAGGGCAATGTGTCACAAATTTTGTGATCACAGATAAAGATCGGGGTGGGCTGGGGAAAATCGCCCTCTCACGTCCAGTGTTAAAATTAGGGAGTGGCCTGGGAGGGACATCCCCCCCCCCCCCCCCTGGTGGCTGGAAAAGTTCCGATCTCGCCACAAAGGTGAAGGTTATGAAGAGAGAAACATTTTTAATGCCGATCAAACCTTACTCATTTTCAAAATTTTTCTGGATTGTGTTTTAAAAACTGTATTGGCGGAAAAATGTCGGGGAATGACTCACTATTTTATTATGCTGAAATGTGTTAGGAGAATTTGAAATCCCTCTTATTATTGGAAAATTTCTGAAACTCAGCTGTTTCCCAAAGAATATTCAATTAAATAAATTTGATATTGTGTGGAGAGCGAATAAGAAAGCGTGGATGACCAGTCCTTTAATGATCGAATGGTTAACTTCCTTTGATAATAGGATTAAAAAACAACAAAGAAAAGTTCTTGCAGGGGTGCAGAAAATGTTTCTATTCCCAGCATTTCCCCCAATCCACATGAAAATTTCCCCAAAATTTTACAGTATGTTATAGGTAAATGCTGCATTACCATAGATATAGAAAATTTATTTTTCCAGTATTTCTCAACTTATGCGCGAGTATATATGGCAGGGGTGATTCTGAGTGAAAAAAAAATTTCTGAAATTCACAGCAAATTTTCTGAAAGGTTACAGCAGAGTGGGGGACGAGGGGAAATCCACTCCCAGCGCTGTTTTTTTCGAGGCCCTTTAACGAAATTCGCACTTTTTCACGATCTTTTGACGAAATTTGTGTTTCTTAACGATCTTTTGACGAAATTTGCAGTTATTTCATCTTCCTTTTGACGAGTATTGCGGGTATTTCGTCCTCTTTTGACGAAATTCGCGGTTGTTTTGCCATTTTTGATGAAATTTGCGGTCATTTTGAAATCGTTTGATGAAATTCGCGGTCGTTTTGCGATTGCCTGATGAAAGTTGCGGTTCTTTTGTAATCTTTTCACGAAATTTGCAGTTGTTTCGTGATCTTTTGGCAAAATTTGTGTTCATTTCGCGATCTTTTGACGAAATTTGTCAGTTTTTTCGAGTTGCCTTGAGGAAATTCGTGGTTATTTTGCCATGTTTTGACAAAAATTGCAGTTGTTTTGTGGTCCTTTGACGTAATTTGCAGTTGCTTCGTGATCTTTTGACGAATTTTGCAATTGTTTCTCGAACTTTTGTCAAAATTTGTGGTTGTTTCGCGATCTTTTGACGAAATGTGGTTTATTTTACAATCTTTTGACGAAATTTGCGTTTATTTTGCGATCTATCGACGAAATTCGCAGTTTTTATGTGTTCCTTTGACGAAATTTACGATTATTTTGCGATCTTGTGACGAAAAGCTCGGGTTTTTCATAATTCTCTGACAAAATTCGCGGTATTCTTATGTCCGAATTTTCAGATTGATGACAGATTTTTTTTTTTCAGAACAGAATCACCCCTGATATACGGTACATATTATTCTGAGATCGATTTTGTGAAGGTTGACCATTTGAATCTTTTTATTTGTAGTGAAATTTTTCTATCTCGGGGAATTATGGAATTCGTTGTTAAAATCGAAATCAATTGTATATGTTTCTGAAAAAATCCCCCGGGTAGTTAAAATTCCCCCCCCCCACCCCCCGATCCTAGATCGCCGGATCAGACATATTTTGCACCCTTGAGTTCTTGTTTTTGGATCATGCAAGTTCTCATCCAAAACATTTGAAATTCAACATGTTAATTTTTTTTTTTTTTCAAACACAACTTTAGTATGTGCTACCACTTGAGTTCAGTACTACCACTTGATAAATGCATAATACACAATTTCAAAGTCTGGTAAAGAAAGTTTTTATTACACCACATTCTTTCAAAGTTAGATTCTATGAATACTCTTGAGAACTGCCTAGAATTAGTTAATGCTCTGGATGCTATAATTTGGATTTCCTCAGCTGTAAAAAAACATAAAACCAGAAAGCGTACGACAATGTTTCAGAAAAGCAGGCTTTATATTAAAAGAAAATTAAGCACACATTACCAACACAAATGAAGAATTAAGTGAAATAAGTGAACTAATGAAATGAATCAGGCATTGGTGCACCCACGGGGGGAGCTAAGGGGGCTGAAGCCCCTCCCAGACTAGATTGGATAGCTAAATTTTGTAAAAAGTATGAAAGAATATTAATTTTAATAGGTTTTTAAAAAATCGGAATTTTTGAAAAGATGTTAATTTTGTTGCACAATTTTTTCTCTTTTATAAATTTTATTATGAAATTTGAAATATTAGCATGTTTAAAATTTACTTAATTAAAATTTTAAGAACCCGTGCAACCTCTTGCTCTCTGTAACCTTCATAATATTTTGATAATTTAATAATAAAACTTTTAATTGTTTGATTGCAAACACACTTTAAAATTATCAAAATTACAGAATCACACCAAAAAATCGCAAAAACTACGATATATTTTAGTACAGTATTTCATTATTTAAAAAGCATTCAGAATTAACTCCACCAAAATTTTCCAGAGTTTCCTCTGGCTTCTCTGGCTCATTAGGACTCTGCTCAAGTCAGCGGAAAATATGTAAGTCAGGACCTGATTCGACACGTCCCATCAAATCAAATGATCGAAAGACAGAGCTCGGCAGCAGGCCAGGCCAGATCTGGGCACATAGAGGTTTCTGAAATATGCTAGCCCCCTCCAAAGCGTAATCCTGGATGCGCCACTGGAATCAGGAGTGAAGAAACTGCCGAAAATTTCATTAACATTGGTGATGAGTTACATGCTGAAGAAGAATCAATGTATGCAATTACAGTATGGAACCATTTATCCAGAAACCAGTTAACCGGAAAACCAGTTATCCGGAATGATATTTCTGATACACTGATTTCAGAATCTTTACAGAAAAAGGTGTCATACACTGCCAGTTTAAGATAGGCTTTGCTTGAACCAATTGTATAATTTGATGACAACATCTAGTATTTGAAATTAAAACATATTTAGTTGTATTTTAGATGTTTTAATTTTTATGCAGAGGAAACAGGAGAATTTTTGTTCCTAAGGGATTCCCATAAATTACCTTCTTTTAAACTCTGGTTAACTTTTGATCTTTCTTGCATTGATTTTTAATCCAAGTAATCTAATAATTTAAAATCAGAAATAATGCCACAACCACACATATTCCACAAAACTTATCAAATGGATGCTGCTTTAATGCACAACCAGTTAACCGGAAAAACCAGTTATCCGGAATACATCTGACCCCAAGCATTCCGGATAAATGGTTCTGTACTGTATATTCTTTCAGAATTTTCGACAAAAGCTGACTCTATTACTGATGATGAAGCAGATACTGAAACTGGATATGCTTCCTGCAATTGAGAATTTCCAAGAAGTGGCAAAATACAGTTAACAGTTATACAATTTTTTTGTAAAAACAGATGATTCAGAAGGATTAAAACTACTGACAGAGTTAAAACTTCACATTGAAAAACAAATTACATGTAATCGCAAACAAAAGCAAACTTTTGCAACAGATTTTTTCATAAGAATGTAATAAACAGTGGATAAAAGTATGAGCAATTTTATTTCAGTTTTAATGCTTAAAAAATAATTTTAATTTCTGATTAATCATGTAATAGCGGTTTCAGGACATATAAAAGACAATTAATGAAACATTAAACATTTCTTAGCAATTTTTGAATCTCTGAGGTTTTCCCAATAGCAGACACCTCTGAATACCGGACAGTTTCCGTGTTCCCCAGGTGTCCGTTATTTAGTGGTTTTACTGTATTGTTTTTCAGAATTTGTTGTGTATTTTTATTTATATTTTTAACTGAATCCTGCATTTTGATGAGTGAAAAAGCTACTTTTACAGAAAATTGTTTGTGTTTTCAATTATTTGATCATAAATTTTGTAAGAAAAAAGAAAAAAAAGACATTTAGAATATTGTTTTATTATGTTTCATGCTAAATGTAATATGTTTTAGATTCTGATTTATATTAAGTCTAAAAATATTTATAATCAGCAGTAAGCTGACAATTTTGAAAATATCGGATATATATCAAAATATCAGATATTTTTTTATATTTTCGAAACTATCAAGATATTTATGAACCCTGGTTGAGGGTAATAACTTTCAGAAAACTGGAGTATGTTATAATAAAATATTTAACAGACATTCTCACCTTTATTGTAAATGTGATAACACCAAACAAAAGTGGTAGGAGTTTGCATTATACGTGCCAGCAATATTCACTTGATGCCTCACATTTTGGACTGTGATTATGAGTTCATACGGTATCATCAATTGCTTGAGTAACATGTTTTTCCAGATTTTTTCATGATATTATCATATTTCACACAAAGCAAGGTACAGTCGGGGGAAAAAAAAGTAAATACCCCCTACTAACTCTTCAAGAAATTATCGTAGAAGAAAGTTACTGGTACCAAACGATTGGAAATAAAGTCTACTTTTAAATGATGTATATAAAATTTGCTTAGGGGCCATCTATATATTAAAACAAACCATAACTTCATTTTTTTTTCAATAGCAATACCCAATTCTGACATCATAAATGAACTCTACACCCTTCAATTAACCTAAAAACAAATTTTTATGCAATTCATACCATAAGTTTCCCGAGAAATTAATTATTTTAAAACAAGCATATTTTAAGTGCTGTATCCAAATTGAAGTTCGGTACTCGATTGTTAACCGAGAGAGCCCCCTTCTTGACCTTAAGCACCACTCAAGCAGTCAATGAAGCCTGTTAGATAGCAGGACAGCAGAAGAAATTTCAAAATATCTTGTCACTTCTATCATAGACGGCCCCTTAAACCATCATTTGGCCGTTTTTTAAGCATAATTTGAAAACTACTTGGAAGAAAATTGTGAAATTCTGGATTTCCATAAAGCAGGACTTTAAAACTAAATCCATCAAAAAAACTGTAGGTTGCAATTCATAACTTTTTCGAATATTAATTTCATAATTCATATCATAAAATTATTAAAATTGCAAAATCAACGTATTTATGTTTGGGCACATTAGTATTATTGCTACACAAAAAATTAGCACATTAGGAGCATAATTTCAGCAGATATAAATAAAAATATGAAAATGTAATTTAACATTAGAAGCACTAAATTTTGAATGTTTATAATTCAAAAACTTATCATTCAAATTACTTGAAATTTGGTATCTAGGCATAGTTTGAACCGAAGATTTGAAATATCTTGTTAAAATTGGGTATTGCCTTTGAAAAACATGAGGCGTGGGTTCGTTTTAATATGTAGATGGCCCCCTAAGCAAATTTTATATACATCATTTAAAAGTAGACTTTATTTCCAATCGTTTGGTGCCAGTAAAGGTCTTCTACGATAATTGTTGAGGAGTTAGTAGGCAGGGTTGTAGTGGGTAGCTACCCGGGTACCCGCCCGGGCTGGGTTTTTTATAAAAAACCCACTTAAAAAGCCCGGGTTTTTTTAAGAGTATTTCTGGAAAGGAACAAATGATGTATTTGTTGTTCATGGTTATTTTGTTTTTTTTATTCACTTCTTTGAATCTTAGAAAATATATTTGTACTAATTTACTTGCACTTTTAGATTGGGAACCCTATAACTTTAAAATGTTTTAGCTTTTAATTTAAAACGTAAATTTAAGCTTTTCAGTTAGCTTCAAGAGTATTATATTTACTAAGCTTATTATATTTATTAGATTATTTTAATGTACTTTTTACTGCTGAATCCGAAAATGACCTTCATTTTTAACCATCACTTAAGTAAAATAAAATAAAAGTTTTACATCTGTTTTATAGTATCAGATGTTTGCTATATTTTAACTTTGACATTTACGATTTGCAAAAAAATTATAACGTGATGGTTAAAAATGAAGGTCATTTTCAGAATCAGTGCTAAAAAGTACATAATCAATTATCAAAAGTTAAAAAACTCAGCCGTCTTCTCTATTTTATAGTATTTGATTTTTGTTATTTTTTAACTTTGACAATTTATGATTAACAAAGCATCCTGAGATGATGGTTAAAAATTAAGGTAATTCCCAGATTCAGTGCTAAAAAATACATAAAAGTTAAAAAACATAACCATCGCAATCTTGTGTTAACTAATCTAAAACTTTTTCTTAAACTTCTTGGCAGTAATCTATCCGAAATTTTTTGTGTTATCCTGTAAAATGAGTATGAATGGTAACCACCGAAAATCATAATATTAGATTGTCATCAGATTTACATCAGTATACATGTAAAATTTAGTCTTGATCGGATATTTGAAACTTGAAAGTGAGTTAAATTTCGAGTACAGATTTTGAACTGGGAAAACATACATACGATCATTGAAGTTAAATAAAATAACATAATATTTGTTAAAAGAAATCATGAAAAGAAATAGTCTCAAATCCTTACAAAATAAAACATATGTTGAAATACAATAATTTTAGCCAATCTGAAACTTAATAAAAGTTAACTCAATCATAACACTTTACTATTTTTTTCAAAGTGCTGATACACATGAAAAGTTCTTCGAATACTTTTAAGTACTTAGGATATGACCCCTCAAAGCATGGCCAAACTCATTTGTGTTCAGATGCAGAAAAGTGGTATAAGTCATGCATTTTTAAAGTTTCATAACTCAGTCAACTTTAGTGTTATATGAACGGGACTTTTTTTGTCTGTCTTGTCAGTGTAATAGGAAAGTTTTACTAAATATAACTTATAGCACCGGGGGCTGTATAAACACTTAAATTTCATAATTTAAGAAATGTTTTTATTGACCCAAATCGCTTTTAAAATATTTCTTTGCTTCAAATGAAAACATTTTTGTAATATTTAAACTATATGTGTATGACTAACAGTTTAGGAATTAGCCATTGGACGCCGTTGAGAGTGGACACCCTGTATATACATAAGAAACATTTTTGTTGTAAGATATTTTTTATCAACATTTGCTAATCTTATGATAATTTTAAAGAAGCAAGTTTTTTTTAAGTTATATTTATATTTTATTATTGAATAACACAATTGATATATCAATTAAATTGCAAAGCTGCAGCTTTGCAATTTAAAATTTGTTATTTAAATTAAAGGGATCATATATATGTATTTTAAGAACAGAGAAAAATATTGAGATCCTTATTAAGACTATGAAGTCATTCCCATCTATTAGACTATGAAGTGTTTGTTTACAAAGATTGTATTTGATATCAGGATTGCCACTTGTTTCGGCAATCAAATTTCTTGCGCTTTCCTAAGCAAAAAATTAAATTTTCCCTGAATAATTCCTCTGAGAATTTTCAAAATTTCAATGGATAAATTTTGCAAAGTACCAAAATTTAGTAGTCAATTTACCCGGGGAAAATTACCCATTTAACCCATGTTTTTTAATAAAACCTGCCCGGGCTGGGTTTTTAAGAAAAAACCCGGTTTTTTTACAACCCTGTTAGTAGGGGGTGTTTACTTTATTTTTTCCTCGACTGTACAAGACCCTTTTGATGGTCTATTACGTATGGGGCATTGTTAAGAGGGATTCCAATAGGCATCCACACAACATAGTTTCAGCTCTCAGGGAAGCCGTTGTGTATTAAAAAAAAACATGAAAATAGAGCTCTCGCTTTTTTTCTTTCCCTCCTTGCCTCCTATTTATTATTTTTGTCTTCACCCTTTGCTACTTTACTTAAGTAGTGTACATCTTTGAAGCTACTGTATTTTCTCATTTTAACTGCCCTGATGATGGCTAATGTTTAGCTGAAAGTACCTGGGGAATTTCGACATGATTTTACATTTATGTTTTTAACATCTTGATAGTTTTAAGATTTTATAACTTTTATATTGTATTTACATCTATTTTAGTAATAAATGCATTGTGAATCAATGTATTCACGTTGTTTATTTTAAGTACTACCACTATATTTTATCTGCTTTAGCATGATGGAGGTTGAAAATTATTATTTGAAAATTGTGGTAACAGAAAAGTGTAAAATTCTGAAATTAAAACAGGAAAAGATTAACTGTTTATAATAATGGCAAATGAAAAGTGTAAAGGGGATAGTCCTTCCTTTTCAAACAGGATTATTTAAGTATTAGGGCCCTGTACTGGACTATTTCCAATTCATGTAATCTTCACCTTATTTAATATAAGAAATTCTGTAGTTAAATAAGTTTAAAATTACAATTCAAAAATTGTGGTAACAGAAAAGCGTAAAATTCTGCAATTAAAACAGGCAAACATTAACTATTTGGAAATTATGGTAATAGAAAAGGGTAAAGGTTGGCAGTCCTTCTACCCTTTTTAACAGGAGTCAACGAGTATTAGTCTTGTATGGGAAAGATTAATCCAATTTTATCCAAATCGACACATTGTTTGGGCTCAATTCGAGTTATTAAAGCACCTGCTTTTACCTGTGATTTCGTGGTTTTTGTTTATCTAGTTCGTTTAAAAAAATTTTTGCAGAAATATTTTATTTATAAATATTGATCTTGTAAAAGTTTCTGATTTTGTGTATGAAATGAAACATGTAGATCTTAATAAATGAGGACTTTACGTTGTAATATCGAATACTAAACAAAATAGAGGTTGCTATTCCAACATATACTTTATTTGTAAATTTAAAGATGATATAAAAAATAAAAACACATGAATAAAATAAATCTCTATGTTTCAGTTTAATCTTCTAAACCATCATCAGGAGTAAAATTTTCTAAAAAATTTTACGGACAGCAACCTCTATTTTGCTTAGCACATTTAGATCTGTTTATTAAAAAGTATTTATAGGACTTTAAATGTACAGTTTTCACTTTTAGTATGTATAACTTTAGTTTGATAAGTGATTTTCTTACATAATTTTATGAAAAATCTAATCAAATTATTTTTAGTATTTTTTTATTTATATATATTTCTTTAGATTTATTGTTAATTTTTATGTAAAATATTTAGTAACTTGCAAAACTATAAAAATATTGTTGTGAAAAATATTTATCTGTATGATTTTTATTAGGTACCGAGAAGGCCAGTAAGAAATACCGACCCCCGAAGTGAACATGCATGCTATGGATTTTACTTATGTTCATGAACAGCTTCTAAAGACTTATGATGATGAACAAGAAATACTTGTAGAATTAAAAATGGAACATATATGCTTTCTGGTTCAACTTGTTTGTCATACCACCAACCCTACAAGCTTTGTTTTTATGAAAGTGAAGAGACATGAAGGGAGTCAGCAGGGCCGGCATAACAGTGCACAGGAACCTGGACAAAGCACTTTGTGGGAACCTAATGTCCGTGCCTGCAATATTGAAGATTTTGACAATGCGATTTATTTATACAAAATTGATTTAAAACAGTTCTCATTAACATTTGTGGTGATATTTAAAAAGAATTAGTTTTTTTCCTTCTTTTTTTTTCTTTTTTGGCTACTGAAATAAATGTAAAACACTATGCAACTTCTTTCGCATTCAATATGCATAATTTTTCTTATATTCCCCAGTGACTCCTATTTAATTAAATCTATAAGGGTATGGCTAGTTTAAATTAACATAAGTTTGGAGGGTATTGATTAACCAAATTTGTTGCATAACTAAGTGCCACCGAATATGCCAAGAATTCACTGTTGTCTTATTTCTGCACAATTTAATCAATTTTAAGAATGTATAACATTTATCTAAAATCGGAAAACAAATTAATGTAGAATAACAGTAAAGTTGCAATGTTAAAAAAAAATAATATTGTATACTTTATATAACTGCTGAATCAATTTAAATTTTAAAGGTAGTAAAACTTATGTTTGATATTTATGAAACTGGCTTATAAAAATTTTGCCAATTTCTCATTTAAAAAATATATACACACACACATGCATATATATATATATATATATATATATATATATATATATATATATATATATATATATATTCTTGATAAATTATCTTTTAAAATTGATCTTTTAAAATATAAATGATAGTATTTATGTGTTTCCCGACAATTGTAAACTCTAATTCATAGTAACCTTTTCTTGGGGGAAATTTTTTTTTTTTAAAGTGGGAACTTAAATTATCTTAATGAGAAAAAAATATTATTATTATTTTGCAAAGAGGCAAATGATTTGAAATTATTTGGAAAGATGCACCCCCCCCCCCCCACAAGACCTTAACTAGCATGAGGCAGTTGCCTCATTTGCCAGATGGTTGCGCTGGCCATGGTAGTCAGTTAAGAGTTGACTGCTGCTGATGGTAAGATGCATGTATGTTGTCCGAGTAAATATTCATTTCAAATAATTATGAAGAATGATTATGAGGAAATATTTAGTTTTCAAGGTAATCACAAATCAGTAATTGATGTACAATCAACTCTGTGAAATCCGCACACTTAGGGACAGAGGGTTTTGTGGATTATACATTTTAGCAGATTATAGATCATCCCTTTGTTTACATTTTATTTTTTAAAGTCTGACTATAAATTAGGAACAGCTGTACAAAAATTACAATGGAAAAGAAAAACAATGCAACATTGGTTTAATATATTTAATAACTAAGATTAAAGGAAAATTTAATTATATACAATACAAATTTTACTGATTATTCCTTATTTTAAACATTGACACAACACAATGGTAATTTCAGTTTCAGTTTGTTGTCAATAATTTTTTTCTGTAGTCTATACACATTCATTACTTCTTGCTCCAAGATAAAATTTTGTTACTGAAGGAAATTTAAATATTTATATCCAATTTATATTTAAATATTTAATCATTGGAAATTTGATAACTGAAAAAAAATATATAACAAATTTAGCTGTGTGTTAATGACAATTTTCACTATTTACATTCCAATGTGTAGCGCGGGTAACAGACATTTGCGGATTATACATCGGTGGATTTCATAGAGTTGACTGTATATAGTATTTGTTTTTTTCCTTTGTAAATAGTAGTTAGTGTCTTTCTCATTATCATTGTAATTTAAATCATACTGATATAAGATCCATTGATCAGCCATTTAGATACATGATATTGTTTAAACAACTTTCAAACATAGGAAAAAGCTTGTTCATATTTTGTGCTCAGTAGACTCTGGCTTATTCATATATATTTTTGACAATACTCCATTATCAATTAAAAGAATTCCACCAGACTTTTTTGTTGATGTCATTTCCAATAACAATTTCTTTCAAACTACTTTGCAGGTATTTTTTGGGAATTTTAAAAGCTGCAAAGCAGTTAACAATCCTACAAATTTATTGGATATATTTCAGAAAAATAGTACAGGCATTTGTAAAAAAAAAGTTGTTTGTACTTTTAAAATTTCCCTGTTGAAGACATACCAGTTGTTGTGGAATTATAATAATGTAAATATTTATGCATAGAAAAAATGTATATTTTATTCCAAATAAAAATTTTCATCAAAAACTACTTTTCAGGTATTTTTTGAGAATGTTAAAAGCAGTGATGCAGATAAAAATCGCAACAATTTATTGGATAAATTTCAGAAAAATAGTACATACATTAAAAAAAAAAAAGTTGTTTGTGCTTTAAAAATGTCCCTGTTAAAGACACCACTTGTTGTGGAACTATAATAATGTTAATATTTGTGCATAGAAAAAATGTATATCCATTTTTTATATTATATTCAAAATAAAAATTGTCATGGAAAATGGTAAGATATTTTTTATTGATCATAAAATAATTGTGTTATGAAAGGAGAGAGAAAATCTTAAGCTCTTCAGGGACGATTTTTCATGGTGAGAAAAAAATTACTTTTTTTTTTTTTCAATTTATTCATTTTATATTAAAATGAATTTAAAAAGGAAACGACAATAAAAATTAAAAAATAAAATCCACATTTGTGGCCACTGAGCGTCAATGGTAATTTATGAGTGAAATGATTTGTTATAACATAAAAAACTAACAGTAAATATCTTTCTTACATTTCTACAAATTATTAAAACTTAATATATTTAATATATCTGATACTGTTTTAATCAAATATTAAGTATTTGTTCAAATAATCCAACAACACTGACTGCTGAAAAATTACTTCACCATAGCTGCCAACTTTTACACTTTTTTGTTACCACTAAAATTCAACAGAAATTTTTACATTAATTAATGTGCAGATTTTGTTGATTAAATAAGACCAGGGCTAGAAAAATTTGAAAAATTTTACATGCCCTGTCGGGCATGTAGTATAAAAGGAATAGATGTCCGAATAAAAAATTTACATGCCCGACTTTTTGCACTTCTAAATTTCGTGGCTATAATTTTAAAGCTGGTAAATAGTAACATAGTCTATAAAACAATAAAGAATACCCCAATTTTTTTTATTCAAGGGAATATAAAACTCTTATGATTCAAATTTTTTTAAATAAATTATTCTCATTTAATAAATAAAAATTACATCACAAAACTAATTAAACATTGTTTTATTATAAGTTGCGTTCTGTACATTCGATTGCTAGTGTAGAGAATGTCCACTAATGTGTCATGTACCTTTGGCAGTCGATTGCCAGTGATTGATAGCCAGTGAGGAGTCATAGTTATAAATGTCATGTCAGGGCCATCAATGCTTATTCGCCTTAAGTTATTCATAATTTCCGTCAAGAGGCTAGAGTAAAGGAAGGGGGGGGGGGGGGAAGTGGAAAGAGAGAGATGATAAAAGGTCGAAAGTGAAACTGCGAGCCGCCAATTGAAACTGATGAAGTCCAAGAAATGGACGAAAACGTTTTTTCAGAGAAGTGCCAAAGAGTATGGACAATGCAGTATATATTTATAAATAGCATAGTTTTAACGATATACCGGAATATATGTCCTTTTTAAGTAAAAAAATGTGTTTTTGTTTTTAAGAAAAGTAAAGAAATGTAAATTATAATTTTCGATTTTAATATGTACAAAATGAAAGATAAAAAATTTTTTTAAGTGAAAATTAAGTGTCATGAATCTTTATATATTAATGTAAAACAAATGTGGTAAAAGTGTCTATACTGGTGGCTACTATAATGCCTGAAATATAGGTATAAGAAAATTTAAGTGTAAAGGAAGGTTTTAACTCGATTCATACAGCTAAAGCCCCTTTCAAATGCAGACGTACTAAACAAAAAAACAAAACATTATTTCAACCAATAAAAGTATAGTATTGGTGATACAGTAGATTCCCTCTAATCTGCACAGCTTGGGACCAGTGGTTGTGCGGATTTCTGGTCATTGCTTTGTTTACATTTTTTAAACAGTAATTTGAATGCAGTAATGTAATCAAAATTATAGTGAATGCTTGCAATATATTAAAATAATTAAGTAAAATAATAACCTAAAATGATAAAAAATAAGGTAATTTAAAAAATGATTAACTTATTAAAAGTAAAGGCCAAGTAAACAATTGATGATGTATAATTAAATATGCATAATAAAGATGAGATACATTTTCCTTGAATTATTCAATGAAACTTACCTCATAAAGGTACCCTATTAATTCACACCAAAATCATAAAGCAAGCTTTATTTCAAGTTTAGCCAGTCTTAATAACCAATAAACTTAATACATAACTATATTTAATAAAAAGATTGATTACCAGTGATATCAGTATATTTTGATATTTTTTTTTTCAGAAATAAATTTATACTTCTTTCATGAAAGACCACGAGTTCAGTCATATTATAGAGAATTACATATTAAAATACATATAGAATGATATAATACTAAAAAAATCTATACTCTAATATAAAATCTATAATCTAAAATTTTGTCCCTACGTTTTAACTGAAAATATTATTGTTTACGTCTGCGATGATGTGTGGATTTTAGGGTTGCAGATTTGAGGGAGTCTATTGTATCTTGTTTGAGTTATAGCTGCAGATAGCTATATTAGATGTCTTTTCTAACTTTTACTGCTCACTGATAGCATCTCAAATCCTCACTATTGCATGTCAAATGCTACAAAAATACATGCCCGTTTGAGCATGTTGATAAGTACCAGGTGAGCCAAAAGTTTGTTAAAACTTTGAAAACTCATAAAAAAGGAAGAAATTATGATAAAGGAGTGTGGTTTGCAAGAAAGGTCTCACAAGATAATCGGATTTTTTTTAGCAGCAAAAAACATTTTTAGTTAAAAAATCACATGTAGAGGATGCTGACAACTCAAAACACAATGAACAGGACAACAATTGTGTTGTAGAATGTTCTGGAGGTCATGTTGAACATTTGTTATTGGAAGAACTAATGAATGGAGTGTACTGTTGTCCTGTTCATTGTGTTTTGGGTCGTCAGTGCCCTCTACATGGGATTTTTTAACTAATTTTTTTATGCTAAAAAAAATTCGACTACCTTTTGAGCCCTTTCTTGAAAACTGCACTCCTTTATCACAATTTCTTCCTTTTTTATGAGTTTTTTAAATTTTAATGAACTTTTGTCTCACCCAGTATAATACATGCCCAATTGGAAATTTTACATGCCCCAGACATGTTGGGCAATAGATTTTTCAGGCCCTGAATAACACAACATTTAGTATTAAATTTTAGCAGTAAGAAAAAAGCATAAAAGTTGGCAGCTATGCTTCATGCTTTTTAATATGATTGGAAATAACATTATCTGTGCAGCCAAACCATAAAACCTTTACTTCTCTTGTTGGGGGATTCTGGGGTGAATAAGTTATCAAATTTTTGTTCTTTTTATTATTGACAGTAATTATAAAAAACTAAATGTCCACATATGTGGCCAAGAGTGAAGAGGTTAGGTTAACCTCTTCAGACTCGAGGTACAAAAAAGTAGACTTCTATTCTTTTTCTGATAAAAACTAAACTATTTGATTTTTTTTTCATTTTTATTTTACTGGAAATTTACATGGACGAGAAAAGTCAGGGAAATTTACCATTCTTCAGGAAAATTTGAAAACTCTCAGAAAGAGTTACAAGAATTTCAAACTTCCAAGGAAAGTATTAAGAAAAAATGTCTTCAAAGTAACTCAATATTTGTTATAAGTGATAAAAATTAATTTTAAAAGGAAAAAAATACCTCTAATTTTTCACATTTCAACATGTTTCATTGCATCCGATGGCAACATTCTCAAGAAATAAAATGATAATATTTTCGCAAAAGAATTTAACTCAAAAAACTAGTAAACAAAAATAACACAAGTATAATGAAATTGAAATATTAAAAATTGAAATTTATGAATGTGAATTATTTTATATTATTGTTTAATTATTCTGTAGAGCATTTCTTTCCAAATTTTAGGAAGCTCCATGGAGGCTTTTGAGATGCTATTTGTGATAAGTGAAAATTAGAAAAGGCATCTAATATAGCTGTCCACAGCTATACCTCAAACAAGATATCACCAATACAATGCTTTTATTGGTTGAAATAATGTTTTGTTTTTCACCTAGTACATTTACATTTGAAAGAGGCTTTAGCTGTAAGAATCGAGTTAAAACCTTCCTTGAATCATTGCATATATTCACACTACATAAGAAGATCTGTATTGATTCTCGGATAATGGATGGCAAATAAGATCTTGGTGGATAAATTATTCTACTATTTTTAATATCTATTTGTAAAGGTTCTTTGTTATATAGTCTGGCCAGAGCTGTAGTTTTCTTGTTGTACTTGATGTCTGCTACATGTTCTTTGATCCTAGTTTTATATTAAAAAAAAAATTACAAAACAAAGGGTTTGAAATTGCAGCACCAAGAAAATCAAATTTTGTGCTTTATAAGTTTTGTAAAGTGCCTGGTGCCAAATAATTTTGTCTATCCTTTTTCAATCCTTCTTTGTAATGTAAGATTTTCAACTCCAGCATCACTGAAACTTTATACTGAATGTTGCAAGATTGTTTATTTGTCTTTGTTTCGGAACTGAATATTTGTTAGCTTACTTTATTAAATAATTATTTCTAATTTATTTGTAGTTAATTAGTTTAAATAACAATTACAAATTAATTAATTACTATCTCAAAGCAATCTGTATTTAACTGTGACTACTGTGATAAAAAATTTCACCCTGATTGGATAAAATGAATAGAATCTGATGTTAAAGGTAAAATCTGCAAAATATTTAGCATACAAACAATTAAATTTAAAAAATCAAAACACCCGACTGCGTAAAAAGCAAACTAATTAATTATTTCTCATCAATGTGAAACTATTTTTTTTTTTTTTTCAATTCCTACTATTAGCTCACACTCTCACTATATATGTATATCCTGTTCAAATTTTCAATCGTTAATAAAATACTTATTATTTCATCCAATCAAGCTCAAATACATTTTTTAAAACTTGTAGTGGGTGACACTTGATGTTAATCCAGTTTTTTTCAAATATTAATTCATTAATTAAATTAAATAATTTTCAATAATCGAGAGAGCCCTCTTCTTGATCAAGGTATTTTAAGACCGAGAGAGCCTTCTTCTTGATCAAGGCATTTTAAGCGCCACTCAAGAGAAAAGAAGAATGGGAGAAAAAAAAATTCTCTTTTTGACCTAAGTAGGAATTGACATAAAATATTTTTTTTATATTACTTACCTATTTTTTTTTATTTACTTATATTGATGACTTTTAAGTTGTGTTTAATTGTTAGTTCCTATCTATAAACACTGTTTTGATGAGGCCTATAGATGTCTATGATGGTTAGAGTTGCAGTAAAGCTAGTGATCCTACCTACACAACTTCCAGGTTGTGTAATATTTAAACGAAGCTTCTGACTGTAAAATAGTCAATGAAACATCATCTTCATTTTGAAAGACCTATCCAATGATATGCCACTCAATAGGGTGCGTAAACATTTTTTTTGTCTCTATCGCCATTTTGTACTTTACGGCCGCCATTTTGAATTTATGAAAACAAAACCTAGCCTATAACCATCAGGCCATTCAGACGAATTGATAGAGACCTCATTCATTAAAATCCATCCAGCCGTTGGGACGTTTCGAAGGTATAAAAAAATCCACATACACAGATACGCGTGGAACACATAACCCTTCTTTTCATTCGGGTAATAAAATGTTCAACAATTAGTAAATTTTGCAAGAATTTGTTTAATAGTTTAGCAGCTGTTACTTCAGAATCAATTGTGAAAGTTCCACTTTTAAATTCACAACTTTTAAGAGTTTTTGTGTGTAGCATCACAAAATCTCGATACTTGGAAAAGTCAGGAAAATTTGTAACTGATATGGAATAGACACACTGTAAAGACTAAACTGCTTGATTTTTTTTTAGCTCCCAGTATGCTATTTCTTTCTCCCAGTTTATTTTGTCCCAATAAATAACGTTACCTTGTGTACGCTAGCCGTAAAACAAAAGCCAATGTTTCATTGTGCGATTAAATACTCTACAGCATCTTTTAAAACTTCTAACCATCGCACATTTTCAATGTTTGTACCGTCGTATTGGAGAAAAAAAGTATTTTTTAATGCAATTTGTTTGAAAACTGTATCTCCATTTATTTTTGAAATATTAATTGTTTTGTAGTTTTTGGCGACATTTGTTTAATTTTGGCAACTCAAATACTCCATTTCTGTAGAAAGTAAAGAAAAAATTGCTGGAAAATAGCAATTATATCTTTTTGTTGCCATTTTCTCATAAAAATTGAAAAAAAAATTAATTGAAATACATGTTGTTTTGAGAAAAATATAAATGAAGGATTTATGCATGGAGCTATTATAAACTATATTTAATTTTAAGTATCTATATTAATGCAAATGACGTCCTTTTACGTAAAATAAAAGCATGTGTTTTAAGTCTTAAAATTGAAATATGTTTTGCAGTAGAGTCTCGATTATCCGAGTCTCGCTTAACTGAGTTATTTTCTTCTGATGGACTGGTAGCTTCTAAAAAAAAATTATGGCCATTTTGTTTTTCCATTCTGACCAGAAAATCAGAGTTCTAACTTTTTACGACTGCTCTTTCATCTTCACCTAACGCTTCATTTATAATGGCTGTTTCATAATAATAGAAACCACCAGTCCACCAGAAGAAAAGGAAGTAATGGAAATGCCGGGGGTGACACTAAATTCTGAAAAAGCAGATTTCCTGTTCTCTAGTTTTTTTTTTTTTTTTACGTCTATATAGCTGAATGCAGGGTTGCTGAGCTACCTAGAAAACCTGGAAAAGTCAGGGAATTAAGAAATTTATCTAATAAGTCAGGGAAATGGCAGGGAATTTCTGTATTTTATCCAAAATTCTGGAAAAGTCAAGGAGTTTAATAAAATTTTATGGAGATCGCCAAATAAGTACAACCTTTGTCCCATGGCAAATGAGAAAAATCTTCCATGTTTTCGCAAATTCCAATTTTGAGAATTTTTATTTAATCACCTCTTACAATTTCCTCTTCCCTTTCTCTTCCTCTTTTCTTTTTTCCAACTGTCATCTCCACACATACTTAAAAATTTTTTACTGTTTAATGTATTTTTTTTAAATTTTTCTGCAATATTTTTTTATTGACATTTAATGTAACTAATAAATCATTTCAAATCTGCTTAACCTCTACCCTGAAATGTTTTCTTCTCAACCCCCTTTGCCTGAAGTTGAACTTAAGTGAGATTGTGAAAGATGGTGAAGTAAATTATCATTCAATGCCAAAATATTGTATATGTATATATATATTTTTTCATTTTACAGGACACTTACTTTGAAATACTCAGAAATTATTAAGGAAAGCAATTTCTAATGCAGTCCTAAGAGCATTTTTTGTATGTATATGTGTGTGTGTGGAGGGGGGGGGGTGCATTTGTGAGAATTTTAATTGTGATATATAGTTGAAAATGTTTATATTAACACATGATACAATATTTATTTTACTGTCGTCTTGTCTAGTTATTACACCGCTAGACTGAAATTTTCATAAAATGCACCTGGAAAAGTCAGAGAATTTCATTCTACTACATGAGTAGCAACCCTGTGAATGTTCTTTTGCTTTGAAACAAACCAAAAAATGGCAGCACTGATGCTTATTTCCTCCTAAAATAAATGTTACTTTCACCCGAGTTTGCAAATGCCTTCAAAATAGTTTGGCCAAGAAGTAAGAAAATTTCATATTTATTTAACATAAGCCTTTTACAATAAAACAAATTGTGAGGATTTGAATATCATTCGCTTATTTAAAGCCTTTCAATTTGTTATTGTGTGAATTTGGGTTATTGATAATTAAATTAATATTTTAAGAGAGCTAGTCATTTTAGATCCATGTTTGTGGGCCTAAATTACCAGTCCCGTAATGTGTCACTTTATGAAAAAGGGCTCTTTCTGTCGCCTATTGTGTCATTTTGTTTAGGGATGCACTGGATGTGGATTTTTGCCAAATGCCGGATTTCCAGCACAAAATTTTACCGAATATTCGGTATCCGAGTGAATACTTTCTCGTTTTTAATTTCGATAGTAATATTTCTAATTTATACTTGCTTAAAGGGAAAAAACTTTAAATTATTATAATTTTACTAGGGGGCTCTGCCCCCTGCAAGCTACGCTGGCCAACCCCCGTTCAGACACCGCAGAATCTAAAAACACGCTAATCTGATGGGTTTTAAAAATATTAGAGAAGATTGAATTATACTGAAAAAAGCTGTGCAGATCTCCCTGTAAACGGGTTTCCATTCAATTCCCTTTGATTGCAAAAATCTAAGAGCGAATCAGTTGCTGCTAAGACATCCAATGGTTGTTTTCGTTTTTGATTAAAGAGGATCAGTTAAACATTTGAAAAGAAGCTGAAATAAATTAAGTATAAGAGTCTTTGTCTCCCGGTATTTTAAAACAATCTTTATAACAATAGCCTAAGTCATGTGACTATCATCAACAGTTCCAGGCAGACCACTTCGCTTTTTATACTGTAGGTGCCATTTTGGTACTTTAATGTCAGCCAGGCACATGTGATAAGTTATCAAATATTATTCTATCGCCATCATTTCATCTATATTAGAATAGTTCAAGTCGTCAACTGCCATAAACAAATACGGTCTGATCCCTTCGCCGTTTATATGAAAGTTTGGCAAAGATGTCATATATGTCTCATATTGGTGTGATTTTTTAACGACGCCTATTTGGGGAACGCATCAACAGCATAAACAGCAACATCCGGCTTACCATATCAAGCAAAATAATGACCGTTGTGCCCGTTCCGTATATGACATTGGCGTCAGAAAAAAATCTCGCCAATATGGGACCGTTAAGTTTTCCATTTTGATTAAAAAATCAAAAATTTTTTTTCGAATAAAACTACATAAAAGTTGCCATGGTCACAAAGAATTCTACGTAATGTTACGCTAGCAGGATGCAAATCTCGCCAACAGCTTTTTTTCAACTCGCCAGTTAGCATTTTTTTTTTCGAGTGGTAATATTTGGCCAGATACACACCACAGGTTTGGCATGATTTTTATTTTTTTACAAAAATTTGACGAAAACCTCATTTTCAAATACCAGTTACATATGCATTTTTGGTAATCCTTAGATATCCTGACGACCAAAAATCTATCGCCAAACTATAAGATTAAATGCCAATAATGGTTGATCGTAAATGTCACATTCACTTGACTTTAAGCAAGTTACACGTGTTTACGTCATCAAGTGATTTTTATTTCGACTTTTTATTCGTATATTTATTAATGTTATACTAATTTATTTGTTCTTTCGTTATTTAAAATAAAAATTGTCAATTTATATAATTTGGCGAGTGTTTTGGCGATTTATATAATTTGGCGAAATTGGTCGACGGAATAACTAAGTAGTACTGTATTTCTTAATTATTTTCTATTATTTTCTAAAGGAAATATCAAAAAAATAATTAATAATCATAGAACAAAATAATTTATATAATTTGTAAAAAGAAATAAAAGTAAATAAACATTTATTATCAAATAAACAACAATAGCCGGGTTACCATGTCAACCTTTTCTGAAATATGAAAAAAAAAAATATATCTGTTTTATTAAAATTTGAGTTGCCATCATTAGAAAAATGTATATAAAATTAGAAAAAAATTAATATTTCGAAAACTAATTCGAATTTAAAAATTCTAATACCAGTTTTGAAATCTGCGGATCAATATTGATTTTTAGTGTTAATTTCATCGCAAAATATTCCATATTTTAGGAGAAATCGCCATGAAAGATAATCAGTTGTTTAATCAGTCGATTCATATTTCCGTTTCATAAATTCGTTTCATTACGATTTTATATATATAGGGTAGATGTCAATCAAATCTTAATAATTGATTTAAATTCATTTATTAAGTTAAAGTTACTTAAAAACAAATGTTTTGTAGTAATAAAATATCGAAATTTAATCATGTTTCATCTTTAGCCTATTCTGTTATACATAGTAATTCTTTTCTTTTATTTAGCGTCATTATACGTAAAAATATAAACATTTATTTCTTTAGTAAATAAATAAATAGAAATGCTTAATTCATTTTAACTTACACTATGTGCAAAAATACTTAAAAGATGAGACGATATTTAAAAAGATGTTAAATTATTTTAATGCCTTAGTATTTTCAACTATAAAAACATAGTCTTCTTCAAAGAAATACAATACTGTTGTTATTAACGTCTAATATTCAAACTCCACGTAGATGGTGACAAAGGAGTGAAAGTGAAAGTCAATTTTTTTTTTTTTTTTTTTTTAGAACTGGAAAACTTTGGGAAAATAAAACATGGATATAGGGAAGTGGAATATTACTCGTTTTATGATTCTTTAAGTAAACTGAGCCAAATTCTGGGTATATTGTAGGATAAAACGTCATTACAAACAGTATTTTCTTTAGTAATAATTTCTATTGATTTGCAGATAATTAAATCATGATAATTCTTTGAGGGATATATAATTTTTGTGTCTTCGAAATTAACTTGTATATTCTGCTTAAGTCTTAACAGGGCTGTTGTAAATCGATTATACTTTAAATCTCTCAAATGTTCTTTAGTACAAACTTTAAGTTTACATGAAGTCATTCCTATGTATTCAAGATAAATATTTTCTGTTTTCAGTGGAATTATATATACTCCAGAAAATTCATCTTTCGGGATCGGGTCTATTTTGGCACTAATTAGATTTTTCAGTTTTGCTGAAGGACTGGCGATTAAGTTTACGCCAAAGCGAAAAAGTGCATGTTTGAGTTTTTCGAAAAGTCTAATCGACTCACAGAAGAACCATATGAAAATACAAAAAACTCCACAGAGTAATATGAGATATTGCAAAACGAAGTACATACCAGGACTTTTCAAAAAACTCAGACATCCACTTTACAAAGAGAATTTTAGAAACAGAATTTAGAAGTATTATAACTGATTAAGATGCTTACTGTTAATAGACAATCCTGCTTAAAACACTGTTTCTACTGGTGTCAAGTGACATCGTTTTGAAGTTTGATTTACATTTATTTTGCTCATAGTCATTTTTTGAATGTAATGAGCCTTAAAAAAAAATCTTCAATGTATCAAAAACGATTTTTAATTGTTTCAATCAAAAAATAAAAATCGATAAATCGAAGCCTTTTGAAAGATAATTTTACACCGGAAGAAATAGTCTTAATACACAAATTTTTTCCAGTCCCGTAATATGTAATGCACAAAATCCAAAGTGTAGGTAATCATTCTGGGGCGAACCGATTGTAGCTAAATGCCATGTTAAGCTTAATGAAAAACATATACTAACATATGACTATTAAATTTTAATTTCTTCTACCTCAAAACATGCCTGGTTCAGCATATTTTCATATAAAACATGTTACCAACATTTTTGTTAATATATATATATATATATATATATATTTTTTTTTTCAGAAATAGTGTTTCCAATTATAGAAATTTTTTACAGAAATAGCATAAACAAATAGAAAGTGGTTTGGTGAAACATTTATTTAAAACAAAATACTGTACTTTAAAGTAAAAAAAAAATTAATGCATCAAATATTTAATGCATTGTACCTTTTATATTCATTAGAGTTAAATTTGATTTTTTTTTTTTTGTGCATAAATTTTTCATTAATAATCATAAATCTTTAAATAAGAAACAGCCCAAGTTATTTTACCTTTGTATCAGGTATGATATATTATAAATAGACACTGAATAACCAAACAGATTTGGAATTAAGCTGATTTGTTTCATAAATTTTGTTTAGAGTGCGAACTTATTTTAGTTTTAGAGTGTGAACTTAACTCATTGTTCAGAATTTTTTTTTTTTTTTTTTTTTTTGTGTGTGTTTCAGCTTACCCAACACTGTATAAAAATATCACAGACACAATAGCAATTATCAGATCACACACCTATTTGTAAAGCAACGCAATTTATAAAATCAAACTTCTAACAAAAGGAGAAAAGTTTAAAAAGACCTTAAAAAGATTAATATATCATAATAAAATCAATTACAGTTGCTGTAAAATCTGTATAGAAGCTCCCCATCAATACAAATGTCAATCTAAAACCCAATCAAAATCAGAGAATTTTGCAGATTTCTGGCCATTGTTTTGTTTACATTTTTAAACAGTAATTTTAATGCAATAATGCAATTGAAATTACATTGAATGCTTACAGTATATAGTATGATATTAAATAAGTAAAGTAATAAACTATAATAATAATTAAGATCATTTGGTAAAAACATTGTGATTACCAGTGATATCAGCAATATCTAGAATTTTTTCAAAATTAAATTTATACTTCCTTCATGAAAAAACACGAGTTCAGTCATATTAATGAGAATTACATATTAAAATATATATGGAATGATATAAAAATAAAAAAGTCTAATTTTGCCCCTATATCTGAATTGAAAATTTCATTGTTTACATCTGTGATGATGTGCGGATTTTACTATATATATATGTGTGTATATATACAGTAGATCTTTATAATAGTGATGGGCGATAACGAGATGTTTTTCTCGATTGTATGGACATCTCGATATTTTTCGATTGTCTAAATTTTTTCTCGATGACTACAGTTTGCAAATTTCTTTTATAAATCATATATTATGTATTATATACGTCATACATTTATCAAGAATCGTCTGCGAGTGAGCTGGAATGAGTCGATGTTAATAAAGACTAGGTGACTTCGACCGCTAGCGGGCCCCTCCTTTAATCGGGGCCCCTATTTTATACCAAATCTTGTAATATGAAATCACGAACAGGTTACCCGCTATATACGGCACTGATATATGATAGCAAACAGGAGTGGTGTGCACGCACTACAAAATCTTGTAAAAAATATAATATCGAAACGAATGAACCTCGGACCAGATCACTTGGGGGAGGGGTCAAAGCGAGCGGAGGGGCATAGCAGCTGCATAATATGATTAAGTCGTCACAGTTCTTTAGGCCTTTCCAACCATATGTCACATGAGAAGTCTGGATCTGAATTTATAAAAATGCCCTCCCCAAGGGGGGGAGGGGTGCGGGAGGTGGATAACATGAGTAAGTGGTCATAAGCCTTTCCTACAATATGTCACATGAGGGGTCTCGGATAAATTTAGAAAAACACTCCCGTGGGGGAAAAGTAGGGGGGGGCAGTCACCGGAGGTGCATTACATCAATAAGTAGTCACAGACCTTTCCAATGATATCTCACATGTGGGGTCTTGGCTAAATTTGGAAAAGTGTTCCCTGGGGGGGATGCAAAATGGGGGGATGGACACCGGAGGAGCATAACATCAATAAATCGTCACAGACCTTTCCAACGATATCTCACATGAGGGGTCTTGGCTAAATTTGAAAAAGTGTTCCCCGGGAGAGGCAAATTGGAGGAGACTGTCACCGGAGGTGCATAACATCAATAAATAGTCACAGACCTTTCCAACGATATCTCACATGAGGGGTCTTGGCTAAATTTGGAAAAGTGCCCCGGGGGGGGGGGGGGGGCAAAGAGGTGGTGGGGACACCGTAGATACATAACATCAATAAGTAGTCACAGACCTTTCCAACGATATCTCACACGAGGGGTCTTGACTAAATTTGAAAAAGTGTCCCCCCGGGGGCAAAGAGTGGGGGGGGGACTGACACCAGAAGTGCATAACATCAATAAGTAGTCACAGACCTTTTCAACGATATCTCACAAGAGGGGTATTGACTAAATTTGGAAAAGTGTCCTCCGGGGTGGGGGGGAGCAGCCACCGGAAGTGCATAGCATCAATAAGTACTCACAAACCTTTCCAACGATATGTCACATGAGGGGTCTTGGCTAAATTTGGAAAAGTGTCCTGAAATTTCATATATTATAAATAATATTTAGCGAAGGGCTCCATAAAAAAATCCGATCTAAAATGATAAAAACGGAAAAAACTACCCTCGCAGTGGGGGCGAAATTGGGGAGAGGAGGAAGAAAGTCTCATAATATGAAAGAGTCATCCGAGAGCTTACCGATGACATTTCACATGACTGGACCAAAAAAAGTTTGGGCACACGGGGGGAGGGTGGGGGAGCAATCTTCATTCTTTTTTTTTGAGCTTTTCGATTATATGCCATAGGAAGGGTTCGGTAAAATTTTTAAAATTGCACCCCGCATGAGTCCACTCTCACGTCCTCCTCCCTCGAAATCACCCGATCCACCTTCCTCTTTGAAATTTTTATATTTAATAAATAATTTTTATCGGAGGGCTCCAGGTATACATCTTGGTAGGGCTAAAATAAGAGAAACTTTGAAAATTAGTGCTTCATTTCACAGCTCATTGTCATGCCTTTTTCTCTATCTCGTCCCTTGGTACTCTCGATAAATTTTCTTACTTTTCTTCTCTGCCGAGGACGAGAGAAATCCTCGAAAAGCTTCTCATAGCGAAATGTTGAAAAGCGCGAGATAAATCCTCGAAAGGCTTTTCATTGGGAGATTTCGAAAAGGACGAGAGAAACCAGCGAAAGGCTTCCCATCGGGAAAGGTTGAAAAGGGAGAGAGAAACTCTCGAGAGACTTCCCATTCCGAAAGGTTTAAAACCGCGAGAGAACCAACCATTGAGCAGATTCCCATCTGGAAGCGTCGAAATGCTGGAAAAATCATCGAGATGAGATTTGCCGAAATGCGAGATGGAAATGAAGCTTTCAGAGTCAAACTTACCGCATTTCTGGTTTAAGTCATAATTTCTCAAAGGAGTCCATCTGCTTATCCAATCTCTTTTTAGCTCACAGGCTATCTAAGCCTGAGAGCTAATGTACCCGTCGGTTCTGTATGTGTGCATGTACTACGTACGTACGTACTTATGTATGTACGTAACGCGATAACTCTTGATTAAAACGTACGATTTGCTTCAATTTTTTTATGTTCATTCTGATAAGGCGTTCCGCTGATTAGTTTTGACGGTTCATTGGTTAAGGATAAAGGGAGAGAAGGGGGGCTGGTCCCCCCCCCCTCTCCTTAATTTAGATAAATAGGTTTTTCATGCAGAATTATTCGATTTGCTTCAAATTTCGTATACCGGTTTATTATGTTAAGGAGCTTCCCTGATTAAACTTGGAGGTTCATTAGTTAAGTATGAAGGGGGGAAAGGGGGGTAGACCCCCTCCTTAATTTAGATAAATGGGTTTTTCATGCAGAATTATTCGATTTGCTCCAAATTTGGTATACCCTTTCATTATGTTAAGAAGTTACCTTGATTATATTTGGAGGTTTACGGGTTAAGTATAAAGGGGGAGAAGGGGGCTGGACCCCCCCCCCTTAATTTAGATAAATGGGCTTTTCATGCAGAATTATTCGATTTGCTCCAAATTTGGTATACCGGTTTATTATGTTAAGAAGTTGCCTTGATTAGATTTGGAGGTTTACGGGTTAAGTATAAAGGGGGAGAAGGGGGGCTGGTCCCCCCTTAATTTAGATAAATAGGCTTTTCATGCAGAATTATTCGATTTTCTAAAAATTTGGTATACCGGTTTATTATGTTAAGGAGCTTTCCTGATTAAACTTGGAAGTTCATTGGTTAAGGATAAAGGGGGAGAAGGGGGGCTGGTCCCCCACTTAATTTAGATAAATGGGTTTTTTATGCAGAATTACTCGATTTGTTCCAAATTTGGTATACCGGTTTAATATGTTAAGAAGCTGCCTTGATTAGATTTGGAGGTTTATGGGTTAATTATAAAGGGGAGGGGCTAGTCTTTCCCTTAATTTAGATAAAAGGGTTTTTCATGCAGAATTATTCGATTTGCTTCAAATTTAATATACCGATTTATTCCAATATGGCGCTTCCTTCATTAGATTTGGAGGTTCATTGGTTAAGTATACAAGGGCGAAAAGGGGGCAAGTCCCCTCCCCTTAATTTAGATAAATGGATTTTCATGGAGAATTATTCAATTTACTTTAATTTTTTTTTTCTATGTTCGTTCTGATAAGGAGCTTTCCTGATTAGATTTGGAGGTTCATTGGTTAAGAAAAAAAGGGGCAAACGGGGGATATTTCCCTTCATTTATTTTTTGAGGGACATTATTCTTTGAAATAAGAGTATAATATGCAATTAGTGTGAATAACCTGTGAGCTCAATGCCATCAGTTTAACTGGCACTTATCTTTTTATTGCTATTAACCGATGTGGGTTATGAAGCATAGTGGTTTATGTATTCAGTTCTGTATAGTCCTAGTTTCAAACTTTACTGTTAAATTTAGTGTCATTTTGCCCCGAATTTTCAATGTTTCTCTTATTTTAGCTCTGCCAAGCTGCCCCATACCTGGAGACTCAGATAAATACTATTCATTAAATATAAAAAGTTCAAAGAGGAAGGTGAGTGAATTCTGGGGGGCGCGAGAGTGGACAAAGGGGGGGGGGGGGGGGCAGGTAATTTTCAAACTTTTACCAAACCTCTCCTTGACATATCATCGGAAAGTCCTTTCACCACTCTTTCATATTATGAACCTTTCTCCTCCCAGAGTTGAATTCCGGAAGGGGGGGGGGGAGCGGTGCAGAGGTGAATTTTTTTTTTTTTTATTGTAGAGATTTCTACAATAAATATCATTAAATGAGGTTTTTTAATGGAGCTCTCCGATAAATATTATTTATTAAATATAAAATTCTAAAAGTGGGGCTGCGTGATTTCCGGGTATATTCTGGGATAAAAGAGGGAACCCACGTGGGAGAGGTAGATTTCAAACTTTTTTTGAACCAGTCATTTGATATATCATCTCAAAGCAGGGTTCATACAGAGTTGGGAAGAAAAAATCCAAGGAGTACCGAAAAAAATCCAAGGAGTCCAAAAAATTTTAAGGATTTGCCATTTTTTTTTTTTTTTTGTAGTTGTTGCTTTTATGTGCTGCATCGTTATGTGGTATGCACACTCCAATTTTGATCAATCAAATCTCAAACACTTATTATGTATATCACATACATGATACATCTTAAAGAAAATTTTAAAAGGTAAAAAAAAAAAAAAAAAAAGAATGCTAAACGCAACATACAAGAAAAAATTTGACAAGTTATAGTTTTTTCTTTTATTCTTTTAGAACAGTGGTAATCGATTCTTTTGAAGGTAAAATTTTGACAAAATTCGCATTTTTTTCCCCCGATCATATGATGAAATTCGCGTGTTTTTCGCGATCCTTTGACGAAATTCGCGTGTTTTTAGCGATCTTTTGAGGAAATTCGTGTGCTTTTTGCGATCTTCTTCGGGAAATTCGCGTTTTTTCGCGATCTATTAATGGAATTCGCGTTTCATTTAGATCGTTTGATGAAACTGGCATTTTTTTCGCGATCCTTTGACGAAATTTGTGTGTTTTTCGCGATCTTCTGAGGGAAATTCGCGTGTTTTTCGCGATCTTCTGGGGGAAATTCGCTCGTTTTTCGCGATCTTCTGGGGGAAATTCGTGTGTTTTTTGCGATCTTCTGGGGGAAATTTGTGTGTTTTTTCGCGAACTTCTGGAACAAATTTGTGTGCTTTTCGCGATCTTTTAATGGAATTCGTGTTTTATTTCGATCATTAGTCGAAACTGACGTTTTTCTCGCTATCACTTGATGGAAACCGCGTGCTTTCGCGATCCTTTGACGAAATTCGCGATCTTCTGGGGGAAATTCGCGTGTTTTTCGCGATCTTCTGGAGAAATTCGCGTGTTTTTCGCGATCTTCTGGGGGAAATTCGCGCGTTTTTCGCGATCTTCTGGGGGAAATTCGTGTGTTTTTTGCGATCTTCTGGGGGAAATTCGTGTGTTTTTTGCGATCTTCTGGGGGAAATTTGTGTGTTTTTTCGCGAACTTCTGGAACAAATTTGTGTGCTTTTCGCGATCTTTTAATGAAATTCGTGTTTTATTTCGATCATTTGACGAAACTGACGTTTTTCTCGCGATCACTTGATGGAAACCGCGTGTTTTTCGCGATCCTTTGACAAAATTCGCGTCTTTTTCGCGATCCTTTGATGAAATTCGCGTGTGTTTCGCGATCTTCTGGGGGAAATTCGCGTATTTTTCGCGATCTTCTGGGGAAATTCGTGTGTTTTTCGCGATCTTCTGGGAGAAATCCGCGATCTCTTAATCGAATTCGCATTTTATTTCGATCATTTGACGAAACTGACGTTTTTCTCGCGATTATTTGATGGAAACCGCGTGTTTTTCGCGATCCTTTGACGAAATTCGCTTGTTTTTCGCGATCTTCTGAGGGAAATTCGCGTTTTTTCGCGATCTTCTGAAAGAAATTCGCATTTTTTCGCGATCTTCTGAAGGAAATTCGCATTTTTTCGCGATCTTCTGAGGGAAATTCGTGTTTTTTCGCGAGCTTCTGAGGGAAATTCGCGTTTTTTCGCGAGCTTCTGAGGGAAATTCGCGTTTTTTCGCGATCTTTTAATGGAATTCGCGTTTCATTTCGATCGTTTGACGAAACTGACGTTTTTTTTCGCGATCCTTTGACGAAATTTGTGTGTTTTTCGCGATCTTCTGGGGGAAATTCGTGTTTTTCGCGATCTTCCGGGGAAAATTCGCGTCCTTTCGCGATCTTCTGGCAGAAATTCGCGTCTTTTTGCGATCTTCTGGCAGAAATTCACGTCTTTTTGCGATCTTCTGGCAGAAATTCGCGTTTTTTCATGATGATCTGGGAGAAATTCGCGTTTTTTTCGCGATCTTTTCATGGAATTCGCTTTTATTTCGATCGTTTGACGAAACTGACGTTTTTTTTTTTAATCTTTTGATGGAAACCGCGTGTTTTTCGCAATCCTTTGACGAAATTTGCGTATTTTTAGCGATCTTTCGAGGAAATTCGCGTGTTTTTAGCGATCTTTTGAGGAAATTCGCATGTGTTTCGCGATCTTTTGAGGAAATTCGCGTGTGTTTTGCGATCTTCTGGGGGAAATTCGCGTGGGTTTCGCGATATTTTAATAGAATTCGCGTTTTATTTCTATCGTTTGACGAAATTGACGTTTTTTGCGATCTTTTGATGGAAACCTCGTGTTTTTCGCGATCGTTTGACGAAATTGACATTTTTTGCGATCTTTTGATGGAAACCGCGTGTTTTTCGCGATCGTTTGACGAAATTCGTGTGTTTTTCGCGATTTTTTGAGGAAATTCACGTGTTTTTGCGATCTTTATAGGAAATTCGCATTTTTTGCAATCTTTTGAGGAAATTCGCGTGTATTTTGCGATCTTCTGGGAGAAATTCGCGTGGGTTTCGCGATATTTTAATAGAATTCGCGTTTTATTTCTATCGTTTGACGAAATTGATGTTTTTTGCGATCTTTTGATGGAAACCGCGTGTTTTTCGCGATCGTTTGACGAAATCACGATTTTTTTCCGCGATCGATTGACGAAATTTGACAGTATATTTTGAGACATATTTGCGAAAAAACGCGCTTTTTCCGTGATTCTTGGCTAATTGCCAAACATCGATGAAATTTAAAATAAAGATCGGTTAATAGTGTTGAAAAACGGACTTTACGAACCTAATAATTGAAAAAAGGACCTAGTGGGAGCCCTGCTATAAGATTATCCTAACCAATCAATGCTGTGCTTCATAAATGACGGGCATAAAGGATTTACCGTGCGTTTTACAATCACGATTTTTTTTTTTCCTCGGCAGCAATATCGCTTGCGCCCGAAGCCGCAATACAATTTAAGGAGTTTCTAAGGAGTGGTTTGCTTATCTAAGTAGTTCTAAGTACTACTTGGGAGTGTTTTCATTTCTAAGGAGTTTCTAAGGAGTCTAAGGAGTCTGTGCGAACCCTGTCAAAGTTACTCTTTCATATTATGAACCTTTCTTCTTCCCTCCCTAGTTTGGCGCCCCGAGAGAGGCACTTTTCGAACTTTTTTGAAATCGTAGCATTTTTAAACATTTTAGATCGGATTTTTTTACGGAGCCCTCCGACAAATAATTTTTAATACATGAAAATTTCAAAGAGAAGGATGGGCAGGGTATATTTCGGGGGGGGGGGGGGGCACGATAATTGGAATCCTGGGAGTTGGGACTCTTTTCTATCTTTTGCTGACACTTCTCATGTGATATATCATTGGAAATCTCTGTGACTACTATTTTATTTTATATATCGCCCGCACCCCTCCCCTTACTTTGCCCCCGCACGGGGGCACTTTTCTAAATTTAGCCGACATCCCTCATGTGACACATCGTTGGCAAGTCCTGTGACCACTTATTCATATTATGCACTTTCCTTGCCCCTCCCCCCTACTTTGCTCCCTGCGGGGGTTCGTTTAATGTATTCCAGTCAAAGAATTTCTAAAAATGGGGAAATTAAAGATCCAATCTCAAATGACGTAGAAAAATCAATAAAAAATTTTGATTTCTTTTATCATCCTTTAGTTCATGTTTTTGCCACTAGGGGTGCTTTTGATTCTTATTTCTTTGGCCATTTTGGTGCTAATTGCCAAAAAATTCTAATTTTAGATACTTAAACTCCCCTTACCGCTTCATAGCTACTCGCGTTTTTTCAACCAGGTGGCACCCTTACAAGACTTTTCCAGTCTTATGGCTCCTTTATAGCCTCCCTTTGGTTTGTTGTTTTTTTATTCCATCTGTTTTCAGTTACCCTATATTTAATAAAATCTGATTATATATATATGTAAAAATAATGATTTCAATAATCGACTGTAGAACATCACCTTTGTAGATTCTCGAAAGTAATCGATGACTGTATCGATTGTGTATTTTATGATAACGATTTTTTTCGATTGGTAAATTTTTGAGAATCGCCCATCACTAAGCACTATCACTACTATGAAATTGTCGGCCAGAATAATAGCTAAGTTTTCCAATAACTGTTTTTAGCTTTTCTCGTTATAATCGATTGTAAAACATCTCAATTGTAGATTCTAGGAATTAATCGATGGCTGTATCGATTGTGATTTTTTATGATGACGATTTTTCTCGATTGTCGAATTCTCGGGAATCGCCCATCACTACTTTATAATGCAGGCCTAAAATGTACTTTTTGCATTATATATATCATTTCACCATCATAAAAACTTACTTTGTAAACATGGCAAAATATATCTGCAACATATCAATATACAGATCTTTATATTGCATTACTTGGAACCAAAAGTTATCCAGATTATAAACTTTTGCATAATATAAATCATTTCTCATATTGTTAAATTACTTCATAAACATAATCCAAATATGGCTGGACAAAACCATTATATTACCTATTTTCAAATTTTTTTTAATAATAAAAAAAAATAAATAAAGTGGCGGGCTTGCTGAGGGTATGGGAAAATAATGGCAGAAATCACAAAAATGTTAAAAATGACAATGTATTTTGTATCAATTTATTATATGGCTGTGATAAAAAGATTACTAATGAAAAAAAAAGCATGTTTGTGTTATCTAGTTCAGTGGAAGGGGAGAAAGGGGTTGTGCTTATAAGAAATATGAAAAGCCTAAGAAAGGGGTACATGGAAGAAAAAAGGTTGGGCAGTACTGCTCTAGAGGGTAGCAACAGTTTCCCCCAGACAGTTTCAGAATGGTGCTGCACCCCAGCCATTACTAAGACTATTTCTTCGGGTGTGGGGAGGGGGACACCTTAAATTACCAAGTCTTTTAAACAAATTTGACAATTAAGTTTCTAAATTTGCCAAGTGTATCAGCATTCGTGAACGTTTGGGGGGGGGGGCTCCCCCTGTCCCCACCCCCTTAGCGAGGTCCCTGGCTGTACCCCACTTGCCCTTTGGTTTACAAAATAGCATTCTTTTTGCCTCTCAGTAAAAAAACAAAAGGTACCCTTTCTCTTTTTTGTATTAAAACATTTGCTTGCATAGTAAAAATGGACTATGTTCTCTTGAAAGGCTTTAAAAATCAAAAGAATGAATTTAAAAATAAAAAAAGTGACTTTAAGAATCTGAAACATGCAAGAATATGAAAAGTACCCTAAAGAATCCAAAACATGTCCTTTAGAATTAAAAAAAAAATGCCCTTTTTTAAACCTAGGGTAAACTCTGTAGCAATATTTCTTAACTGCAAATTTTATCGTTTACATCTCAGACACTGTGCATTATATAGAGTTGTATCAAAGATCTACTGCATTTGATTTAAAATGCATTGAAAATCAATTCAAAACTTTTATATACAAGGTAAAAGGTAATTTATTTCCATATCAGACATGTTACAAAAGATTATAAAGATTTACAGGCAGCATGGTTATAACCTCAGATAAAAATAACCTAAAAATTGCTCTAATCTAGACATTTTAAAAGATATTTATTTAGCACCTTCATATATATATTATTTTAAAGTTGGTGAAAGATTCATCTGACTCTTTTGAAGGTTTATATAAATCTGTAAAATACTCATTTGAATTTATTACTTGTGCAGAATCAACTTCTTGTAAAATGTTTACAACATGCTCATTATTATTGTTTTTGGCTTCAAGGATTAAACTTTCTATAATTGCTCGTATCTCATGATTATAGCCCTTTTTAAGAGCCTCAAAGGGAGTCTTGTTTCCAAAACCAGGGCTTGTTATCAATTTCTTTAAGGTTACTCCTTCATCATCAATACTGATAGCATAAGAAAGCAAATCTTTGATAAGAATTGGGTGACCATAATCACATGCAATATATAAAGTGTTACATTTACAATCTTCACCGTCAACAGCTAAAAGTAAAATTCTAAGTTTTTCTTTAGAGCTAACGTCAGATTTTTTAGCATTCTCTAAAATACTTTTAACTTTGCTAATTTGATTAAACTTAATTGCAGAAGTCAAATGAATTTTGGCATCATTAAGACGGTCACTCAATGATATACTATCAAAAGTTTCTAGTACTTTTTTCTGAATATTATGATACTTATCTTTTTCAAGTATATCAAAAGAATCAGTAAAAATTTCTTCATGACCAAATTCTACCATTAAATGTATAGCATTCTTGCCATTACAATCGGTAGCAAAGATTAATTTCTCCAACATCTCAATGCCTAAATCAGCGGCTGTTTCTAACAACAGTTTTATAACATCACAGCATCCTGCTGAAGCTGCATCAAGCAATGCAGACTCTCGAGTTATGTCATTCAAAAGCATTTTCTTTAGTATATGATAATCATCATTAATATCTTTAGCAGCATTTAATAACTCTTCTACCACATCAATATTATAATCACTACGGACAGCATGATTAAATGGCAAAGCACCTTCATCAGGTACAAGCAACTTTTTAAGTGTTTCATTATTATCGTTGATTGCTTTAGCAGCAGATAATAAATATTCAACAATGACATTCTGATAGTCAGTCCAATATAGAGAATTACCATATCTATCTTTATATAATAATAAATATTTAACCTAATTTTCGTCACATTCAAATTCCTGGAGCAGAGCTTTAACATATTCTTCCTTTCCATATTCACATGCTAAACATAAAAAACTGTACCCTTTACTTTCATTCACAATTAGACCTAGGTTACTATTTGCTCTTTTTAACAATTCTTTCAAAATTTTAACATTACTACCCCTCAATACAGCTTCATCCAATGCATTTGACCGATTATCTTTGTATGAATAAATAAACTTCTGCAGTGCATCTTCTGATATTCCAGCTGCAGAATCTGACAATATTCTAACTATTTTAATATCATCTAATTTACATGCCAAGTGCAATGCAGATAGTTCAAATTCACCTGGACTAACGAGAAATTTCTTTAAAATGTCTCTATGTTCTTTAAGGTTATTAATCAAAAAACAAGCTATGTTTGAATTACTTTCCTTAATTGCAACATGTAACGCTGTTTCACTTCCGAATACAAAAGGGATTTTTACCTCCTGGATCATATTTTTAATAATTTCACCATACTCTTTCACACTTTCCCCTGTGAGTTTAAGCTGTGGCATTTTTTGTAGCTTAATATCTATAAATGTTCTAATTACTTGATAATCTGGCTTTTTAAAAATCTCTTTCAATAGGTATTCTTGTTTGATTGTATTTGACAGTTCATTTGTAGTATATTTTTTGATCCAATGAATAAATACTTTGGCAGCAAAATAGTCTCTAAATGTTGCATGGATAAACTCAATATTGTTGTCTTGTGATTTTATAATTCCAGCTGATAAGATTATATCCTTAAACTTTGATAATGTCTTTTTTTGCTTTGAATTCAGAATTAATGATTTAGCAAAATCTTTGTTGCACTGATTAAGAAAAAATTTAATTTGCTTTTGTTGCATATATCCTTTAATATCTAATTTTTTAAAATAAATATCATATTTCCTATCAATAAATGTTTTATATACTTTGACTATATCATCACCTAAATAATTAAAATCTGGATTTTGATTACCATTTTCAATCCAATTTTTGAAATGTGTCAACGAACCTTCAAGCATTAAATACAACTGCAATGGTGTTCCAATGAACTTACATGCACTGCTTTTAAAAATTGATTTCATTTTATATAAAAATGCTTCAATATATATCTGAATTCTTTTATTTTCATGCACTTCATCATTAGTAAAGAATTCCATGAACTTTCCTTCACTCAATACTAAACACAAACGGTCTTTTAAATATTTTCTTACATATGCTACTTTAGCTTCCTCGTTCATTGGATCAAACTCAATAGCAAATGTTGATAATTCGTTTTCTAAAGTATCTTGGAAATGCAGACGAGTTGTAACCCATAATTTTGCAACAGTTTCATTGTTTAAAAAATCTAGTAATAACATTATTTTTCTTCTGTCATCCTCCTCTAAGACTTCATCAAATCCATCAAATGCTAAAAGCAAAGGTTTTGAAAAATATTTGTCTTTATTCAAAGCAATTTGTAGCAGATTTTTAGATAAACTATGATTTAATTTTGAATCTACTTTCGATAAAAAATTGACTACATTTAAAATGTCAAAAACCTTATTTTTTAATTGTATGGCTCTGATGGCAGGTAAGTGATCTTTCATATTTACTCTAATAACCCAATGGGTTTCAATAAATGACTCAGACTCATCATCTTTTGTTTCATATAATCTTGTTAAACTACTAGTTTTTCCCATGCCTGGGTCATCTGCAATTAATACAACTTTTCTGTATTTAATTTTTTTAATTAAATTTTCTTCTTCCATTAAAAACGTTTCATTTTGCTTGTGACCTCTGTACATTCGTAAATATTCGAGTGAACCATGAGACTGGCACCAAATAAGTTGGCCTTCTTCTAACTTAAGCCAGTGAATGTTTTCATTTTGATTTTGCTTACATATTTTTTTGAAGGAAGTTTCTACATCATCTCCTAAAGTAAAGAGCCAAATTTTACCACTTTTATAATTATACTCAAATTGTTCTTTTTCACTTTTATTTGTAATTTCCAAATAGTCAATTAATTCATTTAGATTTTTTACACAGTAAAATAAAAATACTTCATGAAGATGCTTCTTAATTAGCTGTTCTTTTAATTCTTTCTTAATAACAACATTCTTGAATTTCCTTTTTAAATAAAATTTAGGATTATAAAACTGCTGCAAGACAAACTTTACTTCATCTTCTTTGTTTTTCACACAAACCCAAAAAATCTGTTTTGCCGGATAATTATGACAAAGCCTCTGAAAATTTTCCTCGTTAAACTCATCATCAGCAATTTGTATTTTACAACCACTACCAACATCACCCAATTGACTTTTAATTTTTTCTTGATCATTGGCTAATTTGAGATATTGAATAAATTTGTAAGATTTTTCTTCCTTATTTAATCCACTTATTCCACTCATAATATAGATATCTTCAGTATTATTATCAAGATTTTGTGATAATAAAGTTTTAGATAAAGTTTCTGTATTAACTTCTTCATACAATGTAGCATATGCACCATCTAAGCTACTGGTCCCTAATGGCTTATTTCCAATTTCTATTTCTTCATTATTAAGAATTTCAAATAATGTTGCCATATCAATTATTGCTTCATCCTTTTGAAATGTCTCATGGGTTAAATAATTTACATAAGAACTCCAATTATTAAACCCAGTTAAGTTAGCTAAACTTACTCTCTTTTCCTGTCCTTGAAAAACAAGTATGTGTTTACCAAAAGGATCTTCCTTGGGCTCAAAATCTTTTAAATCTAATGAATCATTTTCTGCAACATACAGTCCTTTATCTTGAAAATCAGTTCTAAATTTTTCATCTAAAATTGTAGAGTTGGATTTCTGTATAATGAGTATTTTTTTACTGAGATTACTTTCGATTATATTAGATAATTTGTAATAAAATTCTTCCACATCCAATGCATTAACTATATGTCTACATTCAATGGTCAACAAATTATTGTGCTCCAACTCAAAAACTTTTAACACACTGTCTTTATTTCCTTTGTTATTTAAAGAATCTAAGCATATAGAAATTCGACCATTTTCTGCTCTATAATTTTTTTTAGAGTTTAAGCATTGTAATACTTTAATAGAGCTCAATAGAGGTTCTGAAGTATTAATACACAATATCTTACTATTGCCTGATAAAAAATTATTTAAGCTTTTCATCAATTTTCCACACTGAATAAACTTACCATACTGCATAACTTCACTTTCATATATTAAAGTCATTGCAGAAACAATAAATGATATGCTAATCAGCTGTTTTTGTTCTTCAATAAAATCTAAAATTTTTTCACCAGAAATCCATTTTTCTTTGTATTTTGTTGTTTGGTCGATTCCTAAAACTTTTTCTATGCGTTTCTTGAATTCTGGACCTGCATTTTCTATTTTATCAAGAACTTGCCTCAGTGAAGTACCTTCTACTATAGTACTTTGTGTTAAATGACTAAAAATAGCTTCCAATTCTTTTACCCTGGGTTGATTAACTACAAAAACTAAGCACTTCAAAAAATCTGTTATATCTTCATCTTTTACAGAATTCCACTTGCATGGTAAACTGATTTTACTCTTTTGTTTAGTTTTACCAAAATTTGGAACTACTTTCAATTTTACTTCCTTTAAAACATTTTTTAATTCATCGTCACTCGCAGCCTTCTTTGATTCATCAAGTTCTCTAATAGCTTGAAATAATGCATCACGAAGTTCTTGTTTTGATCCAGATTTGTCATTGTCTAGAAAATCCTCTCTAAACTGAGCTTCACAATATTGTTTAGTTGCCACATTCTGATTTCCAGGACATTTATTTTTAACTTGATCAGATTTTTTGATGACTTCTCTTTCTAATGCAATGTGATAATGTTTTACAGGATATTCATCAATTCCTAAAATGTTTTTTTTCCTATAATTTTCCCAAACTACATATTGGGCTAATTTTCTTGTTAGTCTATGCAAATCCGAACTTCCCTTGAATATCTTGTGAAGATCTTCACTGACATCATCGAGCTGATGACAATAGTTGAACTCTTGTGTTTTTGATGATGTCTCGTTTAAACTAAAAAGTTTAATAATATCATGAGGGGCCTTCTTCAAATTAAATCCCTTACTATTTAACTCTTCAATATTAAGACCAATATTAGTGAATATAACAACATAGTTTAGCTTCCCATTCTCAAGTTCATCAGATACAGGACTTCTCAGCTCTTCTCTAACATTAAGGAAAGAGATAAAATATTTTTGTAAATTAAAATCTCTACGTAAGCCTCCATCTGTGCCACCTTTTGCTCTAGATGCTTCAGCAGATAAAATTTCAGAATCTATTTGATAATCATCTTGTTTATGTTTGATTTGTACAAAAATAAGATTATTTGTGTTATCTTTATCTATATATTTAAAAACTACGTCATCAAATTTTCCTTCTTTACCTATACCAACTTCTCTACCAATTGTAAAGTCACAAATTTTAGAATTATCATCAGTTGAAAGTTCATACCCCTTTTTTGCGAGTAATGCCAAAGATAATTTTTCATATATTTTACCTTCATCAGAACCTTTCTGGCGCTTCATATTTGCTTCAGAAGTTTTTTTATGAATAGGCTGAAGACAAGGCATTCTCTTTTGTAATTATGAAACGATTTCTTCGGAACTAATTAATAAAGATGTTATTCTAAATATATAAATAATACTCCTGATTATTTTGGTTCTTCTTTTACAAAGGAATTTCAATATGAATGTTCTAAATATCCATCTCTCACTCTGCTTTCTTTTATTTTTTGGAACTCGAAAGAAACTTTAGTTCTTTGTGATCATCTTAAATAGTTACATGCAGAATAACATAAGTTTCACTTCATCCATGTATTTCTTTATAGTTAGAAGTTCGTTTTCTTCAGAAACATGTTTACTTTATCTTCATTTTTAATGCAAATATTCTCTGAAGAATACAGTCACAAACACTTTCTACTTGGCAGTATAATTTGAGTACCTTGTATTAGTTTTAGGTGTTGGTTGGAAACTTCACTCAGATGTTCTTCTTCCTGTAATTAAGTAGAAACAGAAATATAAGTTTTTTTCCAAATTTGGATACAAAATGTAACATTTATATGAAATACTTATAGACTGGGAGGCAGCTACACAGACCATCATCTCATCGAGTTGACAGCTGAAATTTTAGGATTAGGCAAAATTGGATTAACATATTGAAATGCCTTTGTGGAGACCAACTGCAGACCCAATTTTAGTGGTTGATTGATAGGTTTATCATAATGTTTTCCTGCAACTGAAGGCAAGAAAGCATGAACGACTGGGAGCAGGAAAACATAATGGTAAACCTACCAGTCAAACCACTAAAATCGGATTTGCAGGTATTTTCTAATCCTAGAATTTCAGCCATCAACTCGATGAGGTGACGGCTTGTGCAGCTGCCTCCCAGTCTATTAAACTTTCATAATAATTAGATTGGAACCTTTAATATATAATTTTATTTTTTAAAACTGCTAGAAGATTACTCTTTAAAAGATAACATTAAAAGTACTTTTAAAAATATTTTTAGTTAAAATGAAAGCTAAAACAGGATTTTCTTTATGATAAATAAAAATTAACATTTTTCCGATTCTCTTTAGTAGCACTTTGCTAAGATATCAGAAATCAATAAGTTTGATCGAGCCTGATCCCTGGCAAATAAATTTGAAAAAAGAAACTTGAATATTGGATTATTTTCTTTCAAGAAAGTAATTCGAATAGGGTACAGATTCCAAGGAGTGCAAATTTCTGAAAGTTCTTTTAATAAAAAAAACTGTGACCTTTAATAATAATTATCATGCATTTTACTAATTTTTTTTTTGAGAAAAGTCCATAATTGGACTTCAAGCCAACTGCCATATTTCCTAGAGCATGGACTTCACAAATTTAATTTACTTGTAAAAGAGTTTTCATTTATAACAAACATTCGTGCTTGAATTTAAACATTTGTCTCTTTAAAGGTATATACAAATATTATACAGACATACATACAATAAATACAATAAGCCCAACTGGAGTGAAAAATTAGCCAGAGCCAGGAATCGAACCTGGGACCACAGCATACTAGGCTGTTGCTCTAACTGCTGAGCCACTCCGGCCGATACCTGGGTCTGCAATTTTTCGCTAATAAACCATGTTGGGAAAGTCACCAGCCATCTATCAGACTCCTTGGACATCCAAGACTGTCTGGCTCAACATGGTTTATTAGCAAAAAATTGCAGACCCAGGTATCGACTGGAGAGGCTCAGCGGTTAGAGCAATAACCTAGTACACTGTGGTCCCAGGTTCGATTCCTGGCCCTGGCTACTTTTTCACTCCAGTTGGGTTTATTGTATGTATGTCTGTATAATATTTGTACATCTATATTATAAAGGACAAACATATCTGTGCGTAACGCATACGTCATTTTGCGAATGGCAACACTTTGAAATTTCAAATGAAATTTTGGTTTTGCAACTTTCTCTACTGCAAATTTTTAAACATCGCACATTTTAAATTTTTACACGTTGTATAAGGAAAAAAATGGTCTTTTAAATGCAATTTGTTTGAAAGCTGTATCTCAATTTATTTTTGAGATATTATTTTTTTTGTAGTTATTGATACCATTTTTCTTATCATGGCAACAAAAGTAACTCATTTCTATTGAAAGTCATTGAAAGTAAACGGAAAATAGTCGAAAATACGAGATACTGTATCTTTTAGTTGCTGTTTTCTCATAAAACCTGGAAAAAAAAGTTGAAATTAAAATATGAGCTATGTCAAGAATATTGTCTGTTATTCGTTGTAAGGACGACATATGCACACTTTTCTATAGACGAAGTTTAAGACTGGATTGTAAAAGTGGATTGCTTTAGCAGATGCAAATGACATCATTTTATAAAAAAGCGTGTATTTTAATTCTTAAACCTGAATTATGTTTTGTAGAAGTGCGTCATTTTCACAGCCCAGCTGCTTTGAAATTCTTCACAGGTGAAAATGCTTCACTTTTAAAAATAATGTAATCGAAATCACACACTGATAAAACGCAAGGTTTTACAAAAATGTAGAGTGTCTTTATAAAAGAGGGGTGACATGCAAATAATTGCAATTTATATTACAGAAATTGATGATTCTCGCCTGGATGGATTTGCTTCGCCGAGTTAGATAAGCAAACAAATAATTCGTAGTTTAAAATAATATCGTGTTCTTGAAGTTTTTGTCGAAAATTCTCTCGAATAATAAAATTTTAATACTATTCTTTAGGACATTCTACTATAATTTTACCAAAATAACATAATTTGCTTAATTTAATTTTTCCTAATTTTATATAATGTATATATTTAAAACACAAGTGTGTTTTTTAGTCATATGCCCTGATCTTTCTGCTGAACCAATTTTACTAATATATATTTTTTAACTGAATGCTCTTCCTTAGTAGATATGATCGCACTATCTGTTTGTTTTTTTTAAAATATCCCCACTTTTATATTTTAATTTTAAATGCATTTTATGAAATTTCTTCAAAATGATAAAAATTAGATAGCTTTCATTATTGCAGACAAGAGAGAAATAATGAGGTATTTTTAACTTTATTCATGCTATTTTCTGATAAAAATTGTTGTATAGGGTTTAGTAACGCAAAATTCCATTAGGAGCACAATATTATATTAGGAGCATAATAACGGAAAATGACATACTGCTTTTGAAAACACGCATTTTTCCTCAAATGTTCTATATTGTTTTTCCTTCTGCATGTGTACAGTTTCAGACACTAGGCGAAGTGCTTATTTAAGTGAAAATGAAGTCATATTTAAAAGAAAACGATCATTTTCTTAGATAAAACTAAACATTTTAACACAAATGCGTCTAAAAAACATAAATTATGGAAATTTTTACTCTCCGAAATTGAGATTAGAATCTCAAGTAAAGAGTGTGTCTGTTCACATAAAAGATTTTGCTGACAATCGTGACTTCAAGTTTTGAGTTAAAATGATTTTTAAATGATCAAACAAAATATAAATTTAAAAGTCCTTCCGGCCAGTGCCGGGAGGAAGAGGTAGCTTTCATAACCCTTATTCAAAAAAAGCCAACTTATATCATGCAAACAATCAGATTTTTCAAAATGTCACCCACAATAGAAATTGAAACTGCTATATCTGAGTCATTTTTTAAGGTAAAGACAAACAAAAAATGCTCCTGAATCCTTATATCAAGATCAAATACTTAAGAAAGAAACCTTTTTCAATTTCTAATTTTTTTGCACCTCACTTTAAATATATATATATTTTTTAATTTAATGGCCACCATTTTGAAACAAGATGGCTGATGAATCTGGCTAGCGAACTTGGTCGAGGTGTTGATGTATACTATCCACATGTCTTCTTGCATCGAAATAGGCGAATACGTGTGTTATCGCGTGACAAATACAAGATCGTTTCAAAATGTTAGCCATGCTAGAAATTCAAAGTGCTATAAATCAACCATTTTTTAAGATATCAACAAAAGAACAAATTTTCAGAAACAAAAACTGCTCCGGAATCTTTCTATCAAGGCCAAACACATAAAAAAAATCTTTTTCATTTTCCAATTTTTTAATACCTCATTTTGAATTTTAAATTAATTTTTTTTTAAAATGGCAACCCTTTTGAAACAAGATGGCGAATGAAGCTGGACAACGAACTCGGTCGAGACATTGGTATGTACTATGTACAGACCAAGTTACATCCAAATAGGTTCATAAATACGCATGTTATCGCGTGACAAAAATCAGGTCGTTTTAAAATGTCAGCCACAAGAGAAATTCAAAATGCTATAACTCAGTCATTTGTTTAGATATAGACGAAACAAAAACTGTTCCGGAATCTTTGTATTAAGGTCAAACACATAAGAAGAAAATATTTTTTCAATTTTCAATTTTTGGTACCACATTTCAAATTTAAATTTTTCTTAAAAATTTAAATAGCCGCCATTTTAAAACAAGATGGCGGGTGAAGCTGGCCAACGAACCCGGTCGAGATATTGGTATGTACTATGTATAAACGAAGTTACATCCAAATCGGTTCATAAATACGCCTTTTATCGCGTGACAAAATTCAGGACGTTTCAAAATGTCAGCCACGCTAGAAATTCAAAATGCTATAACTCAGCCATTTTTTAAGATATAGACGAAACAAAAACTGCTCCGAAATCTTTGTATAAAGGTCAAATACATAAGAAAAAGATATTTTTCCATTTTCAATGTTTTGGTACCACATTTCAAATTTTAAATTTTTAAAAAAATTTTAAATGGCCGCCATTTTGAAACAAAACGGCGGATGAAGCTGGCCAACGAACTCGGTCGAGACATTGGTATGTACTATGTACACACCGAATTACATCGAAATCGGTTCATAATTACGGGAGTTACAGTGTGACATAGGTCAGATATATATATATATATATATATATATATATATATAGATAGATAGATATATATATATATATATATATATATATCAATTTTGAACGGAGGGTGGTTTCGGGGTCTGGGGGTCATGATCGATGAAAATATACCAAAATTTTTTGAAATCGCTTTCCTCCGAACGGCTGCAATAGGTAGCTTTTTTGTAAAGAAAGCTACCTAAAAAAAATGATGAATATAGATATGAGAAGTGAGTATGCAAATTTTGAGAAGATGAAAATTGCTATTTTCATTCCGGAAATCCAAGCATAAGAGCCTTAATTCATAACCACATCCTAATAACTGATCTTTAGTATATTTTACAGATTAAGTATCTGTATTATACAGAACAAAATTATCTGTGTGTAACGCTGATGTCATTTTGCGAATGGCAACACTTCACAATAAAATTTCGGTCTTGAAATTTTCGCTACTGCAATTTTTTAATCTTCTGGCCATCGTACATTTTCAATTTTCGTCGCATAGGGGAAAAAATTTACTTTCAAATGCAATTTGTTTAAAAACTGTATTCATTGACCGATGTATTATATTTTCTAAAATAATTTTTAAGCATGATTTTTTTTAAGTTTATCTTATCACGTACTGGTTTCAATACATAATAATAATAAACATTTTACACATAAAGCAACACACATTTTTCAGCATTTGTTTCTGACTATTTTTGCATAATGAAATTAATACTTCCTTTATAAACAAATAAAAGAATAATATTAAAAAAAAACCCAATCTAACATATTTGTGAAAGACAAATTAACAAAATTAATACTTCTTTTATAAACAAATAAAATAATAATATTGAAAAAACACAAATCTAACATATTTGTAATCGTACAATTTAAATTTTTAGATCGCCAAATAGGATTTTTTTTTTTTTTTTTTCCAAATGGAATTTGTTTGCAAAGTTCATCTCAGTTTGCTGATTGTCTATGATTTTAAAAATAGTTTTAAAGCATGAAATATGTTTTAATTTATCTATATCACGCGGAGCTTGATTACGAAAGATTTATTCATTTGCCCTTAAAACAAAATAAAGGGTTCATCATTTTCTTACGGCTAATATCCATTAACAAAAACTTCCCTATGAATAAATAAAATAATATAAATAAAACACAAATTTACCAGACATGTATAAGCTCTGAAATTATCAGAATATAAAAGGATGCCATAAGTAGCAAAATCTTGGCAAATAACTCTTAGCATGCGGCTAATAAAAAAATATCGTTTTTGATATATTTCAAAAATTTATTTGATTGTATAATTCGTATTTTTCATACGAAAAATGCTTTTTTAACGTAAGTAGTCAATCTAAAATATTTATTGCATATAAGAAATTTATTAGTTTTCAATTAAAAAAATGTTTTTACCTATATTCTTTAACCCGGGAAGCCCGGATACGATCCCCTAGTACCTTTAAAAGTTGAATGCAGGCGTTATTTATGTGTGTTTTAATTTGTCTCTTTGTTTACATAACTGCTATTTGTGTTATTAATTATACAGGGTGTCCATAAAGAATGTCCCAGGTTCAATTTTATATTATAAGAGCTTAATTTAGACCATTTAAAACAAATCATACACCAAATTGAATGTAAACTAACCTAGTTTTTCTTACAAATGTTACAAAGGTGCACCTTTAATTATATGGCACACATCCAAACCGAAGTTCAATTCTTTCCATACTTCGGTTAACAAGTCCGGAGTAATAGCCTTTTCAATCCTGTGCCTCAACTCTGGCAAATCATTAGGTACGATAGCTGCGAAATGTAGATACGATCTTTTATAAAGCCTCAAATAATCACATGGTTCTAACGGCTTTTAAATCTTAAGGGCAGCTGGAAAGCCCCTATACCTACCATGTTAAATTAATGTACTTTTTCTCAGAAACTACCAAAGATATTCACTTGAATTTTTTTATATACATAATATGAAAAATTTCTAATAAAGTGAAGTCAACTTTATAAACAGATATTCTTTAGTTATTTTTTTTTTTAATCTGGAATAAAAAACACTTTTAAACCACAAAAAACTTCCATTTTTCCAACGAAAAAATATAAATTTTATAAAAATTTTGTACAAATGTTTGTAACAAAAGTTCACTTCAGGTTGATCAGGGATAGGTGTGAAATATTCTAACAAGATTGCTAACAATAATATGTGGTAGTTTCTATAAAAAGGTACATCGAAGTTCAAAAAGCTGCGTTTTGAGAAAATTGTGTAAGATTACGCATGTAATGTTTATGTATGATGTAAGCAAACTGAATTACTTAAATTTTTTTAAGTTCTTGTTGTCGTAGAAAGAAAAGTAATATACCATTCGAAAGAGGGAAAATAAAGGATTCAAAATATTAAAAAAATTAAAAAACTACTTTTATTAACAAATTTGACTTCCAACTGCCCTTAAGGGTGTTCTGAAATCCAAAAGGGCAACTTTCTGACCAGTGACCCGTAGCCGAACAATTTTTGATGCTCCAGCTCCAGCTCCGCTCCTAGAGAAAATACTGTGGATCCAGCTCCGGCTCCGACTTCGCGCTTTTGAGTTGCAGATTTTAATTTACACGTTTAATTTTTTGCTCACAAATACTTTCTACCTTCATTAAAGATCTGACAAAATGCATTTTTCTTCTCATCAAACTTGAAATGCTTGCTCAGAAAATATGACATCTTTTAGCTTTTGCTTTTAAAATAGAAAGTTTGGTGGAATTTTAAAACCAAAAATCTTAAATTTCTTCTACACTTTTCAAACAGCCAAAATTGTGCAACTACACATGTAAACAACAGGCAGCCATATTTGTTTTCAAATAGTGTTGTCACTTAGTTCAAGTAGAAAGTAGAAGTAAAGTAGTGTTACCATGTTTTGAGAAGGTTTCCTTCTCTAATAATAATAAAAACCTAAAAAATGATATAATTAAAATACTGAATAATGATGTAATTAAAATATTTTAAGCCTAGAAATTTAAAAGACTGAAAAAAAAAAAGATTTAAAAGAATATTAAAAACTAAAGGAGCCCTGGAGCTGGGGAAAATTTAGAGCTCCAGCTCTGGCTCCAGCTCCGGGGAAAACACAGCTCCGGAGCGCTCCGGCTGCCTGTTTCTGACATAAGTGTTAATTTATTTTTGTTCAAAAATGCATGAAACTAGCTAGCGTTGTTGTTCAGAAAGTATGTCATTGAGCTGTTTTTTCCAAATGCAATAGATCTTTCAGAAAAGAGTGTCAAAATGGGTGTTTTGAACCAAATGTCCACACAAAGGAAGAAAGAGACTCAAGAACGGGTGAAAAACAGATTTGTCACATGATCAAAATTCCTTATAACTCAATAGGTAATTGATTGATCAAAAAATGGAAAAAACAGTTCAATTCTACATCGCTTCCATGGCCAGGCTTTCCAATTTTATACCTTTCCATTAAAAAATGAATTTGTAAATGTGTCAAAACGTTTTTCGCTTGTTGAGCAGAGCAGTCAAGAACAGCCTTAAGCCCAGCAATAACACTTTATGCTCAGGAGTCACCATTTTGCATATGTGGCACTGCAAGCGAGTCAATAACAAAGCTGTACTCGGTGCATGCACTTATCTAAAACTGTTTGAGTGACTCTTTATTTGTGACCTCGAACCAACACTCTATAATGCTCACAGTTGATACTATTACAATTTATAACTGGGACATAATTTTATGGACACCCTGTATAATCATGTTTATATAATTTACATTTTAATATAAATATTCTCCTCCATGTTTACATAATTGCTCCCATACACACTGCAACACCATTATTGCCAATATCACTTGTGTTTGATGCCAAACTTGCCTGCAAACCAGATTAAAGAATTTTAGCCCTTTTGTCATCAATGTAAGATGATCATATTATCTGGTTAGAAATCGAAACATTCTTTTAAATTTATAGGAAAGAAACCTTAAGACTGTTTTCAAATCTCCTACACAACAAACAGAAAACTTTCTGATGCATTTTCTGAATAATTTTCAAATGTAAATGCATAAAATTGACAGGGTTGACTATTGAAGCGATTTGAAATCGAAAGGCATTTTCCATATTTTGATAAATAAATTACTTATCAAGTTATAAGCAATATTTGTCGTGATGACAGGTTTTTCTCCTTTTGCTGTCAAGTCTGAAAATTTGGTTCAAAATGCCAACTTAGACAGTATTTTCAGAAAGATCTGTTGTGTTTACCAAAAAATGGAAAACGTCTTTCTATTACACAGTTTCTGAATAACAACACCTGCCAATCTGATGCATTTCTGAATAAAAATGAATTTAAAAAAGTGTCAGAAAGTAGCCTCTTTAGATTTGAGAACAGTCTTAACAATTATTGAAAAACTGCAATTGTTGGCATCTATGGATTTGTATCCAAAATCTTATACTGAAGGTGTTGAAAGTCCAGTAAAATACTCCATTGAAGAGACTTGTTTAAAGGCACACAGAAAAACACTTTATTTTGATAGTTAAATTCTTTAATATGCAAATATTTAACTAATACTTTATTTGAAGATTTTTCAAAGACAAAAGAAATGGATTTATTCTACAAATATGCAAGAAACAGAACATTTGAAGTAAGGCCGAAACTAGCCTTTTTTGCACCTGGGGCTGGATTTTGGCACCCTCCCCCTCTCCTCATGCACAATAAATGTTATCGACCACAGGTACCCTATTCAAAAAAAGAAAGAAAATTCTTAAAAAATAAAAATCACTTAATAATAAATTAAAATGCCAGTAAGAAATATGTAAACAATGCTCCCATAGGATTAACATTAGCTTCAGCGTTAAGAGCCTTACACTAGTCATGCGAGAAACTGGATCTCTAATGTTAGATCTATAGAAGCGTTCTTTTTAAAATTTCTCATTTGCATATTAATATTTTTAAATGATTTTTTCTTGCTTAGAATATCTGAGATTGAATTCTAACTGGGTTAGTGTTTACTTTTTAGATTTTGGTTGCAGATTTTTTCTTATTATAAAGTTACTTTCACTTTCACAAATTTGAAAGAATGTTCCCACAAATTTGAAAGAATAGATTTTTGTATTTCATATATCTATACATTTTTGTATGAAATAACAAACAAAATCTTCATTTGCCCCCCCCCCCCCCCCCACACACACACACCACACCCCTTTGCCTTTCATTCTGGCGCCTGGGGCACATACCCCCTAGTTTTGGCCCTGCTTTAAAAGGTTGCTTAACCCATATTTTACCATCGCCAAATACATAGAGAACAGCTCAGATGTATCTAATTTTATAAAATTTAGTTTAAACCATAATTTTCAAATGTCATGTTCATCTTGATTATTAAATGAAAAATACACGAAATGAAAATTCTGATTTTTTTTTACTAAAAAGGGGGCTAAAATACATAAAACAGTCTTTATAACATAAAAACCATCAAATGATGTTAAAATTATTAACATCATTTGACGGTTTTTATGTTTTAAAGACCTTTTCTATGTATTTTAGTACCTTTTTTTTAGTAAAATAATTCAGAATTTTAATTTAGTGTATTTTTTATTATATCTAGGATCTGGTATGGAATACTAAATATCTCTAGCAATTTTGGAACATACTTATCGTATTTCCTCTCCCTCCCTTCCTTTGAAATAGACTCATCTACAGCTATTTAAGCAGTGAACATTCATGAACTTTCATGCCACTGAACTTTTTCCATGATGATGACTGTTTTATAACAGTTGAGAGCACATGAGTTTTAACATCATTTGACGGTTTTTATGTATTTTAGCACCTTTTTTAGTAAAATAAATCAGAATTTTCATTTCGCATATTTATCTAATTTTCACAAGTAATTTTCTGTTTCTGTACCACTACCTAGATAAAATTAAGATTGATAAGTGCAATTTGTGATCATACTAAGTTCAATTATAAAATATTTTTTTTTTAAGTTGGCTAATTTTTATTATTTTATCTGACACGATCTTTTTCTTTTGTTTTCTCTTTTTTCAAAAAATTTAAATAACTATGTGGAAAAAAAATTTATAATGTTCTTCAAATTTAATCATGACGAGTTTTTTTTATTTTTTTATATTATTAGCTGTAAACCTGTTATTGATATGGAGAGAAAAAAAAAAAAACTCATATTAATCCTTATACAGAAAGATGTAGCACATAATCCTTCAAGAAAATTTCAGTAAAAATCTGAAAAAAAACAAGGATATTTTTCAAAATTTTATAAAAACTTTCAGTAAAAATTAAGAAACCAGTTAAATCATAATAAAGTGAACAAATGTGAAAGACAAGCTATAGTAAAATGAAATACAATAGACTCCCTCAAATCCACACAGCTTGGGACCAGAGGTTGTGCAGATTTATGGTCATTGCTTTGTTTACATTTTTTTAAAAATAATTTGAATGTAATATGCAGTCAAAATTATAATGAATGTTTAAAAATACATACATAATTACATCTGGATAACTATAAATTATACATAAATTATATGACTACAAACATACATAGATAAAAATATTAAAAACAACTAAAACATATTTAAATGTAGACGTTTCGGCTATTTCCATAACCCTCCTCGTCAACACTCGAACAGAGTCACAAAACATGCAACAGCTGCAACAATTGAAAACAGTTAAAATTACGGTTTAACACGGATAGCATAATCTGCCGGAACCTGGGTAGATTTGTTAATTGGCGATTCAGTCAAAACAGTCATTCAACATTCAAGGAAAACACGACTAATGTGAAAATGCACACATTAAGAAATCTAATTGCTCTGTATACATTAGTTGTGTCTTCCTTGAAGGCTGAATGACTGTTTGGCTGAATTGCAAATTAACAAAACTACCCAGGTTCCGCCGGATTATGCTATCCTTGTTAAACCGTAATTTTAACTGTTTTCAATTGTTGTGGCTCTTGCCTGTTTTGTGACTCTGTTCGAGTACTGATGAGGGCTATGGAAATAGCCGAAACATCTACTTTTACGTTTTAATTGTTTTTAATATTTTTATCTATGTATGGCTGTAGTCATATAATTTATGTATTATAATGAATGCTTGCAATATAATAAAATACTAAACTAAAATAATACAAAATAAGATAATTTAAAAAATAACTAAATTATTAAAAATAAAAGTTCAAGTAAATGATTAATAATGTATAATTAAATATAAAGGTCAAAATTAGCACTAGCCACCGGCCACAGGGCCAGTAAATGAAAAAAAAAAAGTGGCTAGTGAAAAATTGTCTATCAGCGGCCACCTTCCGGCCACTTTTTTACAAGGAGATAATAAAATTTTCTTGCATTTCATCAAGGATTCTACTTTTTTTGGTTCCAATATATTTATATTAACATATTTATTTGGGCTACCCAGTTTTAGATATAGAAATTTTACTGTTTAGCATTTTGAAATAAAAAAGTGGCTGCTAGTTTAAAGAAAGTGGCCACTTAAAAAAATTAGTCCTACCGGCCAGTGGCTGCTAATGAAATTTCCCAATTTTGACCTATAATTAAATATGCATAATAAAGATGAGATACATTTTCTCAAATTACTCAAACTTGCCTCATAAAGGTACCCTACTAATTCACATCAAAATCATAAAATAAGGTAGTTTTATTTCAGGTTTAGCCAGTCCTAATAACCAAAAAAAAGCTTGATTAATACATAAATATATCTGGTAAAAAGATTGCAATTACCAGCGATATCAGCAATATCTTGAATTTTTCAAAAAAATTTATACTTCCTTCATAAAAAACTATGAGTTCTGTCATAATAACGATAATTACGTTTAAAATTCATATAGAATGATACCGTAAAAATATAAAAAAAATCTGTAATTTTGTCTCCACATCAGACTTAAAAGTTTCATTGTTTACAACTGCAATGATGTAAGGATTTTGGGCCTTTGCAGATCTTAGGGTTGAGGATTTGAGGGATTCTACTGTATTCACAAATTTACAATCAATGTATATTACAACTGAAAAGGAAAGGATAACAAACTTGAACTTATAAAAAGAGTAACTTAAAAAAAAAAAAAGTAACACTGATAGCAAATTTCTTACCTTTCATAAAAAGACATTTGAAATTTCGCTTCCTAAAATTTATTTTTGAAAGTTTTTGACATTTAAAGTTAAGACAAGCAAAACTGAGTAAAAAACTTTAAAAAAATCACCAAACATTAAAAATAAGATAAAGCAAAATGAAGCATTCACAAATTTCCTATAAAACAATATATCTAGACTAATAAAAGATAGATGTTTGTGTGTGTGTGTGTATTGGCAATGACTAGCAAAATCTACCTCGCATAGATGTCTGAAAATTTGGATCAGCATATATCAAAGTGGGTCCAAATACACCTGAGGCTATCATACCTCTCAATCACTAGACGGTTTGCACATGACGTCACATGTTCAGAAGAATTGCTCCATTGCTTCATATGGTGCCCAAATATAAGGCGAATGTGGAGCTCTCCATTTGACTTATTAGCACTATAATAATAAAAATAATAAAAATCTAAATCAAACAGAAAGACAACACGTGCTTTTAATGGCAAATGGGGAGCTCTAACGTTCTGTGTGGGCTCCAGATGCAATACCAGATTAGAGCATCAGTCGTTGCTAATAGCAACATGGCATCAATACAAACCGTCTTAACAAAACATAATCTGTCACATGCAAGTTTTGCTCACACACCAAGTTTAAACTTGGCTTTGTGCCAAACATGCTTCGAAAGGAGGTCACAATGTTGCCATGCCGCCTTGGTCTGTGCCGTGTTTCCTAGATGGGCTTTTAATTACTATCTTGGGTAATTACCAACATTTTTTTTTTTTCAAAAATCATTATCAACAATCCTTGGATGATTTACTAAGCAAAATTTTTTGAAGCTGTTTTACAATAATTTGCAAATGGATTTTGTGATCTTACATAATTTTGGTCTTGGTACTAAAAGAATTAAGGAGGTTTTGTAAAGAATTTATGAATTAATAGTTCGTAAGGAATTTACGAAAGAGTTATTAATAAGAAGGAGGTACTACCACTTATAAAATCAGAATTTCTACTAGATACTACTTTTTATGTATGTACCCCATTACAGTTGAACCACATTAGAGATAAAATATTATAGAGTAAAATCTATGCTAACAAAATCTAATGTGATTTCATTATAGTGAAAAGATTTGACTAGTTTTGTAGAATTTGTTTTTAATGAGGTTAAATATATATAAATTTTGTTTTAATGAAACAATATACAGTACACTCCCTCTCATCAGCACAGGTCGGGGCCAAGGGCCTTGTGGATTCTATGTCATTTCTTTGTTTACATTCTAATAGTTCGAATTTATCTACAAATATACTATTCACACTGTAAATATACAACACGGAAATGAAAGAAAATGCTTTTATATATTAAATATATGTACCGGGTGAGCCAAAATTTCCTTATGAAATTATGATAAAGGAGTGCAGTTTGCAAGAAAGGGCTCACAAAGAAGTCGGATTTTTTTTAGCAGCAAAAAAAAATTTTAGTTAAAAACTCACATGTAGAGCTCTCTGACGACCCGAAACATAATGAACATGACAACAGTTGTGTCGTAGAATGTTCTGGAGGTCATGTTAAACGTTTGTTATTAGAAGAACAAATGAATGGAGCGTATTGTTGATCTGTTCTTTGTGTTTCGGGTCGTCAGCACCTTCTACATGTGACTTTTTAACTACATTTTTTTTGCTTCAAAAAAAAAAAAAAAAATCTGACTGCCTTGTGAGCCCTTTTTTGCAAACGGCACCCCCTTATCATGATTTCTTCCTTTTTTATGAGTTTTTAAAGTTGTAACGAACTTTTGGCTCACCCGGTATATATATATATAATACAGTAGACTCCCTCAAATCCGCACAGTTTGGGACAAGAGGTTGTGCGGATTTTAGAATTTTGTGGATTTCTGGTCATTGCTTTGTTTACATTTTTTAAACAGTAATTTGAATGGAACAATGCAATCAGAATTATAGTGAATGCTTGCAGTATAGTTAAATATAATAACTAAGTAAAGCAATAAACTAAAATAATAAAAAGTAAGATGATTTTAAAAATGATTAAATTATTAAAAGAGGACAAGTAAATAATTAATAATGTATAATTAAATATGCATAATAAATATAAGATACATTTTTCTTGAATTATTCAATGAAACTTCCCTCTTAAATGTAAAGTAAGGAAGTTTTATTTCAGGTATAGCCAGTCTTAATAACCAAAAAAGCTTGATTAATACATAAATATATTTGGTAAAAAGATTGGGATTACTAGTGGTATCAGCAATATTTTGTTTTTTTCAGAAATAAATTTATACTTCCTTCATGGAAAAGCACGAGTTCAGTCATATTATCAAGAATTATATATTAAAATACATAAAAAATGATATAAAACTCAAAAATTCTGTAATTTTGTCCTTACATCTGAACTGAAAGTTTCATTGTTTACATCTGTGATGATGTGTGGATTTTAGACATTTGCGGATTTTAGGGTGGTGCAGGGATATGTTTAGGAAAATTTTAGTTCACAAAATAGTTTATCTTAAAACAGGACCCGTCACAAAATTTTTATCCCCAAACAGGACCCTTCACAAAACATTTTATCCCAAAACAGGACCCTTCACAAAATTATTTGTCTCTTAAATAGAACTTTCACAGAATTTTTTCACCTTCAAATTGAACTTTTCACAAATTTAGTCATTTAAAAATAAAATCTGGCCTGTAAGTAAGCAGTTTAACTCACTAAAGAGCATATTACTTAGCTTTTTATATATGGAGGATACAACATAAAGACGTAGATAATTTTAAATTCACAAAATTGTGACTAAAATTTTCACAAAAATAAAAAAAACTTCACAATTTCACAAAAGCAGGACCCTGTGGGGAAACTCTGGACAGATCCCTGTGGTGGATTTGAGGGAGTCTACTGTATATATATTCAATGTTTGAAATACATTTAAATGATATAATAATACAAAATTAACAGAAAACATTTCCACTAAATTTCTACTTAGTTTTAAACAGGAGGGTGTCAACAGAAATGGTAAAAAAAGTTCCCTGTTTTCTCTGACTGTCTTTATCCGATTTCCCCGACTTCCATTTTTAAATAGCCACTTTTTTCATTCAGTAAAAATGTGGCCAGTGGTTGAAACTAATTTTGCCTTTTACTCGTAAAATAAATAAAGTTAAAGAATGTATTGGTGAGTGTGCTGAATAAAGTAAAATCAGAAAGGTTTAATATTATTTTAACTAATAATTCAGGGTTTAAAGATATAGAAAAAATAAATGACTTTTTAAAAAATGACAAAAGTGAAGTATCAACCAAAGTGAAGACACAACAAAGTATTGCAAATACTGCCCAGTAGCATTGGTTAATGCTGGAAGAACATTTTTTATATTTAACTAGGGGGCTCTGCCCCCTGCAAGCTACGCTCGCTAACCCCCGTTCAGACACCACAGAATCTAAAAACATGCTAATCTGATCAGTTTTAAAAATATTATAGAAGATTGAATTTACTGAAAAAAGATGTGCAGATCTCCCTGTAAACGGGTTTCCATTCAATTTCCTTTGATTTCAAAAATTTAAGGCCGAATCAGTTGCTGTTAAGACATCCAATGGTTGTTTTCATGTTTGATTAAAGAGGATCAGTTAAACGTTTGAAAATAAGCTAAAAAAAGGAATTAATTGTACAGAGTCTTTGTCTCCCGGTATTTTAAAACAATTCTAACAATAGCCTAAATCATGTCACTATCATCGAGAGTTCCGGGCGAGTCCACTTCACTTTTTATATTCCTGGTGCCATTCTAGTACTTTAATATTAGCCAGGTACAGGTGATAAGTCGCCAAATATTATTCTATCGCCATCATTTCATCTATATTATAATAGTCCAAGTCATGTAACTGCCATAAATAAATACGCTCTGATCCCTTCGCTTTTCATATGAAAGTTTGGTCCAGATATCAAATACGGCCCCATATTGGCGCGATTTCTTTCCGACGCTAATTTGAAGAAAAGATCAGCAGCATAAACAACATCCGGCTTATCAAATCAAGCAAAATAACGATACTATGGCGCCAGTTAAGTACCCGTTGCGTATATGACATTGGCGTCAGAAAAAAATAGCACCAATATGGGACCGTATGTGGCATCTGTGCCGAAAGTTTTCCATTTCGATTTTAAAAAATCTATTTTTTTTTTCGAATAATACTACATAAAGCATTGTCGCAAAGAATTCTTGGTACTGTTATGCTAGCCGGGTGCAAATCTCGCCAATAACTATTTTCCAACTCGCCAGTTAGCATTTTTTTTTTTTTTCGAGTGATAAATTAAAATATAGCTTTGAAGTTGAAATTAAATGTCATCGTTTGTTACATCATTTAATATTTGGCCAGATGCCATGTACGCACCCAGTTTGGCGTGATTTTTTTTACGAAAATTTGACTAAATCCTCGTTTTCTAATACCAGTTACATATGTATTTTTGGTACTACTTAGTTATCCTGTCGAACAAAAATCTATCACCAAACTATAAGATTAAATGCCAATAATGGTTGATAAATGTCACATTCACTTGACTTTAAGCAAGTTACACGTCTTTACGTCATCAAGTAATTTTTATTTCAACGTTTTATTTGTATATTTATTAATGTTATACTATTTTCTTTGTTCTTTCGTTATTTAAAATAAAAATTATGTCAATTTGTGTAATTTGGCGAGTGATTTGGCAATTTATATAATTTGGCGAAATGGGTCGATGGAATAACTAAGTAGTACCGTATTTTTTAATTATTTTCTATTTTTTATTTTTAAAGGAAAATAAACAAAAAAATAATTAACTATAGAAGAAAACAATTTATGTAATTTAAAAAAAGGAAATAAAGTAAATAAACGCTTATTATTAAATAAACAACAATAACCGGGTTACCATGTCAACCAAAATAATGTCATTTTTGTGCCAATTAGGTACCCCGGTGCGTATATGACATCTGTGCCTAATATTTTTCTTTTCATTTCGTTTAAAAAAAAAATAAAGAAGTGAAAGCCATTTATTTTAAATGTTTCTGTTTGTATTAAATAAAATGATAATGAAATGCAAATTGAATTATGAATAAAAGTAACATGATACATTTCTTAGCATACATTTAAGGGAGGACAAATTAGTTTAAAATAGCAACCTTTTCTAATATCTCAAATATATGTTTGATTAAAATTTGAGTTGCCATCATTAGAAAAATGTATATAAAATTAGAAAAACATTAATATTTCGAAAACTAATTCGAATTTAAAAATTCTAATACCAGTTTTGAAATCTGCGGATCAATATTGATTTTTGGTGTTAATTTCATCGCAAAGTATTCCAAATTTTAGGAGAAATCGCCGTGAAACATAATCAGTTGTTTAATCAGTCGATTCAAAGAATCGTTACATTTCAGCCATTTCATATATTCATTTCATTGGGATTTTATATATAGAGAGCAGAAATAGTTTCAGATGATTAAAGAAAAAATCTAACTGCTAAAAATTAAAAAAAAAAAAATGTGTAGTTGTGAACAGCAACAAAAATTACTGACAATAAGATGAATATTTGTGGCGATGTGCATATGTCTTTTAATAAAATTGTAAATAATTATACTTTTTCAAGTAATAAATATTCATTGCAATGGCAATTATGCGTTTGAATTTTTTAATGCAGATATGTTGGCAATTTTTAAGTGCATATAATCCACTACCTATCCATTACTTTTCACGATATCATTCCAGTTGATACAAAGCAAAGTAAATCTGTTGAAAATTGCTTTCAGATACCTTCATTTTAATTAAAAATTATGAACAACAGTTAGGTTCAGACTGAGAAAGACACCCTGTATCTCTGTAGTGAAAATATGGATTAAGACCCTGACCCTGGTTTCCATATAAAAATTATTTGTTGACATATGTATTACCACCTCTTAAAATTTGCCCAATCTTTTTTGTATCAACCTATATACAGTGTGATCATAAAAAAAAACTTTCCTGATATATGAATCCATAGCGACCTAACTGCTCAACCAATCGAAAAAAAAAATCAGATATTGTTATTTGAAGGCATGCTCTCGAGATTGTAATGCTTTAAAACAATAGAGCTCTCCGGGGTACAGCTACAGTGAAAAAGTTTCGAAATTTTCAAATGAAAACACCCACTTTTTTCCTGGGCAGATTCATCAGTCTATTGAAAAACCATATAAATGGCGTTAGAACGATACACATATGATAAAACTTGCTGGCATAAAACAGTTGCAAAGTAAAACATTCTAAAGGACCAATGACAACAAAGAGATATGGTACATTGTGCACTTTACATATTATGCCACATACGTTACCAATAGTTATTATAGAAGCTTTGTCAACATTGTCAACATCATCAATACATCGTCAGTAAGTAATTTAATGTTTCATTCAATAGTCATTACAGTAGAAACATCAATCACAGAACACATGTACAAAGCATTGCATGTGGAAAAACTTTAATATGTAGTGTGGGAAGATTGTTTCTTTAATCGGGTGTTCAAACGTGCCAACAAGATGACACTTATAGGGAAACAACGAGGAGAATTAATAAAGCTGTTTTATCTGAACGGGCAAAATTCTGTTGGCAAGTTTATCAGCAATCCGGACGACCATCTGTTCCTGTTGAAGTTGTAGCAGAAGTGCATAAAATGATTACTGCAGATCCATTGCATATTGCAAGAAGTGTTGCTCATAATTTGGATGCACCAAAAACCACAGTACTCAATATTCTGTGCTTAGTTCTGCGGATGTTTCCTTATCAATTCCAGTGTGTCCAGATGGTGCAACGCGGAGACAAGCAATAGCTCGACTTTGTGAATTATTTCCTCATCAGATATGAGGAAGATAGCAGATGGCCGCCGCAGATATTATGGACAGATGAGGCACATTGACCCATAACCGTGAACATAAACTCTAAGAACTGCATTCACTGGACTGCTGAAAATTCTCTTGATGTGACACCAATCCAATGCTTTACGTGAAGCTAAAATGACTGTCTGGTGCAGTATCGCAAGCACATTCATTCTCAGTCCGTACTTCTTCGAACAGTTCACTTCCATAGATATGAAATTGTGATCCATCACAAAAGCTTGGAATATAAAAATGTTGCAGAATTATGTAATTCCAGAATTGCGGCAGCAAAATATCAGTAATGACATTGTATGGATGCAAGATAGTGCTCCTCCACATGTGGCCCCATGTGTTTGACAAGTGCTGCAACAGCACTTTGGTGATAGAGTCATCTCCTATAACTTTGCAGTTTTGTAGCCACAATAATCCCTTGCCTTCACTGAGATAGATTTCAGGTTTTAAGGTTATCTGAAATCGAAGGTGTACACCTCAAATTCAGGGTATGTCAGAATTAAAGGATGCCATAAAAGGTGAACAAAATGCAGATTCTCCTGCGATGTTACATTAGTCATTGTTGTCAACAATCTCCTGCATGCAATGCGTTATGGTCTGTGAAGGTGGGCACATTGAAAACTGCTAATCCCAATTCCGATAAAAGTATTTTCCCCTCTTCTCTCTTGTGTTGTCATTGATCCTTTACAATGGTCTTCTTTGCAAATATTTTACATCAGCAATTTTTGTCATACGTATATCATTCTAATGCCCTTTATGGTTTTTCAACGTGCTGATGAATCTGTGCAGAAAAAAGGAGGCTGTTGACATTCGAAAATTTTGAATTTTTTTCACTGTAACCATAACTTATTGTTTTACATCATCACGATTTCAAGTGCATACCTTCAAATAACAATATCTGAAATTTCAACTGGTTGAATGGTTAGGCTGCTAGGGGTTCGTATATAAGATAAGTTTTTTATAACAAACCTGTATATAACAAGTTGCAAATTGCTCATCAAATGTAGCAAATGAGGTGCGTTCGTACTAAAACTAGTTTTATAATTATTTTTTGCACCCTATATTGTAATGAATGTATAATTTTTTGCACTTCATAAGGTGCATAGTCTGTAACATCATTAAAATGCACTTCCAATAATTTTTTCCCCATTCCCCGTAATGTAACGGAACACTTTTGACTGTCCCTGTAATTAAACTATACATCCGATTTTCATAAAATTTGAAATGACTCATCAAAATTTTACAACAATTATATATTTAAAATTTCAGACCATTCGGAAGGCTGTAACATCATTAAAATGCACTTGCAATAATTTTTCCCATTAGCCGTAATGTAAAGAAAAACTTTTGACTGTCCCTGTAATTAAACTATACATCTGATTTTCATAAAATTTGAAATGGCTCAACAAACTTTTGCAACAATCATATATTTAAAATTTCAGACCATTCAGTTGGGTAGTTTTTGCTCTGTTACATGCAGACGGACGGACGGATGGACTGAACGACGACTATAGGTGCTACGTATTTATATAATTATGAACACACCTAAAAATTGATATATACAAGTCTCTTCCTAATGCAATCAATAAAATAAATAATCCATATAGGCCAAATACAACAAAGTTTTATATTCAAGTATATATTAATAGAAATAGAACTATATAAATGCACTAACTGGCCATTTTGTTTACCAATAAAATAACTTTTAAAATGTTAATCTTTTTAATTTCTTATTTACTGTATTTTTTTCATAAGCAATTCTACTAAGTCAAAATCAAAGTTTTAATGGCTTTGGAAAGATAATTTTACACTAGTAGATAATACTCAATTCCAACCTTGAATATAATAGATAACATTTTAAACATCTATTCACCATTTCTTACTAAATCAGAGTAAATGAAATCTGGTAGTATAATTTCAATTTATTTATTTGTGTATGTGTGGTTGATAACATTCAGTTTAACTCAAAATCAAAATAGAATTATGACTAAAATATTTTATTCAAATAATTAACGTAACATTTAGAAAAATAATAATTTATAAACATATTAAAGGCTAAGTTTTTACAAGCATTAAAAAAAATAAATTTTGTAATCATCAGTTTTGAGGAATACAGCTGATTTCAATACATCTGCATCATTTTTGAAAGAGTTTCTAAGATTTGTTTTTAAAAGATTTCATAAGATTTTTAAAAAAATTTTAATTATCAATTGCACAGATCATATTCCTCTTACACTATGTCATTTTTCAATTTTGCTTCTGTTTTCGTCAGTAATTTAATGTTTCAATCAATAGTTATTTCCTCTATTTCTTCTATGGTTATTATCTCTATTTCTTTCAGGTATATTACTTCCCCAATATCTCTCTGTTCAAATTTTAAAGAAAGAGGAGAAAAGTTTGTAATTTCTTGATGTAACAATTGAAGTACCTGTTCAGTTCTATATTCTGTAATAAGACTATTTAAATATTCTGTTAAGTTTCCTTCATTATCAAAACAAATACTGTGTAATTTTTTAAACAGGAGACAAGTGTTGGCTCCGGCTCCACACAACAGATGAGTTAACTTTTCGGGATTAAAAAGTTCTTCTTTGGCTAAGAAATGATCCAAATATCTTCTTTTTTTGTGGAAGCAGAGTTTATGAAATTTCCTTAATACAGAAGCAGCATCAACTCCTGACATATATAATATTCGAGACAAATTCCGCATTGTAAAGCCTGCGTTTGCAAAATCCTCTAAATATTTTGTTTTGCCACAATCTTCATTAAAGCAAACTTTATATAAATCTTCCAGAGCAGAACAAACTTTACTTCCTGCTCCACATAAGATTTTAGACAAAAATCTTGGTCTGAACTTTATTGCAATGAAGTCATGTAGATATTTTGTTGGCTTCCCTTCCTCATCAAAACAAAAATCGTGAAATTCTTTTAAATTATTTGTTGCTTGACTTATAATACGGCATAAATCACTTGGTTTGAAGTTTATTCCAAATTTGGTGAAATTACTTAAATATTTTGTTGGATTTCTTGAGCTATCAAAACAAAGATCATGGAATTCTTCTAAATTATTTGATGCTTTAGTTCCAGATAAACAAAGTGCAGTTGATAGATGACTCATTTTAAAACCTGCCACAATAAAATCCTCTGAATAGTCACTTGGATTTCCATTGTTATCAAAACAAACGTTATAAAAATCTGTTAAAGCTGAACAAACATTTGGTCCTGCTCCACTTAAAATAGCACATAAGTTACTCAAATTGAAACCTGCATTAGTAAAATCCTCTAAATATTTTGTTGGATTTCCTAGACTATCAAATAAAAGATTATAAAAGTCCTCAAAAACATATTTAGCTTTATCTCCTGTTTTATGTAAAATACAGGCAATATTAGATACATCAGCTCCATTTTCATTCAGAATTTTTAAATACTTAGTTGGATTTCCATTTTTATCAAACCAAAGATTCAAAAGACCTTCAAAAGATTGCTTAGCCTTAATTCCTGCACCAGCTAATATACTAGATATAGTGAAGAGATGTATTTCATTTTTATAGAGAATTTGCAAATATTCAGTTGGATTACCATTTTTATCAAACCAAAGACTATAAAGTCCTTTAAATGTTTCTTCAACTTTAACACCTGCTCCTTGCAAAATATTAAGCATATCAGAGAGATTTATTTTATTTTTATTCAGGGCTTGTAAATAATCTGTTGGATATCCTTCCTTATCAAACCAAAGATAGTAAAGCTCTTCAAAAACCAGTCTAGCTTTAACTCCAGTTCCATTTAAAATCAGAGTTATATCACTTAGATTTATTTTATTTCTATCTAAAACTTTTAAATATTTAGTTGGATTTCCATTTTTATCAAACCAAAGACTGTAAAATTCTTCAAAAACTGCTTTAGCTTTAGTTCTTGTACCATGTAAAACACCAACTACATTAGATAAGTTTACTCCATGTTTAGCAAGAGTTTGTAAACATTTTGTGGGATTTCCATTTTCATCGAACCAAAGTGCATAAAATTCATTAAAAACTTCTTTTGATTTAGCCCCAGTTTTATACAAAATGCCAGATATGGTAGATAAAGTTACCCCATTTTCTCTTAAAGTTTGCAAACGCATTGAGGGATTTCCGTTTTTATCAAACCAAAGATTGTAAAGCTCCTGAAAAGCATCTTTCGACTTAGCTCCAGTCAAACGTAAAATGTAATATATATCAAGTAATTTTATTTCATTTTTATAAAAAGTCTTTAAATGTTTTGTTGGTTTTCCATGGTTATTAAACCAAACATTATATAGCTCCATAAAAGCTTGTTTTGATTTAGCTCCAGCTCCACCTAAAATACCAGTTATAATGGATAAATTTACTTTGTTTTGGTGCAAAGTTTGCAGATATTTTGTGGGATTTCCATTTCCATCAAACCAGAGAGCATAAAGTTCATTAAAAGCTTCTTTGGCTTTAGCTCCAGTACCATTCAAAATACCAGAAATGTTAGTTATATTTATCCCATTTTCTTTTAGAGTTAGTAAATATTTTGTGGGATTTCCCTTTTCATCAAACCAAAGATTGTAAAGTTTCTCAAATGCTTGTTTAGCTTTAATGCCTGCCGTATTTAAAATTCTCGATATACTGGAAATATTTATTCCATTTTTATTGAGGGTATAAAAGTATTTTGTTGGGCTTCCATTTTTATCGAACCAAAGCTTGTAAAGTTGTTCAAATGTTTCTTTAAATTTTCCTTTTGATCCATGTAACATACTAGATATATTGGAAAAACTTATTTTATTTTTATGTAGAGTTTGGAGATATTTTGTTGGATTTCCATTTTTATCAAACAAAAGATAATAAATCTCCTCATAGGCATTTTTACCTTCAGCTCCTGCTTGATTTAACATGCCAGAAATATTAGAAATTTTTATCCCATTTTCTTCTAGATTCTTTAAATATTTTGTTGGATTTCCACCAGAATCAAACCAAAGATTATAAAGATCTTTAAAAGCTTGTATAGAACCATAACCAGTCCTACGTAACATACTAGACATATTACGGTTCATTTTATTTTTATACAGAATGTCAAACATGCTGGTGCCTTCTGGAGTACTTAAAAAACTTTCAAATCTTTGATGATCACTTCGTGCTACAATTTTGACAAATTTTCTTTTTGCTTCATCATTATCTTGTCGTAATTTTTTTCTTTCTTTTTCTTCATCACCTTTTTTTCTTTTTTGTATTCTTTTCATTTCCATTATAATAAAGTTGATTACCAAATGTATTTAGATTTTTTTTTAATGTTATACAGGATTTGAACACTTATTACATGTTTATAGGTTAAAAATTAAAGATATGAATAGGTTGAAAATAAAGATATTAAAAAAAAAAAAAATGATGAAGCAAAATCTAAAAAAATTCAATTCATGTACAAAAGAATGTACTCAAGTGATTTCTTGCAATTTCAATTAATCTGTAATTTCTTCTAATTATTTTATATACTCAGAAAACCTGTATCAGTTTAGATTGCATTCTTTAAACGAATAAGCACTTATTACATTTAAAATGTGTAGCTGTTTTGATACTAAGATTATTTCCCTAAAATAAGAAGTTTTGATGCAATTTCTCATGTTACTAATTTTGTATGAAAGAAAATGTATTTGATAAAGTAAAATACAATACTTTTAAGAGATATTAAAAAATATAATGACCTTTCTTCAAAAAATTAAGCTTCTTCAAGGTTATGCCTGCTATTGCTTGTACTCTTCAGCAGTTTTGTGATAACTTCTAGTTTTATTTCTTTAATCAGAATTAGCAGGGTTATCCTACAGGTGACAACAAAAGTTTAAAAACTTTTATAGAATTTGTTGAGCAAAATAACAAACATACAAGAAGAAATAGAACATACATTAATAAATTAAAAAGAAATGCATACGGCTTAAACATGGAACTTTACTAAGATACTAACAGAAGCCAAAAAGTATTAAATTGCATAATTAATCAGTTAAATTACTTTCCAAAAAAGTGAAGAGCAAATGTTTCTAATTTTGAAAGCAGTATAGGGGAGAAGGGGGCACATTGGGACACTTTTTTATTAGTTCATATGACTTAGTTCAAATAAGTAATATTACTGTTTTGTAGTCCACAGTTTTAGTAATCTTTAAAAAAGTTAAATATTTAATTTTTATTTATTTAAAGAGTAAAATGTAAAATATTGTCCCAGTTTTGAGCGGGGAAAAGCAGGCATCAAAAAGCGGGAAGGGAGGGCTCAGGGCTCTGAAGTTATCGTACGACCGCTGCTGCTTCGAACTTATTAGTTTCATTCCTACATACGACACATAACTTCTTGTGTGCTTCCGATGTGTTTTTGCCTCTTCGGAAATAACAATAAAATACGTCTGAAATGCACATCTTGTTCTTCCATTTTTAAACTGGGATAAAAATAAATAACTAATCAATACAATTTTTTTTTTCTAAATTAAAGGCAGAAATCCAAACAACAAGAAAACAATATAGGTTAGGTGCTTTGAACATGTTGACAAAACAAAAAGAATGTGCTACCCAGACTTGTACAATATAGACGCACGTCGTGCGCAGAAAATTTTCTGCAAAATTAGAAACTTTGCAGAAAAAATTTCAGAAAGAAAAACATATTTTTTTTTTTTTAAATACCAAAAAATTAAAAATATCCCCCAACTTTACGTACGATTTATTTACTGCTCGTGCACGATTAAAAGCAGGGGGTGATTCTGTTTCGAATTTTCCAAAAATTTAAGGCATTCGGTTCCGAAAATTAAAAAAATTCATCAATCCGAGAATTCAGACACAAAAAAAAATGCGAATTTTGACAAATGGTCGCCGTAAAAAATCAATTTCGTCAATCGTTCACACAAAAAAAAAAATCAAATTTTGTCAAAAGATCGCGGACTTGGTCAAAGGGTTGCAGAAAAAACGCGACTTTCGTCAAAAGGCCGCAAAATTAAACTAATTTGGTTGAAAGAAACGTGAATTTTGTCAAATGATAGCGTAAAATATGCGAATTTCGTCGAAGGATCATGAAGGAAATGTGAATTTGGTCAAAGGGTCATGGAAAAAAAAGCGAATTTCGTCAAAGGACCGGGATCGTTAAAAAATGCAAATTTCGTCAAAGGAACGTGGTAAATACGGGAGTTTCGTAAAAGGACCACGAATTTAAACTCTAATTTCATCAGAGATTCCTGGATAAAAGCAAATTTCGTCAAAGGATCGCAAAAAACGCGAATTTCAACAAAGAATCGCGTAAAAAAACGAAAATTTCATCAAAGGGTCGCGGAAAAAAACACTATTTTCGTCAAAGAATCGAGAAAAAAAAACGCGAATTTCGAGAAATAATCGCAAAAAAGCTGAATTTAGACAAAGGACGCAAAAAAAAAAAAAACGTGTATTTAGTCAAAGGACTGCCCTTCCCTCCCCCGTCTGCTATAAGTTTTCAAAAAATCTGCTTTGAATATCAGAATTTTTTTTTAAACTTAGAATCACCCCTGCCTTCCTATCTTGCCTTTTTAGCTTTATTATTTTTTTAACCAAACTAATTATTCTTTAATTAGTAATAATTAATTTTTAATTTAAATAGTAATTATTTTAAACTACTGTTTTTAATTCATGTCATAAAAATAATATAACATGTAATTTTATTAAACATTAATTTGCAGAAAGTTTTTGACCCAATATTTATGTGCGCAGAAAGTTTTTGATTTTATATAAGTCTGGTGCTACCATCTATTGACAAAATCTACAATCACTTAGTTGCCAACCTAATATAAACAGACACAATTTGCTTTTTACACTTACAAAACACAAACTATAGGCCTTAGTAACAAGAAAATATTTTACTCAATAAAATTTTATATGCAAAATATTTTGCTTTTATTGAAACATTTGATTATAAATGTAAGCAGCTTGTCTACTTTTTTTCGTTCCCTAACCTATTGTGCAGTTTAAACTGAACTTAACCAAATCCAAAAATGATTCTTTCTAATAAAACTGTAAATAACTTAATATCTAAGTTAGAAAGTTTATTTTTCAGTGGCTGTTCCAAATAAATACTGCCCCACACAATTATTGGTCTTATTTTTATTCGGCTAAAAAAGTCACTGCCTTCTTCCAGAGCAAGAGATTTTTATCTAGAGAATGACACAGCCAACAACACTTGAAAAATTCATTTTTACTTGTTTTGACAGAAAATTTCAAAAATACCAAATAAATGATGTTTTGAAAATAAAATTGTTAATTTATAATTATTAAATCCTTACATAAATGGCAGCATCATTACATTTAAAATAATTTAAAAAAATATTTTAAAATCAAATTAAAAAGATTCAAGTAAAATTATTTAAATATAATTTAAAAATCCGAATATTTTTAAATTCAGCAATTTAAAAAATTTCATGGAAGTAATAAAATATAAAATTCTTTAAAGCAAAAAAAAAAAAAAATAAATAAATAAATAAAAATAAACATATTTAAAATGCTGAAAAAATTCAGAAAAAATCCATAATAATTCTTTCACTTTCCAAACAATCACTATACTGCCGGATGACCTAGTTGTCAATGGGTATGATACTGAGCGAGCCTTTATACGGACTTTGGCATTGTAGGACTTCCATTCTGGGAGATATAGCGATGATTTTGGCGAGCAGAAAATCCTTTTTCGGATTTAATTTATATTATTTGTTTACTTCTGAAGTATATTCTTGGATTGCCACCACCTTTCTCTGGATTTTGAAAATTAATTTTAAACGAAACTTTCTTCATTTCTGATTGTTAAAAATGAAAGATAAAAAATTGCCTTGCCTTCCTCAACCCCACATTCTTTTTACATTCACGTGTTTTTAATTTATCTAAAAGGGATCAGAGACCCTGTGAAATGTTGTCAGAAATCTATTTTTGAATATTTAATATTTCTTAATTGTTATTTATTGCTTCTGAGTATGTTTAAAAATTGTCTTAAATGGAGAATTCTGTCAAAATTTTTTTAATTTATCTTATTTCATATTTACATGCTGCAGTGGACGAATGTAGACCATCGACTTCAGCCATTCAAGAACAAAAAATATTTAAAAATGTGAAAATGCAAACGAGATATTAGAAAAGAACCTTCCCATGGGTTTAACATTAACTCATGTGGCAAAGACATTGGCGAACTAATGCTAACCCTATGGGGAGGTTATTTTCTAATATCTCGTTTGCATTTCAACATTTTTTTTTTCATTGGATAGCTGAGGTCTACCTCTACATCGCTCTTTTTTTTACTTTTTCAATTTTGATTAAATGTTGTCAGAAATCTATTTTCGAATATTTAATATTTCTTAATTGTTAATTTTTTTTTTATTGCTTTTGAGTATGTTTTAAAATTGTCTTAAATGGAGAATTCTGTCAAAAAATTTTTAGTTTAGCTTATTTCATATTTACACTCTGCAGCGGGAAATGTAGGCCATCGACCTCAGACATCCAATAAAAAAAATATTTAAAAATGTGTAAATGCAAATGGGATATTAGAAAAGAACCTTCCCATTGGTTTAACATTAACTCACGTGTAATGCTTCTGTCCCTGCAAGCGAAGACACTCGTGAACTAATGCTAACCTATGGGAAGTTATTGTTTAATATCTCATTTTCATTTCGACATTTTAAAATAATGTTTTTGCATTGGATAGCTAAGGTCCATCTCTACATCGCTTAGAGATGGCTATCCAATGCAAAAAAAGAAAGAAAAAAAAATTAAGAAATTTCGAAATGCAAATGAGATATTAGAAAATAACCTCCCCATAGGATTCATCAGCGTTAGCTCATGAGTGCCTTCGCCTGCAGGGACAAAAGCTTAAGGCTCTTCTCAAGTTCCCTGTTCAAAAACACGAAACTTTCTGACACATTTTTAAAAAGTAAAGGCATAAATTTGGCAGGACTGATTATTGAAGCGATTTGGAATTGAAATGCGTTTTTCATTTCTTTTCTTGATAAATGTATTAGTCAGTGAGTTAAAAGCGATTTTAAACACGTAAAGACCGTTTTTTTCCCTTTCTGTTACTGTCATGACCGAAAATTTGGTTCGAAATGCCAACTTTGACAATATTTTCTGAAAAAGAACTTTTGCGGTTACTAAAAAAAAGAAAATGTTCTTAGATTGATTTATGTCAAATTAAATTACAATTTTACTTATCAAATCAAATTAACTTACATTTATGTATAAAACTATAATATGCATTATGAATAACTGATGAATTTTTTCTTGTTTTTGTGTCTAAAATACTGTTAAAATATTGAATTTATAACATTGTTTAAAGGATAAACTAATTTAACTGCAGATCAATTGTTTCTAAGTAAAATAAGAATAGTTTAAACTTCTTCTGCATGCGGGAGGTTGGAAATTATATTGTGAATGTACTTAAGAAAAGCTGCATAAAGAAAAAAAAAAGTTTTGTTTTAATTCACACAAAAGGAAAATTCTTGTTATTTTACATATTCTTTTCATATGCTTCATATTTACTTAAAGTGAAATTGTCTAATCCGCCAAAATTTCCTATCCAACGCGATTGTCCAATAAATTAAATAAATAAAAATCCATTCTTAGACAGCAATTGCTTGTAATTAATTAACCGGAAACTAAAAAAAAACTGTTTGATTCCAAATATTCTCAAATATCATGCCTGCAAGTATCCTGTTTTTACATTTAAAAACGAGCCCTAAAATAGAAAGTTTCCGGTTCTTGAGCAGGACTTTTTTTTTTTTTTTTAGAACAGCCTTAAAATAAAGAGCTTCTTTTATTCGTTTTAATTTCAAAAAGAAATTTTTCTTTGTTATTTTATATATTTTATCTATATGTTGGGTATGTACTTATGGTGAAAATTTCCGAAAAATTCGAATCCACCGAAAATTTTTCTCTATATTTAATAGTTTAGAAAAAGAAACTTTTGATTGGACATCAAAAATCTACAATCTCTGATAATAAGAGGAGGCTATATCTATTGACTATCACCCCACAGATCTCTATTGGGAGTCTAAGGTTACTAGACATTTGCTTGCACCGTGCCAAGTCCTCGCCAAAAACCTTCCTTGCAAATAATACATTTTCTTGATTATTATTAGATATTATCATAAAAATGAATATATTTTAAGCTCAATCGATTTTGATTAATGAGTCAATCATTTTTCATATGAAAATTGAGAAAAAAAGATATTTAATATGCCATTTCTTTCAGATTCAGTACAGAACTATTTATTGTCGCGGACTTACACTCTTCTCTAGCATACTCTCCATTTACAACTAAGGCCTTCCAACACTTTATATGTCACCAAAAAAGAATAACATCTATTAAAATAAAAAAATAAAAAAACCCTTTCAATTCGTGAATAATGCTTATAATGATAACTCGAAAAAAATTGTCCATACAAGTCTATTATTTCCGAAATTGCCAGTAGATGGCTTTTTGATTAATGAGTCAATCATTTTTCATATGAAAATTGAGAAAAAAAGATATTTAATATGCCATTTCTTTCAGATTCAGTACAGAACTATTTATTGTCGCGGACTTACACTCTTCTCTAGCATACTCTCCATTTACAACTAAGGCCTTCCAACACTTTATATGTCACCAAAAAAGAATAACATCTATTAAAATAAAAAAATAAAAAAACCCTTTCAATTCGTGAATAATGCTTATAATGATAACTCGAAAAAAATTGTCCATACAAGTCTATTATTTCCGAAATTGCCAGTAGATGGCTTTTTGATTAATGAGTCAATCATTTTTCATATGAAAATTGAGAAAAAAAGATATTTAATATGCCATTTCTTTCAGATTCAGTACAGAACTATTTATTGTCGCGGACTTACACTCTTCTCTAGCATACTCTCCATTTACAACTAAGGCCTTCCAACACTTTATATGTCACCAAAAAAGAATAACATCTATTAAAATAAAAAAATAAAAAAACCCTTTCAATTCGTGAATAATGCTTATAATGATAACTCGAAAAAAATTGTCCATACAAGTCTATTATTTCCGAAATTGCCAGTAGATGGCAGCAGCAAACAAAAATATTGTTCCAGATGATAATATCTGTATCCAATTAATCATTAAAAATCAGAAATTTTTTTACATTAAATATAGATTTGGTTGTATCATCTGAAACGTTAAGCATTGACTCTTAATAAATGTGCATTTTTTAAAAATATAAGTGAATAATTATTCGAATATTTGTTAATTTATGTGCAAAAAAAAAAAAAAAATAAAAATAAATAAATAAATAAATAAGCCTTTAAAATGACCAAGAAAAGGAATTTTCTTTTAATTAAGTTCATCTGAAAATGAAGTGTAACAATAATAAAAATCAAAATTTTAAAATTCTGCCTGACAGATTTGAACCTACAATCTTTCATGTGGAAGATGAATGCTTTACCACTGTGCAATGCATCATCTCCGAAAAATGCTGATATTAAGATTATTTTAAAATAAGAAAAAGAACGAATTCATTTAATTAAAATAATATAAGGCTTTTTCAAAATTTTATGATTTGTCATGTGATCTCAGATGTTCAGTTATAAGTATGCAAATTTTCAGGTCTCCAACTTATACAGGTTCTCAGAACGAGCTCTGTGACAGATACCCAGACAGACAGAGAAGTGAGACAAATAGGGTTTTGTCAGATGAACAAAACCCTAACACACAGAAATGTGGGAAAACAGTAGAAAGGAAATTATCTGACTGGTTTAGTTTAATGTTCATCATCTCTCCAATCAAATTAATGTTTGAATCTGATTTTAATTTCACAAATGAATTTATTGTTTATGATAAATTTTCCTTTTTCAAACTACTCTATTTTTTAAAGATTTCAAAAATTTTTATCAATTACAAAAATAAAGTCTGGCCGGGGCAGAACTTATATAAATATCACACATATTTAATGAATATACCTTTCTTAATTAAATATTTCTTTTAAATTACAATTCTTTAGTTATAGTAAGAATTTTTTAAAAAGTGGGCGGGGGATATTTTCATAACATTATATTCTCTCTTCAACTGTAAATGGAATTTTTGAGAATTTGATGTTGTTTTGATTTATGATCGTCATGTTAGCCTTCTCAATCCTAATACTGCCTGTGGAAGACACTAAACACTCTTTAAATTAATTCAACCAATGCTAGATTTACCGAAATTATTTCTAGATTTTATCAATAGATGGGGCATATTATAAACATTTATTTATACACTGAAACAAGTTCTGAACTATTTTGCATCCTGAGACTTAAAACGGCCTATAGAGACGCTGATCACAGTCTTCGGTACAGGAAAATTGTTCTTTTAACTAATGCTAAAGTGCCATTGAAATAATTCTTTAATGTAAATGCGTTTGAAAGCATTAGATATTCAAATTAGGATAAATTTTAATTTGCCATATAACACAGAACACAAATATCACATGAAATCTGAAATTGTGCAAAAAAAATAATCATTCTGAACAAATTAAAAATGCATGTAATGCAATATACTTGCACGCCATTTTCCCTGAAGGGAGAAGTTATATCTTTCCTCCAACAGATGGCGTATTTGAGCACTTGAATCACCAATTTGCAAATGGATCTTGTGGTCTCAAGAATGAGCAATTTAAAAAAGGGATTTTTTTCCCCTGTGTGTGTCATTTTTAGGATACTTTAATTATCTAAATCTGGAATTTGATTAACAGATATTTTGCACTGTATCAGTGAATGAAGTATTCATACCTTAATAGAATTCTAATGTAATGATAGTTCAACTAAAATGAAATTTTATTTACAATTACAAATTACAGGTCTAAATTGCAATATTTATGCGTTCATGAAAATTTTCCAAGTTATTTTGCAGGAAATGAAGGCTCTCATTTTCACTGTTTATTATATCCCAAAATAAATAAATCCATTCAATCTTCCTCCTTGTAAAGCCAGATGGCAGAAAGACATGAGTTTGGTTTTCCAATAAACAAAGGACTTAAACAGAAAAGTGATATCTCACGGCTTCTTTATGTTTCATATATGAGCATGCAAAGGCTTCAAAATCAGATAGAATATTTCTCTTTATACAGTAGACTCCCTCAAATCCGCACAGCTTGGGACCAGAGGTTGTGCGGATTTCTGGCCATTGATTTGTTTACATTTTTTAAACATTAATTTGATTGGTAGTTAAGCAAGGAAAATTATAATGAATGCTTACAATAAAGTGATACATTAAAATAAGTAAAATATTAAAATAATTTATTAGTTTAAACGTAAGTAATTATTAAAATAATTATGTAAAATAAAAATTGAGAAAAATATTAAATTATTACCGATAAAATCAATTCAATTCGATTCCAAAAGTCCTATGCTGCCATCTAGTGGTAAAGCGATCGTAAGATCGATACGTCATCATATAGATATGCTAATTTATGTAAAAAACAAAAGTAATGTAAATTTACTTAGTAATAAATCAGCTGTAAAAACCAAAAGAGAATGATTAACAAAAAATTTAGTAAAAAAAAACATTGCGGTAGTCGCTGATTTCGGCGTCATCTTGAATTTTGTTCCTGCAACTTAACTGTAAATTTCATTGTTTATATCTGAAAAAATAAGCGGATTTAAGGGAGTATACTGTATCACATTAACAAGAATTCTGTTTACTTTCAGTTTTTAAAGAATTCTAAAACACTGTTAAGAAACATAGGCTACATTCTTGTTTTTTAAATAATGAGGATTTTTTTTTTTCAATTTTAGTAAATAAAATTTTTACCATGAGCCGGAGGGCTGGTAAAACAAGAGTCCAAGCTGGTTTCTGGCACGGACTGGAATTATTTTTTTATTTCCAGATTGCATAATCGTAATGGAAATTAACATTTGTTTCAATAAATTTCCACGTTTAGTTTGAATTTTCCTGATATTTCCAAGTTTTCCAGGTCTGTGACCACCGTGTTATAAATAATGAACACTGCAACAGCATTGCATTTTGCTAATTGATAAAAATAAATCCATGGTGAGTAGGATTTTGTGAAAATTTCCCACTCTTGATGTTAATAATTTTTCTCTGTTCATTTATTAGATCTTATGATATATAAATGCATACATATATATAGTCAAGTCAAAACATTAAAATTTTCCTTTTGCTGAAGACGAAATTGCTTTAAATTTTGAAAATAATGTCTAAAATATAAATATGGAGGCGGAAGAGATAGGGAAATATATTACAATTGTTATTACTGCAGAAAAAGAGCTCTGGTACTTTTTTTGTTAGAAATTAAGCCCTCAGTGAAATTCTCCCCCCCATCTCAGAGCTGCAAATACCCTTTCCAGAAGAAAATGTTTAACCCCAACCAAGGTTGCCGGCTTTTAGCCAGGCCAAAAAAAGCCTGCCGGCTTTTCTTTTGGTTTTAACCACTTCAAAAAAGCCGGCTTTTATTGAAAAAAGCCGGTTTTTATTTTTTAAAGTTGGTTTACAGCTAATTCATATCAAATTTGGATCAATTAATTTTTAATACACTTATGAATATTTTCTACTAAAAATATTATAAATTTCTATTAATCCTTAAGCGGAAACGTGAAAATCCCGTGCACAAACAGAACACATAATAATTTATCAAATAGTGAACTTAAACATTTAATCTTTAATAGTAATGCATTAACAGGACCAATCTTTTTATATAACAGCATAAAATGATTGGAATGTCGGAGTGAGAAAATATTAAGGGCAGATATGTACACGCAAACATGTCACAGACGTGCGTTTCCGGTTAAGGGTTAAATTTTGTCAAATAAATAAGTCTTTATAACCGCTAAAAGGCAACCGTGGAGGCATTATGTCAGAAAAAATATATATATAAATATTGAAAAGAATATAGGTTAGATCCAACCTGGCATTTTGAAATTTTATATTACATAGCTCCACATATACTACACATTTTAAAGATTATATTTAATTAAACAATGACAAAATATAACAGATCAAAATGGAAACATGTGCATATTGAGAGATTAAGTTATAATGTTAAAAGAAAATTTAGAAAGGATATATAACATTTGAGGAGAGTTTGGTACATAAGTGTATAAAATAAAGAGAGCAATTAAACAACAAAAATAACTCTAAATAAAATTTTGAAAAGCTTGTTGCTATGCATATTCATGCACATGCCATTCATAATATTGTTTTTAATAGTAAGAAATGTTTTTTTTTATTAATATGACTGTATGATTTTAAATGTTTATGAGAAATAAAATAAGACTTGTATAATAATAGCTCTTAAAATTAACTTAAGTAATAAAACATGTAACTAAGTAACCATTGTCCTCTTTAATTTTATAAAGCAGTAAAAATGAATAAAATTGGGAGTTGGGGGGGGGGGGGGGTAAATGGTCAGTGTAAACCAGATAAAGCAGTTGGTATGGCCCTTTTAAAATTTAACTGACATATTTGCAATTCTGACTACAAATCACCAGCAGCTTCATCTAAGTGTTATTCCTGTATTAATGTCTTCATTATTGAGAAATTGGCTAACTTATTAAATTCTAAATCAATTAAATGTCATTAAAAGCACTTTAAAATGTATAGTTTATAATTACAATCCTTCACTGCATAAGAGATAAGAAACAATTTTGGTCAAAAAATGCCGGTTAAAACCAATAAAAGCCACCGGCGTGGCTTTTTTTAATTTTAGCCGGCTTTTTTGCAACCCTGACCCCAACACTGATGGCATGCTGTACTGACAAATAATAATCCAATGCAAAATCGAAGTGGAACAATAGTGCGCCTTTACCTTATCATATCACACTAGCTAATTTCATCGTTAAATGTACTTTATGGTTGTATATTAGTAATTCACAGTAAGCAAAAAAACTTAAGAAATGAATTAATTTTTAATCAGTTATTTTACCTGCTTGTAAAAGAGATCAATTTACTTACATACTATACAAAATTAATTTTCCTTACAGAAACTATAAATAATGAATCATATTGCCAAGTATATAATATAATAATATAAAAAAAGGGTACTTGTTAGTTATCCCGTCGACCAAATTACTGTCGCCAAATTGTAAGATTAAATGCCAATAATGGTTGATCGTAAATATCACATTCACTTGACAACATGTGTTTACGTCATCAAGTGATTTTTATTTCGACGTTTTATTTGTATTTTTATTAATGCTATACTAATTTATTTGTTCTTTCGTTATTTAAAATAAAAAATTGTCAATTTGTATAATTTGGCGGGTGGTTTGGCGATTTATATAATTTGGCGAAATTGGTCGACAGGATAACTGGGTTATTCTCTGCAATAGTGCAAAAAGTGCTTCCCAGCCATATAAATGCTCTTAATTTTATTACATTTTTATTTATTTTTATTTTTATTAGAAGATCTAAACATAGTTTATTAGGGGCAGAAAGTAAAATTTAAAAATAAATAAATTTAGTATTTAAAAATATAATATATATCATGCAAACATCATTCCCTCACCTTTCCCCCACCTGTACTACCATATTTTATTGCCTATTTCTTTCCATCCAGAAATAAAAATAATTAAAAATACCCTAAGCAAAATAAAGTTCTTATTTGATACATTACAAAAAATAATAAAAATATTAATTTTTACTATTATTATATAGTCTACTCAATCAATTATATGTTTCCCCATGTTAGACCATCATTCCCTCACACATTGCTATTATCTCAAATATCTACCACTAATGAGCAGTAGCAGTCTAGCATCCTTCACAGAGAAGAAGCTATTTTGAGCACTTGTCAGTCCAGCAACATAAATTGGTGGTGTAAGATTTTGTTAATTTTACAGAATTTTTTTTTAGTCAGTATATCCGGAAGCGTTTTTATTAGCAGTCATTCCCTCACACAGAATATTAATTTTTTGTAAATATCAAAAATTTTAATTTTATCATACATTATATATTAAGTGTTTCTCTTAAAGGAAACAGTTTGGATTTCTTCATAATTTTGCATTTTCCCCCTACAACTAGTAAAAATGTCTTATTTCATCATTCCCTCACTTGTCATTCCCTCACATTTTTTATTTTATTTTTTCCACAAATTTTTATTTTATTTTTTTTTGTTAAGTCAAATTTTTAAAACAATTTCTGTTGCTATTAAAATCTTCAATAATTGACTGATTTCTTACCATTTATCTAATTTTTATGAAAATTTACCTATGCATCATTCAAGTCAGACTGCTGGCCAAATTTGCAAGTATTGTAGAGAACAACCCAACTAACAAGTACCAAAAAAAAACACATGGTTCCTAAATCTATTTGGCAGGTTCTTGATTTCTTTAACAGTGAATCTATAAATTTTTACAGATAGTCGAAAATTTTGGATAATTAATGTTATTTAAAATTACCATTAAAAAACTCTCCAATTACAATTTTAAAATACAAAAACTTCAAATAAATATAAATTCCTAAGTGCGCAACTTACCAACACATTTCTAAATGAATTCATCTGCAAATTTAACTTGATTTATTATTTAAGTTTATAAAATATGCTACAAAATTTTAAAATTAGTCACATAATTTAATACAGGGCAGTCTGACATCCACCATATATGGAGATTGTTGGGGCCTACAGCAAGTACCAGGACGCGTTGAAATTTGAAATCTTTATCATATAAACAAATAAGATAAGAATAAGCATAAGTATCGAAATTGTTATTTACTGTTACTCGATTAAAAAACAGTGTAATCGAAAATTTCGATTTTTAATTGGATAGGAAATCAAATAGTAGCTTTAAAAATCGAGATAAATTGACAATGGATTGATTATAAAAAGACAAAAAATAGTAAATCCCCTGCTTCAAAATCCATAGCATTTTGAAGATATCACTTATGGCTCACATCACATGCGTTTTTCCTCCATGGTATAAATCCACTCCACGTAATCAAGTCAAGAATCAAATAAATTCATTCACTGACTCATTCCTCGGACGATTCATGTTTTGGTTAGAGAAGGATATTTTTTGTACTGTTGATTGATAACTAACTTAAATAGTAGTTATATTGCTACGTGTACAGCATTATTTTCGAATCATAGTTCTAAACAACTAAGAAAATTAATTAAAATGATACGTTTGTTAAACACAAAATCTGTTCTTAATTATTGTTCTTATCTCTCTGACGTTAAATTGTTTTTCTGAGGATTTTCGACAATTGTTTATGAAAGTAGAACACAGCGTAAAATAAGGGAATTCTAAGATGGCATCTAAAAGGGATTCAAAAGTAAGATCTCAGTTCGGAAAAATGAGAATTTCTGATGGACAAAAATCAACTGATTCCGATCTTTATCCTTTGGGTATGACGGCTGATAAAAAAACTGAAATGTATGTGAAGTTTGCTAAAGTTCTTTTAATATTCCAAGGCCCAGGTACTGATAAAAGACGTGCAGCAGTAAGTGCATTATCTTCAAATTTTAGGTATGCTGGCCGCATTGTATCTGATGAATCATTTGAGAGGGAAACTGCAAGCCATTTTGCTGATTATAAAGTAGATGACTTCTATCGATATTTTAGGAATCGAGTGAAAAAATCGATGGAAGAAGGATACAACTTAATAGTTATTGATCAGTCTATGGCCAATTTGCGGCAGATGAAATATTATTGCTACCTTGCTCAGAAAATGCAATATGTAGTAATTCCATATCCACCCCTTGTTGATAACGACCGCCCTCAACGCGAAGCAGTCGTGAATCAAGCTGTAAAATTTAAGATATTTAGTGAACGACCAATGGTCCAACCGAATTATTTCAAACATTTATTTTGTGGTTGGTTTTTACATGATGTTGATTCAGCTGAATTGCGTGCAGAAGCAGGTTTGTATGTGCAAGATTGCTATGATAATATTGTGGATTTCAGAGAGATGCTTTCTAACATCTGTAAGTCATCAGACTTTCACTCACATTATAACATGGTAGATAAACGACAAGATTTGGCATTTTGTGCAGTCAAAATCTTACAAAATCCTCTTGATACTAGAAATTATATGTCAGATGAAGCTTTCATAAAATCTTATGGCAAAATGTCAAAATTGTTTATTGTTGGCTTTATTATTTCTCCTCATATGATAGCTGCAAGGGTAAAATTAACCCATGAGCAAAAGAAGCTATGGGAAATGCCAGATGATTTAGATGAAAAGAATCAGCCAACAGTTTTTCCAACAAAATTATTAGAAAGCACCAAAGTGGATATGCCAGATGAGGAAGTCACATTAATTGCATCAAAAAGCAACAGAACCATTATAACTGGGGAACCAATACTTGAACCCACTGAAGCTATTCATCATCAGGCAAAAGGTAGATCTTGCCATATTCTTCTTGGGAAGGTAGATGGAGCTCCCCCACGCAATGTTAATTATGATGCAGCATTTGCAGTCTTTAGAGAGAGGAATGTTATAGAGAAGTATTCAGATGAGTTGAGACCGTATGATCTTGACAGATGTTTAGCGAGAAGAATCGGAAAGTATTGGATTATTTATCTCAAAGAAACATTGATTGTTAATGGTTTGTTTGCTTCGTGTTGCTCTGTTGACAATGCTTAATTGCAGCTCGTTTTCATCATGTACATGTGTTATATATATCTTTTTTAAAGATGCTAAAACACTTTAAAAATATTTTGGGATTAATTAATAATTTTTAAATTTGATAATTGGAGTGATTACTTCAATTTTTAATTTATGGTCAAAATAAAAATATATTGGCTGTATGATCTTGACAAATGTTTAGCAAGAAGAATTAGGTTATTTAAGTCTAAGAAACATTGATTACTATTGGTTTATTATGCATTTTTTGTTTAATTGATAACACTTGAGTGCAATTACTTTTCATCTTGTAAAGTATGTTAGATGTGTTTTTTAAAGATATAGAATTGTATTTAAGATGTTTTTTATAAGTGTTCTTTACTCGATAAAATATATAATTTATTCAGAGGTTTAGCAAGTAGACTCGTGATTTCATTTTTTATTTATTGTCAGAAAGGATTGATGCATGATGAGGTTTACACTTTACATTCAGTGTGATCTTGTCTAATGTTTATCAAAAAGAATTAGACAATATATTTATCTCAGAAAAAATTATTGTTAACATTTTAAGGTCATTCTATGTTACATGTCGGACAGCTTTTCCACATATTTATGCTGTTTTAACAATGTTATTATATCCTCAAATTAAAGCAACTATGGTAATATGGAAATCTAGGGTTTTTTGTTATTTTTAATGCATAGTTTATATTTTAACAACTTATAAGTCAATAGATAGGGGAGACTGGGGATACTTGATACCCCACTTTCTGTTTTAATTTTTTTCTCAGTTGTCATTTGACATTTTTAAGAAATTTTTTTACCAAAATAATCGTGTGTCCATTTCTTATACAATATAATTTTTTTCTTGGTATAAAAAACAAATTAATTTCAGAAAATTGCAATTTTCAAAAGGAGGATCATGTATTTCCACTTAAAGGGATACTTGATCCTTTCGTTGGGGATACTTGATCCCTGTCAAAAATCAAGCTAATATTGTTTCACCATGCATACATCACAGTATTATAAATTAGTAATAAACATTTAACTTTTATTTCTTTCATTTATGACCACAAGATGAATATTTAAACAATTTGTTGTTGGCTTGATGTGTAGATATTTATAAAACTATAAAGCACAATTTAATTTTAAAAAAAAGCTAAAATAAAAACTTTAGAAACAAAAGCTTGAAAGAAATGAATAGAGAATCATATAAGAGTAGATAGTTAAACTTTATTTTAATAAATAATACAAGTATACAATAATGCAAAGTTAAAGTAATGAATAAAGCTTTGAAAAAATAAATGACACAGCCTCATTTTCAGCAGGTATTTTGAAACTTTGAAAAGTCAAAGGAGTTGTAGCAGTTCTTAAGGTTCCTCCTACCATAAGGGGATTAAGTAACTTAATAATGCAATCTGACTCATCAACTATGCTTTTATTAACTTTTTCCTGGAAATAGAATTGATTAAGCATGCCTTTTCTTCGTAAAAAAAATGATCTCCTATTCAAAAAGTCTTACTTTTTGTTATGGTGTTGTAATAAAATTAAAGTATTGCAAACTCCTTTTGCTAAATTGGGAACAGATGTCATAAGTTCCCCCTGGCCGCCATCTTGGAATTCTTCTTGGCGTGAAAACCCCTTTTCCACCAAATAGTAAATGTCGCCAAGCACCGGTTTATACGCATGTTTGGCTTAATGAAAATAAAATGTAAATAATGAACAAAATTCGCTAAACTGGCAATCAGTAATCCTTGTATGAGCGCTTCGCGCACATTTACCGAAAATAAACACCGCCGAATTCAGCATTTCTCGCAGTATAGCATTCTCAAAATTCAGCAGTTCTCGTTTTGTAGCAATCTCAAAATGTAAAAAACTCTTAAAGCAACAAAATATACATAAAATTATCAACATACCTTAACAGACATCTGCTTTCTTGAAACCTCCAGCACAAAATATCTCTCATAACACCGCCGTCATTTTCCAAAATAGGCTTAATATGCATTGACACACTATAAACAAACCTCCCTTGTCAAAATTTCCTCATATTTCTTAATTACTTCAGCAAGAGCATTTAAACGGACTACAGAAACTATAGTCAATGAAATACATCCAATAAATTTAACGTAAAAATAAAAAGACATCGATAGAAGATGATATCAAAATACATCCACAAAATTCTAAGCTTCTCAGGGGTTGCCAGAACACGACACGCCACACGGGGTTTCCATATCGACTTTGTCATATCTGTAAACACTGCCAACAAAAAATTGCCAAACAATTCAAAACAACAATGGCTGAGGGAAGATACGGCCGGCATCTATGCCCTAAATTGATGCTCATGTTCTGTATTTATTAACAAAACTGAAGTATTTCTGTTTGTATTAAAAGTTAAGCTATTTGGAAATACATGATCCCTAGGATAAAGTATCCCTAGAAAAAAAGGGATCAAGTATCCCCATTTTGTGTTATATTTTAGGTGGTAAATAGACAAAACTAATTTGCTAAAGAAGTTATATTCAGAATATTAAAGTTTATACTTTAAAAGGATATGCAATTCAATTTATCAAATTTCCAACAATAGAAAATAAAAACAAAACTTTAAAAAAGCTGAACTTGCAACATTTAAATATTTCCTTTTCATGCTGAAATAAAATGGCTGTAAATGATTTTATGTTGCCAGATTACCTAAAATAATGCATCTTAAAATGTATTACCCAGATTTCAAAACTCTACGTCTACATATTGATTTTAGTCTTTATGATCAGGGACCAAGTATCCCGTCTCCCCTATATGTATTGATGTATATGTCGCGCACAGGACATTTATATGGGATGGCCCTCAAATGGGGAGATTATTTACATCTAGGATTTAAAATGTGGAGATTTTTAATATCTATTATTTTTATTAATTATTTATTATTAAAAACGGTCATATTACTGAGGTCTAGGGTTTATGGGGAGAGTTTTTATGTGGAGGACTATTGAAGGCCATTCCATATCATGCGTGTTACAGCTTTTCTACCTATTACTGCCGTTTGAACCAGGGCCGAAACTAGCCTTTTTTGCACCCGGGGCAAACATGGTTTTTACCCCCACCCACCCCTCACCTTCTTCCACAAAGTACACTGCTCAAAACAATTAAAGGATATTGCAGTTTTAGGTGGATTTTGTATCTGGTAAACTGTTTAGCTGATTGATACATGGTCGACAGACATAGTAGGTTATATGAGAATAAATTACACATGTTTGGCAGAAAAAAATGCATTTTATTGCGCATTTGTGTACTAAAGGAAAAAAACACAATTTGTGCATATGAGAAAAAAAGAATAAGAAAAGGTGTTTTCTTCAAAGAAAATCATTTTCAGTAGGGGGTATGGTTTCCACGGGCGGCCAGCAACGTTGAACACCTTTGAGGCAAGGACTCAATGAGGCTATTAATGACGAGTTGGGGTATTCTGCCCCACTCTTCCAGAAGAGCTCTTTCCAGTTCTTGGAGAGTTTGTGGGGGTTGTTGGCGGCCAGAAACTCGTCTTCCTAGAGCGTCCCAAACGTGCTCGATTGGATTCATGTCTGGAGAACACGCTGGCCATTCCATTCGAACGATTCCTTCCTCGAAAAGGAAATCCTCCACCAGGTTTGTCCGATGTGGCCTGCAGTTATCGTCCATTAAAATGAAGTTACCTCCGATTGCTGCAGCGTAAGGGACTACAATAGGTCTGAGGATCTCATCCCTATATCGGCGACCAGTCAGAGCTCCATCTCGAATGATGTAGAGGTCAGTGCGCCCGTCAATGGAGATGCCACCATACACCAACACTCCTCCACCGCCAAATCTGACACTTTCGTGCACGAACGCAGGATTATTCCTACTGCCACGGTCCCTCCAGATGAAAATACGCCTATTATCCGGATGCACAGAAAAACGGGACTCGTCAGAAAACAGAATATTGCTCCATTCACTTCTCCTCCAGTTGACATGCTCGGTTGCCCACTCCCTGCGGTCGCGACGATGACTTGATGTTAATCTAACACATACCATCGGTCGGCGAGCATACAGACCTACAGCATGGAGCCGGTTTCGGACAGTCTGAGTTGAAACCGCGGTGCCTGTAGCCGAGCGAAGGTGTTGTTGGAGAAGAGTAGCGTTCATGGTTCGGTGTCTCCGAGCTGTTAACGCTGAATACCGATCTTCATTAAGCGTTGTTGCCTGTCTACGACCTTGCCCTGGTCTTCGGCCTGCACATCCACTCTCCAAAAAACAGTTCCAGATCCTGGAAATGACACTTTGTGACACTCCAATGGCTTGCGCTACTTCGGCTTGAGTTTGGCCCCCTTCTAACCTACCAACAATTCTCAAAGCTTCTGAATCTGTCATATGACTTCGCTGAGACATCGTACTCATCGAAACAAAGCAATCACTGAATGCTGATCATCCTTGTCTTCATTCTCTTTTATCCAGTTGAAAGTCAAATTTCATTCGCTGCCGCTGAAGCAACGTTTTTGACGTCGAACTCAAAATTTGCATACTCCACAGTTTGAAAACCAGAAAAATTTGCATTTGTGATTCTCTTCTTCTATTTTCGGCAAAAAAAATTTCGTTTATATCTTTATTTTATATAAAACTTCAAATATCCTTTAATTGTTTTGAGCAGTGTATATTTACAAAGAGAATTTTGATAATTTCCTAATAGTCGACTTATTTTAAAATTTAAAATATGTAATACTGAACTACGTAATCTACAATGGCGGATCCAAGAAGGAGGTTGCGGGGATCATGACCCCCCCCTCTGAGCACCAACAAAAATATTCTAAACATCATTTTAAAAATGAAACATACAGTAGAGTCCCGATTATCCGAGTCCCGCTTTAACCGAGTTATTTTCTTCTGATGGACTGATGTCTTCCATTATTATGAAACAGCCTTTATAATTGAAGTGTTAGGTGAAGATGAAAGAGTAGCCGTAAAAAGTTAGAACTCTGATTTTCTGGTCAGAATGGGGAAAAAAATGGCCATAATTTTTTTTTTTAAATTAAGGCCATTTTTTTTTCCCCATTCTGACCAGAAAATCGGCTGCTCTTTCATCTTCACCCAACACTTCCTTTATTAAGGCTGTTTCATAATAATGGAAATCATCAGTCCATCAGAAGAGAATGATCCATTCCAAAGGCATAATCCTTCATTTGGTGCCCCTTCATTCTGGCGTCCGGGCCACATGCCCCCTCTGTTTCCCCCTTAGTTTCGGCCCTGGTTTGAACAATGCTGTCGTATCCTCAAATTAAAACAACTATGCTAATATGAAAATATGGGTTTTTTGTTAATTTTAATATATTATTTATATTTTAACAACTTATAAGTTAATATACGAATTGAATATTTCCAACTGAGCGAAAAGATTCCCATGCTGGGAATCGAACCCAGATCCTTGGCTTACAGAGCCAATACTTTACCGTTTAAGCTAACTGGGCCGACAACCAGCCAGCATATTTCGCTCAGATAACCTTATTGGTAGTAACATCTGGTCTGTCACGTAGACAGCTCAACAGAATAAACCACAGGTAAAGGAACTCCATATACAGTATGGAACCATTTATCCGGAAACCAGTTATCCGGAATGATATTTCTGATAGACTGATTTCAGAATCTTTGCAGAAAAAGGTGTCGTACACTGCCAGTTTGACATAGGCTTTGCTTGAAACAATTGTATAATTTGATGACAACATCTAGTATTTGAAATGAAAACATAATTAGTTGTATTTTAGATGTTTTAATTTTTATGCAGAGGAAACAGAAGAATTTTTGTTCCTAAGGGATTCCCATAAATTACCTTCTTTTAAACTCTGGTTAACTTTTGATCTTTCTTGCATTGATTTTTAATCCAAGTAACCTAATAATTTAAAATGAGAAATAATGTCACAACCACACATATTCCACAAAACTTATCAAATGGATGCTGCTTTAATGCACAACCAGTTAACCAGAAAAACCAGTTATCCGGAATACATCTGACCCCAAGCATTCTGGATAAATGGTTCTGTACTGTAAACAATAGATATGTAGATAAATTATTATTTCAACACAATCAAACTGATTGGTAAAGTTATCATGCAAATTTAATATTTCCAACTGAGCGAAAAGCACTCATCATTTTTTCGCTCAGTTGGAAATATTCAATTCGTATGATAACTTTACCAATCAGTTTGATTGTGTTAAAAATAATAGTTTATAAGTTAACAGATATAGGCACATATGCAAGCATCATGTGTGGGACATTTTGTCCGTTTCTTATGAAATGGTCCTTTATTTGATTCTCATTGTTACTATGGTGACAACATTTAAGTGTAATCCAGTTTTATCTTTAAAGTAATACTATTAGATGTATCTTTTGAAGATGTTGGAACCTATTAAAGATACTTTTCAATTTTACCTTTTATAGGATATGTCTGTTTTTTATTCAATTAACAATAAGACTAATGACTTAATTTATTATTAAAAATGTGTAGGTCTTGACTGATATTTATCGAGAGGATGTTATTGGTTTATTTGCTTTTTGGGTAATACTTAAATGTACTAATCTAGTCATATGATTTAAAGTACAATTGTTACTTGTATTTTTTAAAGAGGCTGCAACATGTTTTAAGGAATGTTGAGAAATCCTATAACTGATAAAGTATAATGGGCCATTTTATTAAATGTATTTTTATTTATTTTATTTTTGTATTCTTCTTGTTATTATGCAAACTTCAGATTCAGGTATACCTTACTATCAATTAGTGCTGTTTATGTTTTGGTGCAAATCACTCAATAGGTGACGCTGTTATGCTACATTTTTCAGAATTTCAGCTATAGCTCTATCTCAAGAACTAGTGCACGAATTTTCATCAAACTTCAAATTCAGATATACAGTAGAAGATCTTTATAACGCAATTCTCCATATAACGCATGACTTCTCAGATGTAAACAATGATTTTTGCAGTTAAAAAGCACCTGCATTTTCTCATTGTAAAATATTGCTACTCTCTAGACGACTAAATTTGATACATTAGTTCAATTTTATCTTCTAATTTAAGACCTTCTTACTGAAAAAATGCTATTATTACAATAAACATTTTTGAAAATGTCTAATATAAGGGATGGTTGTGTCAGTTATATTTGGATCATGCTTATAAAGTAAATTTAACAATGTCTGACCTATATTATGCAAAAATTTATAATTTGGATAACTCTTGGTAACATGGAATGCAGTATAAAGATATTCTAATGTATTTTGATGTGTTTCAGACATATTTGGCCATGTTTACATAAGGTGAATTTAATGATGTGACCCATATAACACAAAATTCTATATAACGCACAACCTTGCGATTTTAGGTTTGCGTTATAAAGATCTTCTACTCTTTGATATGAATTGTTACTAAATTGATTAAATTGTAATTTCTTGTACAGTAGACTCCCTTAAATCCGTGAACGCCTAAAATCCGCATATTTTTCAGATGTGAACAATGAAATCTACAGTTAAGTTGTAGGAACAAAATTCAAGATGGCGCCAAAACCAGCGACTACCGCAATGTTTGTTTTTTTACTAAATTTTTTGTTAATCATTCTCTTTTGGCTATTACAGCTCATTTATTATTAAATAAATTTACATTGCTTTAGATTTTGGTATAAATTAGAATATCTATATAAAAAAATTCCAGGGTTCGAAATGGAAAAATCCATGAACCAGAATGTTATTTTTAAATTATTGTTCGTGGAATTTTTTTTAAATTATAGACAAATTTATTTCTAAACATACAAAGCAGTATAAGAAAAGCATTCAAGACTCTAAATAACAATGAAAAAAGTTACTCCAGTTAAAAGTGCTAAGAACGAATAATAACGTATCGATCTTATGATTGCTTTACCACTAGATGGCAGCATAGGACTTTTGGAATCGAATTGAATCGATTTCATCGTTAATGATTTAATATTTTTCTAAATTTTTATTTTACATAATTATTTTAATAATTACTTACATTTAAATTAATAAATTATTTCAATATTTTACTTATTTTAATGTTTCACTTCATTGTAAGCATTCATTACAATTTCCCTTGCTTAACTACCAATCAAATTAATGTTTCAAAAATATAAACAAATCAATGACCAGAAATCCACAAAATTCTAAAATCCACACAACCTCTGGTCCCAAGCTGTGCGGATTTGAGGGAGTCTACTGTATTATATAAATGATTTAATTGACATGATTTATGTAGAAGAAAGTTTTGTAATGGCTAAAACATACTAGTTCTTGTTTTGAATTTAACACTTATTGTTTTCTTTGTTGACTGTTGTTTGTAAAGTATAATTATTTACATTTAGCTATGTACAGGAGAAAAAAGGATGAATATCTTTAAAGTAATATATTTTGTGACAAGTTCTTAATAAATAGATAAAATTAATTTTAATTGTCAATTCTGTCTTAAAATGTGCTTTCTGAATTTAATTCATTCAAAAGAAAAAGGAAAATTGTTTCAGGCTATTTTTCTTTTAATTTAATTGATTTCAATCTTAGAAATATTCGAAAAATACAAGGTGTCTCTAAGAGATTAACGCAGGATTTATTTTTTAACCTCTTCATGACGAGTGTCACATACACAACTTTGAAATACACTAAAGCACCGATTATCTGTTTCTCATTTATACGTTGTTTCAGTACGGTCCTGATTCATCCCTATTTTTTTATGTTGTAGGGGGAACTTGGGATACTTGACCCATAGGGATACTTGACCCAAGGCCTTTTTCTCAGAATTGGGAAAGTTTTGTAAGTTGGAAGTGGCAACACTTTCTTTCTTTCAGTTATCTGACCATATGTTGAAAATAATAACTGAATCATTCCGTAAGTCTTTAAACTATCAGACAAAATACATTTTCATGCCCCAAAAGTAATTTTTTTGTTCTGTAGACTCCGATGTTTTATTTTTTTCTGTTTAAAGGTAAGACTTTTTTAATTGGTCATTCGTTTTATACATGTCTTTAGCTACAGTAACATGTATAATAAAAATAAACTTTTCATTAGCAAATGGCTGCATTTTAGGGTTATGTAGTAAATGTGCAATTAGGGATACTTGACCCAAGTTACCTAATGATACTTGGCCCAAGATTGGGATTAGTATTATTCAAATGCATTTAGCATGTTTAATTTATGAATTAAAAATATAATATTAAATATTATAAACATATAAATATAAGTATTATAAGTAAATAATATAAATATTATAAGTAAATTACTTAGTTCTTGTCAAATATAGTGGGAAACGGAATACAAGAAGACTTGTTGGAAATTTTCTTGAAATCAATTCTGACAGGCTTACTATTCAGTTTGCAAGAAGAATGGATGGTACGTGATTTAAATAGCTTGAAATGAATGATATATCATAAGTTGATCCTGACCAAATAGAAGCTATTCTACATCCACTTAAGTTTTCGACGCAAATGATAGAATTACAAGTTTTGTGATTAAATATGATTTTACATTTGGAGATGAATTAATTGTTATTTTCTTATTCTGGAATTTGTTTAGGCACAGAATGAACTTTCAGACTGCTAATATTTTGAACTTTCTGCAATAAAAATTTAAATTGGGCATATTAATGTTAGGCCTACGTACTAAAAATTAAAAGTATTAATTTTATTGGACAAAAATAAAAAAATATTAACCTTAATATTAATTGTGTTCTTATGCAAAAGTGTTTTGTTTATTATTTTTAATCATACTCCCACATCTATGACTTGGGTCAAGTATCCCTAATGGGTGGGTCAAGTATCCATATACATTGGGATACTTGACCCAAATTGAAAGTTTTGAATATTCATATTTTTCTACCTTTTATAATTAATACTTCAGAATAATAATAATAAATATTGTGTAATACTTCATTAAGTATATATAGACTGCATTTACACATCCATAAGTAACATAAAAAAATAATTAACCATCAAAAACTAACAATTGGGTCAAGTATCTCTAGTTTCCCCTAATGTTTCGTTTCTATGATGCATAACTTTGGTTATACGTCATTTCTTTTATGCCATAACTAATTTTCTCAGAATTTTTCACCTAACTTCCTTCTTTTTTAGCTCACAGGCTATCAAAGCCTGCGAGCTAATGTGCCCGCCGGTTCTCTATGTATGTACGTAACGTGATAACTTTTGATAGAAACATCCGATTTGCTTCAATTTTTTTTTTCTATGTTCATTCTGATAAGGCGCTTCCCTGATTAGTTTTGGGGTTCATTGGTTAAGTATACAGAGGGGAAAGTGGGGTTAGACCCCCACCTTAATTTAGCGATATGGTTTTTTAATGCAGAATTATCTGATTTGTTTCAAATTTGGTATACCGGCTTATTATGTTAAGGAACTTCCCTGATTAGATTTGGAAGTTCATTGGTTAAATATAAAGGGGAGGAAACAGGGACTAATCCTCCTTCTTTGAGGGCATTATTCTTTGAAATAAGAGTATGATATACAATGACTGTGAGCTCAATTCCATCAGTTTAACTGGGCACTTTTTTTTTTTTTTTCCTGGTAGAATATTTTGAGAAAGATGAAAGACAAAGAACATGTGTGACTGCTTAAGGGGTTATTTTCGAGTTATTTCAAGTTCGTGGAACCTGCAGAGGGGTGGGATGAAAAGAATGGACAGCGGTTGATTGGACTGCACTGACTGAACTTTTTTTGTGTCTCATAATACTAGTGAGAAAACTTTCCAGGAACTTAACTTCATACCTAATGCTTTGTTTAAGTCTCAAAGTAAATCGGCACGTCAGATGATGATTAAAAGTTATTTTAATGAAAATCTATTTGCACATTCGATAATGGATTTTAAAAAAGTGTAATTCAAGTTATGCAACTGATATAAGGCTTGATAATTTTCCCTTTTATTTTTCAATTTTAGATATATTATTTTCAATATTGGATTTCTGAAAACTTTCGACGGATTTACAAGTTTTAGGGGGCAGAGATCCCCAAAAGCATGTTTATGCAAAATGTCTGTCTGTCGGTGTGTTGTCATTGTACCATCGAAAAGTGTATGAAGTGATGCATAGAATTAAACCAAAATCTTTGAGTATATTTTTGGCTGTGGCAAGCAGGTACTCCCTCAATTTGAAAAAAAAATTGCCAGAAGGGGGCGTTGTAAAAGCAATTTTTGTGCCATTTTCATTATTGTACTATGCAAAAGTGTATAAGTTATGCATAGATCTGAACCAAATTTTCTTTGTATGTTTTTGGCTATGGCCAGTAGGTCCTCCTTCAATTTGAAAATATTCTGCCAGAAGGGGATGCTGTGATTTTTTGTATAATTTTCTTGATTTTTCGTAGTTCTATTATCTATTGGCAGCTCGTGCAGTGACGAGATCTCGAGTCCTGCTAAGCCGGCTATTCGCAAACGTCTGATGTACAATAGAATAAATAAAACTTTTGATTTTAATAAATATCATGATCGAGTTTAGATCGTTTTTATTCATATTAATTGACTGAAGCAGAAATTTAAGATGAAAATCAAAGTTGGTATAGTATTGAACTAATAATATCGAAATATTAACATCTGCGTACAGCAATTTTTATTGGGAACATGTTATTGCAAACATCAATAACATATATAAATTACATGACAATCTGAGTGAATTTAAGCGAGTTAGAACATGGAATGGCAAACAGACAGGCAAACAACTGAATTCATAAACTCATTCAACTATGATGGAAAGTGTTGAAAATGAAATTTTTGACGTTAAAAACATCGAAATCGACCTGAAACACACATTTATATGACGGATAGCAAGAAAATTCAGAAAATGATGCCATTTTGAATAACTGCCGCCATCTTGAATTCCTATGACTTTACGTGATGCCATTTTGAATAACAGCCGCCATCTTGAATTCCTATGACTTTACATAATGCCTCCCCCTCTTACATGGATTGTATTAATACAAAGTAGATACTTACCAATCGGTATATTCTTCTCGCGATTTGCAGTTTTCTCAACCGAAGCAACTGGACTAATAGACAATAACGTAATGGAATTCTTTGAGGGCCCTGTAAACGGACTGTAAAAGCTATGCACTTCAATTTATATTCGGAACATGTTATTTTAAACTTCAATAACATATATAAATTACATGACAATCTGAATGAATTAAGCTAGTTACAGCATGAAATGACAAGTAGACAGACAGACAAACTGAATTCATAAACTCATTCAACTATGATGGAAAGTATTAAAAAAAGAAATTTTTTACGTTAAAAACATCGAAATCGACCTGAAACACATATTTATATGATGGATAGCAAGAAAATTCAGAAAATGACACCATTTTGAATAACAGCCGCCATCTTGAATTCCCACAACTTTACGCGATGCCTCTGAAATGCATTGTATTAATATAAAGTACACATTCACTAATCGGTATATTCTTATCACAATTTGCAGTTTTCTCAACCGTAGCACCCAGGCTACTACGGAGGAATAAAATGAAGATATTGAAAAATACAAATACAGTCGACTCCCTTAAATCCGCGAACGCCTAAAATCTGCGTATTTTTTCAGATGTAAACATTGAAATTTACAGTTAAATTGCAGGAACAAAATCCAAGATGGCGCCGAAACCAGCGACTACCGCAATGTTTTTTTTTTACTAAATTTTGTGTTAATCATTCTCTTTTGGCTATTACAGCTGATTTATTACTAAATAAATTTACATTATTTTTGATTTTGATATAAATTTGCATATATATATCAAAAAGTCCAGGGTTCGAAATGGAAAAATCCATGATAAAATTATTGTTCGCAATTTTTTTTTTTTTTTTTTTTTTTAAATTATAGACAAATTTATTTCTAAACATACAAAGCAGTATAAGAAAAGCATTCAAGACTCTAAATAACAAAAAAAAAGTTACAGAGAGCACAATAAGCTATATATACTGATAATAGCATTAACACTGTTCTCCTTGCTTCTTTCCCTATTTCTTGTGTTATCCTCTGCAGTATCGATCTTACAATCGCTTTACTACTAGATGGCAGCATAGGACTTTTGGTATCGAATTGAATCGATTTCATCCGCAACAATTTAATATTTCTCTACATTTTTATTTTACATAATTATTTTAATAATTACTTACTTTTAAACTAATAAATTATTTTAACATTTTACTTATTTTAATGTTTTACTTTATTGTAAGCTTTCATTATAATTTCCCTTGCTTAACTACCAATCAAAATGTAAACAAATCAATGACCAGAAATCCACAAAATTCTAAAATCTGCACAACCTCGGTTCCCAAGCTGTGCGGATTTGAGGGAGTCTACTGTATCTATATGAACTTGGGGTGATTAATATACCCAAAAAAGAAGGAATTGTAGTTGCAAAATTTATTTTTTAATCCTCATCTAACACCGAGGATTCTCTAGAAAATGTCTATTAGGTACGACAAGCATTTCCCAATGTTTACAATTTTTTAGCAATGTGCAGAGTATTTGGATGCAGTACTGCGATTTGTGAAAGCATTTTCCTTGCTAACACAGTCAGACACCAGAGGCAAGCGATGACTTCTGAAAAGCAAGTCAATCTAGTTTTTCTATATTTTGAAAAAAATGTAACCAACGATATTGACTAAAACTTTTACAAAAATTTAATACCCTGGTGGACGGGAAATTACAACTTTTTAAAAATAAAACAACATTTTAACCCTTAAATGCTCGATTTTTTATTTTGTTTCAAAAAAATTATATGTGATTCTCTGAAAGGTTTATTACACAGGAAAAATAATGAAAAAAATCAGAGATACATTTTTCATATAATACACCAATCTTTTCTTCTTTTGCACGTCTGCAATACAAGTAAAAACGACTGTCGTGTGACTATTTTATGCTAAAATATTGCAAATTAGTAAATATTTTAATAAGTATGTGTCTTAATACCTTATTTTATATAATTATTTATTTTATAACCCTTTAATTCCCATGATAGCATACGTTCTAGAAATAACGTAGTTCAGAAATCTGACTTTACGCCAGAAAGCTTCAATGGTTAATTTCTCTTTATTTAAATACGAAATGTCCGTTATTAATTAAAGCAAATATGGCTATTTTAATATTCTGGTGTGAATTAGGTATATGCAGGGCTCGAAATGTACCGGAGCAAACCGGAACGAGGTTCCGGTTCGTGAAATTGTGACAAATAATGTTCCGGTTCGAGAAAGTATGGAAAATAGTGTTCCGGTTCGTGGAATTATTAAAAAATATTATTACAGTTTCATACATATAGCTTACTATGCTCTCTGTAACTTTTTTTTTCTAATTATTTAGAATCTTGAATGCATTTTTAAAAATTCGTTTTTCTACGGTTAAATATAAATTTGCTATGCAGTAAAGTCCCGATTATCCGAGTTAATAGGGACCAAGCTTATCTCGGATAAGCAAAAAACTCGCATAAACCGGATTGACAGAAATCGTCACCCACTCAGGAGATGAAATATAAATTTTCACGTAACTCATTCATTTTTATGGTACTAGTAACATTTCTTTGATGTACATTTCCGTTACTTTTAAGAAAAACAGAGAATGAAATTGTTTATTTGAAAAAGCCCTTGATAGTTTTTTGTTTGTTGAATGCCAATTTTGCTGCAGTATTACGCTACTGCATAGCTACCAATTTCTAAGATTTTTTTCTTACCTGTACCAGTAAATTTTGCCTTATTCAAACGCCGAAATCTAACAATTGTCAACGATTCAATAGGTCAAAAATTTGTATTAAATTTTAGAGGTAATAAAACCGTACACATTGGCAGCTATATGGTTCTATTAGTGTCATGAAAATTGCAGGTGTAGCCTCTTCTTTACGCTTAAAGTATTAAATAGTTTTTTTCAATCGAACTTATACTTTTGGAATGGATCATTTTCTTCTGATGGACTGATGGCTCCATTATTATGAAACAGCCATTATAAATGAAGTGCTATGTGAAGGTGAAAGGGCAGTCATAAAAAGTTAGAACTCTGATTTAAAAAAAAAAAATGGCTATAATTAAAAAAAAATTATGGCCATTTTTTTCCCCATTCTGACCAGAAAATCAGAGTTCTAACTTTTTACGACTGCTCTTTCGTCTTCACGTAACACTTCATTTATAATGGTTGTTTCACAATAATAGAAGCCATCTGTCCATCAGAAGAAAATAACTTGCTTAAGCGGGACTCGGATAATCGGAACTTTACTGTACTTTCAAAGAAAAAAAAATAGTAGCGTCCCGGTTCGTGAATTTTTCCATTTCGAGCCCTGGGTATATGCAAATAAAAAAATCTATTAAATTCAAAACAGTGTTGTTTGCATATATGCAAAACTGCACACAAAAGGGCTAAGATATTTTGAACTTGAATTATGTGAAAAGCCTGTCAGATTCCGCAATGGCTTTATCTCAAGAACTAATTTCAGATTCGGTTAGTCCTTGATTGGGCACTGACTACGTTTTGGTGTAAATCGCTCAACAGGTGGCACTGCTATGCTGCATTTTTCCTGATTCCAGCAATAGTTTTATCTCAAGAAGGGATGCACGGATTTTAATCACACTTAAGATAAGTTGTTGCTTACTAGGCCTGACAGGTGACGGTGCTATGCAGAATTTTTTACGATTTCCGCCATAGCTCTACTCAAAAACTAATGCATGGATTTTCACGAAACTTCATATTCAGTTAGAAGTTGACATAAGTTGTTGCTGATTAGATTTTGGTGTAAATCACCTAACTGGCTGCATTTTTCAGGAAGTATTAACATGTATAAGACAGAAGAAAGTTTTGAGATTGCCACATCCGACTAGTTTATTTAATGTTTTTAAGCGATTTTTGATGTTTTTTTTTTCGAATTTTGTGGTGATTTTTCCACAGTTTATTCATATGGCAGTGTTTGAATTTTTGTATGGTGAAGTTTTGTATGTGATTTTTAGTTTTTTTGCATTTTGCGATGATTTTTTGACATTCGTTAAAGGAATGCGGTTTCAAGTTTTAATTTGATATAGTAAATTTTGTTCTTCGCCATTTTTTGAAATTTTTTATGTTAGTTTTAGCGATTTTTCGCATTCTGTGGCGAATTTTTATCATTCATGAAATTATTCTTGTTACAATGTTTTAGCCACCAAAATAAATTTTGTCCTCTGCTATTTTTTGAATTTTTTGCAGAATTTTTTCTGTGCTTTGTGGAGATTTTTCCACATTAATAAAAGGAATTCCGATTTTAATCTTGGTCCAATGTAATAAATGTTGTCACCAGACTTGTATAATTTAGACGCACGTGCGCACGGAAAATTTTCCACAAAATTCGAAACTTTGCGGAAAAAATTTTAGAAAAAAAAAACCATATTTTTTGTTTTTTAACTGCTTTTTTTTTTTTTTTACATACCAAAAAATTAAAAATATTCCCCAACTTTACGTACGATTTATTTACTGCTCGTGCACAATTAAAAGCAGGGGGTGATTCTGTTTCGAATTTTCCGAAAAATTTAAAAAAATCATCAATGCAAAAATTTGGACACAGAAAAAAATGCGAATTTTGACAAATGGTTGCTGTAAAAAATCAATTTCGTCAATCGTTCACACCAAAAAAAATTCAAATTTTGTCGAAAGATCGCGGAAAAAAACGCGGACTTGGTCAAAGGGCTGCAGAAAAAACGCGACTTTCGTCAAAGGGCCGCAAAATTAAACTAATTTCGTTGAAAGAAACACGAATTTTGTCAAATAATAGCGTAAAAATCATGAATTTGGTCAAAGGGCTGCAGAAAAAACACGAATATTGTCGAAGGGCCATGGAAAAAAGGGAATTTCGTCAAAGGACCAGATCGCTAAAAAAACGCAAATTTCGTCAAAGGAATGTGGTAAATACAGGAATTTCAAAAAAGGACCGCGAACTAAAACTAATTTCGTCAGAGATTCCTGGAAAAAAGCGAATTTTGTCAAAAGATCGCAAAAAACGCGAATTTCAACAAAGGATCGCGTAAAAAACGAAAATTTCATCAAAGGGTCGCGGGAAAAAAAACTTTATTTTCGTCACAGAATTGAGAAAAAAATGCGAATTTCGAGAAATAATCGCGGAAAAGCTGAATTTAGTCAAAGGATCGCGAAAAAAAACGTGTACTTAGTCAAAGGATCGCCCTTTCCTCCCCCGTCTGCTATAACCTTTAAAAAAATTTGCTTTGAATTTCAGAATTTTTTTAAAACTTAGAATCACCCCTGCCTTTCTATCTTGCATTTTTAGCTTTATTATTTTTTTAACCAAACTAATTATTCTTTAATTAGTAATAATTAATTTTTAATTTAAATAGTAATTATTTTAAACTACTGTTTTTAATTCGTGTCGTAAAAACAATATAACATGTAATTTTATTAAACATTAATTTGCAGAAAGTTTTTGACCCAATATTTATGTGTACAGAAAGTTTTTGATTTTATATAAGTCTGGTTCTCACCTTTAGCTTTTCAATAAAATTTATTCGGAATTCATACAGCAGTATTTTAATTTTTCGCAATATTTTAGAGTTTTTTCGCGTTTTGCAACGATTTTTTGACATTCATTAAAGGAATGCGGTTTCAACTTTTAGCCTATTATAGTAAACTTTGTACTCTGGGATTTTTTTAATTTTTAATGCGAGTTTTATCAATTTTTCGTAACTGTATGGTAATTTTCCCGTCTGTATATATGGTGTTACTGAGCAAAAGATATTTTGATTAAATGAGTTGAGCCAAGTAAGTAGTATATTTCTTATCCTTGCCAAGTAAGTAGATTGGAAACCTGGTTCCTTTATATAATTTTTCCCTTCGACACACATTACAAAGTTTGTGCAGTTTGTTTAGAAACAAACTGTATAAAACCGTTTGTATGTGTGTTATCAATAAAAATTATTTAAAAGTTTAAATATTTGGGATGATACATATATGTAGATTTTTAAAAAAATGACAACTATGAAAGCATCGAATTTCATTATATTAGCTATTTAATTAAATATATAACTAATAAAAAAGGAATTATGGCACTGTGCCTCATAAAATATTCTTAAAACTATTTAATTTCTCTTGTTACGTTATTTAAATTAAAAGAAAGAAATTGTTCTTCTTCCATTCCTTTTGAAATAAAGTCCCTTTTACCTACAAGAAAATCTGTGGTTCGTAAGGCGAAAAATTATCCTTTTTACCATGACAGACCTAGATGGGGTTACACACGGACACATGTTTTGCGGTCAAAGAAGAAGGGGGGAAAAGACAAAATCTAATGATATATTATCCTGTCAAGTGGGTGTTGTAAAAACACACCTTCATTTTAATGTATCACTATAAATTGACAGTCAAGCAAATTTTTTTCACTCTGATTGGATGCAAATTTTCCCCTACTGCCCTACTGGTCATAGCTTGAACTATTAAAATTAAAAAAGATCGACTTCGATATTAGAGTTTCGGGGACAGGACCCTTAACACCTTGGTATAAGCAACAGTGTTGACTCTGGCACCTTGAAGAAAAAAATGTTAAGGCATCAGATCATCTTCACTTATCGCGACACCCCAGAATCATCAGTGAGGCTGGCAATTTTCTGCACATGTCTGTCAGAACCTCTTGCGGGATTTTACCCCATCACCCATATTTTTGCAGTTAACTTTCTCGACTTGGGCACAGTTTTTTTTTTTTTTTTTTATTGGAAAGAAACAAGAACATTCCTGGCTCTTCTTGATGTTTCACCTAGTTAAGGAGGCACTTGTCTCTGTTCAGGCTAATATCTCTGATTCTCCCGGACAAGAAGTGTACTCCCTTCATCACATACGATCTCTAATGAAAGTCCTCATGAATCACACATCAGTTTGTGGCCTCATCAATTTGCATCTCCCTAGCGACTGTGCTCATTATTGGATTTTCGTCGACTTGACTGGTGAATTCCGGTGTTTTGATGATTTCGCATTGCTTACAATCAGATGCGTCACGATGGGGAGTTATGGGGGGGGAGCCTCCCCCTCCAATGTATGTGAACTTGGGAAAATTGAGCTTCGAGTTGGGAAATTCCACATTTTTGAAACACTTTTTCTTTTTTTTTTAAATAATAGTAAAAAGAATTCTTTATTGTTTTGCTGACTACTTTTCTGAGTTGTGTAACAGTAAACTAGCTAAATTATCAAAAGAAATAAAAAAAGCAGCCAGACTCAATTTGTCATTGCGTTTCTCCCTGCTACGGAAATATCATACATCTACCAGACCTGAATTTATCCACTGTTGTCCATCAACAATTCTCTAATATATTTCCTCAGAAACTTTGTTCCTTTCTCAAAATATCATGAGGCTACTTTAATATGTAGTACGATCAGGGCCTGTTTACGGAGTAGGCCCGTGAAGCCCGTGCTTACCCACTGAAATAGAAAAGGGCCCCCAATTTTACTTTTCAAAACTAATTTTTAGAACTCAATCACTGTAAAAAATACATTTTTTTTCTTAACAAACTCTTTTTTTTTCTTACTATATGGCAATTTGTAAATCACAAAAAATATTTTGAAGTTCACATATTCTCAACTATAGTTCCATATTTGTCATTTACAAAATAAATTGGTTATTTGTAATTAAACATATAATAAAATACTTTTATATAGGTAGTTTTAGTTTAATATTAAAAATGTTATTTACTCTAAACTTTGATGGTAAAATTTCAGATTATTTAAGTATACGAAAATGAGATTTAGTAAATAAAAAAGCAATTTGTAGAGTAATAAGGGGGCCCCTGTGTGACGTCGGCTTCCCCTATTCCTAAGTGTTAAGCGGTCCCTGAGTACGATTATGACTCGTACACAATAGAAGACAAAATCTTTCATTAAATGAACCAATAGTTATAATTTTTATGTTTTTAGTGTCAGCATTTTTCCTTGGAAAGAATTTTTTTTACATATAAGTATCGTAATCATTAAACACACATTGCACATATCATTTCAGTCGGAAAATAGAGCAATTAGTTTCAAGTTGGGAAATTTTTGAATTCCCCCTCCCCCCCCGCCTCCCCACCCCCCCACCCCGAAAAAACATCTGTAGCTATGCCCCTGCTTACAATATCGTTTCCTGTATGAAACGTTTGCCAAATGAAACATAGCAGCCTTCAGGTCTCTCCTTACATTAAAGACGAATGACCGGGCGAGTTTCAAGAATGTGGTAACCGCTAAATCGAAGTGTTCTTCAGCCAGTGAGATGACAGCCTGCCTCTTCATTTCCTCAGTTACTCTAAGTTCTGACATGTTTACATGTAACTGAAAAAGATTTTTAACTATGATATACAGGACGATATTTCACATATAACGTGTGTTCTCAAATACCAGCCGCATCCTCTATTTCACTGTTCTGTAGTGGCAACAGTGAAACATTGTTGCTTTAGGAAAAGTGATGACCTTTAGCATTAATCTATTTGCAGCCATTTTTGAGTGTTTTAAAACTAACTTTATAAAATTTAAACAGGGTGGCAATGGAAGAGGGTGGAGGTTATAAATTGAATTCAGTGCATTTCTGTGAATTATTTTGCACTGGCAGGGCCGAAACTAAGGGGGGGGGGGCAGAGGGGGCATGTGCCCCGGGCGCCAGATGAAAGATTATACCTTTGGAATCGATCATTTTCTTTAAAAAATTATGGCCATTTTTTTCCCCCCATTCTGACCAGAAAATCAGAGTTCAAACTTTTTACGACTGCTCTTTTATCTTCACCTAACACTCCATTTATAATGGCTGTTTCATAATAATGAAAGCCATCAGTCCATCAGAAGAAAATAACTCTGTTAAAGCGGAAACTCAGTTAAGCGGGACTCGGATAATCGGAACTCTACTGTATAAGCAAACACTATAAATAGCCGGTAATATATGCAAATTCTTTTATGTGAACGAACTATAATTGCAACAAACGTCACATTCAATTTTTGCAGTTCATTATTACATATTTTATGATTACATATTTTAAATTTAAAAATAAGTCAGCCATTAGATAATTAGTAAAATTCTCTTGTAAATATACTTTGAGGAAGAAGGGGGGGAGGCAAAATTCATGTTTGCCCCGGGCGCAAAAAAGGCTAGTTTCGGCTCTGTGCACTGGATTTGTTTCATTTTCATTGCTAAATATTGTTTTGGCGACGCCCTCTATCTGCATTTAATATAAACAAAAAAAACTTTCTGTTGAAACAGTACTTTTTTTTATGCATCTTATCAGCTTTGAAGGCATTGAAAATAAAATGAATATTTCTTGTCAATTATTATTGTAATTAAAATATAAGGGGGATATATATAATATCGTTTTAGAATAGAAAAAAGAACCCATCGTATTAATGCAGTTAATAGTTGCAATTTTGCATTACTTTTGCAATTTACTTTACTTATTATGTAATTTACTTTGAGAAATGATGCAAATTAAAATAATTAAAAATTTGCTGTTTAGTGTGTTACAGAATAATTCAAAATTAGTTTATGAGTAGTAAAAGAATTTGTAAGTCACAAAATTAGTATCGGGTAAAGAATAATATATAAAAATATCTTCTACTCGGTAATATGAATACTCTATATGGCCAAAGGTGACCGGTCACTTGCGATTTTAGACGTTTTGTTAAATATCTAGAAAAATACATGAGGAATTAATCTGAAACCACAGGTGTCTAAACAGTATAGCATAGGTCATATATTTCCGCAAAGATTTTTTCCCGAAACCCCACAGGGCACCATCAACAAATTGAAAAAGAACGAATATCTTTCTGATAACCCTGTAAAAACTAATGTAGCAAAAGCATTCAAACTCGAGATAATTAATAAGTGGCTTATTTTAATATACTGTGTTCATTTTTATGAGGATAGCATGTATACTCGTAGAGAAATTAGGGTTTTCATAAAAACAGTCCCAAATTTCGCCAGTGTTTTTTGTTAAAATTTGCAGAGTTCTTAACATAAAAAAAGTTCTTTTAAGAAAGAATGACAAACAATATTGTACACAATACTCTGCAATCAGAATTAAAAAATAAAAATGGGATGAAAAATGAGCAGGTTTACTAAAAAATGTTTCACTGTGCATGCAGGAATGCAATCAAAATATAATGTGCATAATGTATTAGCTAAGTATATAGAGCAACTTTTGTGAAAGTCTCAAAATCATAGCTTGAAAATTCTGAAAATTACCGTCGATAGAATAAGCTCGAAATCCGTTGTTCCCAAAAGGAAGCAAAAAGATGAGGGGTTGTATCCAAATATAGTAGTATGTGCAATATTGTGTACGCTATCTTGGGCACTAATCAACAGATATTTGATACAACCCCTCATATTTTTGGGAACAACGGATTTCGAGCTTATTCCATCGACGATAATTTTCAGAATTTTCAAGCTATGATTTTCAGACTTTCACAAAAGTTGCTCTATATACTTAACTAATACATTATGCATATTATATTTTGATTGCATTCGCGCATGCGCAGTGAAACATTTTTTAGTAAGTATGCTCATTTTTCATCCAATTTTTATTATTTTTTACTTCTGATTGCAGAATGTTATGTACAATATTGTTTGTCATATTTTCTGAAAAGAACTTTTTTTATATTAAGAATTCTAAGATATATATACATTTTTAACGTCTGAATTCAAAATATTTAAATAAGAAACAGTAGACAGACTTTAATACAATTACTAAAAACATACAAAAACAATTAAAATGAGATAAAATCATATAAAATTATACACTATAAAATAAACATTTCGCTATGCACCGCATAGCCTCATCAGCATTCGAATCAACTTACAACAAAACAACGTGCATACACCGGACCCAGTCAACTTTGACTTTAACCATTGACCCAACAACCATTGACTTTAACTTTGACTGGGTCCGATGTATGCACGTTGTTTTGTTGTAAGTTGATTCGAATACTGATGAGGCTATGCGGTGCATTGCGAAACGTTTATTTTATAGTGTATAATTTTATATGATTTTATCTCATTTTAATTGTTTTTGTATGTTTTTAGTAATTGTATTAAAGTCTGTCTACTGTTTCTTAATTAAGAATTCTGTAAATTATAAGCAAAAAACTTGGTGAAACTTGGGACTGTTTTTATAAAAAGCTTAATTTCTCTATGAGTATACATGCTATCCTCATAAAAATGAGCACAGTATATTATAATAAGCCACTCATTAATAATCTCGAGTTTGAATGCTTTTGCTACATTAGTTTTTACAGGGTTATCCAAAAGATATTTGTTCTGTTTCAATTTGTTGACGGTCCCCTATGGGGTTTCGGGAAAAAAATCTTCGTGGAAATGTATGACCTATACTATAGCGTTTACTCACCTGCAGTTTCAGGTTAATTCCTCATGTATTTTTCTAGATATTTAACAAAACGCCTAAAATCGCAAGTGACCGGTCACCTTTGGCCATATAGTGTATGTAAATATACATTATAACAAGTTTTATACAATTAAACGTAATTTTTCCTACAACATATATATTAATGCAATGCAATTTTTATGCTGTAAATTAAAAATTTGTGATGTAATTCTAATATTTTCAAAGGCATTTTTCAGTCCAAATTTCTGTACTTTAAATATTTTAAAAATTATAGTTTACACAATATCTTTGTTATAGTCATAAAAAAATCAAAGGATAATATTTTTTTTTTATTAACAAAATGCAAAAACCATAAAATACTTCTTTTATATTTATTTAATATAACTTTCATGATTAAATGTAACCAGATATTTTGATAGAAGTTTGTTTTCTACTATAAACTTAAATTTAAAAAGAAAAAAATCAAGGCCTATACCCAGGACCGTGCAAAGATAAAACTGTGCCCGGGGTAAAGTTTCAATTTGGCATCCCCCTCATCGGTCAGTTTCGATTTGGCACCCTACATCATCGGTCAAAGTTTCAATTTGGCACCCCCTCTGCCTCACCTTCTCTTTGTGATGGGTATCGCGAAATAGGCAAAGTGCAGAAACAGAAATAAATTCTATTAAATTCACATTTCCCTTTATTTTGAACTTTAAAAGGTTTGATTTTAATTCAGAAATTCAACTAAATAATATAAGAGAAAACTGCACTTATATTATGGCAAAGGGGATCTGGGAAATGGGTGTTGTACAGTATAACAGTTTGCAACTCTTTTGTATTCCAAGAAGGAAACCACATGCTATTTTGGGGAATGTACGCTTTTTTTTCTTGTGCAGAAAGAAAATTTCAAACTCAAAAGGAGGACAACAAAAGATCAAACACAATGACCTATAAAAAGTTTTAGAAAGGAAGAAGTCATTAGTCAGAAATTTGTTTTGGAGTGTGGGATAAGGGAAAATGCATTCACTTTGAAACAAAAAATGTCACATACTTTCATTTTTGAAAAACAATTCCTGATATATATAGATAATTTATTTTAAAAAAAGAGGTTGGTAGTATAAATTTGGTACCAGCTCACTTTCCACGCCCGGGGCGACTCCCCCCCCCCTTTTTTTTGCACGGTCCTGCCTATACCTTTGTGAACAAACAGTTTTTCTTATTTTCATTCATATTTATTGATCATGTAAAATTTTTTGAATCTCTGAAAGAAAACAATAAAATACCTAATGATATTTGATGCTGCCATCTATAATAAAAAATTGAAACTATATCCAAATCACGTGGTGCTTAAGTTGGGAGCACCAGCACAGCAAACCGAGTACTATTTTCGGGTACAAGTCCTGTGATGGGAAACCTATCTTCATTGTTCTTCTCTACATTCTATCTTCATGATCTACCCTTCTAACCATTGTTTGTAAGATTTTTCATTCACAGCCCCTCATTTTTGATGAAGTTATATGCTATAATATCATAATGTTATGATTTATGAATATTATTTATCTGTTTATTCGTTTTATATTTTTAGTTAGACAAATTTAAAATTGTTACATAATTAATAATTAAAACAAAATTATTAATTAATATTTTATTTAATTAATATTATAATTTATAACATTATTAATTTAATAATTTGTTAAATAAAGTATCAATTAAATTGTTAATATAATTAGTAATTCATTGAATAAATAAATCAGTTATTAAATATACTAACAATAATAATGAACAGTTATAAATTATTCCTTCTAGTTTTATATATATATATATTTATGTTGTTAAATTCCAATATACAGATATTTTTATGTAGTAAGTGTAAAATATTATTGTATTTTCAAAAATATTAATTTTAATGAATAAATATATATATATATCTATTTATATAAAATCCAAGTCTCTGTGTGTCTCTCACGATTCCGGTAGAACCGCCTCATTGAAATGAGCAATTGTTGAAAAATACTAATGCAGGGTTACCACAGTAGCGCCCAATGTTAGCCAACTTGGCGATAGCTGGCTAATTTGGTGAAATTCCCATTTAAAACCATTATTCTTTCATAAAAGAGGTCACTGAAATTTAATTTAAACTCCGCTCTTTTAAAATATTTTTTCAAAATCTATGGGTGAGAATTTAAAGTACATCTTTACATCTTCCTCCCGATGCTACTAATAAAATAACCGCCAATAGACGATGCTGTACTGTGTGACCTCCTAACTGCGCAATTTTAAAGTGCTTTAGGTACTTTTCCAGTATAGCTGCCTTGGCGAAAAAGGAAATTTGGCAACATATTTTCCGGGAACCTATCCATTGTTTCATTTTATATACATACGCATTTTTTTTCGATATTAATACGATTTATTTAACATTAAAAAGCCGTTTCTCCAATTTTTTACAGAAACAGATGTAATTTGTACATAAAAAACATCAATAATATACATATAAAATAAATATATAACACAAACAAAAACGCTCATCAAGTTTGTTTTCATAGCTGTTTATAGTGCTGTCCTCTAAAAAAAACCCACAGGAAAATGTATCCTAAAAAAAACCCACCCTAGAACTTAATAAAAAAAATCACAGAAGTCAAAATTTCTTTTTGTCCTGTTTCTATATGTCATTTACAATAATAAAAGCATTTAAAATTACTTAGTTTTTTAAAAAATAAGCAAAAAATTACATTTATAATTTTTCATTTGTAAATCCTTCAATTTACAATTATTAAAATATTATTATTTTTTTTTCTTTTTTTTTTTTGCAGAATTGTGTTTTAAAACTAATTAATAATGAAAGAAAAACTTTGCTGTTTAATATTTTGATTTCTAGAAGTGTTTTTACATGTGGGTTATTATTAGAAAAAAGTGGGTTTTTTTCAAAGTCTTGTTTAATTGGCTGCCATTTTGTAATATATTGATAGAAAAAAAAAATACTATACATTAAAATCTTAGTCAGGACAGGCTGTGAAAATGTAGCTACTTCAAATTGTTTTGTATTTTTTATTAAATTTTATATAGTGAGAAATTAAAAAAGTGGGTTTTTTTTAGAGGACAGCACAGTATATGATTTGACAAAAAGTCTCGATACTTTTCCGTTATATGGACACGATGCCAAAATGTATGCTAATGTGCCAATTATTTCAAAATGCTAAAAGATATTTGTAATTTTATGCCAGCAGTTTAATATGAGTTTTATTTTATTACTTTATTTTATAACAGTTATTTGTTCACTTATTTTAAGTATATATTTGTGATTTAATGAAATAGTTCGTAAAAGTCTGTAATTTTCAAATGTTATATTTTTCAAATGCTCACTTTACTATCGACAATGTTTTTTCTTTTATTTTTCAAATGTTTCAATTCCCGTGATTTTCATTTTGCGCCAACTATTACGCTTGGCAACAATGGTGTCAGTATAATGGAAAAGTACCCAAATCTCACTTTCTGATGCCCGAATTACACCAAGCTTTTTTTAAAAAATGCCAAAGCCCCTACAGTGGAAAAGTGCCAAACTGTCTATTATTTAGCGCTATCTGTGTCATAGTTTGTATTATATGCAAGGGGGGGGGGGGAGGAGCGAAGTGTTTAAACATTAAATATTAACGTTTCGGCACAGATGTCATATACGCCCCATATTGGCGCGATATTTTTCTTACGCCAATGTCATATACACAACGGGTACTTAACTGGCGCCAAAGTGTCGTTATTTTGCTTGATATGGTAAGCCGGATGTTGTTGTTTATGCTGTTGATGTTTTCGCCAAATTGGCGTCGGAAAAAAATCGCGCCAATATGGGTCGTATATGACATCTGTGCCAAAATGTATATAAAGCAGTATAAGACTAAAAATTAAGAATAAAATAAATGCAAAACGAGACTAAACAAGAAAGAAAAATCATGCGTTAAGCATAAAATATGAAACACTTTCCAACACATCCTGAATGCTTTAACAAAACTTCGTTATTTAAGGAAATAAGGTAAATAAGATAACTAAGTAAACATTTTAGAAAACACATAAAAAATTTTAAAAATTGATTTCAGCAGTTACCGTCCTTAGCCAATAGTGCTGTTATTACATGCCACTATTTAGCTAAAATTTAATTTAAACAACTCTTAAAACTACTGAAATCACATTTCCAGCTATTATCATCCATAGACGGTTATGTATCCAATTCTTTGCGTGACCCTGTATATCATTTTATCTATTTTCTACAAACATTTCTTAGTAAACTAAATGCAGTTCAGCGTAAAAATGCATAACTACTTTAAAAACCACCTTTAAGCAATTTACTCTCATATTCAGTAACCCTTACGAATTCTTTTGTGTAGCCCTGCATATGAACCTGCATTTAACACACAGTATAGTATGCATAAATGTAGTGAAACATAAAAGCACATATCATAATTAAAAATGCATTTCCAGCAATCATCGCTTATGTACAATTCTTCGGAGAAAAGTTTCTTGGCGAGAAAGAAGTTTGCCAACGTATTTTCTGACAACCTACTTACTGCTTCATACTCACAAGCAAATTTTTATATATGTATACAATTTATTTAGGTACAGATGTCATATTTTGGCGCGATTTTTTTCGGTTGCCAATTTGGCGAAAACATCAACAGCATAAACAACATAATCCGGGTTACCACATCAAGCAAAATAACGACACTTTGGCGCAAGTTAAGTATGTGTTGCCTATATGATATTGGCGACAGAAAAAAATCGCGCCAATATGGGGCGAATATGACATCTGTTCCTTTATTTAATATATAAAAAGCTATTTACCCATTTTTATAAAGAAACGGAAGTAATTTTTGCACAGATGTCATATACGCATCGGTGTTGGAGTGATTTTTCTCTGACGCTAATTTGGGTTCCAGTTCTTTCGAATACCAGTTATATATTTTTTAATTATTTGCTATCATTTTGAAAAGGAAATAACTATACATAAATAAAAGTTTGATTAATAACTGTAGAACAAAACAGTTTATATAATAATAAAAAAAAAGTAAATAAACAATTTATTAATAAATAAAAAACAACAGCCGGGTTACCATAGCAGGCAAAATAACACCATTTTAACGCCAATTAGGGATCCCGGTGCATATCTGAAATCTGTGCCGTAATTTGTATATAAAAAAATATTATATATATTTAAAAACGATTTTTCTATGTATATAAGTGCATATATAAACGAAAACAAAAGTTCATTAGATTTGTTTTCACAGCTGTTTATATATTTTGGCAACACATCTCATTTTCTAATGCCCGAATTGCGCCAAGCTTTTTTTTTTAAATGTGCTATAATAGAAACGTACCTAAATAAATAATGGTACTTTTCGGTTAGCCGGGCGCCAGTGTTATATTTACATACATATATACATATATATGCACATATATGTACATATATATATGTACACACACACACATAAATATAGGCATACATATGTATATATGTGTGTACATATATGTGTATATATATGTATGTAAATATAACACTGGCTCCCGGCTAATCGAAAAGTACCTAAATAATTAATAGAAATAACCAATTATACAAACTAAAACTTTTTATGGCACAGATGTCATATTCGCCCCATATTGGCGCGATTTTTTTGGATTGCCAATTTGGCGAAAGCATCAACTGCATAAACAACATAATCCGGTTACCATATCAAGCAAAATAACGACACTTTGGCGCCAGTTAAGTATCCGTTGTGTATATGACATTGGCATCAGAAAAAAATCGCGCCAATATGGGGCGAATATGACATCTGTGTCCTTTTTATTTCGAGATCAAAGCATTGTTTTTAATTTCGATTAAAAATACATGTATCCTTGGATAACTTCAGTTGAAATATTTCATTCCATAAAACTAAACAAAAACAAGTGATTCATTCATCGTGAAATGTAAAAAATATTAAATCATTGAGGTAATCATTCACAAAGTAAGTTCTCCAACAATCAATGGACAATATTCTTATGACGTCATAGTAGGTAAAATGGTGGCGGTATCTTTTGTTTATGGTTTGAATTCACAAAGATTTAATTTTGCAATGTCTCTTAGTTACATTATTTTATTGTATATTTATGAGCTCAGAACAAAAGCATATTTTTTCAATATTTAGTTATTAAAGACGGAAAAAAATTATAAATGCATGATTTGAAAAAATTAAATAATTTTCTTTCTTAATATTAAAAAATAACATCGGGAAGTAACAGCGGGTTTAAATTAAATAAGTTTAACTGTTTAATTCTGTTGTAATATTCAAAATAACTTTATTTATTAGATTTCGGTAAATAACATCAGGGCCCGATTAAAATTTGAAGTTAGAGGAATTACAATGTCATTTCAGGATCTTTATTTTGGAGAAGCTTTTCTAAATTCCACATATACATGGAAACTCTTCAGTGTTACAAATATTATTCCTAGGACTGACATGACATGAGAACAGCCTGCAATTTTACACAAGTTTTTGAAAACTACTTTTTATCAGAAATTTTATTAAAAACTGGTTACTTTTTTGGGTACTTTTCGGTTAGCCGGGCGCCAGTGTTTTATATACATATTTATATACATACATATATTTACATATACAAATATTGTATATATACACACATATATATATGTAAATATATATGTATATTTACATATATGTATGTATATAAATATGTATATAAAACACTGGCGCCCGGGCTAACCGAAAAGTACCCTTTTTTGTTATAGTGTCCCACACTATTAGGATTATGACAAGTTGCAGCCAATGTCGTAACAAAGATCGTGAAGCACACACATATAATACCATATAACACCATTTCATGAAATCGTATACAATAATTTAATTGTTTTTACCTTACTTCAAGTGTGTAATTTATTTATTTTTAAGAATTAACAATCCAAATTGTCCAATACATGAATTTAAAAAAATGTAAACAAAGATTGAATAGACATGGCCGCAAAAAGCCTCAAATGTGCACAAAACTGAGAACCAAACTGTGCAGATTAGAGGTCTTCTACTGCACACAGTTTTTCATAAATGTGTTTCGTTCTTAAAATGGGTTATTTTCATCTATCACTACGGAACAAGCGAGGAAACTCATATTCTTGCATATGAGTTGTATATATCTTTATATCTAAATTTCCGTCATTTTTGACGGGCTACCTTTCTAGTATACATATAAATAGCTTATAAGTGATAGGAGTTTTAAACATTAATTTACTTGACAGTATTGCATTTTCAATAAAAAACTACAGAGCAACTGACAATAAATTAATAAAGATTTTTATATATGAATGATGCTACTTAAATTTAAAAGATTAAAATTAAAAAAATATATATATTTCTTTATTTAATATTTATGTGTTATTAAAGTTCTAACATAAAAATATATTTAATGTAAGTTTAGGAGATGTTATTATTGAATTATAATAATCTAGCTGTTACCCATGACTGCGTTTACATAACATTTAAAGAAGAAGAAATTCATCAATTGCAAAAAATTTCGATAATTAAAAGCATATATAATTAAAACATTTTATCACACTTTATAGTAGAAACGCTTCTGATTATCCCAATTTGCTTATATATATAGGATTATTTAAATTTTTTTAGTGAGCATGAAATTTCATTCACCTTTTCTAAGATTAAATGAGGAATAAATTTACATCTCTGTTATTCTATTTTATTCTTTATACTTATTCTATTTTATATTTATTCCGTTCAAGGATATTGATTTAATTTATGTTTTCGAGACAAATAATATTATTTAATGAAATATATTAGTAAATATTTTCAAAGCAAAGTGGTTATTAACAGGTTACTTCAGACGTGACTTTGATAGGATTAGAATAATAGAAAAATCAACATGCAACATTCTGTTTATACTCCAAAGCATCACATCTTGGAAGGAAAAAAAGATAAATAGTATTAAAAAAAATAATAATCAAACGTGGTGAAGCATCAAAGTTCAAAAATAAATAGCAAGAGTACGAGAAATATCTTTAACTTTCAAATATTTATTACATTTTAATTTATAGGTACCACACTTTTATCAGCTGTAGATCTACCAATAATATCAAAATGTTTATCATGCTCTGAAGACTCTTGAGACTCTTTTCATATCTATTGTTGTGCTGTAATTTTGGCTTATGAAAGCTTTGAAATTTGCAGGAATATGCTCCAATGGGGGACAAAGATTGTGTTTCAGAGAGATTTTTAACTACAGATTTAGATATTTCAAAAACAAAAGAAAATTTCCCTCCTTCCTTTGCACTTTTCGATAATCACAGTGCCTTTAAAAATTTGAGGGATGTGTTGTGAAAGGTGAATTTATTGCTTAATTAGTGGTTTTGGCTCTTGTTTACACGTAAATGTCACATGTAAAGTCTAATCTCAAATTAAAATTATTTTCTAAACTTTTTAAAGTCGACTTTCCTGTATCATTTATTAAATTTTGATTGAAACCAGTGTTCTGAGAGATTGTACGGTAAAAGGGAGTAAAGTTAAACTTATGTATTTGCAGATTGTTACATTCTGTGCAAATCATGCCATTTTGTATAACTGCTATAAAATGATATTTTCTGAAAGAAAAGCAGCTAATGATTTAAAATATGACGACGCTTTCACAAGGTTAGTTTTTCCTACGGAATGATACTTGTCGAAATAAAAAAATATATACATTCTTTCACTTCATGAATCATTTAAAACTATGCATTTTAATTTATTTAAAACATGAAATCAATTAATGAAATCCAATATTATTGTACATTTAGCAGGGCTGGCTTTTTGCCAGCAGAAATGGGTTTCTGCCGTGCCAGTGGCAGAAAGTGGTTATAACCGGCAGAAATTGGCAACAACTGGCATAAACATATTTCATACATAATCTGAGATTTTTTTTTTAGTAGTATTAAATTCCTTAAGTACATTTTTTTCAGTATAAATAACAAATGAAATATTGTGGGTAGTTTTAATTAAAAAATACATTTGTATTAGAAAAAATGAGTTATATAACAGATAAAATTTTTGTTATAATATGATTGTATAATTTTATATGTAAACAATTATTAGAGTATTTTAAAATTTCAGTTTAAAAATCAAATAGAAAACTATATCCAATACTTATTTTAAATTAAACAATGAAAAGAAAAGAAAAATAATCAATACTTACACAGAATACCTTTCTGTAATTTAACATAATAATAACTCAGTAAAAAAAATATCTCTCATAGAAATGTTACAGTTATATGTGGATCTAGTAAGTGCATGGATTAAAAAAAATATTTCATTTAAATACAGTATTCAAAGGAACAAATCTGACTTTTTTTTTCTTCAATTTAAGACAGTTAGTTGAAAATATTCCAACCAAATTTTGCACTTATAACACAAACAAATACAAAGGTTCAAATAAGATTTAATACAGTAATAACCGACTACTATATGCTACCTTAATTACTTCATTCTAAGTATATGGGATCGAAATTGACATATGAACATAAAGAAAAGGCAAGGAAATTGCTTTCTGATATTAATCCCAATTTTGTGCCATATATGATATCCTTTGAAGCAAAATTGACTCCTGTCCCAGAAACACATTTCTCGAAGGAAGCCCTAGAAAATGTCTTGCCTTCTGTGTGGTGGTCGTCTTTAAAAACGAAAACTGGTGAAAACGAGGATTTTTCAAATTTTGCATCCTCAATATTGACATTGCCAGCAAGCATGGGCGTAATCTGGCGGGGGCAAGGGGGGGCATATGCCCCCCAGTTTTTTAAGAGCAGGGGCAAGACATGTATTTTGCCCCTCCAGTTTTTTGTCTTGTTTTCAAATTTCTGTATTTCCTTTTTCGCTTTTTTTTAATCCCTTTAGTTTAATAATTTATATTACTATCTTGGGTTTGAACTAGAATTGGATACAGCAAAATCAAAACAGCCAGAATTAATGTTTTCACGTTGACATAAGTAATTTTTCTTATGTCTTTACAAAACCTTCTGCTATAATAACAGTTCAAGAGAATTTTTTTCCGTCTCCCTTTTTTTCCTTTTTGTACAAAGTACAAAACTTATTTTCCTCTTCATTTCCAGGGATGTTTTTTTTTTTTTTGGTTGGGGGGGGCACGTGTGGGAAGAGGAGGGAATAGATATCATGATTACTGTGTCTTGACTCTGACCATTGTCCTTTTTCGTAAGATAATATAAGCACAAAACAAGAACTTCCTAGCTCCTCAGGTCTCTCGACTATAGTGACGCTCCTTGAATATACTCGTAGCGTCAGTCCAGTACTGGTGAGCTGAAGAAATTCTCATGGCGTCTGGATATACAGATGCATACACATTCCGTTCTCTCGCGTACATCAGGGACTAGAGTCTTGCACATGTCGCGTTGTACCCGGTTGTACCGTTGGGCGTAATCTGGTGAGGGCAAGTGGGGATCACATACCGCCTAGTTTTTCAGGAACAGGGCAAATGCCTTTTGCCCCTACAGTTTTTGCATCGGTTTGTAGTTAAAGCCCAGCTTTGTATTTCAATTTTTTTTTTTAATTTAACCATTTATATGCTATTTTGCGCACGAACTGGCATAAGCATTGGATAATTCAAAATAACCAGAATTAACGTCTTCACGTTCATAGAAGTAATTTCTGATGCAGTAGCCAAAGCTCAAGTAAGAATATTTCCTCTGCTCTATTTTTCAGAAAAGCGGAACCATTTTTCCTTTTTTATTTTCATAGAACTATTTAAATGCACATGTGGGACAGATTTCTTGATTACTATCTTTTGATTCTGACTATTGTCATTAGAGTTTCCTTCATCTGACGAAACCCTATTCGTCTCACTCGTCTGCCTGTCCGGCTGTCACAGCACAGTGCTCGTAACTATATATGTTGGAGACTTGAAATTTTGCATACTTATAGCTGAAGACCTCACATCAAAAGACAAATCGTAAAAATTTGAAAAACTAGTAATTAATGGACGTTGTTAATTAAAAAAAACCCAATTACAAGATCTGAAAGGCATTCATGATTCAACAAAAGCATAGATTTTTTTTTATCAAATTATAAAAACTATCTCTTCCATCGATTAAAACCAGGTGTCATTTTAACGGCAGATAAAGACTACACTGTAAAAAAAATACTGCCAGTTTTCCGGTAGGAATCGTAAAAATAATTGCCCTTATCGTACCGGAATAATTTCCAACCCAGCTCAGAATAAAATCCGTAAAATACCGTTTCACTGACTATTTCCTTATTTTTACGGATTTTATTCCGAGCTGGGTCGGAAATTATTCCGGTACGATAAGGGCAACTATTTTTCTGATTCCTACCGGAAAACTGGCAGTATTTTTTTACAGTGTAGCGATTGCTTTAAGGCGCTTTTATTTCTTTTCTACTCATCCCAGAAATTCGAAATTAGTACCACAAGACGGGGAAAAAAACCAGTTTTCAGAAATTCTAAAAATTATCTTGATCGTACCATAAAAACTTTGAAATTCTTTAAAAATCGAGAAAAAAATCTTTTATTTTCCTTCATTTGTGAAGGCGACAGATGTCTGATGAATTGAATTGTCGGCGATAACCAGAGAATATAAAACAGGTGCGGTCTTGCGGTCAGAAACAGACTCAGAATTCAGAATTTTTATGTAAGACCAAATTTAAATATCGATTTTCGAGCTATGATTTTTATGCCATCCGACGTAAAATTTCATTCTCTTTCAGAATATGTCTTTATTTTTTAATTTCGACAATCAGAAGCGAAGATAATTAATTTTTTGGTAATTAAAACCAGAATTGAATTTTTTGCACGGCAGGCCAAGTGACACGGAAAGAAAAAGAGTTACATTTTTACCCGGTTGCAGAAAGTGCGTGACGTGCGTCGCAGATTTATTTTGGACCTTGCAGATAAATTTGCCAACTTGAAAAAAAAAGGATTTCCTTAAAGAGAATTAAAAAAAAAATAAGTACGAAAATTCTGACAAAAAATATCGTGAATTCGACAAATGGTCGCATAAAAATCGGTAATTTATAGCCAAAGGGTCGCTGCAAAAACGCAGATTTCGCCAAAAGATCCTGGACATAAACATGAATTCCGTCCTAGGGTTGTGGAAAAAATACAAATTTCTGTTACATTATCGCGGAAAAACGTGAATTTAGTCAAAGGATCGCGGAAAGAACCTGAATTTAGTCAAACGATTTTGGGGAAAATGCATATTTAGTCAAACGATCGCAAAAAAAAATGCAAATTTATGTCAAAGGATTGCGGAAAAAAACGCGGAATTTCGTTAAAAGATCCCAAAAACCGTAAATTTCTGCCAAAAGATCGCTGTTTAAACTTGAATTTTATCCAAAAATGCCAGAAAAACACGAATTTCGTTCCATGGGCGCGGGGAAAAAAGCAAATTTCTATCACAAAATCGCAGAAAAGGCTTGAATTTCGTCAAAGGATCGAGGAAAAAACACGAATATAGTCAAACGATCGCGATAAAGAAAAGCAAATTTAGTCAAACAATCGCGAAAAAAACGCAAATTTCTGCCAAAGGATCGCTGTAAAAGCGCGAATTTCGTCAAAAGATCTCGGGAAAAACGTGAATTTTGTCCAGGGGTGCGCAAAAAACGCAAATTTCTGTCACAGGTTCGCGGAAAAAACACGAATTCCATCAAATGATCGTGGAAAACGCGAAATTTCATCATAAGATCGCGAAAAATGCAATTTTCTGCCAAAGGATCGCGGTAAAAGCTCAAATTTCGTCAAAAGGACGCCTGATGGATGTACAGAATTCCTAAATTTTAACTTAGTTTATTCCTGACTCCTGCTCTTGTAATGATAAATTCTTATCATTAAATTAATTTTTTTTTTTTTCCCTTTCAGTTAAAGAAAAAAATAAAGCTCTGTTCTCTTAATATATCTCTTATTATAATACAATGAAAGATCTGATAAGATTATTTCTGTGAAATAGATAATCAATGTGGTCACTATTTTCCTTATGTGTATATTCTATGCTATTTTTATGCACGTATCTAAAAGTGTGCTGGAATAGTATTTGTTCTCGAGTATATGAACCATGTTACATATTCATTATTATTTAATTCTTCATAAAATATTAATTTTTGCTATTTATTTATTTAGGTTAATATTATAGTTGGAATATAGTTCTATTTATTTTTTAGTATTAATCAGTAAGAACCCTATTTATTTTAACACTTATAATGTTTGTACATAATCGCATTATAGATTTTTTTAACTATTGATTTTACAAATTTGGTTCTTTCGCATCCAGATGTTATTTCGTACGCTGATTCGTAAAATCTAAATAAAAAAAAAAATCTGACTACAACTTTCCGGTTTATGAAAAAATCGATTTTTAAACATAAAAGGGATGCTTTTTCGTACAGACAATTAACGGGAATTTGTTAAAATTAGGAAAACTAAAGAACCGATCGATTTTAAACTTTGACATAGTTCATAACACATAATAAGAATTTTATGAATTTAAGGTGAGCTGAATTTGTGTGTGTGTTGGGGGGCGTGGGGGCAAACAAGGGCTCCGTGAAAAAAATGGCTAATCTGATTTTTTTTTAAAAACTTTACGCATTTGGTTACGTTTATTTATTAATTGCATGCATTATCATTTAGCTTTTATTACCGTTTATTTGTCAGCTCCCAGACTATCAAAGTTTGATAGCTAATGTGCCCGCATGTTCTGTATATACGTATGTATATATGTAACGCGATAATTTTTGATAGAAATATCCGTTTTGTTTTAAACTTTGTATAATATATAAAAAACTGAAATATGGGAGTGGATAATTTTCAGGGGGACGCATTCCTAAATATAATAGTGCTGCCATTTATGCAAGGAATTATTAATTTTCTATTAACAATTTTGGTTTGTTAATTTAAGGATAAAGTGTTTTGAAAGAGATATTAAACGAAATCCTCTGCATATCACACTTGCCCACTTGTTTTCTTTAGGATAAAATAATACATAATTGATGATTTTTTTTTTTAGGGTTTTCTGGCTGGTTTTCTCCTTACGTCCGGAAATTCGGTTCAAAATTCCAATTGATGGTATTCTCTGAAAGATCATTTACGTTTACCAAATAATGGAAAACTTATTTCGATTACATAGTTTCTGAATAACAACACCTGCCTATTCCATGCTTTTCCGAACAAAAATAAATGAAAACTTGTGTCATAAAGTTGACCCTTTGGATTTGAGACCAGCCTTAAGTACAATTGAAGAATATGGTAAAAAGGGAAATATGCTTTAGATAAATCGAAGCAGAAAACTTGACATTTTTTTCTTCATTCTTCCATCAAAATACTATAAATTACATAAAATTTTGTATTTAATATTTTGAAAGTAAAAACAATATATAAAAATACTGAATATTTTTATTTCGGTCTTTAAGGGGAGCCCACTTAGAAAATGTGAAAAATTGAAAACATTCGAATTAAAATAAACATTAAAATCAGTGTTTAATTTAAATTTTTGTATTGCTAAATTATCTGGATTCATCTTAAACCAGAATGAATGGGATCGTATCAAAAGTGTTTTTCGCTAAGAATGGCGGTTGACTTTCAAAATGTTTCTCTGATAACGGGTTCTGAACTCCCCAATTAATTACTTTTTTCACACTACATTTGAGGTTGTTTCAGAGCTTTGATAGTCAAGAACGAAAAGAGTGGGAAAAACGAGTTATCTGGAATTTCCCTGGAAATTAGTGGACTATAACAGTTTACCGCCAGTTGAAAAAAAATGAACTATTAATGTTACTAGATTTAAACAGCTCTAAAATCTAACCGATGATTAAGATGTGGCATACGAATTATTTTTTCAATCAATCCCTTTCAAATTTCTCCTGTATGCTAATTTTGTTTTTTCCTCTTAATAAATGTGTATCAGTATGAAAAAGAAGAAATAATTATCAAATGAATTATTAAGGGGAAATGTCAAAAAAGCTCGCCCAATTTGAGGACAATTTATACTAATAAAAGAAAGTTTCGCTTTGTGTGTGTGTGTCTGTGTATGCGATGGCTAGCAAAATCTAGCGTTAGTACGAAGCTGACAATTTTTATGAAAGTAGCCCAAAGTCTCTTCTGAGACTTCAGAATTTTAAAATTCTAATAATTAGTTGAGTTATTAATTAAAATTCACAAATCACTCTCATTAATAACTCATCTCGGCCCTTGCGAAAGGGAAAAAGTGGTGGCGCACGCGCAGAAGCCTTATTTATGCATCGGGAGAAAATGAAGTTCGAAAAGAAGGAATTTCAGGAGTATTTTGTCATTATTTATTAACTTACATCAGTCAAACTGCTTAGTTAAGTTAAAAACGGATGACATGTTCTATAAGATCGTACTCTTATGTCTCAAATGCCGCAATCAATTAAAAAAAATATCACAGTTAATCCTTCGAATTTTTTTTTCCAAAAAGGCTCGTTTTTTCCGTGAAGCGTTTTTCTGTCCTGTTGCAGCGCCCCTCGAGGACGCAATTTTAGAGGTACCGACAAATTAAAAATGTGCTCTCAAAGCTAAAACCTTCTAATAGATGGTTTTTAAAAAATATGAATTTTAACCTTTTCAAATACACTGGCGAACTCAGGTCACTTCGCGTTTTATGGAGACTATATTTTTTTAACCCTAAAAGTAAAAAAACGTCCATGCTTTAACACACTTTACCTTTTACTTTACACACCATACTTTTTTTTCTGTTTAGAGCATCTCTATAGGCCAGATTTACATAACCTACAAAATTTTTGAAACGTTCGGACGGGTATAAAATATTTTTTACACGATAAAATATGTGAAAAATTCGATGGAAATAAACAATCTGAGTGTTTCGTCCCTTCAGGGCACAATTTTAGAGGTACCGACAAAACCAAAAATATTCTTAAAGGTGAAACATTCTTCTAATCGATGTTATAATCGGCTTTTAAAAATAAGGATTTTAACCCTGTCAAATATACCGGCACGGAGGTTACGTCGCGCCTCACGGTGACGATATTTTTTCTATGCTAAAAGTAACTATACGTGCGTATTTTAACAGAAACTTTTTAGAGCATTTCGATAGACCAGATTTACGTCACCTGCAAAAATTTCGAAATGTTCAGACGAGTATAAATATTTTTATAAACTAAAATATATGAAAATATCTATGAAATCAGTAAAAACCTGGGTGTTTCTGCGCGGTAAAAAAAAAGACGTCTTAATTATGTATATGTGTGTGGTGATAGGGAGGGAGGGTATAAATATTTTTTTAAAAATGGCCTTAAAATTTTTGCCCCCCCCAGTCTTAGAGCCCAAGTTACGCCTATGCCAGCAAGTAATGACTGTCTTGAAAGAATATTTTCGAACTTTTTTTTTTTTTCAGAACAAATTAAGAAACAGTCTGTTTTCAGAAAGATTAGCAAAATTTGTCCTGTGCTATGGAATGTTCTGTGGAAAAAGTAATAATAGTATATTTGAGTGGCAATTTTGTTCTTTCAATATTGTAAAATAATTGTACAAGATAGTTCATTAACTTTTTTTTTTCTGTTATTTATTGTGCTTCAATTATTTACTTATATGTTTTCACAAGAATCATAATCTTTAAGTTATTGCATTGCATTATTTATTTAAAAATACTCTGAAAAACACATTTGTTAAAATATCAGAATTTTTTGTAAATTTCTTTTTTTTACTTTTAAATAGAAATTCAACTCTAAACAATAATATTAGTAGTTAAACTTGTACAACATCAGACTACCATTATGAAAATTTCTGTTTTTCAAGTGAAAGAAAATTAGTATTATATAAACAAAGAACAAAGTATATTTATATGATCATTTTGAAACTTTTTTGCAACTTTGAATAACATTCATAATCTTTTGTTTTAAATTTTAACTTAATTGTTTACATATCAAGTACATATGTGATTGTGTGAATTATGAATCATTGCAAATTAAAGTTCTTATTAATATTATTTCTTAGTTTTTGCCACTTACTGGCAGAAACTAGTTTCTGCCATGCCGGTTTTAACCGGTTACAACCGCTGGTTTTAACCACTCTGGCAGAAACTTGCCAGCCCTGACATTTAGAAAAACACTGAAACATTATTTTTATTAAATATACTAAATTTCAAGTAAGAAAATGAATTTAAAATGTAAGCTAAAATTTCATTTTGAACAGGGTTTGTTGATTTAAATCGGCTTGATTTAAATCAACTGATTTAAAAAAAAAAATCATTGATTTAAATAAACTTATTTTTTTTTTCACACTTAGCTCAAGAAGTTTTGTAATAACCATTATGTTTTGTCAAAATATATTGTAAATTTAAGGAGGGAGGGAGACTGATAAATCAAAATCCATGCTTTTTGAGTTTTATTTAAATCAAATATCACACATTAAAATAAAAATCCTTGTTTAAAAATAGAGAATATCAGCTAAATAATGTTAAAAGAGTAATGTGTATAGTAATCTTAATGAATATATTTACTTGTTAAAAAGTATCTAAATTTATGTGACTTTTTTTAAATACAGAAACATGGAGACTTTCTGTGAGGATATAAAAACATTACAATAATTAATTATATGTCATTAAAAATTATTTATATTGATATTTATCAAGAGATCTCATTATGTCCTCATGCATATGTAAATAACAAATTGTTCAATTTCAATGTTGTTTATGCATGGAAAGATTTGGAACATAAAAATAATGATTTCACAGTTAATAGCAGTCTGAAATAGGTTTGTATATATATTTTAAAATATAATTTCAACTTTAATTACTTAAATGCAAGGTAATTAATAACTAAAATTTTTAAAGTCCACAAAATTAATTTATTTCCAACTTTATTATTATTATTTTTTTAAAATCACAAATGCTGCTTCAAAATAAAATCCCATTTTAAATTATAATACAGTAGAATCCCTTAAATCCGCGACCCTAAAATCAGCGAACGCCTAAAATCCATGTATTTTTTCGGATGTAAACAATGAAATTTACAGTTAAGTTGCAGGAACAAAATTCAAGATGGCGCCGAAATTAGCGACTACCGCAATGTTTTTTTTACTAATTTTTTTGCTAATCATTCTCTTTTGATTATTACAGCTGATTTATTACTAAATAAATTTACATTACTTTTGATTTTGATATAAATGAGTATATCTATATGATGACGTATCGATCTTACGATCGCTTTACTACTAGGTGGCAGCATTGGACTTTTGGAATCGAATTGAATCGATTTCATTGATAATAATTTAATATTTTCCTAAATTTTTATTTTACATAATTATTTTAATAATTACTTACATTTAAACCAATAAATTATTTTAATATTTTACTTATTTTAATGTTTCACTTTATTGTAAGCATTCATTATAATTTCCCTTGCTCAACTACCAATCAAATTAATGTTTCAAAAATGTAAAAAATCAATGACCAGAAATCCACAAAATTCTGAAATCCGCACAACCTCTGGTCCCAAGCTGTGCGGATTTGAGGGAGTCTACTTATCTACCCTATATATATAAAATCCTAATGAAACGAATTTATGAAACGAATATATGAAACGGCTGAAATGTGTATCGATTCTTTGAATCGACTGATTAAACAACTGATTATGTTTCACGGCGATTTCTGCTAAAATACGGAATACTTAGCGATGAAATTAACACCAAAAATCCATATTGATCCATAGATCTCAAAACTGGTATTAGAATTTTTAAATTCGAATTAGTTTTCGAAATATTAATTTTTTTCTAATTTTAAATACATTTTTCTAATGATGGCAACTCAAATTTTAATCATAACAGATATTTTTTTTTTCATAATTCAGAAAAGTTTACTACTTTAAATTAATTTGGCGACCAGTTTGGCCTCCTTTAAATCTATGCTAAGAACAATGCTTTTTTTGTATTTCGTTATCATTTTATTTAATACAAAACTTTCATTTAAAACTGAAACATTTAAATTGATGGCTTTCACTTCTTTCTTTTTTTATAAAAACAAAACGAAAAGAAAAATATTAGGCACAGATGTCATATACGCACTGGGGTACCTAATTGCTGCAAAAATGGCATTATTTTGATTGATATGGCTATTGTCGTTTATTTAATAAAAAATGTTTATTTACATTTATTTTTTTTAATTTATATAAATTATTTTGTTCAATAGTTATTAATTATTTTTTTTGCTATTTCCTTTTGAAAATAAAGAAAATAATTAAAAAATACGGTACAATGTAGTTATTCCGTCAACCAATTTCGCAAATTATATAAATCACCAAACCACTCGCCAAATTGTACAGATTGACAAAATTTTTATTTTAAATGACGAAAGAACAAATAAATTAATATAACATTAATAAATATAAAAATAAAATGTCGAAATAAAAATCAATGACGTAAACATGTGTAACTTGCAAAAAGTCAAGTGAATGTGACATTTTCGATCAACCGTTATTGGCATTTAATCTTATAGTTCGCGATAGATTTTTTGTCGACGGGATAACTAAGTAGTACCAAAAATACATATGTAACTGGAATTCGAAAACAAGGTTTTTGCCAAATTTTCGTAAAAAAAAAATCATGCCAAACATGTATATGACATCTGTCGAAATATTATATTATGTAACAAACCATGACATTTAATTTCAACTTCAAATCAATGTTTTAATTTACCACTCAAACAATAAAAAAAAATGCTAACTGGCGAGTTGAAAAAAAGATATTGGCGAGATTTGCACCCGGCTTTTTTGTTCTTTTGGCACAGATGTCATATACGGCCCCATATTGGCGCAATTTTTTTCTGCCGCCAATGTCATATAAGCAACGGGTACTTAACTGGCACCAAAGTATCGTTATTTTGCTTGATATGGTAAGCCGGATGTTGTTGTTTATGCAGTTGATGTGTTCCCCAAATTGGCGTTGGAAAAAAAATCACGCCAATATGACATTTCTTCCAAACTTTCATATGAAAGGCGAAGGGATCAGACCGTATTTGTTTATGGCATTTGATGACTTGAACTATTATAATATAGATGAAATGATGGGGATAGAATAATATTTGGTGACTTATCATCTGTGCCTGGATAACATTAAAGTATCAAAATGGCACCTAGAGTATAAAAAACGAAGTGTTCTGCCGGGAACTGTTGATGATAGTCACATGATTTAAGCTGTTGTTATAGAGATTGTTTTAAAATATCGGGAGACAAAGACTCTAAATACTTAATTCATTTTATTTTAGCTTCTTTACAAATGTTTAACTGATCTTCTTTGATCAAAAACGAAAACAACGATTGGATGTCTTAACAGCAACTGATTCACCCTTAAATTTTTGCAATCAAAGGGAATTGAATGGAAACCCGTTTACAGGGAGATCTGCACAGCTTTTTTCAGTATAATTTAATTGTCTCTAATATTTTTAAAACCCATCAGATTAGCATGTTTCTTGATTTTCTCCGGTGTCTCAACGGCAGGGTTGTAAAAAACCCGGGTTTTTTGTTAAAAACCCAGCCTGGGCAGGTTTTATTAAAAAACCTGGGTTAAATGGGCAATTTTCCCTGGGATAAATTGGGTTAAAATGCCAAAATGTGGAATATGATTCCACCTTCCTCCCAAATAATAATCTTCAGGTTTGCCACTGTATAAGGAAAACTGGAAAAAGTGAGGGAATTTAAAATTGAATATTAAAAACAAGAAATGGTACTAAATTTTGGTACTTTGCAAAATTTATCTGTTGAAATTTTGAAAATTATCAGAGGAAATTTTTTTGCTTAGGAAAGCGCAAGAAATTTGATTGCTGAAATATGTGGCAATTCTGATCTCAAATACAATCTTTGTGAACACTTCATAGTCTAATAGATGGGAATGACTTCAGTCTTAACAAAGATCTCAATATTTTTCTCTGTTCTTAAAATACATATATACTATATATGATCCCTTTAATTTAAATAGCAAACAAATTTTAAATTGCAAAGCTATCAATTGTGTGTTATTTAATAATAAAATATAACTTAAAAGAAAACTTGCTCCTTTGAAATTATCATAAGATTAGCAAATGTTGATAAAAAATATCTTACAACAAAATTTTTTCTTATATGTATATACAGGGTGTCCACTCTCTCTCAACGGTGTCCAATGGCTAATTCCTAAACCGTTAGTCATAGACATATAGTTCCAATTACAAAAATGTTTTAATTAGAGGCTAAGAAATATTTTAAAAGCGATTTGGGTCAATAAAAACATTTCTTAAAAAATTACGAAATTTAAGTTTTTATACGGTTCCCGGTCCTATAAGTTATATTTTCTTATTAGACTGACAAGACAGACAAAAAAAGTCCCGTTCATATAACACTAAAATTGACTGAGTTATGAAACTTTAAAAATGCATGACTTATACCACTTTTCCACATCTGAACACAAATGAGTTTGGCCATGCTTTGAGGGGTCATATCTTAAGTGTTTAAAGTATTTGAAGAACTTTTCATGTGTATCTGTGCTTTGAAAAAAATAGTACAAGTGTTATGATTGAGTTAACTTTTATTAAGTTTCAGATTTGCTAAAATTATTGTATTTTAACATATGTTTTATTTTGTAAGGATTTGAAACTATTTCTTTTCATGATTTATTTTAACAAATATGTTATTTTATTTAACTTCAACGATCGTATGTATGTTTTCCCAGTTCAAAATTGTTCTCGAAATTTAACTCACTTTCAAATATCCGATAGATTAAATTTTACATGTATACTGACGTAAATCCAATGACAATCTAATATTATTATGATTTTCAGTGGTTAACATTCATACCTATTTTACAGGATAACACAAAAAATTTCGGATCGATTACTGCCAAGAAGTTTAAGAAAAAGTTTTAGATTAGACAACACAAGACTGCGATGGTTGTGTTTTTTTAAACTTTTATGTGCTTTTTAGCACTGAATCCGAGGATTACCTTAATTTTTAACCATCATCTCGGGATGTTTTGCAAATCATAAATTGTCAAAATTAAAAAATAAAAATCAAATACTATACAATAGAGGAAACGGCTGAGTTTTTTAACTTTTGATAATTGATTTTATGTATAGCATTGAATCTGAAAATGGCCTATCAGATGTAAAACTTTTTTTATTTAATTTTCGTTATCTGATGGTTAAAAATTAAGGTCATTTTTCAGATAGTAAATATAATACTCTTGAAGCTAACTGAAAAGTTTAAATTTATGTTTTAAATTAAAAGCCAAAACGTTTTAAAATTAAAGGGTTCCCTATCTAAAAGTGCAAGTAAATTAGTACAAATATATTTTCTAAGATTCAAAGAAGTGAATAAATAAAACAAAATAACCATAAACAACAAATACATCATTTGTTCCTTTCTAGAAATATATTTTAAAAAACCCGGGCTTTTTATAAAAAACCCAGCCCGGGCGGGCAGCCGGGCAGCTACCCACTACAACCCTGCTCAACGGGGGTTGGCGAGCGTAGCTTGCAGGGGGCAGAGCCCCCTAATTACAGTATATTGTTTAATTTAAGTATTTTTGCAATATTCAAAGGCATTATCCTGATATGGAATAAACTGCATGGATAATGTAAATTCAGATTGCTTTTTCTTATAGTGTTTTAACTGTCCATTTTTCTTTAAATTTTTTCTACACAACAGAAGGATTGTACCATATCAACAGTTGTTAATATTTGTAAAAAATTGCAAGGTCTTACAGAAGAAAATCTCGATTAAACATGCTAGAAGAGTTTTTTAGCTTGTTACAACCAAGCACTGGGAGCACCAAATTTTTTAGCATATCTGTTAGATCCACACTATGCTGGAATTAAATTGAGTGCTGCTGAAAAATCAGAATGTTTACTTTTTGCGAAAGAAAAATATTCACAATCCGTGATGTCTACTTTAATGAAATTTCAAACTAAATCAGAACGTTTTCATCAATTTCTTTTTGACTCTGATATTGTTAATAAAGTAAATCCTATAGATTGGTAGAAATCACTAATTACAAAGAATGATGGTTTTGAAAAAAATATTTTAGGAATGATTTCACAATTATTTACTGCACAAGCTTCTTCAGCATCCGTTGAGAGAATTTTCTCAACATTTGGTTTGGTACACTCTAAACTTCGTAATCGTTTAGGAACTGATAAAGCGGGAAAATTGGTGTTTCTTTTTAAACACTTTAATAACAAACAATAATTTTTTTTAAAACCCATTGAAATTTATTTTATAACGCAAAATCATGATCATCTCTATGTATATTCATTATGCATTCACTGTGTATATGCTCCAAATTTATTAAATATATTTTATATGTATTCCAGAGTATTATATATAATCCAGTACAGTATAGATATTTTGTTTAAAAGATTACAGTATATGTATAAGTATCCAGTTCCAGAATCAAATGTTTAAAATTTCATTCATTGTTTTATATTCTTTCTGGATAAAATTCTTACATTATCTTTTGTATTTTAAGATTTTTAATAAAGAAATTTCATTTTAAAGAACTTTTAGCTTTTAGAAATGATGCATATATGATTTTTATTTTATCAAATGGATAAGCTAAGGTAATTTAGAGGATATTTTATATAATATAGGATATTTGTTAAATTGCAGTTAGTGTAAGTGCTCATAAAACACGACAATTTGTTTTAAATTAACCAAGTGAATGTTTTTTTTTACAAATAAATTTAAATAAGCTTTTCTCACTATTAATTTTAGTGATTTATGACAGTTAATTTACTTTAAAATGTGTAGTTTTAAAATTATATTTTGAATTTTTTTTTAAATAAAAAAAAAAACCCGATTAAAATCGAAAAAATCAGTTTTTTTTTTTTTTTTATAAAAAAAAATCACAAGCCCTGATTTTTAAATAACGCGACTTTTGATGAAAACTTTTATTTCTGAAAAGTATATTGTTAATTTAAGATTTCATTTTAACTTTCGAAGCTGGTGTAATGAAAACGACATTTCTTTGACGAAATTAAAATAAATATATGTTAATGTTTTCATATTAAAATGAATGCTTTCCATGAAAAAATATTACATCATTTTTACCTGATAAAAGTTTTTACTAAAAAGGCCTTTGTGACATGTTTTAAATGCCATCTTTTAAAAATAATTAATTAAAATAGTATATCATTTTTTTAAATTTAATTCGTATGAATAGTGGGCAATAACTATCCACTTAAATATACAAAAGTTATATTTACATCCTTGGTTGTAAATGTCAATATGTTGACAGACGATTTTCTTTTCTGTGGAATAAATTCACTCATGAAACTTCGATGTGTGTAAATATGATTTCAGTTTTGGAAAATTTACTTTAATCATGTTTTTGTACCATTTATACTAATTTAAATTCAATTCTTTTTAGTTTTAATGAGGAAATAGCATCAAAAAATGTATTAAACTATTTTAATTCCCCCTTTTTCCACCAAAATATCTTCTCCAGATAATCATAACGTGAATTTTGGAAGAAAACTCTCATTTGTATGTAACTTGTATTCAAACTTTTTAATCAGTATGGACAGTATTCCTGTGACGTCACAATTGGTAAAATGGTGGTTTTTACAGCTTCAAACCGAAAACGAGAATAGGGTCCATTAGAAAAATTATTTCTGTTATTAGTTTTAATATGACGTCTTATTTATCTATTTTCATTAGTTACTGAAATTTATGCCCCTTGTATTTTTAACAAACACGTAAAATATCCGTTTTATTTGAAGTATGACGTCATATTTTTCCAAGCGAATAACTTTATTAATAATATGATTCGTTTTCCTTCTAATTATGATTCCATTTTTGGCAGAAAACCCCTTATTAACATAACCGATATTCATTCTTTGTGTACAATAAAAAATATCCCATTTTTCATTTCAAATATGACATTTTTTAAAAATTCTTTTTATTTTAATTTTTAATTAATTGTAGAGGAGAAATTATTATGCCAGATTTAGATTTTCTTGGCAACAAGAAAGAATAATGGTTAAATTTATCGCAAATGTCAATTGATTCTGTATGAAAAAGAATGAAATTTTGAATTATTAAGAAAATTATTTGAATAAATTAAATAAAATATAGCCTATGTTTATTTCCGTTTTATAATACACCTATATGCAAAGATACAAAAACATTAATTCATCCGTTTAGACATTGACTTCATTCAAACTTTCGGACACACTTTGACATTTATAATATTATAAGGATGTTCATTTTAATAATAAAAAATAGCTTATATAAATTTAATTATTGAAATTTTCACATTTTCTTTGATCTCAAGTTAGCTGTATATGTATGGAGTTCCGACATTTCACGATTTTGAGCTTAAAGCTGTGTCACTTGTTACACTATCGTTTCCCATGATATGTATTAACTTAAGGTTATTCTGAAATCCAAACTGCTTACTTTCTGATACATTTTTGTTCTCAAATACATGAAAACTAGCAGATTTTCTTATTCAGAAATTTAAACTAATAGTTTCTCTGATCTTTTAGTAACAACAGAAATTCTAGGCATGACAGTGATGGAAAGCGGAAATAACTGCCACAAAGTTCCAATTCATTGAACAAAAAGGGAAAAACTGTTTGATTATAAATGACTTTAATAATGGTGCTTGCAATGTCATAATTTTATATTTAAAATGTCTCAAGTTATTTAAGTCGTTGAGCAGAGGAAAATATTTTTTGGCAAACCACCTTAAATCATTATTAAAATTTTATATAAAACTATAAAATTAATTGGAATACTTGGTTTAGTAGGAAAGAAAATTTCTTTTATTGTAACAAATTACAGAGCCTTTACTATATTCTTAGATTCAAAGGTAACATGTTGCAGAGCCTTTAATACATAGGATGTATAACAATATAAAAAAATAGCAGATTGATGAGTGTTTGCTAACTCCAATAATTATAATGGAAAATTCATTTTTTTTTTTTTTACTTCCATTTTATGGAATGCACCATTTTCACACTTTCATTTTCAAAACTTTAAACAATCAATCAAATCTAGATATTTGACTTAAAGTCTGATGATAACAACAAAGTTGTATTGCAGAAAAAGTAAAAAAAAAAAATATATATATATATTCAGCAAATCTTTTAACTTCACAATTGTCTTCTTTTGCACATTTTCTTTTATTGATCAACCAATGAAGACATCTAATAAAAGAAAAACCTTGTCAAATTTCATTTTTCTCTTTTGAATATCATCCTTAAAGAAGTTCATATAATTGTGACCATCTTCTTAATTTTTTAATTCTATTACTTCTTCCTTTGACAATAATCATTCTTGAATGAAAAAATTAAGTATATTGTAAGCATCAATCACTTTTTATTAAGACTTTCAAAAGTAATTTCCCCACCTTCACAATAAAAAAAATATGGGTTTTTTTTCTGTATCAGTTGTATCTTGGAGGATCAGTTGAAGGTTATTTTTGTCTTTAATCTTAAATAAAGTTGATGGCATTTAACTAAAAGCAGTTTCCTCGAAAACATACATTTTATGAGCCTAGGGTTTTGCTGCCACATTTCTCTAAGTAGCTTTAGATAATTAAAATCTTTACAGCCATTTCTTAATTTATCAATGATTTTTCTCAATAAAACATAATAATCTGCAGTAGAAAGAAAATTCCATATACGACTGATTGTTTCCATAAAAAAAAAAATTTGCCTTGGCCAATCTAAAAAACATTCCAGTATATAGTGATAATGGCTTTGAAATAGTTCCATTTGTTGTGCATTGTCCATTTCAGAAAGTAAAATACACAAAATATCAGAATACTCCTCCTTCAGAAATACTTCAATATGATATGAATATAATTTAACTACAGAACGTACAATATTTATCAAGCATTTTTTCTTTTCCGCAGAAGTTAATTTTTGCAATAAATATTCAGCAGCAACTCCTTTACCAGAAACTGCTGCATATAAAAATGCATACAGATAAGCAGAACACCTATGATTCGATCTTTTTTCAATCATACTTTCCATCTTGGCTACTTCTCCCAGGATATTGTATGTCCAAAAACTCACTAAGTTGTGCTGCAGATTTTCTTCGGTATAGAAATTTTCCTTGTGATCTTTAGGGATTTCATTCCATAGTCCTTGAATATCACTCTCTAAGCAGTAAGTACATGCCAATTGATAGCGTACGGTGATATCTATAGCTTCATTTATAATTAACATTTTTGCCATTTTCTTTTTGTCTACAGTCCCTCTTGGCGTCCAGTAAAACTTATTTGGTAAACCTACATTAAAACAAAGCTTAACATGATGATATTCTATATAGTTTAATATTTGATAGCCAACGGCTTTCACAAAAACTGACATTTTTTCTTTTAAAAGCTCTGGCAGTGGAAGTTGTGGAACTTTTCTTAACATTATGTCTTCTATATTCCACCATTTGTCTCTTAATTCTCTATCATTCAATGAAATACAGAATTTTTTCATGAAATTTCTAATATCGTGCAGGTTCCACAATTTAGTAGCTATTGTCACAAGGGTAATATACTCAAGAGATGGCTTCAGAATGTAACTCATTGTTAACCACACTGAAATGCTCAACACTTCAGAGAAATTCACCAATTCAAGAAAAACTAAATTGCATGATGTTTAACACCATTAGAAATTTTCAGTTATTCTTTGCTATGCCCCAAGTGAGTTTATATTTATATAACAACTAATTTTCAGACGAAAATGAAATAGGTGTGTAAAAGGTCAAAAAGATGATTGGGTTGGTATGCCTATAGCAATGATTATTGTCGTTCTTTCAGAAGTTGTCAAAGGTCTCGTGGCTTGATAGCTGAGAATTAACTTAGCGATAATATTATCCAAAATCTGAAGTATCTCACGAGCGACACCTATAAGAACAAAAAAATATATATACAAGTCAGGAAGAACGCAATAGTCACATTAAAAAAAAGCAATTGTTATTTTGATGATTAAGTTATATGTACAGTAGAACAGCTTTCTTTACCAGTAAATAACAAGTAAATCACATTACAGTAATTTTGTGTAGATAACAAGCAGGTTATCTTATAAAAAACACCAATTATTGCACACTGCGGCTTATCTTCTGGTGCAGGTTATCTATTGACATCCTCATCCCATCGACCATATTTCTCGGAATTTCAATTTTTGAATTGGAACTTATCTAGTGCTACTATTTTTTTTTCATAACAATTTAATAAGCTGCGGCTTATCTGCTGGTGTGGCTTATACAGGGTGATTTTAAAAAAACATTGACAAAATGACATGACAAATCAGGCATACAACAAGGATAAAAAAATCACATAGGAACATAGTGTTGCCAACCACTTATTGAGTCACAAATACAGGGTGTTTCATCCTAACTCAATTTGGGTTGACGCTCATAACTGTCAGAAAACTGAAGTGTATTATAAGGAAACATTTAACAGACATTCTCACCTTTGCTGTAAATGTGATAACACCAAACAAAAGTGGTAGAAGTTTGCAATATCAGTATGCACTGGACGCCAGGGTTCGCAAAAACCCGGGTTTTTATGAAAAAACCCAACCCACATGGGTTTTTTCGGGTTTTTTCATGAAAAACCCGATTTTCCCCGGGGAAAATCGGGTTTTTTCAAAAGTATAATACATGCGTAATTATATTATTGTATACTATATTTTCTACATATTATATACACTATACATAAAAAAATACATTGTTCCCTTATATACAATATAATTGTAATGTTATTTTACAAGTTATAAATTGTATAAATTATATGAATTTAAATTAAATGTCAGTGTTTCTCACAAATTACTGTTAAATATAATAGAAGATATAAAATTGTTCATTTTCTTTAAATCAAATAATGAATAGAATATTAAAATTTAAAACATATAAGTAGGAAGAAAAAAAAAGGGTAAACTAGTCGGATGTGCCAATCCCAAAAGTTTCTTCTATCTCATACATGTTAATAATTCAAAATTAACTGTCACAGTGCCAAAATTAAATGACAATTTATGCCCATCATGAGGATTGTAAAATATAGATTTGTTGAATTGGATGCATTTAACAAGTAGATATAAGTATCACCTGTTGTGCAATTTCAACAAAACCTGATCAGTAACAATTTACGTCAACATCTAACTGAATCTGAAGTTTGATGAAAATCCATGCATTATTAGTTCTTGAGATAAAGCTATTGCAAAAAGTGAGATAAATGCAGTACAACAGCGCCGCGTGGTCGATGTACGCCAAAAACTAATCAGCACCAGTTTATATCAAGATTTAACTGAATCTAAATTTTTATTCAAGTCCGTACATTAGTTCTTGAGATAAGAGTTATTGCTGAAATCGCGAAAAATGCAGCATAGCAGCACTCCCTGTTGGGCGATATGCACCAAAATTCAATAAGCAACAACTTGTAACTGAATCTGAAGTTTTATGAAAATCCGTGCATTAGTTCTTGAGATAAAGCTTGCAAAAATTGAGATAAATGCAGCATAGCAGTGCCACAACAGTGCAGTATACACCAAAAACTAATCAGCACCAGTTTACATCAAGGTCTAACTCAATTTAAAGTTTTGTGAAATTCTGTGCATTAGTTCTTGAGATAGAGCATCCACAAAATTTTTTTCACATACAGTCATTTTCTAAAAACTATCAAATTGTCTTCAGAAGCTTTTTAAAATGTATAAATCCATCAAGAACTGGAAGTCGAAATTTTTCACATCCAATACTTTCTTCTTGTAAAGATAGAAGAAAGTAAAAATACATGTTTTTTATTTCCATGAATAGAGTTGATTTGAATTTTTTATATAAAGACATACCTATAATTATGTATTATGTATGTTGCCTACTAGGTTCTATGTTAGTAAAGTATTTCAATGTGCTGAAATACATTTTTATTTTACTTCAGATGTGTATGTAATGGCTTTTATATATTAATATTTTTTCAAATTTAACTGAAATGACTTAAATTTATTAAATGTATATGTTGTTTAAAGTTTTAAATTATATCTGAAAATTGAAAAAACCCACTTTATGGGTTTTTTAGTGGGCTTTTTCAAGTGGGCCCATTCTGAAAAAACCCGGTGGGTTTTTTCGAACTGGGCCCAGCTTTGCGAACCCTGCTGGACGCCCCACATTTTTTACTGCGATGATCCAATCATACGGTATCATCGATTGCTTGAGCAACGTGTTTTTCCAGAACTTTTCGTGATGTTATCCCATTTCACACAAAACAAGGTCCATATCATTGCATTTTCATTGCAATGTTTTAATTTTTCTCAAATTTATGACCCTCGATCAGAGTTCAGTTAGGATGAAACACCCTGTATTTGTGACTCAATAAGTGGTTGGCAACACTATGTTCCTATGTGATTTTTTATCCTTGTTGTATGCCTGATTTGCCAATGTTTTTTTTTAATCACCCTGTATACAGGAAATTACGGTACTGGTAATGAAAAAAAAGTAACATATCCAGAAACTTAGTATACAGGATTCATACTGGAGATGCAACAATTCGGCCTATCCACCGAATATAAAGTCCATTATTCAGCCTTGGCCGAATAATACTGTGAGTAAAACTTTTTAATTTGACAATTTATTTTCATCATGTATAATGAAATTTTTATTTGAAATGGACACTTTTTTCCTCTTAACTTTCATACCCTGAATGAGTTTTATCTATTCATTTTTATATAAGACAGTAATTTATCAATCATGCTAAAATTTTTATGCTGTATCAATAAGTACAAAAAGTATATGCAATAAGCTAACATAATCTATTAAATTTAAAGCTAATCTATTCAAAATTTTCCTAATAGAGCAATACAAGCAAATTTTAATTGTTTAAAGCTTAATGGGGAATTTAATATTTATAGCTTGTTACATAAAAAATCTTTCTTTCAATATTATCTTTAATTAGAAAGAAATTAATTAGAAATCTTTAAGAAAAGTTAAATATAATTTAAGTAATTTTTTAAATGTGTTACTAATTCTTATTAAATAATAAAAGAAATGCAAGTACTAAAATTTTTTGATTAGTATATATGTTTTGAATCACTATTTAATTTAGATTTTCTTTCACCTGAAACTTGAAATTTATACTGTCTAGTACTTTTAAAATTCTGTGATTATTTTAAAATGTAACAAACAACAACATACATAATATCTATTGATTGTAACAATACAGTACCTAAGATACAATACATAGTCAATATTTTTTTAATTTATTTTCCTTACAGATATTTCCTTCCTCTAAATCTAAAAACATTCACTATACATTTCTTAAAGGTGCTTGCTGTCTGCTGGTATAGTGTCCCCCCCCCCTTCCAAAAAAAAGTCTTTTTTGTTAAATGTAAGCTTTATAAAGTCTACACTTATTTCTTTCCACCATTTTGGAGGATATTCCTTTTCTATCAGTGATTTTTCTTCAGATATTAAGATTTCTTATTTTTTATTTTCTTTCATCTAAAAGTTGAAATTATGTTTTCTAGTACTTTTAAAAAATTGTCATTATTTTAAAATGTAGCAATATACATTAATATCTACTAAAATATAACTAGACAGTAACTAGACAGACAGAACTTTTGCTAAGATTTTTTTTTTTTGGGGGGGGGAGGGGGGGGGAGAAGAGATATTATATTTTTGACGCAATTTTAGGCCGAAGATACCCAAATATTTTTTCCGAATAAAATAATGCTTTACAAAATTAAATTTGCACATAAAGAATTTTTTGAAAAGAAAATAATAGACTTTAATTGTGAAATATACAAGAGTTGCATATATAGAGCATACTATATTTTGTTTTTAGACAAAAATTAGTTCATTATTCGGCGGTCGAATAAGCCGAATATTCGGCCATAACTAGGCCGAATAATTGGTATTCAGTTATTCGGGCAAACCATTATTCATTTCATCTCTAATTCATACACTTGAAAAAAAAATCAAAATCAGAGACTTATAAATATCTGCAACATTACATGGATTAAAATGGCTTTAGAATACGTATAAGTGAAAGAATCAATCCATTACTTGTCTATTCCAAAGAATTCTTATCAGATCTTTAAAATATTTTTTAATAGGTACTTTTCAAGAGAATCTAATAGAGAATTTAAAAATAAAGTTATTTTAAACTTACCAAGGTAAATCTATACTATAGAAAGAAATTTCATATATCATAAAAAGTTAAAATGAAGCTTGATCCTTTTCCCTTTAAATACAGAAAATGTTCTGATATCACTACAAGTGCATAAGAAAGGCAAAAAATTTTCTTCTGAGCAGACTTAGATAAAATGTAAAACTGTCTGTAAACTCAAATAATTTCTTTAAAATTTTCTACAAAAAAAAAAAAAAAAAAAAAAAAAAAACCGCTGCGCCCCTCCTGAGTCCTATATATCACCGCTAACAGCAAAAATTAAAAGTTATATACAAGCACATAAACATTTGTTAAAATTTCCAACCAAATAAACTTTTTAAATAAAGAGATATTTAACATTTATTTTTTAACACAAAATTTATTTTTAATCTGTTAAATTAATCTGCAAAACCTAACATAATCTGCAGCACCCGCTTCGGTGCTGCACTGTTTCTGCTACCGGCCCAGGCTGGAGGAAAAAAAAAAAAAGGGATTGTACCAGCCGTTCCGGCATAAGCACCGCACTTACAATATTCTTAAGTTTTTAACTCGTATGAGCCGCGGCTCTTCTTCCAAAAAATACTGTACCATGGTATATGGCAAATACTTTCTAGCAAACTTTTTTTTTCTCCAGTTGAAAAATAGCCTACAGACCTTGTCAATAGTCTGCAACATGTGTTACACCGATTCTCTGCCTGGGGTCTTAATAATTTGTTTTTTTAAATAAAGAAACTTGTAAAAAAAACATCAAAACTGTCTGCAAACTTTGAAATTTTTCTGCGAACGGCGTTCGCATGTTCGTCTATATTATCTAACTCTGCTTCTGAGTAACATTATTTTGTAACAGTTGTAAATTTCCAACTGGGAGAAAAAAAGTCTGGGACAGGACTATAGGTGCAGATTCCCAAAATTTTTAAGGAGCCAGTGGCGCCTAAACCCCAAAAATCCAGTCGCCACTCTGGCCCCTAACCAAAATCTAGTAGCCACATTGTGAAACAAACTCATAAGAAAATAGTGTTTATATGGAAAAAACTTAACAAAAAAACTCAGGAACTGAAAATGAAATATAGTTTAATTAATAAATACACATGTACAACAAAACACAAACTAGATACAACAAATGTGTATATTTAATTTAATCCTAAAATTCTTGAAACTTTGATATTAAAAAAGTATAAAACGAAAAAATGCTATGCGAACCCGACTCGATGCAGGACTCTACACTCTAGATCTAGATGGAATAAGATAGTGATAAGGGAAATTACAGAGGGGCAAAATTCATAAAACTTGTGATAAAAATTCCTTCTATGAAAATCTCGCACTTGCAGAAAACATTTACATAGCAAGAATATGGGTAATTCCAATGAAAATGGTACAAATCATGTCCGATACTTTGTTATTTTTTTAACAAAAGTTCATAGCTGCTACAGGGTACGCTGATTTAAATCAGCTTGATTTTAATCATGATTAAAATCATGATTTAAATCACTTGATTTTTTTAAAAAAAATTATTGATTAAAATCACATTTTTTTTTCATTAATTTTTAACTATACTCTAAATTAAAATAATCTTGGAAAGAGTACATGTTATTTAAATAATTTAAAAAAATGTACATTCTCAATGCACTCTATCTTTCATTTTCAACAGAAATTCTCTGAAAGCTTTTCTTTGTAGTCACCTGGAGAGATAAGGGACTTCATTGTTTGGGATAACAAAGGTATACCAGACCCAGAGTAAATAGATAAGAAAGAAGAATGTCTTTCTTTTGTCCACTGACCAACAGGGATTAGTTTCAAACCTGTTTTGCATGAACACTTGGTCCAAAATACTTGAATCAACTATACTATTACAAGCTTTGCTTGAAGTTTCAAGTTAGTGAACTGCAGATAGAAAAATTGGATATAGTATAGGACAAATTGGATTTTTTTTTTTTTTTTTTACAAAATGGCTGGTAGGAAAAAGGATCCCATATGGCTTTATTTCTCAGAGATATCAACAGTTTCAAGCAAAGGTCTGAAAGCTAAATACAAAACATGTGGGAAAGAAATGATGGGATTAGTTGCAAGACTGAAAAAACATCAAGAGATATGTGAAAATCCTACTGATGATGCTGGTAATTTCAAGACTGAAAGTGATAAAATAGGTAAGTAGTTATTATTTATTTATATATATATATATATATATATATATATATTTGCTTAAAAAAAAAAAGAAATATATGTGTGTAATTTAAATATATTTGTGTTCATAAAAATAGATTAAACATTTATATATAGTAACTTAATAAAAAGGCCATTTTAAATCATTTTAAACTACCAAGCTAACAAAATAAGACAGAAGATCAAGTGAGCCTGGGATAAAATTTTTATTTCAATTATCTTGTTTTTAAATTATTAATGTTTAAAACAATTAATCATTATAAATTTAATTTTTTAAATATACTTATATTTTATTCAAACATGTTTATGTTAATAAAAATAGAATAAACATTTATATATAACTTAATGAAATGACCATTTTAAATAATCAAAACTAACATGAGCAAAATAAAACACGGTCTTGAATGGGACTGTGATAATTTTTTTCTTTCCATTATCTTATGTTTTTAAATTATTGTTTAAAAAAAATGAATTATTATAAATTTAATTTTTATTAAATAAGTTTATATTTAATTTTATAGATTGTCCACCAGCATCATGTAGTTCACAACAGATGTTATGCAATAATACTGTGGACACTGCTAAACAACAAAAAAGAAAAGCCTCTGAAAATGAAATGCAAACTACAAGCAAAAAAAATTGATAGCTATGTATGTAAAACATCAAGTAATCAAAAGAACATGATTGATAAACAGGTAGCTAGATTCGTTTATGCAACCAATTCTTCTTTCCGCAGTGTGGAGCATAAAGAGTTTAAAAGCATGATAGCTATGCTACGTCCTGGTTATACTCCACCAACCTGTAAAGAAGTTGGAGGTGTTCTTTTATAAGAAATTTATAAAGAAGAGAGACAGAAAAGCTTTAAAGTTCTTGAAGGCCAAACAGTCAGTATGAGCTTAGATGGGTGGTCAAATGTCCACAATGAGCCAATCATTTGTGCAACTGTCAGTACTTGTGATGGGAATTTATATCTGGTAGATTCGATTGGCACATCAGGTCATCCTCACACAAAAGAATATCTGGTTAAAATTGCTCAAGAAACAATATCCAAATGTCAGTCAGAATTTAATTGTTTTATCAGCAGTCTCGTAACTGATAATGCAGCTAATGTTAAAAGTATGCGTGAAGAGTTTGAAAAGGATGAAAATTATGATATTCTTACTTATGGCTGCTCTGTACATCTTTTAAATTTATTAGTCAGTGATTTGCAAATTCCTGATGTGAAAGAACATATTGTTTATGTGGTTAAATACTTCAGAAATAATCACTTTGCAGCTGCTAAATATAAACAAGAAGGTGGCTAAATTTAGTAATGCCACAGGATGTTCGCTGGAATACAACGTTTGACTGTCTATCAACTTATATAAAACACTGGTCAACATTAATTAAAATATGCGAGGAACACAGAGAAAAAATTGATAAAGTTGTCAGTAATAAAGTATTAAACTTCTCTATTAAAAGAAATGCAGAAGACTTGATAAACAGACTTGAACCCATTGCCATTTCCTTAGATTCTGTACAGAAAGATAATTGTTCCATTGCTGGTTCTGTTGATATTGGGAAAAAACTTGAAGAAAAATTCATCGAGCGAAAGCTTGAAAAAAAAAATTTAAGTATTTCTCAACTTGATATGATCAAGCACTTGGTGCACCTCATTTTCTTGCATACTTAATAGACCCACGATTTTATGGAAGCAAGCTAACTGAACTGGAAAAATAAAAGGCGTTTGAATTTGCAAATGAAAAATATTCAACTTCCTTTATGCCTTTAATTATGAAATTTTTAGCTAAGGCAGATGCTTTTTATCCTTTACTTTTCGAGGAAAGCAGCACATCCCAAATGTCACCTTTGGAATGGTGGAGGGTGCATTTCAAAACAACTGTTTGTGTAGATGACCAAAGTGCGATAAAGCAACTACTTTCTGCGGTAACTACTTCTGCTTCTGTAGAAAGAATATTTTCTGCTTATGGTTTAGTGCACTCTACGCTTCGAAGCAAGTTGGGTCATGAAAAAGCAGGAAAATTAGTTTTTCTCTACAAAGCATTAAATTTGCCTTAGTTACCTTGATACCTTGTCCAAAAGAATTTGTATTTTAAAAGAACTTAGTTTTTTATTAAAAATTTCATGATTACATTTCCTGATTTAAAGAAAGTAAATAAATATAATTGGTTACCTTGATAACTTGTCCATTTTTTCCTTTAAAAATGTCAGTATTTTATGAATTTGTATTATAAGAGTTTAACAGAACTTAGTTTATTATTATTTTAGTTAACACCAGTTTGTAATATGACCAGCTATAAAATTAGTATTTTTAATTTTATTTTGAGCTTTAAACATGTGAAAATATATATTAGCTAAATTGAGCAAAGAATGCACTTGTACTTTATTGGATGCTTATTCTGGGATTAGTCTTGCATTTGTTACGAGTATTAATCTTTTTATAAAAATCCGATTTAAATATAAAAAATCCGATTTTTTTTATTTTAAAAAAAAAATCGCGATTTTTTCATACCCTGAGCTCCTACCAGTTAATTATATTTTTTTATTTAATCTTCATTTAATTCCTTATAGTCTGGTATTTATTGTCTTGATGTAGAACAATTGTGAATTTTTTAAATAATTTTTATTTGAAATAGAAAAATCTTAATGTCCCAGCTTCAATTCAAGGAATAAGAGATAAAAAAGTTTTTAAAGAAACTGTTTAAAACCATACTAATATAAAACATCAAATATATTACATCTGTTACATAGAAATAACTTTAACAGAAAAGTTTGTTTAAAAAATAATAATTTAAATAAGAAAAAATATTGTTTATTAATGTCCCAACATTTTCTGGGTTTGGCTATGTCCACTTTGTTACAGCCACTTAAAAAATAAAATTAAAAGTTAGATTAAATTTGGCCACATTTTTTATATGACTGAGTGGAACAATTTTCATACTTAATCAGTTAATTTAGATTTAACTAACAATAGGCAAGTTAGGGCACATTCTGTTTCTTTGATAGTTAATTTGTGTTAGTGAATGCCCACTATGTTACACTTATATTAATTATTAAAAATAATGTTTTTACTTAAAATCACTTACTGGATTGTAATTTAAGAATTATTTTTTTAGATTAGATTAGTTTCTTATTGATTTGTTTAACTTTAGTAGGGCTTTTTTAAGGCTTACATGTCCACTCTGTTACCCTGCATGTGTAACAGAGTGGACAGTATTGCAATAAAATAGATATTTGACCTGAAATATAGTTTTGTAAATATTATTTCTACACAATATAGCATCTGAATTGTTTAAAGTTGTAAAATTAAGCATAGGGGAGACTTGATCCCTTTTTCAGTTTTTAATTTTTATTTTCGAAAAAACAAAGTTTAAAAAAATGTTTCCTATTATTATTAAAGGCACATGTGTCTTTCTTGTTGCAGTATTTTTTTTATTTTTAAAAAACCATTTTTAAAATAAAAATAAATTGTTTTCCAAAAAATAAAAAAAGGATCAAGTCTCCCCAGTTGCAGGGAGACTTGATCCTTGAAACAGGTGCATTGAAATGATTCAAATTAAGTAGTAGAAATCAAATTTATTGTTGACTAACATGTAAAAAGAGGGGAAAACACAATGATCAAAGAGCATTTTTAAAGCTTGAAAAATCAAATGTAAATATTAAAATTATTGCAGTTTGAAGAATTCCACAAAGTTGGGTAGTTTTTTGACAATGTCATCATTGGCCACAACACTATTGTCAACATTTTTTGGATAAATAAATTGGTTGAAATTAAGTCGTCGTTTTCTTAGAAAATTGATGTCATATTCAGATGATAAAATCTTCTTTTAAATTTTTCCTACGAAATGACTAATTTTCTTCTTTTCTAGAAATAGCACAATGACAAATTCATTTTCATCAATCGACAAATTTTTTAGATCTTCAATGATTTCATCAGAATGTTCATCAAGTGGATCTGGGTCGGTTGAATCATAAACACTATAACTTTCTGAAGATTCGGGTTTTTCATTTTTAGCGTTTTTACTTTTTTTCTTGAGATGAAATGAGCTTTTCCCGATTTTTGTTTTTCATTCAGTTGACGATCATGGATTTCTTCTTCATTCTGTCTTTTGGTTGGTGTGCTTGTCCAAATTTTTGAAAACCCTTTTTTCATTTCTTTAGATTTTCCCATTTTTGGTAATGAAACTTTAGGGAAGGCTTGTATGTCTTCTGTTGTCACTATGTTTGGTTTCACTGTAATTTTTTCACTGCTTGTTGGAGTTAATTGTCGATTTGAGAAGAAAGATGATAAAAAAATCATCTTCAGAAATCACCTAGTTAAGGGATATATTCCAGTGATTTTAAATCCATTTATTATGTTAGTTGTCACCATAGCTTTAGGATAGGCAATTCCAATCAGTTCAGCAATTTGATAAATTGTTGTCCTTTGAGCATGAAGATTATTCATCAAGTCTTAAACATCCACATTAAAATATCTTTTAAGTGGTCCATATACAGCACGATCCAAAGACTGCAATATGTGAGAAATGTGCGGTGATATTTTTAACAAAATTATTCCATTTTCTTTGGCATAATTCAAACTCTCAATGTTTATATGGTTATCATGATTATTCATTATGATTAACACTTTACTGTTTTGATTATAATATCTTACATTCTTTACGAAGTACTGTAAAAATTTAAGTTAGACGTATGTTTCACATGTGCAGTGCATTCATCTACCATGTGCTTGCTAACCATCATATGCAGCCACATATTAACTTTCTATCTTTGTCAACCATCTAAAATCAAGGCAACCATATTCTAACTAATACAGATAGTATCTAAATGTCACAATGAGAAGTAGGGGGTTAATAAAATGTAACATTAATTTAGCTTAACTTTGGTTTCAGGACACTTGATTCAGGATCAAGTCTCCCCATACAACAGGGATCAAGTGTCCCTAATGTGTATGTTTGGGGAAAAAAATTGCTAAATCAAAAATAAACTGTATTGGATTTAAATAACAACATTTAAGCAATAAGGAATGTTATTATACACTGCTCAAAACAATTAAAGGATATTTGAAGTTTTATATAAAATAAAGATATAAACAAAATTTTTTTTGCCGAAAATAGAAGAAGAGAATCACAAATGCAAATTTTTCTGGTTTTCAAACTGTGGAGTATGCAAATTTTGAGTTCGACGTCAAAAACGTCGCTTCAGCGGCAGCAAATGAAATTTGACTTTCAACTGGATAAAAGAGAATGAAGACAAGGATGATCGGCATTCAGTGATTGCTTTGTTTCGATGAGTACGATGTCTCAGCGAAGTCATTTGACAGATTCAGAAGCTTTGAGAATTGTTGGTAGGTTAGAAGGGGGCCAAACTCAAGCCGAAGTAGTGCAAGCCATTGGAATGTCACAAAGTGTCATTTCCAGGATCTGGAACCGTTTTTTGGAGAGTGGATGTGCAGACCGAAGACCAGGGCAAGGTCGTAGACGGGCAACAACGCCCAATGATGATCGGTATTTAGCGTTAACAGCTCGGAGACACTGAACCATGAACGCTACTCTTCTCCAACAACACCTTCGCTCGGCTAAAGGCACCACGATTTCAACTCAGACTGTCTGAAACCGGCTCCATGCTGTAGGTCTGTATGCTCGCCGACCGATGGTATGTGTTAGATTAACATCAAGGCATCGTCGCGACCGCAGGGAGTGGGCAACCGAGCATGTCAACTGGAGGAGAAATGAATGGAGCAATATTCTGTTTTCTGACGAGTCCCGTTTTTCTGTGCATCCGGATAATAGGCGTATTTTCATCTGGAGGGAACGTGGCAGTAGGAATAATCCTGCGTTCGTGCACGAAAGTGTCAGATTTGGCGGTGGAGGAGTGTTGGTGTATGGTGGCATCTCCATTGACGGGCGCACTGACCTCTACATCATTCGAGATGGAGCTCTGACTGGTCGCCGATATAGGGATGAGATCCTCAGATCTATTGTAGTCCCTTACGCTGCAGCAATCGGAGATAACTTCATTTTAATGGACGATAACTGCAGGCCACATCGTGCAAACCTGGTGGAGGATTTCCTTTTCGAGGAAGGAATCGTTCGAATGGAATGGCCAGCGTGTTCTCCAGACATGAATCCAATCGAGCACGTTTGGGACGCTCTAGGAAGACGAGTTTCTGGCCGCCAACAACCCCCACAAACTCTCCAAGAACTGGAAAGAGCTCTTCTGGAAGAGTGGGGCAGAATACCCCCAACTCGTCATTAATAGCCTCATTGAGTCCATGCCTCAAAGGTGTTCAACGTTGCTGGCCGCCCGTGGAAACCATACCCCCTACTGAAAATGATTTTCTTTGAAGAAAACACCTTTTCTTATTCTTTTTTTCTCATATGCACAAATTGTGTTTTTTTCCTTTAGTACACAAATGCGCAATAAAATGCATTTTTTTCTGCCAAACATGTGTAATTTATTCTCATATAACCTACTATGTCTGTCGACCATGTATCAATCAGCTAAACAGTTTACCAGATACAAAATCCACCTAAAACTGCAATATCCTTTAATTGTTTTGAGCAGTGTATTATATCAATGAAATTAAGTAATTTAGTTATATTTAGCAAAAAATATGAAACACAAACTACCTACTCAAAAAAAAGTTTGATTGTAAGAAAACAGAGATTTCTTTCTTACAAGAAAAATAAAAATGGCTGAATGAAATTATGTTTCTAGATTTGTTGATAAGGAATAACTTTATTAATGTTTCCAGTTTCAGAGACTTAATTACATTTTTTCTCTAGTTTTAGACCTAGGGATCAAGTCTCCCTAGGGATCAACTCTCTCAAGTCTCTCCTAGACCTGATAGAAGAATAACACCACACCCCCTCACATGAGAATTTTATATTAAAAGAAAAAATAATTTAACAAAGAAATGTTGAATAATATTTAAATACAATCAGCATAAAAAAATTTGTTTATAATGCTTTAGGTAACAAATAATTTTGGAAAATCAAAACTTAGCACAACATAAAAGATTAAAAGCTCTTACCTATTACTCAAGTTGTTATCTTATTATACCTATTTTAATGCTGGACGGATTAATTAATCAAATATGCAGATGCACCTGTGGTTGCATAAAACATGAATATGTTATAAGATAACCAACTCTCATTCATTCTTATAACATTTTTGTCATCAAGGCCAGAGCTACAGCAATGCTATTTGACGCCTAGGGCCAAAAAAAAAAAAAAATAAGGCGTTAAGCATAGATTACAAATCACTTTCCAACACATTCAGAATTACTGTAACAAAAGGTCACTATTTAATAAGATGAGAGATAAAGTAAACAATTTGTAAAACATATAGGGGAGAGGGGGGCACATGTGAACAGTACATATTTCACTCAGTTAATCTGAAATAAAAAAATTCAAAAAATTACCAATTGATGTTATTACTGGTACCATCTTTTGGCTGAATTTTCAGAACAATAGGCCATTAAGGTTTCTGGTAGTTCTAATTTATTTGTTTTAGAAGGTGTGAAGTAAAAAAGTCTTCTAAGTTATTGGCGTAAAAATTCATTCAAGACATTTTTTAAAGAAGAATATCAGCATTGCATTCTATAGTGGTATTAATTAGGTAAGTCAACAAAAAGTTTTGTTTCCTTATTTCAATTAAAAATATCTTTTTTTTTTATAAGTTAGGCTGAAGTTGGTAGATGGGGCACTTGTGAACAGAACATATGGGGGCAGATGTGAACAGTTAAGTGTGTTTTTTAAGTCTGTGAATGCATTTTTTTTTTTTTTTTTTTTTTTTTTAAGTTTAAAATTGAATTATCCTTGTCAAACATTGAGCTATATGTATTCAATGTTTTTAGGATTGCTTCACAGTTTTTATTTACTGGAAGTAAGATAACAATTAAAAGTGACTCAAAAGGAGTAGGCATATTAGTGTACAATTTTACGAATAAGTTCTTGTATCTATGTTGAAACATTTATTTATTCACAAAAAATTATTTTTGTCTTATTTATGCATGTGTTCACATTTGCCCCAGCTATGTTCATAACCACCCCTCCACCATGGCACATGTGAACAAATTTAGACAATTTTTAGAATGATGATATAAGTTATAAACTCTTGATAAATGCATCCAAAAGTTTCCCCAAAAGAATAAACGAATTCTAAATATTAATATAAATCAATTTTTGGTTCAATAGCTCATAACAATTTTGAGAAATAGTCAAAAATGTAAAATTTGTTCACATGTGCCCCTTCTCCCCTACATTTGAAAACAGGGGCTGCGGAGTTGGCGGGAAAAATGGATGACTCCGACTCTGGGAATTTTAACAGATCCGACTACCCTACCATATCCCTACAATCCCTAGAAAACCATACCACAGAAAATAATATTGTACCTTTAATCAGAAAACAATCTAAATTTTTTTGTGCAGCCCTGTATATGAGCTATACATTTGTACCTATATATACTACGTAGTATAGCATGCTAAAATTTATTATTATTCGGTTAGGAAATGGATAACACAATTCAAAATTCTCCTTCAGCAATTTCTGTCAATAAGCAGAAATGTACTTTTTTTTTTTTTTTTTTTTGCAGCTCTGTAGGGAAGAAGGGGGCTAGTGTGGACAACTTGAATAATTCTGTTATTTTTTAGTTAAAGTTGCTGTGTAAATTTTTGCAGATTGACATCACTAATATATACTTCTATGTGTAATTACATGAGAATACATTGCATAGTTCATTTGCAATTTATAAAACAAGGTTTTTATCACGGTAGGTAGAACAGACGGTAGGGTTCACGCGCAGGTTTCGTTTTCTCCTATGACGTCACTGGAACCCATCTCCAGTCTTGGGTAACTCACTTTTCGCTTTGCATAAAGCTTTCCGTTCTTAAAAAGGTATTATATATTTATTTAATAGCCTGCATATGATATTTGGAACATCTACTAACTGAACATTTTCAAATTAGAGTTGATATATATATATATTTTTTTATTATTTAGAATTTTTTAAAGGTTCAATCTTCTGTTTACATTTAGTTTTTGCAAGTGTTAACTTTCGACACATTATTAATAATTTATTTAAACACGTTTGCGCAAAAATCAAAAGTTTTCCTACTTTCTCAGTTCTATTTCATTATTTTAGATACAATCTTTTCAATATAATATTTTACAATTTAGCTTTAATTCAAAATACTTTGAGAAAAATCGATAAACTTTCTCTTAATTTCATAAATCTTTGAGAAAAATGCGCTTATAATTATGTTATATATTTTAAAAAATATATATTATTTATTCATAAATTAATATATATTAGGAAATTTTATATATTTATATATTTACAAACTCGTGATTTAACAAAAAAAAAAAAAAAAAAAAAAAAAAAAAAAAAAAAACACAGACCTGATCCAAGAACGTTTTTCAAAGACATAATTTTTCAAAACATTACTATATACTTTAAAACTGTATTCACTATTTATATACTTACTACGCAATTTAAAAAATACAGTAAACTTTGTCTAAGGCAGAATCGATCGGGACCGAGAAAAATTTCCGTCGTAGTCAATTTTCCGCCTTATGGAAAATGGTTAAAAAAAAAGAAAAAAAAGCGACTGTCACACATTTTGCACGTTTGTAATCTTTAGTACCGTTTTTTAAAGTAAAATATCATTTAATATAAATATTTTTAGATTGAGTTGTACTATTTTATTTTTTTTTCAATTATCCCAGTAAACTTTTAAAAACTCATGATTTAAAAAAAATTTCTTTATAAATTTTGAATCTATGACTTTAAAAAAAAAAAAATCTTGGAATCTTATTTTTACAGTTAGAATAGCAATCTGTATTCTTTTTTAATTATTATGATAATGGAAAAAATAAAATAGCATATTTTAACTTAATGTAACGTAGAAAAACAGAAATTTATTCGAGTAAAAAATTAAATTGTAAATGAACAAAATGTTGCGATTCAAGAAATACACATTCCGCATTCCTCATCCCCCCCTTTTTTTTTTCATTAAATCCATGAATATGCAAAATTTAATAATTAAAATTCCCTCTCTGTAAACAAATGAATGCGTAAAAACATGTTTTTATTTATAGAGCAAACTCTCTGTAAAGGCGGACTCTGTGTAAGACGGAAATCTGTCTAACTCGGAAAGATTTTCAAGTCCCTGAGAATCCACAGACATAGTGTAAAATTTGTCTAAGGCGGAATATTTTCTACTGCGGAAAATTTTCTTGGTACCAGTCGATTCTGCCTTAGACAGAGTTTACTGTATTTGTATTTCATCTATATTTTATTTATCTACCAGTTTTAAAGTTTCATATACCGAATGCTTTTCATTTTTCAAATATAATTCTTTTCCGTCTTATGCAAAAGTTTGGTTTTGGTGGAACCTTAAAAATATTTCCGTTTCTGCGTTAGGCATATCCTGGCTTATGGAATTTCTAGTATGATTGGTACAACCAGAAACGGCACAACAAGGCATCTCTATTTATTTTAATTAATTAAACACCGCTTGCAAAAAATAGTAAATAGCATAAGGCATATAAAATGATTATACTAACGAAAAAATAACACTCTTTATCTCGAAAACAGAAACAGATAAGAGAGGAGTAAAAATGAATGTCCAGATACAGGAAGTTCTGGACGTAGGGTGCCAGTGACGTCACGAACTACTGCGCATCTTTTCGTGAACCCTACCGTCTGTTCTACTTACCGTGGTTTTTATGGTGAAAAAGTAAGTTCGTGGTTTGTTTTTTAATTACTAAGTTAGACTATTTATATTCATATTTTCAAATGAAAGGGGATATTATATTATAAATGAATCTAATCAGTACATTTTTTTATATTCACTTTTGCTCTGCATGGTTTACATTTACCAGTGTTAGTCCTAAAAAAATAAATGGCACTATGGGGCTAGTATGGACACATGGAGGTGGGGCTACTGTGGACATGTCCACACTAGCCCCATTCAGCTTTCAGTTGAAAAAACATTAATTAGGTATATAAATATATCACATTTTATGGTATTTGTATACTGAATTAGATTCATTTGTGAAGTAATAACTGAATTTAAATGTAGAGTACACACATAGTAGAATTTAGTCTGATAAACATTTTTTATTTAAATTACTAATGCTAGTACATTATAATAGCATAGGTAGGTAGTATATTTTTCCTAGGGTAAATTATAAGGATTATTTTCTTTTTGGTGCTCCAACTGGAAGTCTAGGTTCGCCTTTAAAAAGTGGATAGATGGTGAAAGAACCATTTCCAGCTGTTTTACACCATATACAAGAACACACAAAATCTGATATTGACCACCCTGTTTTTTCGCTTCTTGATAATCATAATTCACACATTTCTCTTGTAGCAATTACACATATGGGGAGAAAAATTATATTTTGTTACTATCTTTCCCATCACATTGTTCCCAAAAACTTTAATTCCTAGATGTTGCAATTTATGGTGCATTCAAAGGAATGTGTAAAGTTGCATTTAATGACTGGATGTTAAATCAACCCAGCAAAACAGTATCAGTCTGATATTCTTTTCTTAGCAGCGAAAGCATATTATAAATTATTTACACTAAGTAATATTACATCATAAAGGTCAAAATTAGCACTAGCCACTGGCCACAGAGTCAGTAAATGAGAAAAGGTGGCTAGTGCAAAATTGTCTATCAGCGGCCACCTTCCGGCCACTTTTTTACAAGGGGAGAATAAAATTTTCTTGCATTTCATCAAGGATTCTACTTTTTTTGGTTCTAATATATTTATATTAACATATTTATTTGGGCTATTCAGTTTTAGATTAATACTTATAGAAACTTTACTGTTTGGTATTTTTAAATAAAAAAGTGGCCACTAGTTTAAAAAAAAGTGGCCACTTAAAAAACTAGTCCTATCGGCCAGTGGCCGCTAATGAAATTTCCCAGTTTTGACCTATATTACATCAGGATTTGCAAAAACCTGGCATTAGCCCATCAAATTGATTAGCAGTTGTAGATGATTATTTTTTTGGAGCTATATTATTGACCGTGAATGCCCAGCTACTACTGAAGATAAAACAGAAAGACAGTGCACATAAGAAGGCAGTTTGGAAACAGCCTTTTTGACATGGAAGTTGATGAATTAGAAATTGAAGAAGTAGAAATGAGTGAAAAAACAATCAAGCCAGGAGATTTTGTATTAGCTCAAGTTTCTTTAATTTGCAAGAAGTCCAGCCACAGCAAATTCTATAAATATGTAGCAATTATTCAAAGTCTATTTCTGTTGGCGAGTATGAAACAGTGCCTCAAGAGTATTAGATCTAAGAAAAACCATTTGATTTATATTGAAAGTCATGTTTCACAAATAAACATCATTTTTGAAAACTCTCACAGCCAGACATTATTCAAGAAGCCATAATGCTCATTATGCAGTTTTCTGGCTGTGTAAACACTAATGAAAAACATTTAGTTGCTCTGACAAATACTTTAACCTTGTTAACAAACTTAAGATTTTAAGATAGGTAAATACCGTAATTTCGGGTAGATAAACCGCCCTGGCATATACGCCGCTACGTCCGAAAATGGTAAAAAAAAACCCTGAAATTCCATCGTATACGCCGCACCGGCGTATAAGCCGCACTTATTGAAAGTGGTGTATGTACTACTGTATTATAGACACCATATTGAAGATTTTCGCACATTTTTTAAAACCATTTTAAAAATTTGAATTTTAAATTTAATTCAAATAAATAAATAACTTTTGGTTTGTGAATTTATCCAATTGCATCGAACATTTCACCCTTAGATTGGCAAGTAGAAATATATTTTATGGAATTCTTAATATAAAACATAACGCTAGTATTACAAATAACACTATTTTTTATTAGAATCCATCAATTAAATAACACAACGTAAAATTCCGAAAATAAGTAATGATAAATAATCATTTTGACAACATGAACTATTGGCAAAAGTAGGGAGAGACGTATAAAGAGATTTTTTTTTTTTTTTGAAAATCTCTTCACTACTAACTGTAAACATTAATGTCTATTAACAGAAATTAATTGGTACTCGATTTGATATATTCTGTAAATATTTAAAAATGTTCTAAGAAAGTTTTAAAATAAACAAAAATTAAATACATGCGTTCATTATTGAAAAAAAAAAAAAATACAACATTCGCAAATGCGCACACTTAATGAAAACAAGAGAATCTACTTTCTTTTCTATTAAAACGCCGTGAAAAAGGATTCCTTAAGGGTGTATTCCGAACCAAACTGCTTATTTTCTGATTCATTTTAAAATTCATTTTTGCTCTCAAACGCATCAAACTTGGAAATTCTCTTATTTAGAAACTATATAATGTGCGGTGCTTCTTAATTTTTTGATAAATGCAAAAAATACTGTGAAAAACGCTGTCAAAATTGGTGTTTTGAACCGAATTTTCCGAAGCGGGCGATCTGGGAATGAAAAAAATGGTCATACTGAGAAAATAATTGTTTAAAAATCAAATTCCAATTAATTGAGCTGAAAATGAAATCACACGGCATGTTAAACATGTCTTCAGAAATCACCCCAGCAAGTTTCGTGTTCTTACTTTTAAAAATGAGTTTGAAAATGTCTCAGAAAATTTCGAGCTGTTGAGGGTGGAAAAATATTTTTTCGAATACACCCTTAAATGTGTCAGCGACTTCACTTTACGTAAGTGCAGTAAAAAGAAATTATTGAGCTGCAAGCAAAAGAAAAAATAATTTAAAAGAAAAAAAAAAAACGAAAAGCAAAACCCGTTTTTTCTTAGCTATTAAAAAAAAAAAAATCTCCATTATTAATTGTCCGATTTTGTTCAAATTTTCAGCAAGTTGCAATAACAGTAAATTAAGCTGTGTAACAAAATTTTATTAAAACATAATAAGTTATTAGAAAATTACAGCACTCCCCAAAATCACAAGCTTATAAAAAAGAAAAAGAGCCATCTGCAGTTTGTTTATTCAACTCTGTGGTGGAGTGGGAAGTTGAACGTTATCAGAATGAGATCATTATCTTTGAGTAATACGTTTCGTTATGCAGAAAGAAACCATGCATAGATTTTTTTTTCTTTTTTAATGAAATAAAAAAGAACTTCCCGATATTTTTTTTAAATGATTGTTATTTCTAATCCGTGAAACATTTTTAATATTGTTTTTCAGATTTTCACTCTATAATATTACATGATTCGATTTATTTATTTTTTTTTTTTCTGGAAAAAATTGTTATTACTTTGTATATGCCGCACCAGCAGATAAGCCGCAAAAGGTAAAATTTAACTTTTAAACACGTATAAGCCGCGGCTTATCTACCCGAAATTACGGTACATCCATATCTTTTTATTTGTGTATTTTATTTTGACCAGTGTTTTTTTTTTCTTTGTAATTTTGTAACGTATTTAATTTTGTCTTTGAAATAGATTCATAACATACCTAACTGCAGTTCTCAGTAATAACAAAAAAACATTAGGTATAACATTACTTAAATTATATTTTGTTACGAATAATATATTTACTATGTTGTTTGGGTTCAAATTTATTTTATTATGGTTTTACAAACACTTTTAAGAGTTGTATTACATTGTCTAAATCAGTACTCTAGCTTGTCCACACTAGCTCCACCACATGGGATTAGTGTGGACAAAAACAACTTTTTAAAAAAAAATACATTAATAAATAACTGTATTGCCAAATAATTTAATATATCAACCAAATCAAAGATAAAATAACAAATTCTTGTAAAAAAAAAATACTTGAAGTGTGAAAAGTGGTATTTAGTACATTTTTTTGCAAAATTTATAAAAATTGTCCACACTAGCCTCCTTCTCCCCTATATGAGATGTTTCCCACCATAGTAGACAAAGTCCATTTTGAAAGAAAAAATGAGATAGTCTATTTAGAAGGTAAATAAAATCTGTTTTATCCACTCTCACAGTGAACCAAGTCTAGTTTCACATACTTTCTTATATATGGCATCTGTTTATCTTTACAGACTTGGTTTACAGTGGGAGTGGATAAAACAGATTTTATCTTCTAAATGGACTATCTCATTTTTTTTTTTCAAAATGGACTTGATCTGCTATGGTTGTGAACCCTTCATATGATCTTTAGGATTTATACATACCAAATAATATGCAAAACATTAAATTTAAAAATGTATATACCATGATTGAAAACTCACTTTCAGCAATTATCCCTCATAGACAATATGGTAACCGAATCCTTTTGTATATCCTTGTAAATGAATAAATCCTAATCACATCACATTGTATGATAAGAATCTACTAGTACACCCAAATGGCATAGATCATTTGAAATAATGTAATATCAGCGTTCGAAATCCTTGGTGACGTCCGTTGGTCCGAGACCACCAAAAATTCAATCAGACCACTAATTTGAAAATTTTAATGGCCCGCAGGACCAGCAACTCCCATTCCCCTTCCTCTCTGGCAGGTAAACATAAACTTTCCCATCCCTGAGAAAACCGCAGCTATACACATATCACATTATTTTATTTTAAAAAATAATTTTTAAAAAATTGCATTAAACCTTTGTCAGTTGAAATAAGTAATCTGAAATGCAATATTTAATTAATAATTTTATAGTTTTTTCTTTATGTATGGTTTAATTTTTAGCAAATTATAAACATTTTATTATGCTGAATATTTTGGATAACAGCAAAAGAAGTAGGTTTATGTTCTATGTGCAGAGTTGGGCAAAATACATCGAAAAACCATTTTCGATACAAAATACATTGGTTTTACAACTTAAAATACAAAATACTTCCCAAATTTCAAAAATTCAAAATACATGTATTTTGAAAATACATTTAAAATTCAAAATACATTAAAAAAAATTTAAACTGTTATGGATTAAATTGCACTACTCAAATGCAAAGCTGATTTGCAAAACTAATTAAATTTTTAGAAATTATAAATTTCTAAATAAAGAAGCAAAATCAATTAAAATTCAATAAAAAATAAAAATTTAAAAAAAAAAAAAAAAAAAAAAAAAAAAAAAAACCCTGAAAGATTGCATCAACAATGTGCTTAAAATTGTATGAAAGTTACAAGAATAACTAATAATGAATAAAATGCCCTTTAAAGGTAGTTACTCACTAGGAATAGCTGTATCAATTGATTGTGGAACCGATAAGGAATCTGTTTCAGGAGGCACAGGATGGCACTACCCATTACTGAGTGTTCGATGCCAAAAATTGAGACAATATTGATTTTTTAAAAAAAAAAGAAAAAGAAAAGATAAAAAGTTTGGTGCATTTCTATTCAATAGGTGCCGAGAAATAAAAAAAAAATTCGAAAATCTTAAAAAACACAGCACAGAAAAAAAAATCATCTGTAGGACGATATACACCAAAATGACATCCATACTAACCAATTATGATGAAGTTCGATGAAATTTCGTGTTTTAGTTCTTGAAATATAGCTCTCGCGGCACACCTACCAACTTCAGACTTTTTAAAAACAGGGATGGGTTTTTGACGACAAAAACTGGTTTTTGACATGACAGTGGTAAAAACCGTGTTTTTACCGGTTTATTCCGTCAAAAACCTATCATTTGCGATTTTCCTCCAATTTATAGTGTAAGTGTAGCATACAATACATTTCTAGATTAATTTTTCCTTGTTGTTCTTGTTATTATTATTCACAATTACTTTATTAAATTTATTTAAAAGAAGAACATTTCCTAAATGGGAAAAATTTAAAAATACAAGAGTAAAAGGAAAGAACAATATTTGTCATAATCTCCACTAATATAGATTCTACTAACTGCAATGAAAATTAATATTATATGATAATAAAAGGTTATTATAATTATTAAATAACATTCTACATACATTTTTAATAAAATACATTAAAATTATTTTAGAGATGCAAAAATACTGTTATATGGGATGACAACAGATGTCAAGCATGGACTGAGGCCATTGAATAAATTTGAATAGTCTTAGATATAATATTTGCAAATGCATAACTTATGCATTATAAATGCAATTACTATTGTGATTTTCATTTTCACTTCAATAAGCAGAATCTTAAAATTTTAAATTAATAATTTTTTTATACAAACATGTAGTACCTGATTTTAGGTGAAAGCTCTTAGACTTAAAATTTAACACATAACAAAACAATATTTAAGAAAAATCAGAATATAATGCCCTGTTCCTGTATACATTTTATTAAAATAATTTAGGCATTATTTAAAGTGAATTGAAAGAAATAACACATTGCATATTTTTATTACATACATATGACTGTATGAGTAAAAATCTTTTACCTTTAAAATTATTCTTAAATTATTATTAAATTTAGAGAGAGTCTTAAATGTTTTATTTTTTAATGCAGTTAACTTTTTAATTAATGGATCTACATTTCTGCTTTAAAGTAATATTTAATTATTTATTTATTTTAAGGAAATCATTAAATTACTTAACAAATAATAAATTACTAAACAAAAATTTATAGTTAAAAATTGAGTTTTCACATGGTTTAAAGTTTAATACGGATTTGCAATTTTAATCTCTACAAGATTTAACTTTGAAGAACAAGTCTTATTCCTTTCTCCCAAAAGATGTATGTGATTCTCAACTATTAAAATATATTTTATTTCATTTATTAATTTATATAAATCAAGTTTTGCTATATAGAAATAAAAATAATCAATGAACAATTTTGATTTAACACTTTAAGAAATCTTACTTCTGAGGAAATTTCTGAGAAAGCTATTTAGTTTTAAAGAGTAATAAATTCTGCTGAAATTATACACATTTTTTAATCTTACACTTATGGGTTATAGAATTTCTTTAAAAAATCTAATTTTTACAGAATATGCCAAATAGCTTAAGATTATTATAGAGATCTGCTAACAGAGATGTATATGTATTATTCTAATGCAACTCTTTTTTGTTTTTCTTGGATAGATAAATATACTTCAGTCTTTTCGATATTGAATATTTCATGTAAAACAACTTAATACTAAAGACAGAATGAAAAAAGATAATGTAAAAACAAACTACTACTAAAAAATGGGTTTTTGACAGTTTTCGACCTTTTTGACATGATGGTAAAAACCATGGTAAAATCTGGTAAAAAACGTCATGCGTCAAAAACTTGCCAACCCTGTTTAAAAATCAAATAAATGCACTACAAACCAAAAAATTTATTTTTAAAATGTACCTTTTATCCACGTGATACTTATTTCATTTCAATTTGATTTACAAATATGATCATTTTGACTTGGAAAAAAAAGAAAGAAAAACAAGAGTTTTACATACATGTTACGGTAATCATAAAAGCACAGCATAACAACGCCACCTCTTGAGCGATGCACCCGAAATTTTATCAGCTTTAATTTATTTGAAGATCTAAAATAATATGAAATTGGATTAAATTTTCTCCATTAGTTTTTTAGATATAGTTATCACGGAAATCATGAAAAACACAGCATAGCAGCATCACCGGTTGAGCAATATAAACTAAAAGCTAATGGGCAAGTATTTCTGTTCAGGTCTATATGCGGTTTGGTGAAATTCTCTATATTGGTTCTTACAATATAGCTATCATAGAATAAAATAATTAAGCATAGCAATGCCACCTGTTGGGCAATATAAACCCAAAGTTAAGTTATACCTAGGTCTATCTTAATCTGAACTCTGATGATTATTAAACTCCAAATAAGTTCTTGAGATAGAACGGCCACAAAAATTGTGTCCCACACAGACTAACAGAGAGACTCACAGCTTCAAAAAATAGTTAAATTGTGTTCAAGACACCCCGAAATGTGTAAATCAAGCAAAAAACGAAAGTTGATAAAGAACACATTTTATAATAATCTGATATGTACGATGACACCGAATAAAATTGTTTAAATGTATTTAAATGTATTTTTTTCTTTTTATATAATGCGCATTTGTTTAACAAGAGCTCCCAACTGCGCAAGATTTTTTAGGCCTTACACTAATAAAATATTTGGGGTACAATTTTTCGATTATGGTGCTCTTTAGAAATAATGTATACGAAATTAAAAATATGTATGTATTACTGAAAATATGTATTACTATATATATATATATCTTTATATTTGTGGTTAATGGGCACCTGTCGGTAATAGAGTGCTGCACCTATGCAACTCTGAAATATCCTTCTGGTCTATCACAATACGTGTTTTTTTTTCCCTTGTTATTCTCACAGCAAGATTAAGATATATAAAAGTTATTTTTAAGTAATCAGCTAGAATATGTTTGCTGTAGCTAAACAACATATTCATCAACCTCCTTATCTTAGCAATAGTCAAAAACTGTGTTTATATTAATTTCTAGAATAGAATTTGAAAACTAATCAAAACAGACAGATGTATTTCCTTTTTGTGAATCACAGTTTTTCTCTGTGCGGTTTAAACATGGCAGTTTGAAATTTGGAAAAAATGTATTTTGAGTATTTTCAAAATACAAAATACATTGAAAGACCATCAGAAAATACATTACAAAAACACTTTGATCTTATCAGTTTAAAATACAAATGTATTTTGAAAATGTATTTCAAATACATGTATTTTCGATACTGCCCAACTCTGTCTATGTATGGAGGTCACTCAAAGGATAAAGGGACTAGGGATGTACCAAATATTTGGTATCTATTCGGTATTTGGCCATTATAGGTGAAAACTGGGAAATTGAGTTAGTAGCCAGTGGCCGGTAGACTCAGTTTCATTAGTGGCCACTTTTTAAAGTTAGTGGCCACTATAATGTTTCAAACTTTCTTGACACCTACATAAACTATAATCGTTGTATATATTCACATTTTTCTATAAGTCAGAGTTTTATACCAGCCAACTATCCATGATAAGAATAGGGAAGCAGTCAAAATTCAAGAAAATTACTTTAAAACCACGGAATCTGTTACATTAATTTTTTAGAAAATATTTTTAGATTATTTGTATATGTTCATAAACACTATTATCAATTTAAATTACTATTACTTTCTTGATATAAAAAATAACTAAATCAAAATTCCAACAGTTAGGTGTATACAGTAAAAAAAAAAGAAATCAAATAATAAATTATTTGAAATGCATGTGAAATCAAAGCTGATGAATATATTTTGCAGAATAAAACTGTATTTCTTGAAAAAATAATCCAACTGAAGAGCAATGGCGAAAAGCTGAAATATTGTAAATAGAGCTAAATCATTGCAATCTGCTTGCATCCGGTAAGAAAAAGAATTAACCAGTTTGCTAATTAGATGTAATCAAAGTAGAGATGCATATTTCTATGAAAAAAGCTATATTTCACTTGGCGATCGATAACAGATTTTTATCGCCACTTGGCGAGTGGCGACTAGGGTGGCGATCGATGGCCGATTTTTTAATCGCCACTTTTACCAGTTTAATCGCCACGTGGCGAGTGGCGACCGCTAATTTTCACCTATATTGGCCATGTTACCAAATATTCGGTTTGGCCGAATGTTAAACCTTGGTATGCCAAATATCAAACTATTCAGCCTGCTGAATATTCGGTTTGGCCGAATATCAAACTATTCAGCCTGCTGAATATTCGGTTTGGCCGAATATCAAACTATTCGGCCTGCTGAATATTCGGTTTGGCCAAATATCAAACTATTCAGCTGAACCGAATACTTAAAAAATCTTTTAAAGCATATTTTAAAAAACTTACACAAGTTCTACTTTTAACTGTCAACTTATAAATATATTCAGAATAATCAGAAGCAGAATCATATTTAAGTGAAAAAGGATATTTTTACATTATTTGCTGTTTATTAAGTATCACTTAAGAAAATTAACCCTTAATGAGGATTTTCATAGGAATTAATGATGTACAAATGCAAGTTCCTGAATATTGTCTTGTAAATAATCTGTTTCTGGCTTTTCAACAAAAAAGGGTGTTTCTAAACATAATAGAAAATCGTTCAGGGTTGAGAATAGACATCAAGATGGGCAATTTTTGTCGAGGAAAAGATAATTGCAATCCACTTATTCAGCCATAAATACAGTGTATCTCATCTCACTCTAGGTCAAACTTGGATTTTTGTTTGTTACTATAGCAATAACGAAGATATCCTAACTATATTTTCAACAGACTTGCTTTGATTTCTGTGAAACATGATATGATAAGAGTGCTGGAAAATGCGACCATTCATATTTAAACAACTATGAGCTAGACATTCCTCTATTCAGAATGCAGTTGACAGTATTTATGTGGTGTCACTGGCCAAAATTCCATCATTTTCAATGATATCACATTTAATACCAGCAAAATTACTAATATGAAACAAATCTCAATAAAATATCTTCATTAGGTTCATTAATATTCATAAAGTTGTGAACGAAAATTCAATTTCGGCTTGTAGTTACACAACCAGTGTTTTTGATTGAATGCATTGTAATTTTGATGGAATAAATGGGCTGAGATGTTGTTTCTTGTTCAAAAAATGTTTGTCTTGACCATATTATCCCCGTCGAAATTTTGTTGCAAGATTTTAAAAACAACCTTTAAGTTTACATTCTCTGAAAATGATCGTCCACTCCAGATGCTGATATAGGATGCATTTAAAAACTTCCTTGCTAAATCAAAGGAATAGAAAAGCTATTCTTTCTGAGTTTTATAACTATATCCTCTTCTTAAATAACTCAAAGCAGATTTTTTTCAGTTTAAAGTTTACTTGTAAAAAGCCCCTATTTATCAAATTGTAAGTTTTTATATTAAATGTTGACGAATATTCGGTATTTGGCCTAACAGTTACTATTCGGCTAGCCGAATATTTGGCATTCGGTTCACCTGTAGGGCGAATATTTGGTATTTGGCCAAAATCACTATTCGGTGGATTCCTAAAAGGGACTTAGAATTTTATGTAGCAGGCCAGTGATGATTGCTGCGGACCAGTAAATTCTTATGCTTACTGGTCCTTGGGACCAGTGACTTTTTTATATCAATTCTACCACTGAATATCATTAAAATACATTGCAAAAGATTTTTCCATCTAGACCATAATATAATGTAATTTCTTTGAGTGCCACTGTAAAAGAACTATAAATAATATATGCTACAACTTAATTTTCAATATTGAACATGACATGATAAACCTCAATAACATACATCAACTATAGGGCAATCCACGAATATTTATGCAAATTAGAGCATGGACAGATGGCAAAACAAGACAAATTCATAAACAATTTACAACTATCTTAGAAAGTTTTTTAAAAAAAGCTAAAGGTACGATCCAAGAGAAGAGAGAGAGCACTCCTCAGTCACTGGAGAAAATAAGAACATAAAAATGATATTGGTACCAATTGATTAATAATAACGTGTATTAATTAATGTTGTACTTAAATTTCAGGGGGTCATCTATCATTAAAAATTATACCAAACTTTAAAATTTTCAATTCTATGTATTTCTGAGATGGTTGGATTCTATCGTAAATTTTACCTACATAATATTAACAATGCAATTAAAGTGAAGAAAGCAAAGAATTAAAAATAAATTAACAGTTACTGTAATTCATATTTTTGGTGGCATTGTTGACACAGTAAATATGACCTCGTCTGGATAAAACATAAGTATACCAGATTAAAAAATACACAACAAACAATATAAATAATTTTTCACAGAATTTAGCTGAGACTTAAATCAGAATATTAATTTAATGTTTCATTGATGGGAACATTTTAAGCAATAATATTTACTTAGTAAATAAAATTATAATTGTGATATATTATCCTTTGTGTTAAAAAATAAGTTTTCTTTATTCCTCATTTTTAATGTAGTAATATTCAAGGGCAGATCCAGCCCTCCATTTAGAGGGGGGGCGTCAATGGTGTAGTCGAGGGGGGACGCAGGGGGACGGCGTCCCCTCACTTTTTTATTTTATCTCGAGCGTCCCCTTACTTTATATTTTCAAGGGGGACGCTAGAGACGTGGGAGGACGCAGACTTTCCAAACTTATTATCTGTTTTAGAAAATGAGTACACCAATAAATTAACAATTTTATGAAATGAGGTATTGATTTTTAATATTTTTCAAAAGTAAAAAGCGGATTCTGAAAGGAAATACCAGCATACACACATACATAGAAAATTGTTGTAAAAATGGGCAAAATGAATTCAGGGGACTTCAGAAGGTAAAAAGATATATCAAAATTTCATAGTCTTATTTTTTCTTGCCCTGATTATACAATACTTTCCTTACACTATACGTGACCATGAAGTAAAAATGTAATAACTTTCAATGTTCTCAGTGGAAAACATTTATCCTATAACTATTTCCAAAATAAATAATGCAAAATATTCTTATAAAAATTTCATTGCTTGAATTAGTGTTACTGAATTACAAATTCTATTCCAAAAAATTTGAGACATGAAATAAGGTTTTACATTGTTTTAAATTCTACAGCAAGCCTTTTGTCGCCCAACACACAAACAAACTTTGATTAAATTAATTTCAATTAAATTTACATTTTTAATTTTTAAATTAAAATTAAATTTTTCAATTACTTTTCTCTGCAATTGAAAAATGAGAAAGCAAGATTTAAAAGCAAGTTTGCCTTATGGGTGATACAGACCCTAATATTCGAAACTATGAGCGTCCCCCCACTTTTTTTTCCAGGACTACACCACTGGGGGGCGTCATGGCTCTAATTTTTTTTTTGGGGGGGGGGGGGGGGGGTCACATTTCTTAATAAGACTTTTATATAGAAGGGTCTTCCCATATCCAGAATGGGACGTATTTTCGTCAGCAGCCCTTTATTCTTCTACTTATTCCGACTCTTTTGCGGGAGCAACGTTCATAGGTCCCTAGACAGGTCCTGAATATAAAAGATTCTAGCAAAAGCGAGGTTGAAAAAAAAAAAATTGAAACCAGACAAATTTAAAAGGGAAATTACACAAACTAAACACACCGAAAAGCAGGAAGGGAGGGCTAAGGGCGATGAACGCCCAATCCACAAAAAAGTGGACATGAGGATGAAAATTTAAATTTCCTTAAATATGATTGAAATTTTGCACATTAACTGTTAAAAGTGTACTATTTCATATTTTATTGAAAAAGAATAAAATTTTTGTCATTAACATACTTATTTTAATTAATAAAGTGACACTATGACTGTGTGAAATAGACTGCACAAAAAATCTTTACATTTTATGGCCTCGTACAGCTGAACAAATATTCTGAAAATCTCCAAACTTAGATGTATATAATCTGACATCTATTATTGAGAGTTTTTGCCTGCAGAGAAGTGTTCACTAATCTTCGTTACAAGAGGTAAGCATATTTAATTACTCTTAATTATTGTGTCACACCCGCAACAAAAAGTTACATTTATATCTCCACAGAAAAATTTCTTTGACTGTAAGTTATGAAACTTTATATTCAAAAATAGCTTATTATGGTACTTTGTAGGGATGCAACGGATATCCGGTAAATATCCGATATCCGGCATATCCGGCTGATTTTTCAATATCCGAAATATCATCGGATATCTGAATCACAATCACCGGATATCCGACTTCTCTGCCGGATATCCGGCAGAGAGCAGCAAAGCGTATATATAAGGATAAGAGAAATCGTTTGACCCAAACAATGCAAACAACTTTGTTTACAATGCAAAATATGAATGTAAGTTCACTATTCATGAGTAAAAGGTAATTCTCAAAAGTTTAAAGAATTGCCAGCTTTCCTAACATTGATATTTGAACTCTTTATAATAAATTTAAGAAGTTACGTTTACATCTTTGGAAAATTGTACCTTTACTTTCAGAATGTAAAACAAAATTGGAAGTTGTTTATTAAAGTATGACTCTTAATTTTCTTCTTTCTTTTAAGTTTAACAATTAAACAGGCCCATTTTTACTTTCTTCTATCTTCACTAGAAGAAAGTATTGTAACTGAAATTTTTTCGATTTCCGGTTTTCGACGGATTTAGGCCTTTTTAGGGGTCAGAGATCCAAAACATGTCTGTGTCCATGTGTCGTCATCTTACCATCAAAAAGTGTATGAAATTATGCATAGAATTGAACCACATTTTTTGTGAATGTTTTTGGGTATAGCCAGCTGGCTCTCCTTCAATATGGAAACATTTCCACTGGAAGGGGGCGCTGTAATTGCGATTTTTTGTGTCATTTTCATTATTGTACCATTCAAAATTGTATGAAGCTAAGCATAGAATTGAAGCAATTTTTTGTGTATATTTTTGGCTATGGCCAGCAGTTTCTCCTTGAATTTGGAAATATTCCCACCATAAGGTGGTACTCACTGTAACAGCGCTTTTTGTAAAATTCTCGATATTTCGCAGTTTTTTTTTTTTTTTTGTACTGTATATTGGCGGCTCGTGAAGTGAAGGGAACTTCGCATCCTACTAAGCTGGCTATTCACAAACAGCTAGAATAACGAAAAAATTATTTATTTTAATAAATATCATGATTGAGATTAACTTATTCTTATTAATTGACTGGACAAAAATTTTCAGATCAAAATCAAAGTTGGTATAATATTGAACTAATAATATGGAAGTATTAACATTTGGAACTACTTTTTGAAATATTAAGATGCATGAGATAGAAGAAAGTTTTGGGATTGGCACATCCAACTAGTTATTTTTGTAACTTCATTATAAATATTTAAAATTAAAAGTAATTTTCTTTTTACTTATAAATATCACAGTAATTTAACTTAAAATAAAACTAAATGTGACTTAAAGTAAAACAATATTAAATAATTGAAACAGAAAATCGGCATCAACTAAACCTATGTTTGGAGAAAACTCTTTAATCATGGGTATATTAGTAGATATTTTATGTTTAAATTATAAAACGAAAGTATGTATTTCTTTGTGAAAATACTCTACAATTATATACATATTAATTGGTTTAAATTTGTTATACAAATTTTCAGCTTTTCATTGTACAAATTAGTTATTATCAATATAGTCAATCCCGTATCCACATCCAATAGTAATTATCAGCATTTCATTGTACAAATAAACAGAATATTTTAATGCTTAAACTACATTTTTTATATAACATTATTAATATACATTACAGGGCTTGATTTTCGAGACAGGATGGCAGGATTCGTGGCTTATAGAATATTGGGACGGGAGGATCCGGTTTCTAAAAAATCATTTTCCGAAAATGTTTCTTTGTTAAACGACGATTAAGTCTCAGGACCGACTGACAAATTTCGTGATATTTTCCGCTATTGATTGGCAGATTTCATAGTTTATTCTTACAACAAATTGACAAAATTCATGTTTGTTTTCCTGCATCTGACCAAAAAATTTTGCGATTTTTCTCCACAACTGACTGATGAATTTCACGATTTTTTCTGGAGATCAATCGGTGAATTTCATAGATTTTTTTCTCGTGATCAACTGATAAGTTTGGCAGTTTTATTCTGTGACCGATTGGCAAACTCCCCTGTTTATTCTTGCGACATACTGATGAAAGTGACGATTGTTTTTCTGCATCCGATTGAAATATTTTGCGTTTTTTTTCTCTGCGACCACCTGAGGAATTTCAAGATATTTGCTCGTGACGTACTGGCAAATTTTACGATGTTTTTCCGTAATCGATTGGCGAATGCCGTCATATATTCCGGCTGCCGATTTCCCACGAACTTCAGTTTATTTCTCGCGACCACCTGTCGACAAATTTTTTAGGGTTTCGTTCATCTGACGAAACCCTATTCGTCTCGCTCCTCTGTCTGTCACAGAGCCCGTTCTCAGAAACTATACATGTTAGAGACTTGAAATTTTGCATACTTATAGATGACCACCACACATCATACGACAAATCATAAAATTTTGAAAAAGTCGTACATTTAACCCTTTGAGCTCCCACATGTGTATTTTAAACAATTCTTTCTAAGTGAACCCTACTTAGGTTGGAGGTATGAAATTTTGCATACTTATAGCTGAACACTTCAGATCAAACGTCAAATCATAAAACTTTGAAAAAGTCGTACATTTAACCCTTTCAGCTTCCACACGTGTATTTTAAACAATTCTTTCTAAGTGACACCCTATTTAGGTTGGAGGTATGAAATTTTGCATACTTCTAGCTGAATACCTCACATCAAACAACAAATAATAAAAATTTCAAAAAGTCGTACATTTAACCCTTTGGGCTCCCACATGTGTATTTTAAACAATTCTTTCTAAGTGAGTCCCTAATTAGGTTGCAGGCGTTAAATTTTGCGTACTTATAGATGGACTCCTCAGATCAAACGACAAATCATAAAATATTGAAAAAGTACATTCAGCCCTTTGAGCTCCCACATGTGTATTTTAAACAATTCTTTCTAAGTGAGTCCCTAATTAGGTTGCAAAAATGAAATTTTGCGTACTTATAGATGGACACCTCAGATCAAATGACAAATCATAAAATTTTGTAAAAGTCGTACATTTAACCCTTTTAGCTCCCACATGTGTATTTTAAACAATTCTTTCTAAGTGAACCCTATTTAGGTTGGAGGTATGAAATTTTGCATACTTATAGCTGAACACTTCAGATCAAACGACAAATCATAAAACTTTGAAAAAGTCGTACATTTAACCCTTTCAGCTTCCACATGTGTATTTTAAACAATACTTTCTAAGTGACACCCTATTTAGGTTGGAGGTATGAAATTTTGCATACTTATAGCTGAATACCTCACATCAAACAACAAATAATAAAAATTTCAAAAAGTCGTACATTTAACCCTTTGGGCTCCCACATGTGTATTTTAAACAATTCTTTCTAAGTGAGCGCCTAATTAGGTTGGAGGAGTGAAATTTTGCATACTTATAGCTGAATACATCACATCAAACGACAAATCATAAAATTTTGAAAAAGTACATTTAACCCTTTGGGCTCCCACATGTGTATTTTAAACAATTCTTTCTAAGTGAGTCCCTAATTAGGTTGCAGGCGTTAAATTTTGCGTACGTATAGATGGACTCCTCAGATCAAACGACAAATCATAAAATATTGAAAAAGTACATTCAGCCCTTTGAGCTCCCACATGTGTATTTTAAACAATTCTTTCTAAGTGAGTCCCTAATTAGGTTGCAAAAATGAAATTTTGCGTACTTATAGATGGACACCTCAGATCAAACGACAAATCATAAAATTTTGTAAAAGTCGTACATTTAACCCTTTTAGCTCCCACATGTGTATTTTAAACAATTCTTTCTAAGTGAACCCTATTTAGGTTGGAGGTATGAAATTTTGCATACTTATAGCTGAACACTTCAGATCAAACGACAAATCATAAAAATTTCAAAAAGTCGTACATTTAACCCTTTGGGCTCCCACATGTGTATTTTAAACAATTCTTTCTAAGTGAGTTCCTAATTAGGTTGCAGGCGTTAAATTTTGCGTACGTATAGATGGACTCCTCAGATCAAACGACAAATCATAAAATATTGAAAAAGTACATTCAGCCCTTTGAGCTCCCACATGTGTATTTTAAACAATTCTTTCTAAGTGAGTCCCTAATTAGGTTGCAGGAATGAAATTTTGCGTACTTATAGATGGACACCTCAGATCAAACGACAAATCATAAAATTTTGTAAAAGTCGTACATTTAACCCTTTGAGCTCCCACATGTGTATTTTAAACAATTATTTCTAAGTGAGCGCCTAATTAGGTTGGAGGAGTGAAATTTTGCATACTTATAGCTGAATACATCACATCAAACGACAAATCATAAAATTTTGAAAAAGTACATTTAACCCTTTGGGCTCCCACATGTGTATTTTAAACAATTCTTTCTAAGTGAGTCCCTAATTAGGTTGGATGCGTGAAACTTTGCATGCTTATAGCTGAATACCTCACATCAAACGACAAATCATAAAATTTTCAAAAAGTCGTATATTTAACCCTTTGGGCTCCCACATGTGTATTTTAAACAATTCTTTCTATGTGAGCCTCTAATTAGGTTGGAGGAGTGAAATTTTGCATACTTATAGCTGAACACCTCACATCAAATGACAAACCATAAAATTTTGAAAAAGTCGTACATTTAACCCTTTGGGCTCCCACATGTGTATTTTAAAGAATCCTTTCTAAGTGACACCCTATTTAGTTTGAAGGCGTGAAATTTTGCATACTTATAGCTGAACACCATCATGCGACAAATCATAAAAATTTGAAAAAGTCATACAATTAACACTTTGGGCTACCACATGCGTATTTTAAGCAATTCTTTTAACTGAGCTAGAGATTTGAAATTTTGCATACTTATAGCAGAACACCTGAGGCCAGGCGACAAATCATAAAATCTTGAAAAAGCCTTACGTTTAACCCTTTGAGCTACCACATATGTATTTTAAGCAATTCTTTCTAAGAGAGCCCCTAATTATGTTGGAGACATGAATTTTTGCATTTAGGGATGCACCGGATATTGATTTTGCCGGATATCGGATACCGGATATCCGAAGCTCCTTTGCCTGCCGGATTCGGATATCCGGCACTAGATATATTTTTAGTTATATGGTGAATTATTTCTTTATATAATGCCATCTCAGAACAATAAATTACAAACATGTTTCACACATCATTAAAACATTTTAAATGTAAATATCAAGGCTTGAAATTCAAGTTTTCCCAGGAAAAGAGTTTCCTACCGAACATTTATAAATGCAGGGGAGTTGAACTGTTAGAAAGGAAAAAAAATCTTTTAACCTCATTATTTTTTATGTGCCACTTTAAGTAATGCATTTATACAGTCATGACAAAATAGCATTGAAATAATTTAAATTACAAACTCAAGATAATTATTCAAAATTTTTATTTTATTAAAACAAAGGAACAGAATCAAGCTTTATATATACCATGTCTATTTTTCAACCTTCACCTAATGTTATGGGCAGTTAACAATTGGGTTGCTAAATGAATTTCTTAATTTAGATTTTATTCTATTTTGCGTGTTTTATCCTCTTTCACATGTTACACTTTTGACAAACAGCATAGAGCAACTTTTATAATTTTAGAAATTATCGGAAACACATGATTATGCTTTCTTAAAAAATTTTAGAAAACTTTGCAAAATCCGATTTCTATTAATTTTTAACTTACTTACAGGAATAATGCATATCGGTGATTGTATTGTCAATATCCTATAGTGTTTATATGTCATTTCTGAACAAACTTGTTTTATTAGATTATAGTCAAAACTGTAATCCCTGGTATTTTCGCTAATTGAACTATATTCTATGCATTTGAATTTTAAATCCATATCCAAAGTTTGAAAAAGGAATAGTCAATTGATTTCTTCTATTACACGAGAAAAGTTTGATTTTAAAAAGTCATGTCCTAATTTTAGTGAATTGCGAGAATCAACTAGTTTGTTGTTTCTAAATGTTTTTTTTTTTTTTTTTCATGTGCACCAGAAGTATCTCATTTTGTTTAGTGCTGAATATTGGCCAATTTGATAGAGCACAGTCTCCGGTGGCCGTTACTGCTCTTTTACTTATTTCCTATTTTGGGCAAATGGAAAAACATCGCAAAATATGTAAATCGGTCATAGAAAAAAATATAGCTGATTTCATCAATCATGGTAAAAATAAATAAAATAATTTGTCGACCGGTCGCGAGAAAAAAAACTGAAGTTTGTGGGAAATCGACAGCGGGAAAATATCACGAAATTGGTCAATCGATCACGGAAAAATATCATGAAATTTGCCAGTCCATCATGAGCAAATATGAAATTCCTCAGCCGGTCGCAGAGAAAAAATGCGAAAATTTTCAATCTGATGCAGAAAAACAATCGTTACTTTCATCAGTATGTTGCAAGAACAAACACGGAAATTTGCCAATCGGTCACAGAATAAAATGGCTAAATTTGTCAATTGATCACGAGAAAAAAAATTATGAAATTCACCGATCGGTCTCTAGAAAAAATCATGAAATTCGTCAGTCGGTCGTGGAGAAAAATCGCAAAAATTTTTCGGTTAGATGCACAAAAACGAACACCAACTTTGTCAATTTGTTGTAAGAAGAAACCGTGAAATATGTCAATTAATAACGGGAAATATCACGAAATTTGTCAGTCGGCCCTGAGACTTGATCGTAGTTTTACAAAGAAACATTTTCGGAAAATGATTTTTTGGAAACACAAGCCTCCCGTCCCCAATATTCTTTAGGGCACGAATCCTGCCATCCCATCTCAAAATTCAAGCCCTGTATTTGCCATTCAAGCCCTGTAATGCATATTAATAATGCTGTATAAAAAATGTAATTTAAACATCAAAATATTCTGTTTATTTGTACAATGAAATCAGGGTTGGCAAGTTTCTGCCAGAGTGGTTAAAACCAGCGGTTATAACCGGTTAAAACCGGCATGGCAGAAACTAGTTTCTGCCAGTAAGTGGCAAAAACTGGCAGAAACTCAGAAATAATATTAATAAGAACTTTAATGTGCAATGATTCTTAATTCATACATGTATTTGATGTGTAAACAATTAAGTTAAAAATTAAAATTAAAGATTATGAATGTTATTCAAAGTTGCAAAAAAGTTTCAAAATTATCATATAAATATACTTTGTTTATATAATAATAGGTACTCATTTTTTTTTCACTTGAAAAACAGAAATTTTTAATGGTAGTCTGATGCTGTACAAGTTTAACTATTTTATATTATTGTTTAGAGTTGAATTTTTATTTAAAAGTAAAAAAAGAAATTTAGAAAAAAATCTGTGATATTTTAACAAATGTATTTTTCAGAGTATTTTTAAATAAATAATGCAATGCAAAAGATTATGATTCTTGTGAAAATATATAAGTAAATAATTGAAGCACAATAAATAACAGAAAAAAAATTTAATGAAATATCTTTCACAATTATTTTACAATATTGAAAGAACAAAATTGCCACTCAAATATACTATTATTACTTTTTCCACAGAACATTCCATAGCATAGGACAAAATTTTGCTAATCTTTCTGAACGCACTGTTTCTTTGTTTTGAATGAAAGAAAAGTTTGAAAATATTCTTTCAAGACTATCATTACTTGCTGGCAATGTCATTATTGAGGATGCAAATTTGACAAATCCTCATTTTCACCAGTATTCGTTTTTAAAGACGACCACCACATAGAAGATAAGGGCAAGATATTTTCTAGGGCTTCCTTGGAGAAATATGTTTCTGAGGCAGGAGTCGATTTTGCTTCAAAGGATATTATATGTGGCACAAAATTGGGATTAATATCAGAAAGCAATTTCCTTGCCTTTTCTTTATGCTCATATGTCAATTTTGATCCCATATATTTAGGATGAAGTAAATAAGTTAGCATATGGTAGTCAGCTATTACTGTATCAAATCTGCTTTGAACCTTTGTAGTTGTTTGTTTTGTAAGTGCAAAATGTGGTTGGAACATTTTCAACTAACAGTCTTAATAAAAAAGCTAAAATCTTTAACAACGATTTTATGCACAAATAACCTACAGACACGACAAAAATATCCCATATAATCGTTTTTTGTCGTGTCTGTACGTTATTTGTGCGTAAAATCATTGATAAAGATTTTAGCTTTTTTACTAAAATTCGCACAAAGTTTGATCTATGCTTATAACAGTCTTAAATTGAAAAAAAAAAGTCAGATTTGTTCCTTTGAATACTGTATTTAAAAGAAATGTTTTTTAAATTCATGGGATTACAAGATCCGCATATAACTATAACATTTCTACGAGAGATAATTTATAGTGTTATTATTAAATTATTACGTTAAATTACAGAAGATTATTTTGAGCAAGTATTGAATATTTTTCTTTTCTTTTCATTGTTTAATTTAAAATAAGTATTGGATATAGTTTTGTATTTGATTTTTAAACTGTAATTTTAAAATACTCTAATAATTGTTTACATATAAAATTATATAACCATTCTATAACAAAAATTTTATCTGTTACATTACTCATTTTTTCTAATACAAATCTATTTATTTTTTAATTAAAACTACTCACAATATTTCATTTGTTATTTATACGGAATAAAGCGTACTTAAGGAATTTAATACTAGTAAAAAAGTCTCAGATTATGTCATGAAATGTGTTTATGCCAGTTGTTGCCAGTTTCTGCCGGTTAAAACCGGTTATAACCAGTTTCTGCCACTGGCAAGGCAGAAACCCTTTTTTGCCGGCAAATAGCCAGCCCTAAATGAAATGCTGATAATTGCTATTGGATTTGGATATCGGATTGACTATATTGATAGTTTCTAATAATTAATTGATTTGCACAATGAAATACTGATCATTTGTATAACAAATTTTAACCAATTAATATACCTATAATTGTAGAGTATTTTCCACAAAGAAATACATACTTTCTTTTTATAATTTAAACATAAAATATCTACTAATATACCCATGATTAAAGAGTCATTTTCTCAAAACACAGGTTTAGTGGATGCTTTTTTTTCTGTTTTAATTATTTGATACTGTTTTGCTTTAAGTAAGTCACATTTAGTTTTATTTTAAGTTAAATTACTTTGATATTTATAAGTAAAAAGAAAATTACTTTTAATTTTAAATATTTATAATGAAGTTACAAAAATAACTAATTTGATGTGCCAATCCCAAAGCTTTCTTCTATCTCATACATCTTAATGTTTCAAAAGGTAGTTCCAAATGTTAATACTTCAATATTATTATTTCAATATTATACCAACTTTGACTTTCATCTAAAATTTCTGCTCCAATTACTTAAGGGTCATTCCACAGTATTCATGTGTTACGTACGGGACATTTCACAGCAAAATTTTGAGATATTTGCGCTTTTTTCAATGTCAAAATATATATGAAAAAGTTTGCAATTATTTTTAATGTATTATATACCACCTCAACTCTAATTCATGTGAAATTTCTTTTTGTTTGAGCGAATAGTTTTTTTTTTAAAAATTAATAAAGTTGTGTTACGTACGGGACATCACAAAAAATTGTTTTAAAAGTACCTCTAGCAATTTGGATTTTACTCTGAATTTATTAAATATTTTCACAAATAAATTTAATGAATAGAAGCAGAAATATACATTTTATTATTTAAGTTTAAAATTATTTTTTAAAATTGAGTCATTAATTAATGAAAGCTAATTATTTCTGTTACGTACGGGACAAGGCTATTCGTTACGTACGGGACCTACAATTTCAAATAACAGTACTGTAAGGAATTGTGAACTAAAATATATACAAGTGTTCATTTAATGAATTTACTAGCTTTATTAAGGTATTGAAACTTATGTTTAATTATAGAAATAAAAATAATTAATGATTTCTTAAATATTTTAATTGCTATTATATAAATTAGAATTTTCCATACATAGCTCATTTGAAAAAATAATAAACATTTAAAAATAAAATATATGTTTTATACAAGTCCCAGAACATCAATAATGTCATCAAATTTTTTCATTTCCTCTATTGATAATGAAAAATGTCCCCAGCTATTAATTGGACTTTGTGCTTTTTCGAGCTTAGTCAAAATATTTTCTTCTAGGATTTTATCCTTTTCTGGGATGTGTGGCCAGGAAAACTTGTTTTGCCTAAAGGTTTAATAAAGGATTGATAGATATATTTATCATCTATGTCCTCTACAACTCCTGGCCACCAATAATCGTCATACATGACCAATACCCAGTCTGATTTTTTCAGTAACTCAGTACATGCATCTGAGCTAGGCTCTTTATCTTGTACTGGGCATAAAATCTCTATCTTTTCATCAGGGTCCTTTTTTATCAGAAAAGCAAGAATGCTTCCAAAGGCCCAGAGTGTCCGAGCCTACTGGTTGGGCAAAATTCACACTATGTATAACTGATATCGAAGTAGCACCTTTCCATTTTTCAATTAATGCAAACTTAGTTATGCATCTCTGAACGTCTGCTTCACTTATGTATTTAACATTTATATTGGGTGCCTCTTTTTCCACAACTTTAAAAAACTCCATTGCTGTATTTATTATGTACTGCTTGCGCAATATACCAAACCAAACGTTTCTCTTAACTACAGCTCCTAAACCATCAACTTCACCTTTCCCGTGTGAAGTTCTGAAAAAGTTCCAGTCTCCACTAACCCCATGGTAATGCACATGAAGCATCAAGTTTTGCATGTTGTATTGATTCTTAAACTGGGCACCACATCCATCAGACCAGAAATGGATGCGACTAAATGCCACTGCTTGTTTTAAATCTTCAATTATGGCAGAATTGAATGCAAATACTGCATGTTTTGTATGATTAAGGTCGTCAGAAACAACAACATAGTTTTTATGTTCTAGTTCGAGAGTTTTATTATTTCTATAATATACAATACAGGTAAATAATGTTACTTGGGTTGAGTTCCAGTGAGCTGCCATAATTTCCCCTTGCTGTTTTAGCATAAAATTTTCCGCAAAGTCTTCATGAATAATCAAATGCCCAATGTTTAGGTTTTCTTGAGGTATTTAAACTCAGTTAAGTTGTTTTTGTGCAGTATAAACATGTAAACCAAAGAGGTTCAAAAGGCTGATTAATTCTTCCTTTGCCTGATGTAAATCACAAACAATTAGTTCTTTCTTCATCTTTCCTGTTGACTTTTTCTTTTCTCTGTCTCTTAAAACTTTCCCTTTCTTTGACTTTATCAGTCATCCAGGTGTCTTTATCATTTTTTTCTTTTCAGCCGATGTTTTCTCACTCTTTCTGTAGAAGTAGGAGCCATAGTGCTTCTTCTCAAATTAGGATTTATTATTAAATATTTAGTTAAAAAAATATTACATTTAAAACCAAAAATATGACTCAAAATGTATTTCAAATGCTATTCCACACTAAATGACAAGTTTTATCTTTGTTTTTTGATGAAAATCAACTGATTACTTAAGATTGCTTCAACATTTCAAGCATGCTATGATTTAACTAATGGTAGCTATAACTAACCACATATGTTTACTTGTATATTTTTTGCAGATAGTGCTGCCATATGTGAAGGAAAATCATAAACATAGTCTAAAAATTTTATTTTTGCTCAGTTTTAAATCAAAATTCTGCATTTTGTCCCGTACGTAACAGGTTTGTCCTGCACATAACACATTTTTATTTCTCATGCCCAGCTTCTAAATGAAAAGATATAATATTTTAATTGAATAATTTAGGAAGCTAGTTCACCAGTTGAAGAGAAAACAAAAAACTATTCAGTTGTCATCAGTATTATTAGTTAAAAAATTTAAAATAAGCTCAAAATTGTTTCGTACGGGACAAAAAGAAAATAATCATTGAAATTTATTTATAAAATATTTTTTAAACTTTTTCCCTTTTATTTCATATAATGCAACTGCTAAAAGGGTTTAATGAAACATAAGAACTTTGAAATAAAATAAAATATTTTTTGAGTTATAGTTAAAAATATAATGTCCCGTACGTAACAACTTTTTCTATTTGGCGGCAAACAAAATGCTCTAATTTTTGTTTGGTTAAAAAAATATATATATTTTGGACAAATTTCAATAGAAGAGATTTAAAGCTTTAAAATGATGTATTACACTTAAGTTTTTATTAAATTTTTTTTTTCAAACTTGTGAAGCTAAATACTATGGAATGACCCTTAACCAGAATCTCGATCATGATATTTATTAAAATCAATAACTTTTTCGTTATTCTGTTGTACATCAGCTGTTTGTGAAATAGCCAGCTTAGCAGGATACGAAGTTCCCATTGCTTCACGGGCCGCCAATATACAGTACCAAAAGCGAAAAATCGGGAAAATTTTACAAAAAAAAAAAGCTGTTACAGTGCCACCTTCTGCCGGAATATTTCCAAATGGAAGGAGAAACTGCTGGCCATAGCCAAAAATATACACAAAAAACTGGTTCAATTCTATGCTTAGCTTCATACACTTTTCGATGGTAAAATAATGAAAATAACACAAAAATCACTATTATAGCGCCCCCTTCCAGCAGAATATTTTCAAATTGAAGGAGAACCCTGATGGCCATAGCCTAAAATATACCCCCAAAAATTGGTTCAATTCTAAGCATAACTTGATACACTTTTCGATGGTACAAGAATGAAAGTGGCACAAAAATCGCTATTACAGCAACCCTTATGGCAGAATATTTCCAAATTAAAGGAGAACCTGTTGGACATAGCCAAAAACATACACAAAAAATTTTGTTCAATTCTATGCATAACTTCATACACTTCTCGATGATGCAATAATGAAAATGGCACAAAAATCGCAATACAGCGCCCCCTTCCAGTGGAATGTTTTCATAAGGACAAGCTGGCTATAGCCAAAAACGTTCACAAAAAATTTGGTTCAATTCTATGCATAACATCATACACTTTTTGATGGTACGATGGCGACACACGGACAGATAGACATTTTGTATAACCTTGTTTTGGGATCTCGGACCCCTAAAACATCTAAATCCGTCGAAAACCGGGAATCGAAAAAATTTCAATTACAATGCTTTCTTTTATTGAAGATAGAAGAAATTTAAAATAGGCCTGTTTAATTGTTAAACTTAAAAGAAAGAAAGAAAATTAACAAAGTCATACTTTAATAAACAATTTCAAATCTTGTTTTACATTCTGAAAGTAAAGGTTCAATTTTCTAAACGATGTAAACATAAATTCTTAAATTTATTATAAAGAGTTCAAATATCAATGTTAGGGAAGCTGGCAATTGTTTAAACTTTTGAGAATTACCTTTTACTCATGAATAGTGAACTTTCTTTCATATTTTGCATTATAAACAAAAGTTTTTCGGCATCGTTTGGGTCAAACGATTTCTCTTATCGTTAGATATTAGCTTTGCTGCGTTTTGCCGGATATCCGGCAGAGAAGTCGGATATCCGGTGATTGTGATTCGGATATCCGATGATATTTCGGATATTGAAAAATCAGCCGGATGTGCCGGATATCGGATATTTGCCGGATATCCGTTGCATCCCTAGCATACGTATAGCTGAATACCTCAGACCACACGACAAATCATAAAAATTTCAAAAAGTCTTATATTATTTACTCCTCCGTGCTCTAACTTGTATATTTTAAGCAATTTTTCTAACCTCCAACCTTTTCACCTGGGGAGCACTTTTCCAACTTTTGTCGACACCCCTTTGACCATTCTTTCATATTATGTACCATAGCCTTACATATTTTAGTTCCACTTTTTACCGCTAGTGGCGCCTACTTATCTCGGGTGCTATGGGTCCAATCCCCTCGACTAATATATCTATGGATAGTATGTAAAACGGAGTTTCGTTCGGATAGAGTTTTGTTTAGAATAGAGTGTGTCCCTTTTTGCGAAATGTGGAACTAACAGATTTTTCAAAAGGATAAAGTGTTTTGAAAGGAATATTAAACGAAACCCTCTGTGCGATCTGTGATCACACTTACCCATTTGTTAATTTATTTTCACCATGATTCAAGAAATCAGTGATATTTTTTTCTATGACTGATTTACGTATTTTGCAATGTTTTTTCTGTGTACCCAAAATAGGAAATAACTAAAAGGGCAGTAACGGCTATTGGAGACTGAGCTCTACCAAATTGGCCAATAGTCAGCACTAAACAAAATGAGATTACACTTGTGATGCACATGAAAAAAAAAAAAAAAAAAAAAAACTTTGGTGAATTAAAAAAAAAAACATATTTAGAAACAACAAACTAGATTATTCTCGCAGTTCACAGAAATTACAACATGGCTCTTTGAAATCAACTTTTCTCGTGTAATAGAAGGAATCAATTGACTATTACCTTTGCAAACTTTGGATATGGATTTAAAATTCCAATGCATAGAACATAGTTCAATTAATGAAAATACCAGGGATTACAGTTCTGACATAATTCCATTAAGGATATAATAAAACAAGTTTGTTCAGAAGTGACATACAATCACCGTAGGTTATTGACAATACAATCACTAACCGATATGCATTATTTATGCAAGTAAGTTAAAAATGAATGCACATCAGATTTTGCAAAGTTTTCTAAAAAATTTTAAGAGAGCATAACCATCTGTTTCCAATAATTTCTAAAGTTATAAAAATTGCTCTGTGCTGTTTGTCAAAAGTATAATTTGTGAAAGAGGCTGAAATATGCAAAAAGGAATAAAATCTAAATTAAGAAATTCATTTTGCAACCCAATTGTTAATCGTCCATAACATTAGGTGAAAGTTGAATAATAGACATGGTATATATAAAGTTTGATTCTGTTCCTTTGTTTTAATAAAATAAAAATTTTGGATAATTATCTTGAGTTGTTAATTTAAATTATTTCAATGGTATTTTGTCATGTCTGTATAAATGTAATTCTTTAAGTGGCACATAAAAAATAACAGGTTTTAAAGATTTTTTTTCTCCCTTTCAAACAGTTCAACTCCCCTGCATTTATAAATGTTGGATAGGAAACTCCCCTGCTGGGAAAACTTGAATTTCAAGCCCTGAATATTAAAAGAGATATAGTTTTTGTAAATTATATTTCAAAACATTTAAAAATTTTTAATGATGTGTGAAACATGTTTTTAATTTATTGTTCTGAGATGGCCTTATATAAAGAAATAATTCACCATATAACTAAAAACATATCTAGTGCCGGATATCCGAATCCGGCAGGCAAAGGAGCTTCGGATATCCGGTATCCGATATCCGGCAAAATCAATATCCGGTGCATCCCTAGTACTTTGAATTACAGACACAAGAAAATTTTTTTTAATTATAGTTATTAAGCGTTGCAGGCGTGACATGCTCCTGTTGCGGGTGTGACATTTAATTAAAGTCACACCCGCAACATCTTTTAAAATTGAACACAAATGTGAACACTAAATAAATTATATGTAAATTTATGTAAGAATAATATACTGGAAAACATGTAGGTCACAGCACTAACTATTATACCCTTTGATTTAGTTGTGTGAACCTCAGTTCACATCATCAAAATTAGCATCATTTTAGCATGTGACATTGTGTGTAATTGATTTATATTTATTCAGTTTGGATTGATAAATTGTTGCTTCTACAGGAAAATAATATTTTTGTAAATGATATATGAATAAAAAAATAATTTAAAAGGCAAAATTTTTATGAAAATAAAAAAAAAATTCTGCAACAATATTTTAGCAATTTTTTTTAATATGTATGTATGATTTTGTTATTTGATAGCATTTACCTTTTTTTTTTCAATTTTTAAAATAAATAATATATTACAAGAATATTTTTTTCAATTTTAATTCAAATTAAATAAGAATAATTGAAACTGTTATGTTTATTAAGTTAGCATAAAATGTAGATAGTTTGAAATGAACCAAAATTTCACATATAAGATTAAAAATTTCAAAGAATTTCAATAATATTGAAAATTTGTTAAACATGTATTTTTGGACTTGAAGTGCTATATTTATTCAATTTATACATTAATTTCTTCTCTTTTGCAGAAGAATGAATAGCACAGAAAGGTCACGAAATCATTGGGAAAATATTAAGGAAAACCACCTTAAATACGCAGAATATCTACAAAAACAGAAGGAAAGCGACAAAGCAAGGAGGGAAAAGAAAAAGAAACTTAAAAAAAAAAAAAACACATCATTAGCCAAGAAAGAAAAACAATTTCAGAGACAAAAGCAGAATGAAAGAAGCAGCAAAAGAAAGTGTAGAAAGAAGAAGAAATCTTCAACAAAAAGTGTCACACCATCTCCAGCTATAAGGGCAGAATAGTCTATTGGAAGTTACCGAAGAGCACAAACTTTTGGTAAAGCTAAACGAAATCTTCGTTAAGTCCAAGGAAAAGACTCGCTGTAGCGAAAAAATTAGCACATGAGGAAAACATTATACTTCCACCTAAAGAAATATTGCAATAATTACAGAAAATGCACAAAAGAGAATTTGTTTGCTGCCACATTCTGATAAGGACAGTGCTGTAGTTGGGTGGAAACGCCGTTCCCAGAAATATTTGGTTTGTTACTGAAAAAAAAAAAAAAAAAAAAAAAAAATCACATATGAGCACACACCTTTTTTTTTTTTTAAATGATACTAGCCTGGAAATGAGCCTAGAGCTAAATCCTTTTCTCCAGACTGTGAAAACTATACCCATTTCAACATCTGAATGCCAAGGAGCATTCAGCTGTATGAATAACATCATGACCAATGCGAGAAATTCACTCCTAATAGCAAGAGCTAGTTCACTTATATTCATAAGCCGTGTAGTACCCCTCTTAAAAGAATTTTCTCCTGAGCCATATGTGAAATCTTGGTTGCTATCAGGAAGAAGATTAACAGACGAGACAACTTGTCATAAACCACAGAGCACAGAAAACACCTCTCATTATCGTTCTTTATGGAAACTTCTAGGACAGATGTGTCAGTAAGCAATATATGGATTTATTTTTGTTATTTAGTTAAATTTTGATTCATAATGGAAAATGTTACTATGAGATTGATTAAATATTGCTTTTAGATAAATGCTATACAAATACAATACTATAAAATCTAGAATATAATAATTAAAACTGTTAATTTAAAAAAGTCAGCTTTTAGCTAAATGTTTTGAATTGCCTTTTGGCTCAGCAAAAGTCCGGCAGCATCAACATCTACTCTGTGAAAAGGTGAGTTCCCACAAATATTTTTTCCCAACTACAGCACTGGATAAGGATATAATATCCATTAATAATAAAAGTGAAGTTGGAGATTTTTTGAAGTAGCTTTGTTCTCCACATTAAAAAACAACAACAACAACAACAAAAAAAAAAAACAGCGAAAAGTTGGTTGTGCAAATAAGACAAATGTGTGGTGATGATATAGAAATAGAGTATCTAAAAAAAATTTCAGAAAATGTGTATGTTTGGCCAAATCAGCCAGATGTATCCTGGGAGAAACAGAGCATATAAAAAAAAAGCTGCCACCAGCAGAAATTATAAATTCAAGATCAGAAATGAAATTTATTTGATTTCTTTTGCTTGATATTATAATTGTATTATTCATTAATTGGTTAATTAAAAAAACCCTGCTTTGTAAATATTTGTGTATGTCATTATTTTATTGCCCATACAAGTCACACCCGCAATGGGGCGTCACACCCGCAACGAAAACTTTAAATATTTCCTAAACAAGCAAGAATTGAGTAAGTAATTTAATTTTTTCATAAAATAATTATTTAACTATTACTGTCTAACATATAAAAAAAACAGTTCATCCTGTTGTTATAATTCACAGAGTTTTGAGTTTTTGAACTGAAAGATGAAAATGCATGTCCTTTTTATGTCACACCCGCAACAGGAGAGAATTATTTTTTTTAAAAATAAATAAAATACTGAGTAACTTGAAAATTTGGATTAATGTATGTGTAAGTGGTCCACATTGAAATCCATAAAAATTGAAACCATAGCTCGAAAATATTTTAGCTGATGGCTAATTTAGTTTGTGTAAATGTCACACCCGCAACTTTGGATTGGGCGTTCTGTTATTTCAATTAAATTTTGATTCATAATGGAAAATGTTACTATGAGATTGATTAAATACTGTTTTTAGATAAATGCTATACAAATACAATACTATAAAAACGATAATGTAACAATTACATCTGTTAATTTAAAAAAGTCAGTTTTTAGCTAAATGTTTTAAATTGGCTTTTGGTTTAGGAAAGATCCAGTAGCATCAACATCTACTCTATGAAAAGGTGAGTTCCCACAAATATATTTTTTCCAACTACAGCACTGAGAAGGAAAAGGTCTCCATACAGGCATACTCCAAAAAATCTGAAAAAATTATAGAATGCTCTACTTATGAGGAAAGATATGTTTATAAAAAAAATTTCGGCAGAAACTCGATAGAGCGTCCAAAAATAATGAAAATTTCGATATTTGACGATTTATCACTGGTTGGTGGTGGAATAAAATTTCAAAAAATACTTTTTTATGTCAAATATTCTTTAAGATAAAAATGTTTCATATTGAACTTGTTTAAATTTATTGTAAATAACTTTAGTTTTGTCATACATATACATTTATAATGAATGTTAACTATCAAATTTTATGCATTAAAACAAAATTAAAATTGTTTCAATCTCAAAATGAAGCCCAATTGAGATTGAGCACTGGCGATTCAATTTCGTTGCTATGGAAGCTACTTCTTTGAAATTGTAATGAATAAGTGCAGCATTCTTCATCTTGTCTTTATTTTGGAATATGCTTAAATATACGAAAACACATTTTATATACGAAATTGCTTTTAAAGTAATAAAATTAAATAAGAAGCAAACTATGTAATAAAAAAAAATATATTTATTAAACTCTCTCATTGTTTAACTTCATTAAATACTATTTACACGCGTTCTAAAAATCAATTAACAAGCAATTTTCAGGTGCATTAAAATTGTTTACTTTTGGCGAGGAAAAGTACTGCTCGCCACATCGCGTGACGCTTTCGCTCCAAATACACTAAAGTATTTAATTTTTTTTTACAGGCTTTCCACTGTGATTCCGACGCTAAATTTGACTGATCTTTTATTACATACATAAGTAGTTTAATAGTATTTTTTTCAAAATATTCTGAACACGCCCGGTAAGGAGACCTTCCTTGTGAGTAATATCATCTTTAATACTAACAAAGCATACACTACCTATTATAATTATTACAAGAAAAACAATTATTTTAGGAAACATTCTTACCTAAAACTAAATAGAATACGATTAGATTGATTAGAAGACTGTGAATCAACAACAGTTAGGAATTTACATTATATATTTATATATGTCATCTATAGCGCCACTTTTACCAACGCCTGCTCTGCTCGTTGTCATTTACTTTCGTTCGATTAAAATATAATAGTCGATTATATATACAGATACATTTATAGTTGAAATATTTTAAAAAGCAGTATTGGGTACTGAAATATGATTTTCCTGTTTCCTGTTTTTTTTTCATTTGCTAGAAATTTTCTTTTACGGCAAATAAATATTACATAAAATTTATATGTAAAGCTACAATACGTAATTACACAGGAGTAATAATTTTCTATAATGATTTTTTCCTTCTTGAAGAAAGGATAAGGGAGATAAAACAAATTTTCTCATATCTTTATTGATAACAGCATCAAAAGTTAATTATCGATTCTTACATTTCGATTCATTAAATAATCGAACAAATTAGCGTCGTTTGGCTTATGGCTTCGATGCTGGATTGTTATTATTATTATTTTACTTTATCCAGAGAAAACTGAAAGGTAAGAAATATTATTTCGGATTGAAATATCACATTTTTTAGACGTAACATATCCTAATTAAAACAAACAATAAGAAATATTTTCGGCCAGAGATGGATTAACTACCACCAGAGCCCACAAGCTTGACTTTTTTGTGGGCCGCATCTTACTCCTTCAAAGCAGGGCCGAAACTAAGGGGGGGGGGGGGGAATGTGCCCCGGGCGCCAAATGAAGATTTTGTTTGTCGATTTTTCTTACATATATGTTTAATACGGTATTGTTAAAATCATTTTGTCTGAGTATGCCAAAGCATAGAAGAATCTAAAGATGATATCGCTTAACATAAGTTGGAAATTTAATTTTTATATAGGTTTCAGTTTATAAAAATGCTTGACATAAGAAAAAACTTTTGCAACCAAACCATACCAAATTATGAATTTTATGTAATTTCAGTGTTTTCTGGCAGTAAAGAAAGAAGTTCTTCGAGGGATGATAACGAATGATATCGGAAGGGACCCAAAATTACCAAAAAGTTGATAACGTTATATATGCACAGCTCCTTACCTGGATGACTTCCCAGGATGAATTCTAGGAGTGAAAAAAATCACTTATGCAAAAATAATATCTTTTGTCTCGGTTTCAGGAGAAACACAATCTGACCATCTGAGTTGAAGTAAAAGATAAAATTCCTTTCGAAGAGGGGTTAGTTCTCGTGAATAAATACATATCTTCATTTTTTAGGAAAATAAACTTTTGTTACTGATTAAGACATCTCAACTCTTAAAAGGCTTCAAAATTAAATTGCAGAACATAAGTTAAGAGCTGTAAAGCAAACCACTATCACGGCGATGTTTGATAGATTTAAAAATAAGGTAGACATTTAGTGGAAATGTTTTATATTTTTGTATTATTATATCATTTAATGTATTTCTAATATTGAGTATAGTTTTTTTATACATAAGAAAGAGCATTTTCATTCATTTTTGTATTACTGTAGACTCCCTCAAATCCGCACAGCTTGGGACTAGAGGTTGTGCCGATTTTAGAATTTTGCAGATTTCTGGTCATTGCTAATGTAATAATGCAATTGAAATTATAAGGAAATGAATGCTATCAATATAGTAAAATATTAAAATAAGTAATAAACTAAAATAATAAAAAGTAAAGTAATTTTAAAAATGATTAAATCATTAAAAATAAAATTCAAGTAAATAATGTATATAATTAAATATGCATAATAAGTATGAGATACATTTTTCTTGAATTATTCAACGAAACATTCCTCATAAAGGTACCCTATTAATGCACATAAAGTAAAGGAAGTTTTATTTCAGGTTTAGTCAGACTTAATAACCAAAAAGGCTTGATTAACACATAAATATAATTTGGTAAAAACTAAAAAGATTGTGATTACCAGCAGGGTTCGTTGATATATATCAATGGATATATATCATGATATATATCTTGATATATATCCGATATTTATTTTTAAAATATCAAGATTTTTGATATTTTCAAATTCTTGGTATTTATTTTCAAAATATCAAGATGTTTGATATTTTGTATACTTGATATTTATTTTCAAAATATCACAAAGTGAGATAATTTTGATATTTTCCACATTCAAAGCAAGTGTAAATGAAATTTCCACATGTTATTGACTGTATCATTCTATAGATAATTTACTTTTGCCTTTGGCAGTAACTTTTTTAGGAAAAGAAGAAAACAAATCTTTTCCAAGCTTTATGTTTGAAACTTTTATTTTTAAATGTAGAGCTAATAATTATGTTAGACAGTTAATTCAGAACAGCCATTGAAAGATAAAATGTAATTTTGATAATTCTTTATATATAGCCAGAGTTCGTTAATATAAATCAATGAATATATATCCAATATTTATTTTCAAAATATCAAGATTTTTGATATTTTCATATTACCTGACATTTATTTTCCATATATCAAGATGTTTCATATTTTCTGCATTTGATATTTATTTTCAAAATATGAATGTGTGCAAGATATATTTGTTATTTTCAGTCGTAATTCGTAATATTTCAGTGTAAATGAAATAAATTTTCAACTGTTATTGACTATGAATCTGTAGATAAAGAACTTTTGTCTCTTCCGAATGTGACTTTTTTAGCCAAAAAAGAAAAATATATTTTTGAAGCTTTAGATTTGAAGCTTTTATTTTTAAAATGTTGAACTAATAATTATGTGGGACATAATTAATTTAGAACAACCATTGAAAGATGAACTGACTAACTTAAATAAGCAGTTATATACCATTTCATTAAAAAGGAATCTTTTCTCATATTTTGGTCCAGTTTAGTTTAAACTATACAACATGTTAGATATTATGAAATAAGATATTTTATACTTACATTTATGTTAAAATTTTTCAATTAAAAGAACTTTTTTGTATTTAAAATTTCTGATTTTTTTTATACTTGATCTTGATACTGAATCCTATAGTTAGTTTTTTTTTTCTTCTTTATAAAGCAAATTGTTACTGTTTTCAATTAGTTCATCTTTAATTTTGTTCTAAGTGAAAAAAAAAACAGAAAATAAAAAGAAAATGCATTTTTAGAATATTTTTTGATTAAGTTTTCATGTTAAGTGCAATATATTTTAATTTCTAATCTATATTATGCTTGAAAACATTTATTATCAGCGGTAAGTTGGCTGCTTTGGAAATATCAGATATATATCGAAAATATCGGATATTTTTGATATTTTCGAAAATATCATGATATTTACGAACCCTGATTACCAGTGATATCAGCAATATCTTGATTTTTTTCAGAAATAAATTTATTCTTCCTTCATGAAAAATCATGAGTTCAGTCAAATTATTGAGAATTACATATTAAAATACACACAGAATGATATAAAACTAAAACATTCTGTAATTTTGTCCTTACATCTGAATTGAAAGTTTCATTGTTTACATCTGTGATGGTGTGCAGATTTTAGACGTTTGTGGATTTTTGCGTTGCAGATTTGAGGAAGTGTACTGTATTTATTTAAAGTGTGATTACTATATTTGTAGATAAATTCTGAATGATTAAATTATTCAACCGCCGTGGCGAGCAGCCATTTTTGTCCGCAGTCCTTTATTCTACTCTTATTCCGACTCTTCAGCAGAAGCCAGGTTCATAGGTCCCCACACACGTCCAGAGTATTAGAGACTCAAGCGGAAGCAAGGTTGGAAAAAAAAAATTACAAAAATTAATACCGGACAAATTTAAAAGGGAAATTACACAAATTAAAGACATTGAAAAACGGGAAGGGAGGGCTTGGAGCCCTGAAGCTACCGACCAACCACTGCTACGTCGAGCTTATTATTAGTCTCATTGAAATTCTAAACAAAGAAATGATCTAAAATCTGCAAAACTCTTGGTCCCAACCTATGCGTATTAGACAGGATGTAGTAGTGCAAATGTTTTTTGTATAAACACATTAAAGTAGTTCTTCAAGTAAGTATCCTGTTTTAATCACTATTTATTACCTATTGTTCTTTGAAAATATTCGTTTGAGGATTCATGGACTTCTGTATTTATAAATTTTAATTTCAAAAAACATCTCTGCAGAAAGATTTAGGTTTTATGTTTACTCGTTAATGTAAATATATTTTCCTTCCACGGAGAAGACATTGTTTGTAATTTTTTCAATGTTATCTTCAGTTAGACTTGTTACCAACAAAATCATTATACAGTAGACTCCCTCAAATCTGCACAGCTTGGGACCAGAGGTTGTGAGGATTTTAGAATTTTGCGGATTTCTGGTCATTGATTTGTTTACATTTTTGAAACATTAATTTGATTGGTAGTTAAGCAAGGGAAATTATAATGAATGCTTACAATAAAGTGAAACATTCAAATAAGTAAAATATTAAAATAATTTATTAGTTTAAAAGTAAGTAATTATTAAAATAATTATGTAAAATAAAAAATATTAAAATATTACGAATGAAATCGATTGAATTCGATTCCAAAAGTCCTATGCTGCCATCTAGTGATAGCAAGGAGAACAGTGTTAATGCTATTAGGGGAGAGTTGGGAGGAATGGGACAGTGGGAGGAGTGGGACAGCAGCATTTATGTCCAAAATAACTGTTAGAATTAAGTTCTAGTTTGTCCACTAGATAAAGCATCTATAGCCTCATGTTTGAACTCTAATTGTTACACCAGCTGTATTATTGTTTGTATTTAAAAGGGAAAATTTTATTTTCATACCTCAGAAGTAAGTACAAATTCTTATTCTTTCAATGCTTTTTTTCAATTATATTATATTTAAAATAAAAATATTATAATTGTATAATAAATTTAAAGATATAGTGTTTGTAAAATAGCAGCCAAATAAAACATAAATGTAGCATGATATATATGATAAGCCTTTTTAAAAAATATTCAGCAGAGGGAGGAATGGGACAGCATCAATGAGGGAGGAATGGGACATGTTCTCAAACACCTTTGGGTCCTTCCGATATGCACCCTTATCCCAAAGCATTTCCACAAAAACTATAAAGAAAGACAGAAAAAAGGAAAGATAAAAAATCATCACTGACACACCAGAAAAAGAAGAAATTGAAAAAATAGCCGCTGATAAAAAGCAGAAGAGATTGTGTAAAAAGAAAACTCTTAAGGTGAAAAGGAAGAAACAGAAAAAAGCGAATGAATTATCTGATGATTCCATTGATGGGAAATTTTTGTTGCATGACTCTACAGATGAAGACTTTTGATTTGATTACTCACAATGATAATGAAATTGCTGAAGAATTTGATTGGTTAACTGATGATCCAAAATTAGGATAAATGACTTTGTAATTGTTAAAATTTTGACGAAGAAGACAGATGTTTATTATATTGGCAGAGTTGAGGATATAGACAGTGATAAGGAGTTTATCATATTCAAAAACGATGAAAAAGAAAAATTTCACTTCCCACAAGAAAATGACTTCAGTGAAGTAGAGAAAAGGGATATCATAATGAAATTGCCACAAACCACAAATTAATTTGTGGTACCAGCCGAGCCCAGTCCTACTTTGCTTTCAGTGTTGACTTATTAAAATACAATATGTGTTAATTTAATTTTTATCAAACAATGTCCTAGTCCTCCCTCATGTGCATCCCATACCTCCCTCATATGAGGGAGGTGCGGGACAAAAATGTTAACATTTTAAAACACGCAAATAAAAGCCAGTTGTTTGTATTTCACAGCGTTTGTATTTTTTAAACATAGCTTAAGTAACATACTATTAGATTTTTATAAGCTGCACTCTTGGTAAAACATAAGTAGTGAATTAAAAAATAAATTGTGAAATCTGTCCCACTCCTCCCAACTCTCCCCTATCAGTAGGGGAGAGTGTTGTACCTTGGGACATTGATAATTTCTAATAAACTATTGGCAACAGTTATATTTTGTGTATTTCTAATAGTGACCTATAACCAACAGATCTCATCATAATAACAGACAACATCAGAAGCATCGAATTTTAACAACTAGGTGAAAAAAATAAATTTCATTAGTCCAAAGTAAATATTTTCCTCCATTCTAACTTCATTTTTTTCCTATGTATTTCTACAACAAGTCAACTGCAATTTATTTTTTTATAAAAGAGAAGATTTTTAAATGTTTTGGGTATGAGAAAATAATGATAGTTCTTCTAGATTTACCGCCATTTTGATTTTATTTAAACCGTGTGGTGATTGTACCTCGGGACAGTAAAATGTGTTGTACCTTGGGACATGTCCAATGGTACAAGAAATACATCCTTCGTAATAATTTGGATAAATAAAAGTATTTTTATTACTTATTTTACAGAAAATTTCACAAATCATGTGAAATGCAATAAATAAAACAACTCAACTTTATTTTGGATCTTGAATTTGAGTTTCATTCTTTGTTTCCTTGAAATAAAAAAAGGTTTTGTTTGTTGGCATAAAATTAGTTATTGTTATTGTACAAAATATTGTATTAGTTATTGTACAAAATTATTGATGAGTTATATGCCTATTCCCTGAATTATGCAGTATGTCCCAAGGTACAACAGGATGTTGTACCTTGGGACAGTTTGCCTTCCCTACTTTAAATGAATGGCATTTTTTTATTTTCAAACTGTCTGAATTTCTAAAATTATATTATAGAGAAATATGTTGGTGTATTGAAATGTTGCCTTTAAATTTTAAATCTGATTATAATCATCGAAGTAAAAAATTAAAATGTGAAAACTGTCCCAAGGTACAACATTCTCCCCTATATATAGCTTATTGCGCTCGCTGCAACTTTTTTCATTGTTATTAATCCTGAATGCTTTTCTTATACTGCTTTGTATGTTTAGAAATAAATTTGTCTATAATTTAAAAAAACAAATTCCGCGAACAATAATTTTAAAATAGCATTTCGGTTCATGGATTTTTCCATTTCGAACCCTGGAATTTTTGATATAGATATGCTAATTTATATCAAAATCCAAAGTAATGTAAATTTATTTAGCAATAAATCAGTTGTAATAGCCAAAAGAGAATGATTAACAAAAAATTTAGTAAAAAAAACATTGCGGTAGTCGCTGATTTCGGTGCCATCTTGAATTTTGTTCTTGCAACTTAACTGTAAATTTCACTGTTTACATCTGAAAAAAATATGCGGATTTTAGGCTTCACAAATTTAAGGGAGTCTACTGTATTGAAATAGCATGGAAAAGTTACATTAAAAAAATCATCAATATGTTTTGAAAATCTTTTATTTTAAAAAAGTATTCCTTTACTAATTGTTATATTATGAGTAATGTCTGTTACACAGGGTTAGAAATTAAGAGGTTGTTAGTTGTCAAATGCAACTTAATTATTGGATTTCACGACCACAAAATTATGTCTAGTCGTCAAATTTGATGCCTAGCTTTTTTTCTCATTTTTTTTTTCAACAAATTCCATAAACCGTACCTTTGGCGAAGTCCCCCCCCCCCCCTACACCACATGCACTTCAAAAGCACCAACTTTCAATAAAATAAGATACTGTACCTAGAATGTTTTAAAATTTTAGTGCTATTCCCCCTCAAAAAAAAAAAAAAAAAAAATATATATATATATATATATATATATATATATATATATATATATATATATATATATATACTTCAGGCTTCGCACACTCTAAAAATGTACTGGCGTGCCCGGTTAAAAAAAATATTACCTGGTTACGGAAAATTGAATGGTATTATCAGTATAACAGCGGCTATCTTCTGCAATCGCGTTGCCATGCTTTTTCGTTTGAATGGACACTTTTTGGTTATCATGGCCTCATTGATCGCTGATAGATAAATAAGCATTGAACATTTGAAAATTAGCTTGTATAAAATGATTAGGTTAAAATTTATGCTTTCTTTCTGAGTTTTATAACGACTCTATGGACAATATTTGTCCTTTAGGTTTGACGTTAAAAAAACTCTGTCTGCTTAGGAATAGTTATCAGAACTGCGTATTGAAAAATATTATGTTTTGAAATTTTACGCGTATATTTTATGTCTTGATCGAGTTTTAGACATTTCAAGAACAGGTATAGCTTGAATTCCTTTCTCTATTTTAATATGCCATAATGGATATTTTCAAGTTAATTTAACAATTTATATTGTTTGTATGATACTACTTGATTATCTCGTCGACCAGAAAACTATCACCAAACTATAAGATTATATGCCAGTAATGGATGGTCGTAAATGTCACATTCACTTGACGTTTAAACACGATACACATGTTTGTTACATAATCGAGTGATTTTAAATTCGACTTTTTATTTGTATTTTTATTAATGTTTTGTTAATTTATTTCTTCTTTTGTTATTATTACATGCTTTATTTTAACTTATAATTATGTTTGTGTGTGGCAGTCAAATCTTGTGACTCACTTTTTAGCCTCTGGTACAGTATTCTATTTTTTTCTCCCAGCTTATTTTGTGTCCAAAAAATAACGTTACCTTACAGAAGTTAGCCGTAAAACAAAGCGTTACGATTAAATACTCTTTAGCAATTTTTTAAACTTCTAAGCATCGCACATCTTCGATTTTTATGCCATCGTATTGGGAAAAAGAAGTTCTTTTTAATGCATTTTGTTTGAAAACTGTATCTCCATTTATTTTTGAAATATTAATTTTTTTGTAGTTTTTGGAGCCATTTGCTTAATATTGGCAACGGTAGTACTACTCCATTTCTGTAGAAAGTAAAGGAAAAATAGTTTTAAAATAGTAATTATATATTTTTGTTGTCATTTTCTCGTAACAACCGAAAGAAAATGTAATTAAAATACGTGCTATTTTGTAAAAAATATAAACGAATGATTTCTGTTAAAACAATGAGCTATTATATACTATATTTAATTGTAAGTATCTATGAATCATTAGATAGCCTTTTTTTTTTTTCGATTTTCTTGAATGACGGAATCTTTTTGCTGCATTTGTGCATTATTTTGCAATAGTGATGTGCTATGCATGCTTTACTGTAAATGTTTAAGAGTAGATCGTAAATGTGGAATTTTTAAGCGGATGCGAATGACGTCATTTTATATAAAATAAAACGTGTGCTTTAAGTTTTAAAATTGAAATATGTTTTGTACTGCAGTAGAGTCCCGCTTAACCGAGTTATTTTCTTCTGATGGACTGGTGGTTTCTATTATTATGAAACAGCCATTATAAATGAAGTGTTAGGTGAAGATGAAAGAGCAGCTGTAAAAAAAAAAATGGCTAAGATGTGTTATTATCCCACCCTCCACGATGTTGAGTATTTGGCAATTTTTATCGCTCTGGCAACCCCGGCGTTTGGCATCTAGTAACTTATTATGGCAACCCCCTTTTTTACGACGCGAGAGCGTGAACATTCATTTCACTGCCGGGTGTCGTTGCTGACGGTTGGTTGACTCTTGTACCAGATACTCTTTGATATCGTGTTCTATGGCTGTCTTTTTATTTTTATGTTAAATTTATTGGATGTATTTCATTGACTATAGTTTCTGTAGTGCGTTTAAACGCTCTTGCTGAAGTAATTAAGAAATATGAGGAAATTTTTACATGAAAGGGGGATTTGTTTATAGCGTGCCAATGCGTATTAAGCCTATTTTGGAAAATGACGGCGGTGTTTTATTTTGTGCTGTAGGTTTCAAGAAAGCAGATGTCTGTTAAGGTATGTTGATAATTTTATGTATATTTTGTTGCTTTAAGAGTTTTTTACATTTTGAGATTGCTACAAAACGAGAACTACTGAATTTTGAGAATGCTATATCGCGAAAAATGCTGAATTCGGCGATGTTTTTTTTTCGGAAAATGAGCGTGAAGCGCTCATACAACTATTGCTGATTGCCACTTTAGCGAGTCTCGTTTTTTAGGTATATTTTGCTGTTTTAAGAGTTTTTTACATTTTGAGATTGCTACAAGACGAGAACTGCTGAATTTTGAGAATGCTATATTAGCGAGAAATGCTGAATTCGGCGATGTTTTTTTTTCGTTAAATGTGCGCGAAGCGCTCATACAAGGATTACTGATTTGCCAGTTTAGCGAATTTTGTTTATTATTTACATTTTATTTTCGTTGAGCCAAACATGCGTAGAATCGGGTGCTTGGCGACATTTACTACTTGGCGGAAAAGGGGTTTTCTCCCCAAAAAAAATCCAAGATGGCGGAGGGTGGGATAATAACACATCTGTTCCAAAAAAATTATGGCCATTTTTTTCCCCATTCTGACCAGAAAATCAGAGTTCTAACTTTTTACGGCTGCTCTTTCATCTTCACCTAACGTTTCATTTATAATGGCTGTTTCATAATAATAGAAGCCCTCAGTCCATCAGAAGAAAATGAAGTAATGGAAATGCTGGGGGCGACACTAAATTCTGAAAAAGCAGAATTCCTGTTCTCTAGTCATCCATTTCTTGTTGACATAGAGCTTTGAAATTTGGAATATGTGTGTATTCCTGAAGGCAATACACGAATTGGAAATTGATTTTTTTAAATTTGATCCCTATGAGGGTCGATGAAGTGGGGTCAATGGTTGATTTCCTATGGAGAAATCTCTATCAACTTCAACAATGAGTAGTTGTTGAAAATTGCTAATGGCAGGGTTGCCACAATAGCACCAAATTTTGACCCACTTGGCACAATATCGTCAAATTTGGCAGTATTTCACCAAATTTGGTGACAAAAATAAATTTCCATATATGTAGGCAACTTGGCGATAGCTAGCTAATTTGGCAAAATTCCAAATTCTACTTTTTAGTGCATTTAAAAAAAAAATTCTAATTTTTGTGAATTTTAATGAAAGCATGTTTAAAAGAATAATTTTTCACATTTATGCTTATTTAAAAAAAAAAAAAAAAAATTACCGGTTTTTTTTTGGAAGAAATGCCGTGGCGTTTACGAGTTTGAAAGTTAATTTTTTGTCTAGTGCGGCATTTACACCATGTGCAGCATTTACGATTTTTTTTTTCTTCACGCCCTTAAAATTAGGATAAAAGATTGGGAAAATACAGATTCATTAATCCCATGAATATATATTATTATAAGACTGTTCTCAAGTCCCCTGCTCAACAACACGAAACTTTCTAACTTTACCGATTATGAAAACTGTGACATTTCGGATGATGATACTGAACCATAAAAGTGGACAAAGAAAATTTACTATTCTTCAACTCAGATATTGACAACTCAGAGTTTAACGGTTTCGAATAGAAGCTAAAAAAGCACTAAAGTGCATGCAATGTAAAAAGCATGCTAAGTTGCGACGGCCATTTAAAAAAATGTGGAGCGCCTGAGGAGAATGTCTGCATCCTGCGCTCTGGATGGTTTTAATGCCAATTGATGTCTCCTTAATTAAAATACATAAAAATATTTAAAACCTGATTTAAATATTTTAAATAAAATTTTAGAAACCTAAATTATTAAAAATGAGGCACCCTATGCTGTTCAAAAAACTTTGATTAAAGTTAGGTCAATGAGACACTGTCGACAAAAGCAGCATTCCCACAGGTGTGGCATTTACAATATTTTTAAGCTTATTTAGACCAATTTTGAGGAGTGTGGCATTTCTTCCATAAAATACGGTATGTAAGTTTGTATAATTTGGTGAAATTGATCCACATATCGTTTGTATTAATTAATTAGAATATCCGAATTTTCTGTTAGTATTTATTGAATAGTTATTCGCACAAAATAAATTGAAAGTATTTTGCACATACTTTTACCTGCATTTATGCTGCATCAAGTGATTTAATATATAAATAAATTTGCTAGCTGCACTCATTTTATACCATGTGACGTTAGATTAAAAGTCTCTGGAATAAAAATCATTTTAACATATATATATATATATCAGCGTTTGAAATCCTTGGTGGTCCGCTGGTCCGAGACTACCAAAAATTTAATTGGACCACTAATTTGAAAAATTTAGTGGTCCGCAAGACCAGTAACTTTTTACGCCTGTCTGACAGGTAAATGTAAATTTTCCAGTCCCTCAGAAAACTGCAACCAAACACAGATCATACAGTTTTATTTTATTTAAAAGAATAAATTAAAAAAATTGCATAAAACCTTTCGGTCAGTTGAAATAAATTATTGGAAATAAAATATCTAATTAATAATTTCATAGTTTTTGTTTATGTACTGTTTATTTAATTTTTAGCAAATTATAATTTTACATTTGATTACACTTAAAATTTTGGATAACTGGTAAAAAAGTTTGGTTTATATTCTAGGAGGAAGGGGGGTGCTGTCACTCAAAAAATTAAAGGGACTTAGATTTTTATGTAGCAGACCAGTGATGATGACTGTGGACCAGTAAATTCTCATGGCTCATGGTTACTGGTCCTTGGGACCAGTGACTTTTTTTTATCAATTCTACCGCTGTATATGATGTAATTATACCCTATTAAATGCATGCCTCATGTAATAATTTATTTTAAATTTTTTCTGTTTATTTTAATCTTATAATAATTAATGTTTGGACCTTTTACAAATGACGTAATTGTCACTTTTAAATGCATTTCCCGTGTGATAATTTTATTATTTTAAAGTTTTTGTACTTTTTCAACGATTAACTAAGATTTTGACGTGACTTTCCTTATTTTCTAATTTTAACATGTGATTATTAAATTCTTATTTTAAAATTTTCTTTCTGTTTTTAAGATTATTGCATGTCATTTTCTCTTAATATTGTTTCTCTATCAATTGAAACAAAAGATATAATTTCAATTATCAATCTGAAATTGACGAAAAAGAAGAAATCTAATAATCCCTATAGTTTTTCCCTGTTCTTCCCTTACAAAAAAAAAAAAAAAAGAGTAATTTTGTTGCTATTGCAGGTTTTTACTACAGATATGTAATTAAAATTAGAAAAAAATTAATATTTCAAAAACTAATTTGAATTTTAAAATTCTGATTCCATTTTTGAAACCTGTTGATCAGTGTGGATTTTTGGTGTTAATTTCACCACATAATATTCCATATTTTAGGAGAAATAGCCGAGAAACTGAATCATTCGTTTCATAAATTTGTTTAATTAGGATTTTATATATATAGGGTAGATATACCGGGTGATCGAGAAGTTCCAGGAGTTTTGAATTGTTAATAATTAGAAAGCTATGTACAGTCGTGGAAAAAAAAAGTAAACACCCCCTACTAACTCTTCAACAAATTATCGTAGAAGAAAGTTACTGGTACCGAACGATTGGAAATAAAGTCTACTTTTAAATGATGTATATAAAATTTGCTTAGGGGGCCATCTACATATTAAAACGAACCATAACTTCATTTTTTTCAATGGCAATACCCATTTCTGACAGCATAAATGAACTCTACACCCTTCAATTAGCCTAAAAACAAATTTTTATACAATTCGTACCATAAGTTTCCGAGAAATTAATTATTTTAAAACGAGCGTATTTTAAGGGCTGTATCCAAATTGAAGTTCGGTACTCGATTGTTAACCGAGAGAGCCCTCTGCTTGATCAAGGCACCTTGTGAAGCCTGTTAGATAACAAGACAGCAGAAGAAATTTCAAAATATCTACTCACTTCTATCATAGACGGCCCCTTAAACCATCATTTTGCCGTTTTTTAAGCATAATTTGAAAACTATTTGGAAGAAAAGTGTGAAATTTCGGATTTTCCTAAAGCAGGGCTTAATAAATCTAAATCCATCAAAAAAATTGTAGGTTGCAATTCATAATTTTTTCGAATATTAATTTCATAATTCATATCATAAAATTATAAAAATTGCAATTTCAGCGTGTTTATGTTTGGGCACATTAGCATTATTGCTACACAAAAAATTAGCACATTAGGAGCATAATTTCAGGAGATATAAATAAAAATATGAAAATGTAATTTAACATTAGAAGCACTCAATTTTGAATGTTTATAATTCAAAAACTTATCATTCAAATGACTTGAAATTTGGTGTCTAGACATAGTTTGAACTGAAGATTTGAAATATTTCGTTAAAATTGAGTATTGCCATTGAAATAAATGAGGTTTGGGTTCGTTTTAATATATATATGGCTCCTTAAGCAAACTTTATATACATCATTTAAAAGTAGACTTTATTTCCAATCGTTCGGTACCAGTAACTTCCGCCTACGATAATTTGTTGAAGAGTTAGTAAGGGGTGTTTACTTTTTTTTTTCCACGACTGTACAATAGGAAGGTGCAGTTTTCACATATACCGTATTTTATGGAAGAAACGCCGCAGCATTTTCGAGTTTAAAAGTTAATTTTTTTTCCAAGTGCGGTGTTTACGATTTTTTTAAATACCAACTGAGTTTCCTTAATTTAAAAATTCATAAAAATATTTAAAATCGGATTTAAATATTTTTAATAAAACTTCAGACATCTTAAGATATTAAAAACGAGACATCCTACAGTGCTCAGAAAACTTTTATTAAAGTTAGGTTAATGTGATGCTGTTGACAAAAGTAGCGTTCCGATGGATGCGGCGATTACGATATTTGTAAGCTTATTCAGGCCAATTTGAGGAGTGCGGCATTTACGATGGGTGCGGCGTTTCTTCCATAAAATACGGCATGCTCAGAAACATGTAGGATTTTTGTTTGTAATCAATTTTTTTAATAAATAGTTAAATGTTTCGGCAGCAGATGGCGCTGCTGTAGAACATCGAAATTATCTGTACCATGTGTTATATAAACAGATCAGTTCATTGCGCAACATCTTTCCTAAGATATTGTTTTATTTCGCTTTAAGGATGTTTTATATTCTAAACGCTTTTTCGAAGATTAAAGAAATTGCATTGAAAAGGAATTTTTATGCAAAATTTGATGCGTAACTCCTATGCTTAGACATGCTTTCGTTGCATGACAAGGATGAATCAGCAAGTTTAACTTTGCTTTCTTATCGTACAATGCATGGAGACTGGAAAAGACATGACCATTACAAGTTACAAATCTGAAAGCTATGATAAAAAGGTTTGAGGAAACGGGTTCATTGGAAGATCGTCAGGAGACCCCAAACTTCTCTTACAGTCGTAAATGAGGTAGAACATGATGCTAATACTCAGTACGCTTTATTATACCACAGCAATATTATATTATCAATTTCAGAGCCAGTTGTTGGCAAAAAGTGTAACTAATTAACATATTCTTTTTTCATTAAAATACAAATCCCATATGTTTCTAAGCATTTCTGTGAAAACTGCATCTTTCTATTGTATATAGTTTACTAATTATTAACATTTCAAAACTCCCAGAACTTCTGGATCACCCGGTATATATATGAGGACATGAGTTTCAAAACTCGCCTTATCCAAAATTTAAAAAAAATCAATCTATTCTAATGGTAGACTTGCACTGGAAAAACACTACAATCTGCAAAAAAAAACTAGTTTTATACTATATTTCTGCCATTTCAGAATCTTAGTTTACAATGAAAACCAATGGACGCAGTTAGAAGTTTTTCGCTATTTCCTAAATTTTGATTTTCTGGATAAGGCTAATTTTAAAACTTACGACTTCATATATTTATGCAGGATTTTGTTTTAGTGATTAACACAGAGATAAAATATTTAACCCTTTGCACTTGAGGGCTCCAGAGCAGAGCCATTTAAAATTTGTCTTCAAACTCGAGGGCTCTGCTACGGAGACAATGCAAATAATTTTGTGATGCCATGTAATCTTTGCTTTTCTAGATAGGTATCACAAAATTATTTGCATTGTCTCCGTAGTGGAGCCCTCGAGTTTGAAGACAAATTTTAAATGGCTCCTCTACGGAGCCCTCGAGTGCAAAGGGTTAATGTGTAACCCACACCGTGCCTTTAACACATAAAAATAAAAATAATATTATTGTTAACGTGGTTGCGAAAAGAAATGAGAAAATATGATACAACAAAAAACTGCAACCATGAAATGCAGTTTGGCACCTAGAAAAAAAATTGCAGGCATCATTTGTCGCCTTACTTAGTGTTCCAAATTTCTAACCCTGCTGTTACATTTAGATTTTGTTTATTATTTTAAAATAGTTTTAGAAAAAATAAAACTGCTTTTTAGGGATGCACCGAATATTCGGTATTCGGCCATGTTACCGAATATTCGGCTTGGCCGAATATCAAACTATTCGGTATGCCGAATATTCGGCTTGGCCAAATAGCAAACTATTCAGCATGCTGAATATTCGGTTTGGCCGAATATTTTGATATTCGGCCAAACCGAATACTTAAAAAAACTTTTAAAACATATTTTTAAAAACCTTATACAACTTCTACGTTTAATAGTCAACTTATAAAGATATTCAGAATAATTAGAAACAGAATCATATTTAAATAAAAGATAATGTTTTTACATTATTTATTTGCTGTTTGTTAAGTATTATTTAAGAAAATTAACATATCACGAGGATTTTCATAGGAATTTATTATGTGAAAATGCAAGTTCCTGAACATTGTCCAGTAAATAATCTGTTTCTTGCTAAGATTTTAAGAACAACGTTTACAACTTCTGAAAATGATTGCCCACTCCAGTCACCGATCTAGGATGCATTTAAAATCTTCCTTGCTTAATTAAAGGGAGTAGAACAGTTATTCTTGCTCAGTTGCCATCTTATAAAATTTGAATAGATTGTATTATTTATTTATTTTTACTTTAGTCTCTTCCTGGCAAACAAATAATGTAGGATCCTGTACAATTTTTCTTCCAATTTTTTCACAATTTCTCTTTGATTTTAAAATGTTTCTTTTAGAATTTAAGAAAATTTTATTCATTTGTTTTAATTCTCAGAAGAACCCATGAAATTTAAAATTTTATTAATTTAAAAATTTTTATAACTATTCTCTTAAATAACTCAAAGCAGATTTTTTTTCAGCATAAAGTTTACTTGAAAAAAGCTCTTGTTTATTAGAATAAAAGTTTTTGTTTTAAATATTATAGGAAATTGTTTTAAAATTTAACATTTTAATGCCTTTAAACTTTGAAATATAAAAGTATTCGACAAGCCGAATATTCGATATTCGACCGAATAGTTACTATTCGGCAGGCCGAATATTCGGTATTCGACCGAATAGTTACTATTCGGCAGGCCGAATATTCGGCATTCGGCCTAGCAGCTACTATTCGGCTAGCCGAATATTCGGTATTCGGTTCGCCTGTTGGCCAAATATTTGGTATTCGGCCAAAATCACTATTCGGTGCATCCCTACTGCTTTTAGACAGAACTCTTTTTACCCGGCTGTCAAGAAGGGTTATGTGTTTCATTCGTATCTGGGTATGTGGATTTCTTTATACCCTCGAAACATCCCAAGGGCTGGATGGATTTTATTGAATGAGGTCTCTATTGATTCGTCTTAACCGTCCAATGGTTATAGGCTAGGTTTTGTTTTTATAAATTCAAAATGGTGGCCGAAAAATACAAAATAGCGGTAGACACGATTTTTTTTTTTTTTTTACGCACCCTATTGAGTGGCATATCATTGGATACGTCTTTCAAAATGAAGACAATGTTTCATTGACTATTTTACAGTCAGGAGCTCCGTTTAAATATTACACAACCTGGAAGTTGTGTAGATAGGATTTCAAGCTTTACTGCAACTCTAACTATCATAGACACCTATAGCCCTCATCGAAACAGTGTTTATAGATAGGAACTAACAATTAAACACAACTTAAAAGTCATCAATACAATAGTGATGGAACAGCGGTGCAGCATTTGGGCGATTGTCACCACTAAATTTTAATAGTATTGATCGCCTTGAAAAATCTAAAAAAATCCATATTGAAATTAGACGAAGAATACTAATAAAATTTTGCAGTGTCAGTTGATTCTCTGCTGCTACACTGTTCCGTCACTGATACAAGTACTAGATAAAAAAAAAAAAAAGATAAATAATATGAAAAATAGTTTAACATTGATAAGAAATAATTAATTAGCTCACTTTTTACTCAGTTGGATTTTTTGATTTTTTAAATTTAATTTTTACTTGTTAATAGAATCATTGGTACTTACTTCTCTACTATCTCTTCGACCACTTTCCATTAAAAAAAAAAAACTACGACCAAACTGTAACACCCAATAAAGAAATGTGCTATTAATACAGCAGACCCCCTCAAATCCTTGCAGCTTGGGACCAGAGGTTATGCAGATTTTAGAATTTTGCAAATTTCTGGTCATTGCTTTGTTTATATTTTTTAAACAGTATTAATTTAAATGTAATAATGCAATCTAAATTATAATGAATGCTTGCAATACAATAAAATATTGAAATAATTAAGTAAAGTAATAAACTAAAATGATAAAGTAAGATAATTTTAAAAATGATTAAATTATTAAAAGTAAAGGTCGAGTAACTGATTAATTATGCATAATTAAATATGCAAATATAAAGATGAGATGCATTTTTCTTGAATTATTTCAATGAAACTTTCCTCAATGGTAACCTATTAATCCACATAAAAATAATAGAGTGAGGAAGTTTTATTTCAGGTTTAGCCAGTTTTTAATAACCAAAAAAGCTTGATTAATACATAAATATATTTTCTAAAAAGATTGTAATTACCAGTGATATCAGTAATATCTAGATTTTTTTCGCAAATAAATTTATACTTCCTTCAGGTAAAACCATGAGTTCAGTCATATTATCGAGAATTACATATTAAAATACATACAGAATGATAAAAAAGTTAAAAATTCTGTAATTTTGCCCCTACATCTGAACTGAAAGTTTCATTATTTGCATCTATGATGTTTTGCAAATTTTAGGAATTTGTAGAGTTTAGGGTTGTGGATTTCAGGGAGTCTACTGTGTTACAATATTAAAATATTGCTATTGGAATCTCAAAAAAATACAGGAAACTTCTAAATGCCTCACTAACTTAAGTATAAACTATCAGTAACTTTAAACAACAAAATTCACAGTATATTAATGAACAAAGAAAAAAAATAATCTTGGATACTTATTTATTTACATTATTTTTCTTAGTTTCCTGTCTCGGCTAGTGGATAAATGTTATGTTGAAACTAATCTATTGTATATAACAGGGTACACTGATTTAAATCACTTGATTTTTTTTTTAAATCATTGATTAAAATCACACAGTGACATTTTTTAATTTAATAATATTTAACTATTCTCTAAATTTAAAAAAAATCTTGAAAAGAGTACATGTTATTTAAATCAAACAAAAAATAAGTTTATGTTTTCAATATATTCTAAGAATGTTTTTCTTGTCAAAATTTGGTACGATTATTTTTAAGTCACATTTAAAATTCTTCGAGCGACAGAGCTAACTACTGCATCACAAACTTTTATTTTAGTAAAAGTTTTTATATCGATATCACTACTTTTCTGTGGGTAATGATGAAAAAAGAAAAAATTTTAAAGTTCAATGCATTGCGTTCATAATCATGATTTTCATTTATGTACAATTCCTCCCCCCCCCCCCTCTCCTCCAAAAAAAGTCTTATTCTTCAGCTTTAAAATACTGTGTTATTTGACGTTATTTTGAAAAATAAAACTCTTTAGTATTTCAATTAATTAGGCTGATGCGAGTTGCAAAAAACAGAGAAGGGCACGAATTCAACATTTCATAATTCATTTTTCAAAAGGCTGAATGTTAATATTTGTTTGAAGATATTGTGGCATTTTAAACATAACGGTACAAAATCTCAGAATATGTCTTCCTTTTTTCTGTATTTCCAACGGTTTGTCCGACATGCGTTTATAAAAACTGTTTTTTAAAAAACAGATCTCAAGCTTTCCTATTTTGGTATTTGACAGAAAGCTCCTAACTGATATGTGCGGGTGTACTCACTAATTTGCAAACAAAAAAATTCATTGAGTTTTTAATCACTATCTCGGCTAATTATCAGAAAATGAAAATTTTTATATGTAGGTACCTTAGGATTTGCTTTGGACTATCCTTATCCAAATTTTCAGAGACTTCTACGTGCGGTAGATTTCACTAGCCAATAACGACAAACTCTGAACTCTGCAAACTTTTATTTGTATAGGTATTGCGTTTTCTTGTAAATATTACTAGAATACGATAACATTTCCATTAATTTAATTTTAAGTTAGATGTCATTTTTTAAGAAATTCAAAAATAGTTTATTTTATAAAATTTAATGTAAAACCCTGTGAACATCAAGATGCAACAATTCTAAAATTTTCCCATTTTTATTTCCTTCAAAGCCTAAAACTGTTGTCTTATACTTTTTGGCAAAATTGCGAGTGTCACTAGCTAGGGCTTCGCCTTTAAGTTCTGATCACACTGCATTATTAGTTTTTGAAAATTGAAGTAGATTTTTAAAGTTCAAATGCCCATACCATTCATGCCAAAAATTTTATCTGTTACCATGCTAACTTCGTATGAAGTTACATATTTTCCTTTCAAAACATAAAGTTGACACACAAACTCCATCAATGCAGGCCTTGCTATAAATAGACCTAAAATTAGAGAAAAAAAAAACTTATTACAAAACAATTGGTTGCTACTAAATCTAACAAGAGTTCCGTGACAGTATTCTGCCCTTAACGTAATAAAACGACTCGGAAACAAGCATTCTTGTAATTCATAATGACGTTCAACAGTTTGCAATTCTGCCCTACGATCGGAATTTGCGAACAATGTTAAACCTCTCCCTTTCGATATTAACCAGTTTCGACCAATCATTTCCAAGGACACATGTAATTCTTTTATTTACCTGAGATTTGAACACATATGTTTGTGACGCCTTTAAAAAGAAACCATTAATTGACATCATTGATTAGATTCATATAAGGGAATGATATAATATTGCTATAAATATCATGCAAAGTTTTAGTATGTGGTGAGCTATAAATAATTTACGAAGGTTTAAGGATACAATTATACCCCATAGCAGAAACTGTGCAGCACGGCAGCAGTGCTGCAGATTATTTTAGACCTTGTAGATTAATCTACAAGCTTAAAAATAAATACTGGGCTTAAAAAATTCTCTAAAAATTTACTTTAAAAAAAAAGTTATTGTTTTTCTTATTACATTTTCTTTGTGAAATGCAATTTTTGCTTATTTTATGATTTACTATAAGTATTTATGCTAGTAGCTTGGTTCAGCATTGTTGGGTCGCAGATAAATTTTGGTTTGCTGCAGATAGACACCGAAAATTCTGCTACTGGGCAATTATATAATTTTTATTATTATTTAGAGTAAAATTAAGGGATTATTTAAACAAAATCTATTTGTAATTATACTGTTGGATTAGTACAATTTTTAATCTTCTCAAAAATATATTTTAGCATAGGGTTTTTTTTTTTCTTTCAATATATACTCTAAAATACAAGCTATATCAGCCAAATATTTGGAACACATTACTTTACATTTACAATTATATAATTTTTATTAATATTTAGAGTAAAATCAAGGGATTATTTAAACAAAAACTGTTTTTAATTACTCTTTTGAATTAATGCAACAAGTTTTAATCTTCTCAATTATATATTTATCATGAAGGGTTTTTTTAATGAAATATTTAGTATAATCATTTAAAACAACAGAATTCTTAACAGCTTTTTTGACATTAGAAAGATGTGAAATTAGTAGGGTCTTTTTTACTTCAATGTAAAGGACTTTCATGTAAAAGAACATAAACTTTATCTGCATAATCTTTTTTATCCATTAGTACAGTTTGACCGCCTTTACGTGCTTTAGTTATAATAAGATTATCATTAGACTTAAGTTCCTTTAGAGCAATGCGTTGATAGCTGAAAGATTATGCTTAGTATAACTTAAATTATTTGAAGAAATAGTATCATCAAGGATGTGACAAAGAGTTTATTTTTGTGAAAAAGTGTTTTTACTGTATTTAAAGGAAGACTCTATAGGAGCAATCAGTTTGATGAGAAAAGGTCTGGAAGATTGAAAAAAATTTAAACCAAGATTTTAAATATATACTTTTGCATAGTTAAGGCATGAGAAGAAAGATGCAGTTATTGTGAAAGGCGCCTATACTCCGTGGTCAAAAGACTTTTTAGAAAACTCAGAATGGCTACAGCGAGAGAGAGAGAGACGATGTTGAAATCTTGGATGTGTTGTGTTCGAATAGGCACGGGTGAAATATGTAATCTTAGAAAGTATTATTAAGTTTTATTATATGTGTGCGTGTGTTGTTAATGTATTCGTCCAATGTACAGTCGTGGAAAAAAAAAGTAAACACCCCCTACTAACTCCTCAACAAATTATCGTAGGCGAAAGTTACTGGTACCGAACGATTGGAAATAAAGTCTACTTTTAAATGACGTATATAAATTTTGCTTAGAGGGCCATCTACATATTAAAACGAATCCAAACTTCATTTTTTTCAATGGCAATACCCAATTTTAATGAGATATTTCAAATCTTTGGTTCAAACTGTGCCCAGACACCAAATTTCAAGTCATTTGAATGATAAGTTTTTGAATTATAAACATTCAAAATTGAGTGCTTCTAATGTTAAATTACATTTTCATATTTTTATTTATAACTTCTGAAATTATGATCCTAATGTTCTAATTTTTTGTGTAGCAATAATATTAATATACCCAAATATAAATACGTTGAATTTGCAATTTTTATAAGTTTATGATATGAATTATGAAATTAATATTCGAAAAAATTACAATTTTTTTTATGGATTCAGATTTATTAAGTCCTGTTTTATGGAAATCCCAAATTTCACATTTTCCTACCAAGTAGTTTTCAAATTATGCTTAAAAAACGGCAAAATGATGGTTTAAAGGGCCGTCTATGATAGAAATGAGTAAATATTTTGAAATTTCTTATGCTATCCTGTAATCTAACAGGCTTAATTGACTGCTTATGCTTGATCAAGAAGGGAGCTCTCTCGGTTGACAATCGAGTACCGAACTTCAATTTGGATACAGCCCTTAAAATACGCTGGTTTTAAAATAATTAATTTCTCTGAAACTTATGGTACGAATTGCGTAAAAATTTGTTTTTAGACTAATTGAAGGGTGTAGAGTTCATTTATGCTTTCAGAATTGTGTACTGCTATTGAAAAAAAAACAAAGTTATGGTTCGTTTTAATATGTAGATGGCCCCCTAAGCAAATTTTATATACATCACATAGAAGTAGACTTTATTTCCAATCGTTCGGTACCAGTAGCTGTCTTCTACGATAATTTGTTGAGGAGTTAGTAGGGGGTGTTTACCTTTTTTTTCCACGATTGTACATATTAAACTTAGTTAATCATATCACTGCTTAGACCTCACTACTTTAATCCGATCTGGTGTTCTTTCTTCATGAATATCATGGAACTCGAACCGGTCATGATAGTTATCATTTGTGAGATGCTTATTTAACATTTGAGACATTTTATTCTTATTACATTTTATGTTTATTACATCAATGAAGAAAATCTTTATCAAGTTTACTTTGATGAACAGCCTTAAAAGTGTACAATTACTATAAAAATGAGCTGAAATTTTTAATAAACCACTTCTCTCGCAGTCCTTCACAAAAAGCGAAGTGTCTGTTTATTTCCTGAATTTTGAAAGTGCGATCAGCTGATCCCCCATAGATTTGAATAAATAAAAACACAAAACTTTTTGCTTAGCCATTCCGCTTCCAATAGCATCTTTCGTTTTAAAAATATATTTGTTATTTCAAAAATTATTTTTACTGGACTTCGATTCGCGAGTGTTTTTCGTTTTTTTCTGCAGTTTGAAACTTTTGCGTTTGCTTTCCAGTCAAAAACATAAAAAAGAAATAAATACCCTTTATTCGGGGTACCTTTATCTTTCTAATGATTTTTTTAAATACATTAATATTTATTATTTCAAAATATGTATGTTACCGTGAAAGACCGAAATCTGGAGAATGTCGACTTTCACCAGTGAATGTCAACATTCACATAGTCGCTTGGTATATGTCCGAAATATTTGCTAAATATCCTGATTTCTGACTTACACCGGCAAATGTCGATATTCACCATACACTAGTGGTGAACGTAGAATATGTCGGAAATTTGCATTTACTTCTCCGCATTTCAGGCGCGTTCATTAATTTTTAAAACATAAAACGTGTCAGTAGTCTGTAGTTCAAAAGTGTGCTGCACTTAGTTTTAGCAGAAATCACTTCAGAAAATATTTTAGAGTACTGTTTTTGAAAAAATAAAAACAATTGATTTCTGGTTTACTCTCAATTAATGTATTTAATTTTTCAAAAAAAAAAAAAAAAATTACGGCTCAGTACAATATCCATTCAATATAAATTAGGATATTGAATAAAAAATAAAATTTAAGGAAACATTGCGTGCACCGTGCACCATCAAACCTTGCATAAAACTGACAAAGCTGACTGACTCGCAGTAGAACAAAGAATTTGGCGACAGACTGTCGCCTCTCTGCTGAACACCGCTTCTCTTTTTGACATCCACCAGAGAATATCAGTACTTGTCGACATTCACCGGTGATGATCCGAATGTACAAGAATAAAATCAGATATTATAATCAAAAATGTATTTAAATAAAATCAAATACGTATTTGATGTGTTGACATTCACCGATGAAAGTCGACATTCTCCAATTCCGGTCTTTCACGCTAACTTATATATTCCGAAGTTCGATTGCATTCTTTTTACTGTTTCTTCTACATTTTAAAATTGTCTGTTAGAGACTCTTAAAGAGTCTGTTTCCCATTATAAATATAAAACACAAAAAACAATCTTTTGCAGCTTATTTTTCCGGTTTCGGAAGTAAATTGGTTGAAAAAAACATGATTACTATTTCAAAAAATAAGTTTCTTGGATGTCTTTTCATGTTGGTTTTCATCTATACCAAATTTTCCAGTTTTAAAATTCCCTGTCCTTGAGTAAATAAACAAGCAAATACATTAAAACTTGAAAATTTATTTTGTGTTCTAACTTGCCTTTAGTTTAAAAAATATTAATATGTACTATTTTTGAAGAATATTTTCTTTTAATCATTTCTCGGATTCACCACTTTCAATGAATTTCAAGCTATCGTTTCAGTTACGCTTTAAAACATTTTCAGGTGGGTTTTCGTTTCTGCGCACATCTGGGAAACCCTTTACATTTTTATCACAGATTGTCAATATAATGGAAAATATTTCGTATTTTAAAAGACTGAGGGACTGCTGTCCGTTTTACATTTAGATTTTTTCAAAAAAAAATATATTAGAATTGAATATTTAATCTATCTTAATGTTAGAAATTAAATCGACAGCTTCTGTAATGCGGGCCTTTGGTGTATTTGGAAACATTTTCATATAATAAATTATGAAATCACTAGGGGGCTCGGCCTCCTACGAGCTACGCTCGCCAACCCCCGTCCAGACACCACAGACTCTAAATGCAAACTAATTTGATCGATTTTAAAAAGATTTCGAAAGATTGAATTATAATTTAAAAAACAGTGGCGATCTCCCTATAAACGAATTTCTATTCATTTCTCTTTGATTGGGGAATTTTAACGCAAAATCCGCTGCGTTACTACTTGATTATCCGTCGACCAATTTCGCCAAATTATATAAATCGCCAAACCACTCGCCAAATTATATAAATCGCCAAACCACTCGCCAAATTATAGAAATTGACATAATTTTTATTTTAAATAACGAAAGAGCAAATAAATTAGTACAACATTAATAAAAATACAAATAAAACGTCGAAATAAAAATAACTTGATGACGTAGACACGTGTAACAACATTTCAAAATAAGCTAATATAAAAGGAATTAAGTAAACAGTCTTTTTATCCTGGTATTTTTTAACAAAGCGAAAAGAAAGTTCTTTTAAATGAGACATTTTAAATTAATCGTTTTTAATCTGACGTAATTTTTACCAAGCTATTCTTTCTCTGTTAAATATTCACGTGCAAATACTTTTGTTAGAAATGAAATATTATTTGCGCTTTCCTAACAAAAACAGTTGAAAAGTATCCTCTCAATATATCAAATAAATGCCTAGCGCAATTTTTAAATTTAAACCGTTTTGCAATATTATTTTGTGTTCATTTTATGTAATAACTGTAATGTGACGTAAATATGACGTAATTTCTCCTATTTAAGACTTCTAACGCATGTTAATAAATTTATTATTTTACAAATTCCTTTCTCTCTTAAAATTCACGTGTAATTATAGTTTTTATGACGTAATTTTTAATAAGTTCCTGCTTTTTGTACATAATTATTTAATTCTAATTGCAAATGTTTTTTTTCTGTTTATAATAGTCACGTGTAAATAAATTTTTAATTTATTTACACGTATAAATATTTTTTTGAAGCAAACATTATTGCTTCCGCTGTTTATGCAGTTGGCAACAGTTTAAATTAATATCACTTTCTAAAATCTGTAAAAAATATCTCTAGAAATGCTGAAAATTTGAATTTAAAATAGAAATAAAACCTCAAAAAATGAGTCAAAATAAAAAAATTAATGCAATCTGCACTCCGCCAAATTCTAACGCATAAAATGATCTAAAAATGATTACACTGTCATGTATAGTTTTTGCTGCTATAAAACTTTTTTAGTGGAACGATTTTGTCCAATTTTAGCATTAAATATCTCTTAAAATAATTCTTCGATTTGAAAACTGTCTGCTTCAGCGTGTTTATCAAACATTTCTGTATAAAACCACCAATTTTCATATTTTTGTATGCATTATTTTTCTTAATATTAACGAAGAAAGACCTCCAGTCACAAAAAATTCAAAACCGGCGGCGGCGGTGACAGCGGTAGTTACTTTTTTTTAGAATAGAGAGATACAAGATTTGCTTGCAAAAACACACCAGAGGATGCAGAGCATCCTCGCTGTGTATGCTGTTGAAGTAAGCGTGTCCCAAACACATTAGGTTTGTTTGTAAAGATTTATGTTTAGATGTATAAAATCAAACCAACAAGAGATCTTAGTACGCCCTGTGTAAGCTACCGAACGCAGTGGGGCAAACATCTCTAATTTGACTGGCTCGTTTACAAATGTAAAATCATACAAATTTAAAGTGTATGTGGCTTAAGGCAGTCGGTGCCCCCAACTGTATGTTCATTTGGGTGGATTTTTATTAAAAAATAAAAGATCATTCAAATTTGAGTGTGTCTGTTGCTGAAGGCAGTGGGTCTACGAACATAATGTTTGTTTGGAAAGGTTTTCGTTTAAAAATATAAAATTATATAACACTAATTTTGAGCATATTTAAGGTTAACACAGGTCCATGCGGCTCAGCTAGTTTAAATATAAAGGAAGTAAATTTTATATGTCATCAGGTCTAGTTAAATAATATCTATAATTTTACTTTAACTTCAAAAAATTGAATCTGATAATGAAATTTTCTGTAATAAAACTACTTTTGTTGCGCTTAATTTATCAGTTTTTGATAACACGTAATAAATCATTATTGTAATTACCTTTGATTATTGAATAAAATGTTGTGATATCGTGTTTTTATTAATTGCAGGTTTTGAAGTTATAATTAAAACGAAAGCTATCTTAATTGCATATTATTTTCGTATCTTTTTTTTCTTTTAAATATGAAAAAATTAACGAACGAATTGAATACAAGTGCTTAATCAAGTATTCTCAAACTCCTATCGAACTATGCCGCAGAAAATATTCTTAGTAGAATAGTTTACATTAAATCTTCATATCCAAGTTTCCATTTACTTATGCATAATGCAGAAAGAATTTTCTTGGAAGAACAACTTAAAGTGTTACCTTCTATTCATGTCGATGAAAAGTCTTTTCAGTGTGAAGAAATCATCAAAAGATGTATTTATTCTTCAGAAAACCATAATGCACAATTTTCATATATAATTTAGTGTATTCAAACTGCAGATAAATGTCTTCTGTTAAGGGTAACGGGAATACCCCACTTTTATTGCTTACAAAAGAAAAAGCTTTCATCTGTGAGGTATGCAGCAAGACATTTTCTCAAAAATGCAACTTAAAACTTCATCTTTGTGTGCATACAAATGAGAAACCTTTCATCTGTGACGTATGCAGCAAGACATTTTTTCAGAAATGCCATTTGAATACACACCTTTTGATCCATACAAAAAAAACTATCGTTAGTGAAGTTTGCAGCAAGACATTTTCTCAGAAATTCCACTTGAATAAACACCTTCTGTTGCATACAATAGAAAAACCTTTCGTTTGTGAGATATGCAGCAAGACATTTTCTCAGAAATGCAATTTAACACGACACCTTCGTGTGCATACAAATGAAAAACCTTTCTTTTGTGAAGTATCCAGCAAAACATTTTTTCAGAAAACCCACTAGAATACACGACACATACACTATAAATGTGAACGAAAGAGTTAAAGTTACTGATAAATTAGCACAACTGAAGTCAAAATACAGATTAATTCTGCAGAAAAAAATGACAACACTTTCTTAATGAGGCAGAAACTCAATTCAGCTTAACTGGGTTTCTCTTATCTAGCAAGATTTCAAATTACAGTTTTTGAAAAACAATTAATGATTTTGATTGTTAATAATTTTCCAGCATTGCACAATTATCGTTTGCCCCGTGACGGCCATGTTTGTTTACTTTTTCAACACATGTACTAACAATTCTACATAATACAGGTAATACCCTTAAACGACATTTATTTTATTGTGTTAAATATAGATAATCTATTAAGTAAAAATGTTTATTTGTTGATTAATTTAACTTGTATCTTTAATTTATAAGATTTTGAAAAACTTCATATCAGTCACACGAACATGTTTTAAAAGCACATACATAAAAATTCGTAGAGAGCTGGAAAAACTGAAGTGGAAGATTTGATGGATTTTATTAACCTTTCCTGTAAAAAAGCGCCAAAACTTTTAATTAACCGCTTCTTCGGGCTTTCCGCGGTTCTTCACGCAAACAAAAGCGAAGGGATTTTTTTTTTTATTTTAAAATTGCGATCAGCGAGTCAACGACAGAGTTACAAAATAAATAAAAGCACGAAACTTTTTGCCTGTTCTTCCGGTTCCAGCGGTACCTTTCGTTTTAAAAATACATCTTCTATTTTTTTTAAACACGAAACTTTTTTCGTTACCCTTCCGGTTCTATCGATATCTTTCATTTTAAAAATACATTTTTTATTAAAAAAAAACTTTACTGGACTTCGGTTCACGTTAGTTTTTCCCCCTTTTTCCTGCAATTTGAAACTGTCGCTTGCGCTTTCCAGATAAAAATGTATATATATAGTATATAATATTTTTACTTCGCGCTATTCATCTGAACTATTCTAATTTTCCGGCATATTCATTATTTCCCTATTTCTTAATAATATCTATTATTTATTCCTAGTTAATTTCCTTTAAATTAAAACGTGTACATTATTAATTATCTTATTCAAAGTCTTAGTGTAAACTTTTAATCCCTTCATTAATTTATATCAGCTATCAAAACTATAATATTCTGGGCAGAGACCCGGAGCCGGAGCGCTCCGGAGTTGTGTTTTCCCTGGATCTAGAGCAAAAGCTGGAGTTCTAAAATTTACCCTGCTCTAGGGCTCCTTTAGTTTTTCATTATTCTTTTAAATTTTTTTTTATTCAATCTTTTAAATGTCCAGGCATAAAATATTTTAATTACATCATTATTCAGTATTTTAATTATATCATTTTTTAGGTTGTTTTTTAAATTAGAGATGGAAAACTTCTCACAAAAACATGGTAACACTACTTCACTTTTACTTTGTACTTGAGCTAAGTGGCAACACTATTTGAAAACAAATATGGCTGCCTATTGTTTACACGTGTAGTTGTACAATTTTGGTTGTTTAAAAAGTGTAGAAGAAATTTAAGATTTTTGTGTTTAAAATTTCCCCAAACTTTCTTTTTTTAAAGTAAAAGCTAAAGGATGTCAAATTTTCTGAACAAGGATTTCAAGTTTGATGAGAAGAAAAATGCATTTTTTCAGATCTTTAAGGGAGGTAAAGGGAGAATTTGTGAGGAAAAAATTAACTGTGAAAATTAAAATCTGCAACTCAAAAGCGCGAAGTCGGAACTGAGTTGCAGCGGTTGCCGGAGCCACAGTATTTTATCTCGGAGCGTAGCTGGAGCTGGAGCATCAAAAACTTTTCTGCTCCGGTCACTGATTCTGAGAGAAGCTACTTTTATTTTCGAATGCTTTTAAAAGCAGTTTTACTATTTCAATTTTTATTCCACTAATCAACTTCCCGCGCATTTACCGGCGTCAGACGTATTACATCAAAATCTTTCTGTTGGCAGGTATGGAACTCATTCCCTATTACGTTTCTTTCTCGCTCTCCATTGGTTCAGTTACCGAGTGCATTTCACTATGTGGTTCGTTCCTGAATCTGATTGGTTCGTCCTGAAGTTTACATCCCAGTCTACCTCTCTAAGCAAATGCTAACAAAATAGCATGATGTAGCTATTTGGGGATTGTTTACCATGTCCATTTTTGTGAATAAAAGCTCCTCAAACATAATCTGGCTATGTCTTTCCTAGGAAAATTACCGGGATAATCACCATTGCCTTGAGAATTTTACCGCGAACCATCAAATCAAGGATGCGATTCCAAAAGAGGAATCATTGGCTTTTCACTTTAATTAGATCTCAGCCACGATCAATAAATCTATGTAAGTTGACTGAATCGTCGACTTACAATACCATTCACCAGCTGCTAGTAAAATATGAATTCGTTACATCGATCTGCAACCTTCCATTATTTTGACGAGTAGTTTATTCGACTATTTCATATATGTATATTATATACAGGGTGTCCCAGAAGTAATGGGACAAACATTAAGGGGATGTAGGGGAGATCACAAGGATTCAGATTTGCATAGCAACCCAGGGTCGGAATGCCCCCCCCCCCCCAAACATTAGTATCGTTTGTAAAGATTTATGGTTAAAAATATAAAATTAAAAGAGACCAAAGCATGCGTAGCACGACCAAGGCAGTGGAGCCTCCAACTTTATGTTCGTTTGTGTGGTTTTTTGTTTACAAATGTAAAATCATACAAATTTAAAGTACACGTAGCTGAAAGCAGTCGGCGCTCCCAATTCTGGGTTCGTTTGAATGGATTTTTGTTTAAAATATGAGATCATTCAAATTCGAATATATGTAGCCGAAGTCAGTGGATTACCGAACATAAGTTTCGTTTGGAAAGATTTTCCTTAAAAAATATATATATAAAATCATACATTACTGGTTTTTGCTATATTTAAGGTTAATCCGTATCCTTGCAGAGTTGAATATAAGGAAAATAAATTTTATATGCCATCTGTCTAGTTGAGTAATATCTGTTCTTTTACTCTAAGTTTAACAGAAGCAGTTTAATATAAACCAATTTTATTGGACTTAATGTAATATTTTTTGATAATGTTTAATGAATCATTATTTTAATTATCTTTGATTATTGTATAAAATATTGTGATGCTATGTTTTCATTCATTGCAGGTTCTGAATCTGTATTTTTAAAAAAGCTATCTTAAATGTGTATTCTATTAGTCATATCTAAGGAAAATAATTTAAGTATGGAGAAATTAACCAACGATTTCCGTACTAGAACTTAATCAAACATTCGCAATAGAAATATTTTAGTCCAATACATTAAATCTTCATATCCAAGTGTCCATTTGTTGGTGCATAAGGTGTAAACTTCTTACTTGGAAGAAGAGCTTAAAATTGTTAACTTTTAGTTATGTCTAAGAAAAGAGTTTCTTGTGTGAAGGAATCACTAAAAGCATTTTTTCTTAAGAAAAAAGTATAATATAGTGTATTCAAACTAAAGAAAAATGTTTCCTTTTAAAGGTAACGTAAATACACCAGATTTATTACATACAATAAAACCTTTCGTTTGTAAGTTATGCAGCAAGACATTTTCTCAGAGAGGCAACTTGAATACACACCTTTTGGTGCATACAAAAGAAAAACTTTTCGTTTGTGAAATATGCAGCAAGACATTTGTCAGGTTCCGAGAAACATCTGCTATTAGAACTGATGTTCTATATTATTTTTGTCTTAATATATTATATATTGTATGGGCTGTGTACTGGAATTTCAAAATAACAGTCTTTCCTTATCTAAAACTGGATCTAAGCCGGTGAAAACGTATAGATGGTATGAAGGGGAAAAGAGATAGTTGGATGGGGGTGTGCCCAACCTTTTGAGATGTCTGTGGAAGATGGGAAGACAAAAGAATTCCACGACCGAAGAACAGCGTTTGAAATGGGAGCCAGGTAGAAAATTCCGGAGGTGGTTACGTTGAGAAGGAGCAAGGGGTTCCTTAAAAGGCAATCTCGTCTGCTGAGATAGTCAGTTTTTTGAGCGTAGTGCGCAAGGTGGGACGGGAGTTCCTTGGATCGCTCTGGGAGAGTGCGCTTGGATATGTTGGCTTAGGGCCCATGTGTTGGGAGATCGAAATGGATCTACGGAAAGCTAATTTAACGTGTGTAGAGTGAGAGTGATTTAACGTAGTTTAACAGTACACAGCCAGTATTTACTGTATTCAATTTAATGTTGAACCGGATCATCTATATCCGAGTTTGTAAGTGTAAATAGTGTTTGTTGTTGTGTAAATAAACTGTTAATTTAGTTAATTGTAAGCGTTGGTTTTCATTTAAACAATCCTCTCAGTGCGTGACCGATATCACGTAATCATATCGGTGGTGGCAGCATATAAATAATAAGGATTTTCTTCCAAGTTGTGCGGACTAAGAGGAAACTCCGACAAATTGATGGCAGCGACGGGATAGAATCGTCTTGGACCAGTGACCAACGAGCCGTGTTGCAGTGTGTTAGTGCCGGAGCACCCAGTGGAATTCTTGCGTGGAAATACCGGATCGTCGAGCGAAATTTTAGAGAGATAAAAACCAAGCGTCGAGCAGAAATACAGAGTGTGTGTGCCCTATCATAATTACAGTGAACCGAACTAAAGTGTTGTGCCCTATCATCGATACAGCGAACCGAACTAAAGTGTTGTGCCCTATCGTTGTTGCAGCGAACCGAAATAGTGTTTGTGCCCTATCATCGCTACAGTGAATCAAATTAATTACAGCCTGAGTATTGAATATCATCAAAGTGACTTTAAAGTGTGAAATATTGAGTGCATCGCGGAACTACATGTGAGCAGCGGAGTACCCCAGCAGATAAAGTATAAGGTAAGGTGTTTTGATCATTTCTGTCTGCTGACATTCTCGAGCCAAATGTATTTGTTGTTTTATAATTGATAGTAATTTAAGATAAATTGTTTAGGTAATTTATGTGCAATCAAATAATTGTGTTCAGATAGGTAGGGCATTTTAATAGCCATATTTATTATTGTTTTAAGAAAGGGTCATAATAACTTGTGCTAATATTGATTTTCTATTTTTTTACTAATAATGGTAGTGAACAAAATTAATGCATTGTGTTAATAATAGTTGGAAGGAATAATTGAATTTACTTAAATTTAAATTATTATAAAAGTAATATTTAAATGAAGCAATACTGCTTTAAGTTTGAAGAGTTGATAACAAACGAGTAATGAACATTTGCTTAGAATTTTAATTGGATAGAAGTAAATTTCGAAAAAAAAAAATGCTCGCAGTGGGGAAAAAAAAAAAGAAAAGAAAAGAAAGTTTTGATCTTATATGTTTTAAGTGTGAAGACCAGTATTGAATTTGGAAATATTTTATTGAGGATAATTGTAGAAATTTATATGTGTATGTTATACAATTTTTATTTATGTGGAAGTTTCTATTGACATCAATACTTTTATTCAATTTGCAACGTATCAGTATTATTATGTAAATTGTATGTTATTATCTAATTGTATAAAGTGGAATCTGTATTGCATAGTAATCAAATCGAAATTATTGTTTTACCTTTTGTTTTATTGGAAGTAAATTGTGTGATATAAATCGTTGAGGAAAATCAGGTTATACAGTAGGTTAATTTAGAAATATAATACCTCGATTATCTGAAATGCATTAATTAGTAGAATAAGTGGAGGTAACTGTGCTAAAGTAGAAATTTAGGGTACATTAATTTAGCAGGTTTAAATATTATTGTAAAGTGGTAATAGTAATCGGTAAAGGTATGGCTTTCTTATTGAAACAAAAAAGGGTCGATCTTCAGATGATAGCCGAAGAATTTGGGGTTGAATTCACGGAAGATGATACCCGATTTCAGCTTAAGAAAAAGATAATGGACAGCGAGGAATATGATGAGGGGTTATTATGGAATTATCTAACACTATTGTTGCGGAACGACTAGAACTCGAAAAGTTAGAAAAACAGGAAAAATTAGAGCGCGAAAAGTTAGAAAGAGAAGAGAGGACTGAAAAATTAAGGATGGAACATGAATTAGAAATGGAGAGGCTAAGGGTACAAGGTTCGACAAATAACTCTAATGGGTCTAGGGAATCTAATAATGAAAGTAACATAGAAAAATTGATCAAAAGTGTTAAAACTCTGTCTATCAAAGTACCAGAAGGGACTGAGGGATGGAATTTATTTTTCAACAGTTTAAAAAGGGCATTCAAAACTAAAAATGTACCGGAAAACCAGCAGGCCGAAATTCTACTAAATATGTTAGGAGATAAGGCGGATAATTTGTTAATTTATACCACTAGGGAACAAATTGAGAGTTATGAGGAATTAAAGGAGTTAGTTCTAAGGGAACATGAGCCGACACCGAAGGCGTTTTTGGAAAATTTTAAGAAGGCTAGGAGAAACCAGAATGAAACTCATGTATTATTTGTATCGCGTTTAATAGCAACATGGGAAAATTATTGTAAGATTAGGGGTGCTGACTCATATGAAAAGGTCAACCAGTTAATAATTACGGATAAGTTATTAAACACGTTAGATGAAGAAACCGCATCATATATTGGGTTAACTCAGCAGAGTAAATGGTTGGAAGCTTCTAAAATTGCTAAAGAATGTGACAATTATTTTGACGCTAAACATAAGTCTTATGCCGTTACGTATAAAAATTTTAAGGGTAAAGATAGGTATCGAAACAGTGAAAAAGTGAAACTGAGGGAAGATAGTAAATTTAGTGGTAATTGGAGGCAAAACGGGAGCAATGAGACTAATTCTTTTTCGGGTAGGAAAACTGATTTTAAAAAACCTAGTGATGATTCAGCTCCTAGATGCTTCAAATGTGGTTTAAGGGGTCATTACCAACGTTTTTGTAATAAAGTAGGTAATGAGGGAAATAATAATGGTAGTAAAGGGCGTGAACAGAAAGCGGGTGTAAATAAGATTGTCGTAAAAGGAAATAAAGAGTTACCTAAAGGAGCTATTGTGGCGAGGACATCGGCAAAGGCCGAACAGAGAACTAATGTTATTGGTGAGAAATTAAATAAACTTGAGAAAATTGAAGTTAGTGTAAATGGGCAAAAAGCAAAAGGATTGGTCGATTCTGGATGTGAAATTAGTGTTATTCATAAAGATTTGGTACCGGAAGAGAAATTAAAAGGAGCGGGTAGTATTTATTTACAAGGATTATTTGGTGAAGCAGTTAAATCACCGTTGGTTAAATTACCGTTAGCTATTCCGAAATTCGGACAAACTAATATAATTCATCAGGAAGTACTTTGCGCGGTGACCGATAATATTAATGAGCAGGTAACTTTACATCCCGAGGTGATTAATGAGTTGTCAGGGGTCAATCGCGAGGAGCCATTGCTAGAGTCCCAAGAATTAGAAAGTTCAGAAAGTAGTATTGATAACTCGAGTGAAAAGAAAGGTATCAGCAGCGATAATTGTAATGTTTACGCAATAGAAGCGAGATCGGAAAATTTACAAAGTCAGAATGCAGAAAAAACGGAAGTGGAGAAAAATAATAAAGTTATCGTTAGCAATTCATATATGTTTAAGAAATCCCAATTGGAATGTAAAGAGTTAGAAAGAGCTTGGGAATTAGCTAAAATTGATAAAGGGGGTTATTATATTGAAAAAGACTTATTGCATCATACAGAGAAATTTGCAGAAGAAGCTATAGCTCTATTAGTAATGCCTAAAGTCAAAAGAGAAGGAATCTTAAAGTCAGCGCATGTATCTAATAAGGGAGAACATCACGAGGCAAAGAAAACCTTAGAGAGGATTAGGCAATCTTTTTATTTGGAAGGTATGGCTAAAGAAACTAAAAAGTTTTGTAAATCGTGTCTAGAATGTCAATTATCTAGAAAAGTGAAAGTGCGTGATAGAGTCTTAGTTGAGATGGCGGATGGTAGCAAAAAGTACGTATATAAAAATAAAGGGGAATTTATGGTCAGGTGTAACATAGTCAATATTGTATTTGAAGGTGATGAGGAATTCGGAGAAGTTGGGGGAAATTCCTATTCTAAACCGGGAACAAGAGGTAGAACGGGACATAGAAAGGTTCGAAATAAAAGGGTTATCTAATAGTCAAGTCAACGATATAAAGTCCATTTTGAGGGCGAATAAAGAGGTATTTATGGGTCCTGTGCGGCCAGCGGAAGTAGGGGAGCACCGTATTGATTTGAAACCGGATGTGGCAAGGAAAAAGCCAAAGTTATATAGTGTACCTGTTGCTTATAAAGAGGAAGTAGATACACAGATTCAGGAGTTAGAGTTAAATCTAATCGAAGTATCAGATGCGGAAATTAGTCATCCAATTGTTTGCGTGGCGAAAAAAGACGCAACTGTTAGGCTTTGCATTGATTATAGAGCTTTAAATTCAGTAACGCAGGTCCCAACATCTCCTATGAAAGATTCGCAGGAAATCATGTATACTGCGGGGGCAGCTAAATATTTATCTTCTATTGATTTATTGAGGGGTTATTGGCAGATTAAAATGGCGGAGGAATGTAAACATTTGACAGCTTTTACAACTCATAATGGGACTTATCAGTGGCGTACTATGCCTTTTGGTTTATCAGGGGCGGCGGCTACGTTCTAAAAAAGTTATGAATGAGGTTCTTCAAGGTCATCGGAGGTATGCACAAGCATATATTGATGATGTCATCATTTTCTCCGACACCTGGGAAGAGCATTGTGAGCAGGTTAGGTCTGTCACAGAAGAACTCAAAAATAGAAATTTTACGATTAGGCTGGATAAATGTAAATTTGGAGAGAAATTGACTAAGTTTTTAGGTCATATAATTGGGGGTGGAACGCATGCACCTGATGAGGAAAAAATAGGAGCAATAAGGGACTTAAAGAGACCGAAAACTAAAAAGGAATTTAGATCTGTTTTGGGATTAATGGGATTTTACCGATCTTATATTCCAAATTATGCAGAAATCGCTATACCTTTAACGGAATTAACTAAAGGGAAAGTTAAAAATACTGTACCATGGGATAAAAGGGCAGAAGAAGCATTTAATACCCTTAAGGATGAGTTATGTAATGTGACGCGTTTGGCTACACCTACCGTAGGCCGGGAATATCAGCTTCACGCCGATGCTTCAGACCTGGCAGTAGGATGTTGTCTTACTAAAAAGATGAAAAGGGTCAGTTTAAACCGATAGCTTTTGCCAGTCAGAAATTATCAGGGGCTCAGCGTGCTTGGCCGAGTATAGAGAAAGAGGCTTGGAGTGTTCTCTTCGGGTTGCGGAAGTTTGAAAAATGGACATATGGATCTCAAATTGAGATCATAACGGATCATAATCCACTAAAATTTCTCACTGAAGCAACCCCAAGGACCCCAAACTCACTGATGGGCTCTTGCCTTGCACGCTGAAACCTGAGTATTTCTCATCGTCCAAGAGCGCAACATTTAAATGCTGATGCAATTTCCCGGCTACATAGGAAGAGCTGGGAAGAACAGCCAATTGCTAGCCCATCGGCGGCATCAATGACTAAATAGTGGACAAACCTTAAAGGGGTGTCATCACGTTTAAATTTTTGTTATATATGTGTAATTGTATTTGAATTTTGTGTTATAGTGTATTAGCATGTGTAGTTTTTCTGTAATAATAATAGTAGTACACGGTTCATTAGAGATGTCAGTAGAGAATGTTCAGACACCTTGATATATATATGTAATAATAATAATGAAGAAACCTGCAAAGAGACTATTGAATTCTTCTGTGATGTTACTATATGCTTGGGGAAAATTAGCCCCTAAATGGCATATTTTCCGCTAAGGTGGGGGGGTGTCAGGTTCCGAGAAACATCTGCTATTAGAACTGATGTTCTATATTATTTTTGTCTTAATATATTATATATTGTATGGGCTGTGTACTGGAATTTCAAAATAACAGTCTTTCCTTATCTAAAACTGGATCTAAGCCGGTGAAAACGTATAGATGGTATGAAGGGGAAAAGAGATAGATGGATGGGGGTGTGCCCAACCTTTTGAGATGTCTGTGGAAGATGGGAAGACAAAAGAATTCCACGAACGAAGAAAAGTGTTTGAAATGGGAGCCAGGTAGAAAATTCCGGAGGGGGTTACGTTGAGAAGGAGCAAGGGGTTCCTAAAAAGGCAATCTCGTCTGCTGAGATAGTCAGTTTTTTGAGCGTAGTGCGCAAGGTGGGACGGGAGTTCCTTGGATCGCTCTGGGAGAGTGCGCTTGGATATGTTGGCTTAGGGCCCATGTGTTGGGAGATCGAAATTGATCTACGGAAAGCTAATTTAACGTGTGTAGAGTGAGAGTGATTTAACGTAGTTTAACAGTACACAGCCAGTATTTACTGTATTCAATTTAATGTTGAACCGGATCATCTATATCCGAGTTTGTAAGTGTAAATAGTGTTTGTTGTTGTGTAAATAAACTGTTAATTTAGTTAATTGTAAGCGTTGGTTTTCATTTAAACAATCCTCTCAGTGCGTGACCGATATCACGTAATAATATCGGTGGTGGCAGCATATAAATAATAAGGATTTTCTTCCAAGTTGTGCGGACTAAGAGGAAACTCCGACAACATTTTCTCAGAAAGTCCACTTGAATTCACATCGTCGGGTGCATACAAATGAAAAACCTTTCGTTTGTGAGGTATACAACAAAACATTTTCTTATAGAAGCAACTTGAATGGACACCTCCTGTTGCACACAAATGAAAAACCTTTCGTTTGTGAGATATGCAGCAAGACATTTTCTCAGAGAAGCAACTTATATACACACCTTTTGGTGCATACCAAAGAAAAACTTTTCGTTTGTGAGATATGCAGCAAGATATTTTCTCAAAAAGCCCACTTGAATTCACACCATCTAGTGCATACAAATGAAAAACCTTTCATTTGTGACGTATGCAGCAAAAGATTTTCTCATAGAAGCAACTTGAATAGACACCTCCTGTTGCACACAAAGGAAAAACCTTTCGTTTGCGAGATATGCAGCAAGACATTTTCTCAGAAAAACAACTTAAATACACACCTTTTGGTGCATACGAATGAAAACCCTTTCGTTTGTGAGGTATGCAGTAAGGCATTTTCTCATAGAAACAACTTGAATGTACACAATCTGTTGCATGCAAAAGAAAAACCTTTTGTTTGTGAAGTATGCAGCAAGATATTTTCTCAGAAAAGCCACTTGAATACACACCATCTGGTGCATACAAATGAAAAACCTTTCGTTTGTGAGGTATGCAGCAAAACATTTTCTTGTTGGAGGAACTTGAATAGACACCTTCTGTTGCATGCAAAAGAAAAACCTTTCGTTTGTGAGGTATGCAGCAAGGCATTTTCTCAGAGAAGCAATTTGAATACACACATTCTGGTGCATACAAAAGAAAAAAATTTTCAGTTGTGAAGTATGCAGCAAGACATTTTCTCAGAAGTGTCATTTAAATGAACACCGTCTGGTGCATATTAATTAAAAACCTTTTGATTGTGAGGTTTTACAGAAAAAAATTTACTCAGAAGGGTAACTTCCATAGACACCTGTTGTATGCAAAATAAAAATCATTTCTTTATGAGGTGTGCAACAAGACATTTTCTGAGATTGACCACTTGAACAATTTCCTTCTGGTGCACACAAATAAAAAATCTTTCCCGTGTAAGATATGCAACAAGACACTTTCTCAAAAAGGCCCAGAATGGAAGAATGTACACCATTTGGTGCATGCAAATAAAATACTTTCATGTGTGAGGTTTGCAGCAAGGCATTTTTTCAGGAAATTCATTTGAATATATCTACACCTTCTGATTGTGAGGCTTTCAGAAAAAAAATTTCTCAGAAGAGTAACTTCAATTGACACATTGTCTTGCATGCAAATAAAAAATATTTCATTTTTTAAAGTGTTCAGGAAAAAAATTTCTGAGAATGGAAACTTCAAAAAACTAGTTATTTTGCCTATAAAATGAGAAACCTATTATTTTTTAACATATCAAAGCAAAAGAGTTTTTCTGAATCGAACTTGATAGCTCGTTATCTTGCACATACAAATGAAAATTCTTAAAGGTAGAAATAAAAGTTATAAGGTAGAGAATAAAAGGTAATTGTGCATCTAACATCTGTTTCGCATTTTGCCCTATAGTAAGTTGTTGCCCGCTGAATAACAGAAATACTTCCCGCTGCGAGAAGAATTCGCATTTCCTGAACAAGTGTTTTATTAGTACTAAAACTGCTTGCATTATCATTAAATTCAAATGCACACCTCTTTTTGTTCATTTAGTACTTTTTTACCCTTCGCATTTACTATCTGCAAATAATGTTTGGATCAGTTGAGCCCTAACGACAAGAGTCTATGTTATCCATCCAAACTGTGAGAACAAAATTTATTAAACAGATAAGTAAGTGTTTTAACAGAATAAATTGCATATACTTGGAAAATAATACAATCAATATGTAAATATGAACTATGTGTGTAAATGCTCCACCTTTTATATTTGCAATTTCGACAATAATATGTTAACTGTAAAAACACAGTGTTGACTCTAGAAAAAAAAGGGCCGCAGGGCGGGAATTTTTCAAAAAGTGAGTACTATTCTAAAAAATGGGTACATTTTTCAAAAAGTTGAACACTATTCTAAAAAAGGGTACATTTTTTCAAAAAGAGAACACTATTCTAAAAAAGGGCAGTTTTTTTCAAAAAGGGCACACTATTTTAAAAAAGGGCACATTTTTTTTCAAAAAGGACACACCTGTATCTTGTTAACAAAAAACATTTTGAACTGGTTTCTGTAGTCTCTAGAATTTGCGCTATTTTCTCGGGATCAATTGAATTGCCACGGGGCGCATATGAAATGTTAAAATGGTCAGCCGGGCGTATTGGAAGGGTTTAAAAGAGCCGCCGGGCGCAAAAAAGAAATAAAAATGGACGCCGAGCGCTGCGCCCTGCTAAAGCGGCTTAGAGTCAACTAAAACGGGAAAAAAGCCTTTTGAACGCCAAAATTTCTTTTATTGAAAGTATTTTAATGCAGTAGATTTTGGTCCTATGAAAACTGAGTTTTTACTCATTTACATTCTATGCATCAGAATTTTTTTTCTTGATATAAGATATATGACCAAAGAACAATCTGAAAATTTAACCCTTAAATGTGCGATTTTTTATTTTGTTTCGAAAAAATTATATATGGTTCTGAAAGTTTTATTACACAGGAAAAATAATGAAAAAAAAATCAGAGATACATTTTTCATATAATACGTCAATCTTTTCTTCTGTTGCACATCTGCAATACAAGTAAAAATTACTGTCGCGTGGCCGTTTTAAGCTAAAATATTGCAAATTAGTAAATATTTTAATACGCATGTCTCCAAATACCTTATTTTATATAATTATTTATTTTATAAAATGTAACCTTTAACTCCCATGATAGAATACGTTCGAGAAATTATGTAGTTCAGAGAATCTGACTTTACACCAGAAAGTTTCAATGGTTAATTTCCTTTACTTAAATACGAATGTCTGTTATTAATTAAAGAAAATATTGCTATTTTAATTTTCTGGTGTTAATTAGGTATATACGAATAAAAAAATGTATTAAATTCAAAACACTGTTGCTTGCATATGTGCAAAGCTGCGCACAAAAGGGTTAAATTTTATAACTTTTTAAAATTTAATTATTTTTATTTAAATGGCTTTTGGTAGGATGAAAACATTTGAAACAATTACATCTGTACCTCTAAAACTAGTTAACATATTAATTAACTTATTCTTAAAAATGTTTGCATAGAGCTGAAATGACATTTACGTCATAGGGGCTGCAAAATGTCTGGCACCGGCCTACAATCATCGAGATAACAACTGTGATATTTTTCTCTTTCTTATTTCCTCAAAAGCAAAAAAAAAAAAAAAAAAAAAAAAAAAAAAAAAAAAAAAAAAAAAAAAAAAAAAAACTTGTACTTTTGGCAAAATCGCAAGTATCACATGCTATGGCTTCTTCTTTAAGTTTATCTAATTGCACTGCATTATTAGTTTATGAAAATCGAACTAAATTTTTAAAGTTCGGGTACAGTTCATTCCAAAATTTTTATCTAATACAGTAGACTCCCTCAAATCCGCAACCCTAAAACTCACAAACGCCTAAAATCCGCACATAATCACAGATGTAAACAATGAAACTTTTAGTTCAGATATAAAGACACAATTACAGACTTTTTTAGTTTTATAACATTTATATGTATTTTAATATGTAATTCTCAATAATATGATTAAACACATGATTTTTCATGAAGGAAATATAAATTTATTTCTGAAAAAATCAAGATATTGCTGAAATCCCTGATAATTAGTCTTTTTACAAAATATATTTGTACATTAATCGAACTTTTTTTGTTATTAAGACTGGCTAAACTTGAAATCAAACTTCCTTATTTATGAAATTGATCTGAATTTAAAGGGTACCTTTAAGAGGAAAGCTTCATTGAATAAGTCAAGAAAAATGTATCTCATCTTTATTATGCATATTTAATTATACATCATTAATTATTTACTTTACCTTTACTTTTAATAATTTGATCATTTTTAAAATTATCTTACATTTTATTACTTTACTTAATTATTTTAATATTTCCCTATATTGAAAGCATTCATTATAATTTTGATCGCATTATTGCATTCAAATTACTGTGTAAAAAATGTAAACAAAACAATGACCAGAAATCCGAAAAATTCTAAAATCCGCACAACCTCTGGTCCCAAGTTGTGTGGATTTGAGGGAGCCTACTGTACCTTGTGCTTATTTCTTGTGACGTTACGTATTTTGCTTTCAAAACCTAAATTATTAACGGCACTATCAAAGACTCCAAGTCATTCATCAATAAAGTTGCACAAGGTTTATCAAAGAAAACATTAAAATTCATTCTTGCTAAATATCTAACTGAATGAAAAATTTTTATCATTGAAGAAGTATAATAAACATTTGAAAGTGTTACCCGCTTAGTTGTAGTACCATGCAGCAATTTTGGATTAGTAAATACCCAACCGGTAGGTACTTATTTTTTTAGGGGGAGTGGGGCGTATATCTGTACCCAAGCCTGCAGTAAAAACTCAAAAACTGGCTATTTTGATATTTCGCTGGAGAACAGCTGTCTCGAAGAAAAAGGTTACGAACACTCCGCTTACAGTCTTCCATCAAGTGTCCTTGTAACCTGCACTTGAAACACTTTCTTCATTCAAGCTTGACATGAGGTATTCCACTCAAAAGTCACCAAGGCTTTGTTCTGTAGATAACCGGGCATTCGTCACAATTTGTCAACTTATCGGTCATACTCTGTCAGTTGATAAACACAAATACCGTTCATTGTGAAGTTTGTATCTGCCAAATATTATAGCTGCACAATCAAACTTTCTTGGCCATTTACAATCAAATTATGAAATTTGAAACCAATTTCGTGATCGAATATTCCGTTTCCGACCTCTTCTAAACCTTAACAGTTTCAAACACTATGTAAACAGGGTGGTTCAAATGGTCATGTCCAAACGGCACGTGTAGGTGTGCCATGAGGTGCAAGAATTGCATAGGAACTGGGGGGTCGGAAATGCGATCGTGACGGTGCAATTGCAAGGTGACCGTGACGCAAAGAAAAGATAACAAGCGGTCTAAAAAGAACTTCACTTTACAAAAAGCTTAATCGAAGTACAAAATACAAATGAAAAATACTACAACTCACAAGTGCTCAAAATGTACTCCTTTACCTGTGATGCATCCTTCACATCGGCCCCGCATGGAATCGCGAACACGTTCCAATCGGCCATGTACTGTGGCCACAGCGATCTCCGGACCTAAACGTCCCGTATTTCTACCTCTGAAGATATCTTAGGTCTCTAGTGTACGAGACACCCGTTCCATCGGCCATGGACCTCATGTTATGAGTTGTAACATTTTTCATTTGTATTTTGTACTTTAAGTTTTTTGTAAAATAAAGGTATTTTCACACCATTTGTAAGTTTTTCTTTGCGTCACGGTCACGATGCAATATCACTGTCGTTTCCGACCCATAGTTCTTATTCAATTCTTGCTCCTCATGACCTGACATACCCACACGCGCCGTTTGGACATGACCTTTTGAACCACCCTGTATATGTGCTGATAGTTTCATCTGGATAACACCTCAATTCCATAAACTTTCTTTTGGGTGAAGCCATTCTGGCTCTTGAAAACGGCTCGTAAACGTTTTTCACTCTTTACAAGGATCTTTAGCTCCGTATACCAGGGTTTTAATGTCTTTATTCATGGTCAAACATATCAATGTTATTGTCTTCTATGACCTTAATTTATTTTGTCTTCACCTATAACCTTTCCATCTGTATTAACTTTCTCTTCTAATTTATCACATTTTGCTACAAACTCATTTAGATCTTCACTAAAAAGCAGTATGTTTAAACTAAAAAAAAAATATGCCCTGAAATTGTCTTGATCGAACTTTGGGAAAGACATCAATGAAATATCGCCAGCCATTTTAAAAATGTATAAAAACTCAGGAAAAAGAACTCCATTTTATAATTATTCATCGTAGGTAAGTGTATAACAGGAATGAAAAGTTATGCGTCAAGCATAGCTTCTGCAACACTTTCAAAATACTTTAACAAAATTTCGCCATTTAACCCTTTACATACTGAATTATGAATTCATGAAAATTTTATCTTCTAAATATTTTTCCGTGAATTTTTCAAGCTACATTAAAAGATTTACATAATCATTTAATAAATTTTAGAAGGATTCATTAAATTTGAATTTATAGGGATTTTGTGCAATATTTATAACCCCCACTCAAATCTTTTATTTTAAAGGGGTTTTTTTTTTCAGTATTTTGTAGAATTAGGAAATGTGCAAATATAATATTCTTACAATAGAAATATTTCAAAATTGAAAAATCCCCCCCCCCCCCCAACGCCAAGAAAGCTGAAAAGATGCAAAGACACAAGAAATCATTCTTTTAAAACTATTTTTGTTTTGTGTAACCCACAGTACTTTTGGAACAAGATAAAGTAATGTATCTATAACTCATTGTAAACTATTTTATAACTAATCGGTATATTAAATGAATTTTATAACAAGTTATGTTAATGGTACTTATAAGTACCGTCAGTGGATAAATGGTTAATTAAGTAAAGAAGGTACCTAAGTAAACATTTTAGAAAACGTATGACACTTTTTAAAACCAGATTTCAACATCTACGGTGCATCGATTCTTTTAAGCAGCTCTGTATATGATAGTATGTATGTATGTAATGTATTGATTTTACATAGTAAGTTAAATTTAGTTTAGTAAGAAAATGCATAACACAGGTGAAAATTAACCTATAGCAATTTCAACCAATAGACGGAAACGTACTTCATATTTTTGTACAGCCCTGCATATTACATACAGATTTTTATACACGCCACATTTTAAGCTCAAATTTGATTCAGACAAAAGAATGAGTAAAACTACTGAAATCATACTTCGAGGAATTACTATTCATAGGCAACCATGTATCCAGTTTTTTGCATAGCCCTTTTCATAATTTAATTTATGTATTACAAACATCTCAACATTATACTAAGTGTAGTTGAGCTTGAAAATTCATTACTCAAATTAAAAAACACTTTTAAGCAATCCACCTATTTCTTAGTAATGCTTACGAATTCTTTTGTGTAGCCTTGTACAGTGACCCGGAGCCGAACAATTTTTGATGCTCCAGCTCCACTCCTAGAGAAAATACTGTCGCTCCGGCTCCAACTCGGCTCCGACTTCGCGCTTTTGAGTTGCAGTTTTTAATTTACACATTTAATTTTTTGCTCACAAATACTTTCTACCTTCATTAAAGATCTGACAAAATGCATTTTTCTTCTCATCAAACTTGAAATGCTTGTTCAGAAAATATGACATCTTTTAGCTTTTGCTTTTAAAATAGAAAGTTTGGTGGAATTTTAAACACAAAAATCTTAAATTTCTTCTATACTTTTCAAACAGCCAAAATTGTACAACTACACATGTAAACAACAGGTGGCCATATTTGTTTTCAAATAGTGTTGTCACTTAGTTCAAGTAGAAAGTAGAAGTAAAGTAGTGTTACCATGTTTTCAGAAGTTTTCCTTCTCTAATAATAATAATAATAAAAACCTAAAAAATGATATAATTAAAATACGGAATAATGATGTAATTAAAATATTTTAAGCCTAGAAATTTAAAAGACTGAAAAAAAAAAGATTATGAAAGAATATTAAAAACTAAAGGAGCCCTGGAGCTGGGGAAAATTTAGAGCTCCAGCTCCAGGGAAAACACAGCTCCGAAGCGCTCCGGCTCCGGGTACCTGGCCTTGTATATTGTCTATAGTAGAATTCATACACACCATGTAGTATGCAAAAATTTAGTTAAACCTAAAAACTCATAACGTAGCAGAAAACGCACTTTTAGCGATCACATTTAATAGACAAAACTTCGGATAAAGTATTGTATCCGAAATCTTTTATGTGTCTTTGTAAATGAATGATAAATAAATGTAGATCATATTCTACTGCAAGCATTTTGTGGTAAACCTCAGTAATCTATAGCAATTTAATCATGTTTGGAATAGTGCAACATAATTTAAATAATATTTCCCCATAGGAATAATGTAACGGAATACTTTTCAGTGCCCCTGTACATGAATGGTACGCATTTCATTTTCAATACCGAACATGCCATGGTGAATCTCAATATGGTATATCAATTTCATAACAATCCGAGAATATTTACATGAGTTAGAGCACGTACAGACAAACTTAATTCATAAGCACTTTTCAGCTATTTTGGAAAGTGTTAAACTAGAGAACAGCAATTCTGCTTTTTCAGAATTTAGTGTCGCCCCGGCATTTCCATTACTTCATTTTCTTCTGATGGACTGGTGGCTTCTATTATAATGGCTGTTATAATGGTATTTATAATGGCTATTTCATAATAATAGAAGCCACCAGTCCATCAGAAGAAAATAACTCGGTTAAGTGGGACTCTACTGCAGTACAAAACATATTTCAATTTTAAGAATTAAAGCACACGTTTTATTTTATGTAAAATGACATCATTCGCATCCGCTTAAGAATTCCACATTTACGATCTACTCTTAAACATCTACAGTAAAGCATGCATAGCACATCACTATCGCGAAAAAATACACAAATGCTGCAAAAAGATGCCGTCATTCAAAAAAACGGCTGTCTAATGATTCATAGATACATAAAATTAAATATAGTTTATAATAGCTCCATTGTTTTAACAGAAATTATTCGTTTATATTTTTTTCAAAATAGCACATATTTTAATTACATTTTCTTTCGGTTGTTATGAGAAAATGGCAACAAAAATATATAATTACTATTTTAGAACTAGTTTTCCTCTACTTTCTACAGAAATGGAGTACTTCCGTTGCCAATATTAAGCAAATGGCTCTAAAAACTACAAAAAAAAAAATAATAATATTTCGAAACTAAATGGAGATACAGTTTTCAAACAAAATACATTTAAAAGTACTTTTTTTGTCCAATACGACGGTATAAAAATCGAAAATGTGCGATGCTTAGACGTTAAAAAAATTGCTATAGAGTATATAATCGTACTGCTTTGTTTTACGGCTGGCTTTTGTAAGGTAACGTAATTTTTTGCAGACGGCACAAAATAAGCTGGGAGAAAGAAATAGCATACCGTATCGGGGGCTAAAAAAACGCAACTCTGCTATTACTGTAAGTGATCGATTAGTTCTTCATATTCAAAGTGAACTTCATGAAGGAACTTAAAGTTCAATTGTTAAGTTATAAAAGAATGAACGACCTCTGTCCGTTTTATATATACGTTTTTTTCAACAAATTTAGGTTGGAATTAAAACTTTATTTTATTATATCTAAATGTCAGAATTTAAAATAACAATCGTATTTAGAAAGGTTTTCATTTAATCTGTCTATATGATAAAGGACAAACATATCTGTGCGTAACGCATACGTCATTTTGCGAATGGCAACACTTTGAAATTTGAAATAAAATTTTGGTTTTGCAATTTTCTCTACTGCAAATTTTTAAACTTCTAAACATCGCACATTTTACATTTTTACACCATCGTAAAAGGAAAAAATTGCTCTTTTAAATACAATTTGTTTGAAAGCTGTATCTCAATTTATTTTTGAGATATTAATTTTTTTTTTGTAGTTTTTAGTATCATTTTTCTAATCGTGGCAACAAAAATATCCTATTTCTACTGAAAGTCATTGAAAATAAACGGAAAATAGTCGACAATAGGAGGTACTCTATCTTTTTGTTGCCATTTTCTCATAAAACCTAAAAAAAAGTTGAAATTAAAATAGGGGCTATATCAAGAATATTTTCTGTTATTCCGTGATAATGACGTCATTGCATGCTTTTCTATACACGAAGTTTAAGAGTGGATTGTAAAAGTGGATTGCTTTAGCGGATGCAAATGACGTCATTTTATAAAAAAGCGTGTATTTTAATTCTTAAACCTGAATTATGTTTTGTAGAAGTGCGTCATTTCCACAGCTCAGCTGCTTTGAAATTCTTCACAAGTGAAAATGGTTCACATTTGAAAATAATGTAATCGAAATCACACACAGATAAAACGCAATGTTTTACAAAAATTTTGAGTGTCTTTATAGAAGAGAGGTGACATGCAAATAATAGCGATTTATATTACAGAAATTGATGATACTCGCCTGGATGGATTTGCTTCGCCGAGTTAGACAAGCAAACAAATAATTCATGGTTTAAAATAATATCATGTTCGTGAAGTTTTTGTCCAAAATTCTCTCGAAAAATAAAAATTTAATGCTATTCTTTAGGACTTTCTGCTATAATTTTATCAAAATCACATAATTTGCTTAATTTAATTTTTCCTAATTTTATACAATCTATATATTTAAAACACAAGTGTGTTATTTAGTCATTTGCCCTGATCTTTCTGCTGAACCAGTTTTACTAATTTTTTTTTAACTGAAAGCTCTTCATTTGTAGATGTGATCGCATTATCTGTTTTTTTTTTGTTTTTTTAATATCCCCACTTCCCCACTTTTATATTTTAATTTTAAAAGCATTTTATGAAATTTATTCAAAATGGATAAAATTAGATAGCTTTTATTACTGCAGACAAGAGATAAATAACGAAGTATTTTTATCTTTATTCATGCTATTTTCTGATAAAAATTCAAAGTTGTTGATAAAAATTGTTGTATAGGGTTTAGTGTCGCAAAATCCCATTAGGAGCAGAATATTATATTAAGGGCATAATAACGGAAAATGACATACTGCTTTTGAAAATAGGTATTTTCCTTCATAAATCTCCTATATTGTTTTTCTTTCTGCATGTGTACTGATACTAAGTTTCAGACACTAGGCGAAATGCTTATTTAAGTGAAAATAAAAGTCACATTTAAAATGAAGACGATCATTTTCGTAGATAAAACTAAACACAAATGCGTCTAAAAAACGTAAATTACATAAACTTTTACTTTCCGGAATTGAGATTAGAATCTCAAGTAAAGGGTGCGTCTGTTCACATAAAAGATGTTGCTGACAATCGTGACTTCAAGTTTTGAGTTAAAATGGTTTTTAAATGATCAAGCAAAATACAAATTTTTTTAAAATGATGAATATGGATATCAGAAGCGCGTATGCAAATTTTGAGAAGGTGAAAATTGCTGTTTTACATTCCGGAATACCAAGCATAAGAGCCTCAATTGATAGCCACATCCTAATAACTGATCTTTATTATATTTTACTGATTAAGTATCTATATTATAAAGAACAAACGTATCTGTGAGTAACGCTGATGTCATTTTACGAATGGCAACACTTCACGATCAAATTTCGGTCTTGAAATTTTTGCTACTGCAATTTTTTAATCTTCTGATCATTGTACATTTTTAATTTTCGTTGTATAGAGAAAAAATTTACTTTCAAATACAGTTTGTTTAAAAACTGTAGCTTAATTGACTGATGTATTATATTTTCTAAAATAATTTTTAAACATGATTTTTTAAAAAGTTTATCTTATCACGTGCCGGTTTCAATACATCATAATAATAATAAACATTTTGCACATAAAGCAACAAACATTTTTCAGCATTTGTTTCCGACTATTTTTGCTTAACGAAATTAATTCTTCCTTTATAAACAAATAAAAGAATAATATTTTAAAAAAAACACCAATCTAACATATTTGTGGAAGACAAATTAACGAAATTAATATTTCTTTTATAAACAAATAAAACAATAATATTGTAAAAACACAAATCTAACATATTTGTAATCGTACAATTTAAATTTTTATATCACCAAATAGGATTTTTTTTTTTTTTTTCAAATGGAATTTGTTTGCAAAAGTCATCTCAGTTTACTGATTGTCTATAGTTTTAAAAACAATTTTAAAGCATGAAATATTATTTTAATTTATCTATATCGCGCGGAGCTCGATTACGAAAGATTAATCCGTTTGCCCTTAAAATAAAATAAAGAGTTCATCATTTTCTTACGGCTAATATCCATTTAAAAAAGACTTCCCTATGAATAAATAAATAATATAATATAAATAAAACACAAATTTAACAGACATGTATAAGCTCTGAAATGATCAGAATATAAAAGGATGTCAAAAGTAGTAAAATCTTGGTCAAATAACTCTTAGCATGCGGTTAATAAGAAAATATCACGTTTTATAAATTTCAAAAAATTATTTTATTGTATATTTCGTATTTTTCATATGAAAGATGCTTTTTTTAATGTAAGTAGGGAATCTAAAAAGTTTATTGCATATAAAAAAATTATTAGTTTTCAATTAAAGAAAAGTGTTTCCACCTATATTCTTTAATCCGGGAAGCCTGGGTGCGATCCCCTAGTATGTATAAACGAAAGTCGGGATTTTGTATTAATCAACGTGCAGCTCAAACTACTGAACATAAAATTTTGAAAATTGGGGTAAAAATACTTCTTATGACATAGAGTGCCGCTAAGAAAGGATTTTCTAAAATTATACCCCTAAGGGGGGTAAAAAAGAGAACGAACTCTTAAAAAATTCCTTAAAAATCTGATTTTATAGTTATTTTTCAACTGATAACATATTTTGGAGTATTTTTGTATGCTGAATCGAATGGTACTAACCAAATTCTTTTAAGACTAATAGTTCGTGAGATATTTCATATTTTTTTAATTTGGCGATGTCCTTGGCACCAAGACCTCGAAATACATTCTAGCATTACAAGTGATAATTTATCCATATTCATTCATATAGTACATCCGTTATTGTAGCAACGGAAGAAATTCAAATTAAATGTTTTGTTAATTCGGATATGAGTTTGAAAAAATATATATATACAAACGCCTTAAAAGAAAGGAATAAAAAAGTAATTGATTTTATTTAAAATGCAATAAAAAGATTCTCTGAGAAATTAACATTATAAAACGAAAATAGTTAGGTAAATATGAAAGCAATGTTTGTACGACTTAAAAAAATTCAAAGGAAGAAATTGGAAATGAAATAATATTTCGCTATTTATTCTGGATAAGAAGTAAAAAAATAGGTACTTTTATGTCAACCGTGCACAAATCTCGCGAATAGCAATTTTTAAATTGTCAATAGTAGGAGTTACATTTTGCGCATGTAAATTAAAACGGTACAACTTGATTATCCCATCGACAAATCTCGCCAAATTTTACAAATTGACATATTTTTTATTTTAAATCCATATAATAAAACCCGAAGTCATGTGACTGTCATCAATAGTTCCGGGCTGACCGCTTCACTTTTTATATGCCAAGCGAACATTTCGGTACTTTTATATTAGTCGGGCGCAGGTGATAAATCGCCAAATACTCTTCCATCGACATCATTTCATTAAAAATATAAACCTATCACTCATTTCATTTAAAATAAATCTTTCACTTAAAATACACATATTTCATTTACCTCATTTAAAATGCAATAAATAAATAATTAAATAAATAGATATTTTTCCAGTATAAGTTCTTGGCAAGAAAAAAAAATTGGCATCGTATTTTCCGGCAATCTATATCCTATTTCATTTACATAAGCAATTTTTTTCCATATGTATACAATTTATTTAATCTAAAGAAGTCAATAATCTATTTTTATATAGAAACAGAAGTAATTTCTACGTAAACAAATATTGTATAATATGTGTAAATAAAATGTTTATATGCGAATAAATACATATAAATAAAAATATAAGTTCACCTTGGTTTGTTTTCATAGCTATTTATATATTTTATAGACTATTTCACGTTCTAAAGCCAGAAATTGTGCCAAGCTTTAAAAAAAATGCCAATGCCCCTGTAATAGAAAAGTACCTAACTAAACAATTAATCGTAATAATAATAACATAAACTAAAATATTTCATTTCAATATCAAAGTATTGTGCCTAATTTACATTCAAATAAATATACATTCCAAGATAATTTCAATTGAAATTAAGTTGGCATCTTTCTATTTCACTTCATAAAATAAACAAACACAAAAGATTCATTCATCATAAACAGCAGAAAATATTAGACCATGGTGGTAATCATTCGCAAAGCAGATTCTCCAACAATGAATGGACGATATTCTTATGACATCATAGTAGGTAAATTGGTGGCGCTAACGTTTGTTAACGGCTTGCATTCACGAGGGTATTTTGCTATTTCTCTTAGTTACGTTACTATGAACTCAGAAATCAAATCTATAAAAGCAAAAGTATATATATTCTTTATTTAGTTATTAAGTAGTGAAAAAAAAATTATAAATGCATGATTTGTAAAATTTAAATAAAGGGTCTAGCCAGATAAGCATGGCGAAATGGCCCCCACGGCCGATGTTTGAAATAACATGTGTGGTAATAAGGCTCACCATGAGAATGCAATATAGAGTGTTTTTAGCCTCTGACCTTGAACTGTCCTTGAGATAGTCGGGGAAGTATACGCCGGCGCTACTATTTTTCAAATACGTTTTTCTCAAGAAGTACAAACGTTAAAAAAATGAAACCAACGCCAATTATTAAAGAATATATTAGTTCACATTATACACTTTTTTTTCACATTATTACGAAAATTCTAACATAGAAAAATAAACAAAAATAATTTAAAAAAAAATTATTAATGTAGTAATTTTATATTTACACCAACCAAAAAATTACAGAATAAGCCCCAAAGTATGTACTTATAAGAAAAAAAATTCCTTTAAAATCGAAGATGCGCTTTTTGAGTTATAAAAAAATAATGTTAGCAACTTGCTAAAATATTCGTAACTTTCCCTGTTTGCAGTTGCAGAAATACGCTACTGTCAATGCATTGGTCGATTCATGACATTTCCACTCGGGCAGGATGCGCAGTGCGCTAAAATAAGAGACTGTTTCCATACATACCACTTCCCTATAGGTTTGTTTCGTGTTTTTAAACATTCTGTTATTTTGGCGTACTGCGCATCCTTCTCGCATAATAATATCAAGAATTGACAAACAAAATAATAACATTTGCCTACGAGGAATTTCACGTAGAAGAAAGCTATGAGGCTGAACAGTGTACATACATAACGCATCACTTTAAGGGGGGGGGCCGTGTGTGTGTGTATGGGGGGTCTGGCACTCGACATTGTAGGATATCTGTAGGAGAAGGGGTTATCATTTGATATCGTTATATATCATTATCATTTTTGATCAAAACAAAATTTACTTTTTTAGTATATTTTTCTTTACATCCGTTGTCTTAAATTTTTTAAGTCTGTTTTCTTCTTTTTATGAAAATACAAAGTTATAATTAAAACCATTGAATGATTATAAAACATTTCATTTCAAAATAGGGAATAACCCAACGTTCGCCATTAATATTCTCCTGCCATGTGCGTATATAATTCGTTGTTAGAGAAACCAGATTCGAAATTATGCTTGTAATTTTTGCTAGTAAAAGATGGGGAAGAATGTTGTCCGCCTGTTTTGTTTACAAGACGTTCTGTTTAGCGCCGTGCAAGAAGACAATATTACTGTTCAATTCATTATGTAACAAAGATTTATTATTAAAAACTTTTAAATAATATTTCTTTAAAATGTTATTTGGTATAAAGTTATTTCTTATATAACAGTGATATCTTATAAATTTCTTCTCTTTACTTAAATAAGTAAAATATGCAAATAAAAAATGTACAACCATAACTGTATATCATTGCAAACGTATAAAAAGAAAAAAAAGGAAAACAATTTTAAAAATAAAAAGAATTTTTAAACACTGATAACAATATTATTAGGTGGAGGGGATTCCAGGAACAATAACACATGATATTGCGCATTGATTGATTTTGAAGCATTGCGCATCCTGCCCGAGTGGAAATGTCCCGAATCGACCAATGCATTGATAGTAGCGTATTTCTGCAAATGCAAACAGGGAAAGTTACGAATATTTTAGCAAGTTGCTAACATTATTTTTTTTATAACTCAAAAAGCGCATCTTCGATTTTAACGAATTTTTTTTTTCTTAAAAGTACACATTTTGAGGCTTATTCTGTAATTTTTTGGTTGGTGTAAATATAAAATTACTACATTAATAATTTTTTTTAAATATTTTTGTTTATTTTTCTGTGTTAAAATTTTTGTAAAAATGTGAAAAAAATATATAATGTGAAGTAATATATTCTTCAATAATTGGCGTTGGTTTCATTTTTTTAACTTTTGTACTTTTTGAGAAAAACGTACTTGAAAAATAGTAGCGCCGGCGCATACTTCCCCGATTATCTCAAGGACAGTTCAAGGTCAGAGGCTAAAAACACTCTATATTGCATTCTTATGGTGAGCCTTATTACCACACATGTTATTTCAAACATCGGCTGTGGGAGCCATTTCGCTATGCTTATCCGGCTAGACCCTTTATTAATACTAAAAAATAGCATTGAAGTAACAGCATGTTTAAGTAAAATAAGTTTAATTTAGATAATTTATGAACAAATCTCAGTTTAAACACTTGAAATCTCACTCATTTTTACAGCTACGGAAATTAAATGTTATTTGTCAAAAAAGACGAAGTACGCATAACAGCAAAAATATATGAAATGTTATCAAGTTCGCAAAGAATTCTTGATTTCTCTATCAGAATCTTTGGACTCGGGAAAGAGTGAGCAAGTCAATTAGTTTAAGAATGAAAGTAACATGATGCAATGCTTAGCATATATTTAAGGGAGACCAAACTGGTCGCCAGAGGCGGCTAGTAACGAAAGAACAAACAAATCATTATAACTTTAATAAAAATACAAATAAAACGTCAAAATAAAATCACTTGATGACGAAACAAACAAATGTAAACGCGTTTAATGTCAAGTGAATGTGACATTTACGATCAGGCATTATTGGCATTAATCTTATAGTTTTGCGATAGCTTTTCACTCAACGGGTTGGCGATAGTTTTTTAGTCGATAATCAAGTAGTACTATATAAACAACACTTTGTTTTGTGTTATGGCGTTGTTTCCTATTATTGTTTATCTTTTCAGTTTTTTAAGGGATGTATTTTAAATTAGTGAAAGGCTTATATTTTAAATGAAATAATAAAATTGGAATATGGTGTGGGAACAACCTTTGTTAATATATTACCTGCACCCGGCTAACATAAAAGCATCACAAAAAGCTTACATTCATCTTTCTTTGGGTAATTGGTCATGGGATTTCGGGTTAATCTTCAATAATCGGATACCTCTCCAATCGGTGTATTAGCTAAAATATTGAAAGCACCATTTGAAGGCGATTAAATTTAAGTTATAGATTAAAGATAGCAGAGCAAAAATACACAATGGAAACTAAAGCTGTTTATCCCTAAATGTAAAAGTCTATGAAGTAATATGGTGATGAAATAATTACAAGAAAGTTTAAAAACAAACTGAAGTTTATTAAAAACCAAAAAGCAGAAATATATAGCTTAACTATAGCATTATACAATATCCAAACTTTATATATAAACATATTAAACTATTAAAACAGATTTAACAAAAGTAAAATAAAACAAACCCTCATGACATATGATAAACAGGATCATCGAGTGGCCATACGATCTCGGAGCTTTCATGAAAAATATACATTCTTGTCAATACACTAAGCACTATCAACTTCCATCTAAATAACATCTGATTAAAGAGCAGCACGGAAAACATTTAGATATCTGGAGATAAAGATCTATTTTCATTACATCTGCCGACACGTTTCATGATGAATCACAATCCTTCGTTTCGGAAAGCACTTAAACAAAGTTTATCAGTGATTCCAGAGCTCATGATAAAACAATATGGCTCACTTAAAATGAATACGTAATCGGTGACAAAACATTAAATGAAGAAATGTAGAAAACAGCTTTTATATGAAGATATATAAAAAGAACTTAAATGTCAACATCTGACGCCATAATAACACGCTTTAAAATTCCTCCAACGAAACACTATTGAGGTGAGAGGAAAAAGGAAGAAGAGGTAGAGGAGGAGGTGAAGGGAAAGATATTACACCTTAACTTATATGAACCAGGTGAATGGAAAAACCAATCACGGAGCAGTAGAAGAAGATTCTCGAAGGACATCGTGACGAAACGTCGTACGAACGATGTGCAGTGGTTTCAAACGAGCGACGCCATCTAGTGGCGGCTGTGAAACACTCGTCATTCGAAATGAATTCTATGCTCCTGATTGCCTGGAACGTGGATGGCTGAAATCGTAAGTCGGAAAATACCTACGATAAATAAACAACTTAAGAAGGATTTAAAGATAAGATGGCAGGAATATATGAACGGTAAGTGAAATAAAGAATAACTTTATTGTATTAATAAAAGATATTTTATATAGATAAATAAAGAAAGATAGAATGAATGTATTACTTGATCTTGATAGAATGTGAAGTGTATAGCAGAGTAAAAGTGAAATGTAGAGGAGATTCCCGAGCAGTGTCAAGACAGGTAATAGGGTTTTACATATCACCAATTACATTTGAAACGAAAACTTCACGGGGAATTTTATTACAGAAAATCATATCATCATTATATACCACACTTTTAAAACGGAAATTTACATTTCATTCTGATTGTTTACAATATTTCAATAGGGTATAGCCCTTTTACTTAATATTTTTGGAAAGTTTTTAGTGTCTACACTTTGATCTACGTTGTTTAGTTATAGAGCTACAGGAGAAAGTTAAAAAATTAAGTGAACATGATTATTGAATTTCAGCCTTTTAAAAAAAAATTCTACTGAGCATATATTGAGGCAAGTGTCACTGTCATAACTTTACAGGAATGGTTTAAGTATATAACATTTCATTATATCTTACTTAGTTACAGAGCTGTTGAAAAAGGTGAACGCAATTATGAATGAGACATCTAGATCTACTATAATTATGCAAAATGTACATTCGTATTTCCTTCCGGCCGTTTATAATTTGAGTTCAGTTTGATGTATTTTAATAGGACTTAGATTGTTAGTTAGATAATTTTTGTGGATGGTTGGTACTTCTTGCATGTTTAGTATTTCTCTGTAGCGAAGTTTTCTTCTGGATTGTCTTTTCTGAAGCAAAAGTTTGACAACAAATCACATTGCAGAAAATGACATCATCATCATCTACTATAAATATAAAACGCAAATTCGCATTTCATTCTGTTTGATTATAACTCAGATTCTAATTAACATGTTTTAGTAGAACTTCCTGTGTTAGTGTGTAATTTGTTTTAGAAATGTTTCAATGTCTTTTACGTTGTGTAGTTATAGAGCTACAAGAGAAAGTTCTAAAATTATGTGAACCCTATTATGAAAGATTACCTTTTATTTAAAGTTATGCTGAACGTATTTTTATTGGGACTGCACATTTAGATAATATATTTCAGGGATTGTTTCAATATTTATCATATTATTCTACATTTTTAGTTATGGAACTATGGGGAAATTTCTCAGTGGTGCAATCGTAAAAAATCGGAAGATAAACGCTGGCAGAGGGTATATGCTAGGAAGTATATAATGTTACAGCTATGGAGGTGTGCAGAGTTTCTAAAAAAAACTCAGACGTATACGGCGTATAGTCTACACTATATCCCTGAAAGTTCTATAATCATGTTAACGCGATTATAAAAAATATACGTGATTATTTACTACATATATAAAACAGAGAGGCATTTCGGTAAGACCACTTGCAACTTCAGTTCTTCTGAATGAATTTTCAGAAGACTTGCAAAGTTAGATAACTTTTCAAAAAAGGTTTTCATATATAACACATATCATTCTACGTTGCTTAGTTATAGAATTAAGAGCAAAACTTTTTTTAATCAATGAATCATGTTATGAAATATTAGCCTTTTTAAAATGTTCTACTGAGTTTATTTCGTCTGAATTAGCACTGTCTCTTAGATTATTTTTCAGAAAAGATTTTAATGTATAAGAGATATCATTCTACATCGCTTTGTTGTAGAATTATAGGAGAACGTTCCTATAATCAGGTGAGCCCGAGTATGAAAGATTACTTAATTGAAAAGTTCTATACGACGGATTTTCATGCGACTTGCATTTTTATATTTTCAGATACGATTTTAATAAACTACATATTGTTTTACAGTTCTTTTTCATATTCTATTTTAAACTATCAACTAAAACAGTTCAAATTTTGTCTGACATATTACAAGATATGAAATCGTAATGGCATTTATATTGTTTTCAGCAATGCAGAAGAACATTGGAGGTAAATATACATATTACTATAAAACACAAGATGAAATATACGAACATATTTCGTTTGATTAAACGTTCGTTTGGAGAAACTAGCCAGCGCAGCGGGCGAAGGCTGCTAGTCTATATATATAACAGAAAGTCTGGATTTTGTATTAATCAGCGCGCAGCCCAAACTACTGAACCTAAAATCTTGAAAATTGGGGTAAAAATACTTCTTATGACATAGAGTGCCGCTAAGAAAGGATTTCCTAAAATTTCAGTCCTAAGGGGGGGGGGGGGGGTAAAAAATAGAACGAACTCTTAAAAAATTCCTTAAAAATCTGATTTTATAGTTATTTTTCAACTGATAACATATTTTAATGTATTTTTGTTTGTTGAATCGAATGGTACTAACTAAATTCTTTTAAGTCCAATATAGTTCGCGAGATATGTCCTATTTTTCTAATTTGGCGATGTATTTGGCGCCAAAACCTCAAATAATGATAATTTCTAAAAATACATCCGTTACTATAGCAACGGAAAAATTTAAATTAAGTAATTTAGTTAATCAATTTCTTTGGTTAAATAATTAAAACAACTATGTTAGTTAGAAAAAAAATTGCAAACGCCTTAAAAAAAAAGAAAAAAAACTTGTGGTACTTTTTTGTTTTACCAACACTAGAGGGGCTCCGCCCCCCACTCGCTACGCTCACCAACTCCTCGCGTAATCATTTCACGTTTTCATTCTGGATCGTCTACGCATTCAATTATTAGATTCCACTTGGTAAAAACGCGCTCCTCCCGAACTCCTGACAATTTTATTTCCTCATCTCCAAGCACATAATCGTTAGAGCTTACAGAGTTTCATAATTATAAGAATTATGAAATATAAAATTATGTATATAGTGTTACGAATATATTAAACAGTTAGTGTTTGTGCTTAAAAATAATGTAAATAGTTCAATTAAGCTATAGTCATAAGCTAATATTAGTTTTTGTTGCATTGGAATATCTCAATTTGTTGTTTTTCTGCCAGCAAGAGTAAGCCCTATTGGATTTCAGTGGGAGTCTATGGAAATCTGGCGAAATACTGGAAATAGCGCCAAGTTGAAGTCACTCTTGGCGACATATCGCCAAGTTGGCGGCAAACTTAGTGACAGAGCCGCTCCCCCCTGATAAACCTCCTTATAGCGTCAGAAAGCTATGACCAATCAGATGCGTTTCGCGGTATCTAAGCAGATTTTCATTGGTCCATTTCCAAATCGTTACTTTTTTTATATACAGAAGGATTATGTCAAAATGTATGGTATCACGCCGTTTATTTCAACCCTAATCGTTCAAAGGATTTTTATTGCAACCCCTACCAAACATTAACATTTGCTATTTATTGAACGTGAATATTTTTTATGAGTATTATTATGAGTTTTTTAGTATTATGCGCTCTCGCAAAATTTTTTAATTTTTAATTTTTTCAATAGAAAATATTTATTATGTATATATATATAAAAGCCATTTTCTGTTTGTATGTTTCTTATACAAATCTTCAATTTTTGAGCGATTTGCGTGGAATTTGCTGTAGCGTTTTAGAACGTGGAAAAGGTGGCTGTCAGCTTTAAAAAAACCATCAGACCAAGATTTACCCTTTTTTTCTACCATCATCCATAATTTAACATTATAGAAATATCTCTTTTTAAATTTTCTAATTCAGTAATTTCTTTCCTGTTGCCACACCTTAAAAAATGACACAATAATTTAAGAAAAACGATATCGCGTGTATTTTGTTTTTATTTGAACAATAAAAACTCAGATATCTCGCTGTGTTGTTGCATTTTCGAAATCGACGTCATTCTAAGCGGAAAATGAATATTTCTCATATATATATATATATATGTAAAAATTTTAACTAAACGTGGATTAAATGGACGTAGTATCTACATTTGAATGCTTTTGGAGTAAAAAAAAAATCTATTTTAATACAGGCGGTTGAATTTCAATAAAACAATTTAGGAAAAATAAAAATAAAAAATCGTTTGCTGGCTATGACGTCAATATCATAAATATAAAACTGGTTTTAAAAACCGGTTGCTACAATTTATTTCTTATTTCTTTGTAATACTGTATCTTTATCTATATCACTTAGATAAATGTTTTGATAATCTAAATGCAGTCATAACAATCTACGATTTATATCGAGTACGGTTACATAAAATACAATTTTTCTACGATTTTTATTAAATAGAAATTGAAACATAGCTATTATTTTTTAGAATTAGCATTCTCTTTTTATACAAAATTTCATGACTGACATCACGATTGAACGCTTTTGGAAATCTATGTCATTTTCATTGTTAATCGCTGTGGATTTGGATTTTATGAATGGAAATAGGAGTTTCCGTTTAAAAATTATTGGCAATGAATCTTGGGATACCTGTGTTAAAGATGCCTGATATACTATTAGTACAGCGCCTAGAATATCTAGTGTGGAAATATGCTATCCAAACAGTGCTAAAAATTTATATCCCTTAAATGTGCGACGATACTGCTAAAATTTCAAGTGTCGTTCGCAGCGACATCTGCCGGATTTTCGTATTACTAGTATTACATTGTATAGAATAGCAATTCCTTGCATTTGTAGAAAATATCCTGCAGATGTCGCTGCGATCGACATATTGCAGCAGTATCATTGCACATTTAAGGGATACAACATTTTAGCGCTTTTTTAAGTATTACAAGGATAGCCGATTTCCACACTATATATTCTAGGCGCTACACTATTAGTTAATGGAACATAAATAAAAATCGTTTTTCTTTTAAAACACGAATATATTTTAAACATTTAGTATATTTTTTATATTTCTCAACAGCTGTATTAAAAAGCATATTTGGTATTTTCGTTTTAACGATCAGTTAATCGTAAATATTTTCACTATATTGCACTTATTTATCTGAGTAACACATTTCGCTCATTATGGTGAATGGTTTCTTCGTACAAATCTTGAACTAAATTAAATATATCGATAAATTTGATCATCCATTTAAAGCAATATGGATCCTTATCTCAAATGTCCTGGCCATTTCCAGTAGGATTTGGTTTACGGGCCGATATGTAATGTATCCCTCAAATAAATAAACTCTCTCTCAAAAGTTATCTAACTTTTTTAAAAGGCTAATAATTCAAAATTGGTTTCACCTGATTATAGAACTTTTCAGCTAATTCTATAACAACGCAATGTTACATACAAAAAACATTCCATAAAATTGGGTTAAAAATAGCAGTGCAAATTCCATCAAAATTTTTCCTATAGAACTTTAAAAACCGACTAATATTTTATAATCGGGCTCACCTGATTATTGAACTTTCTTCCATAATTTTATAACAAAGCTAAGTATTATCTGGGGGCACGGCAGTGCCCCTGCCAAGTCGAGAAAGCACAGCCGTAAGCATCCTTTTCTGGAAGCAACTCAGGCTACTTTTGACAGCCCTATATCCCTTCGCTGGAATTTCCCAGGAACCTGAAACTTTGTTTTTCTAAAAGTACTCTTCAAACGGAAGCAGATGGTAAAATTTCCGCGTTTCCATCTTTTCTAGTTCAGAAAATATATGAACTCAAAGTTTCGCTTTTTCGACACTGACTGACTCACCGATCATCAAAAATCTGAGGTACATCCTGTAGCCCTAGAAACTTGAAATTTGGTAAGAAGGTAGTATTTGGGATACAAAGAAAGAAAAAATTAAAAAATTTGGAAAATTCGAAAAAAAAAATCGAAAATCTTTTATTTTCCGTAATCGGAACTGTTGACAATACTGTTGCTCACTGATTATCAACATGATAAAACGCAGTTTGTCAACTAAACCATCGGTTTTTCAACTATACTAAATCGAGCACGAAATAGCTGGGTCCTGAATACAGTAAAATTCGTTTTAATTGACTAGAACAGGGTCGGCGAACCTATGGCACGCGTGCCACTTTTGGCATGCGAAAGAATAATTTTGGCACGGCACGGTATTGATTATGTCTCTAAATCAGGATACAGTGATTTTACACAAAATACACTAATTTAGACAACCTGATTTAATTCTAAATTCGATTAATTGGGAATTGAAGAATTTTAATCTTATTCAATATAGTTCGAAAATTTATCAAACAAAGAAATTATTTGTAAACTACCAAAAAGGAAATATTATTATATGTATTAATAAAAATACCGATGATAAATTGTGGCAACTTGAAAATTAATTCGAGAACTATTTAAATATAAACAGCTTTTTTTCATTTTAATAATTTTTCCTACTATTTATACCAGTGAGTCATTATTTTCTCAAATGAATAATAAAAAAAAATCAAATAGAGGGCAATTGCCAAATAAATCCATTTTAGTTTGCATTCTGTTAAAATTAACTGAGCATTAAAATGATATTAATTATTTTTCATCCACGATACAGCACAATTAATCATATTTTTTTTCATTAATTTCTAAAATATAAGTGTTTCTATAATTATTTCAGTGTAATACTTACATGTATGTTACCCATATTAGTAAAAATCTTAATAAATAATTTTCGAGTAGTTTTGATTCGTTATTTTTCAATCCACTAAATTTGTTTTCTAGTTGGCACGTCAAGGTCACGAAAAATATTTTTTGAAAAAAATTGGCACGCGACTAAAAAAAGGTTTGCCAACCCTGGACTAGAACAAATAAAGGTACTACTTGATTATCCCGTCCACCGAAAAACTATCGCTAAACTATAAGATTAAACGCTAATAATGGATGATCGTAAATGTCGCATTCACTTGACATTAAACACCATACAAGTGTTTGTTACGTCATCAAATGATTTTTAATTCGACTTTTTACTTGTAGTTTCATTAAGGTTTTATTAATTTATTTGTTTTCTCGTTATTTAAAATAAAAATACGGCAATTTGTATAATTTGGCGAAATTGATCGACGGGATAATCAAATAGGGCACAGATGTCATATTCGCCCCATATTGGCGCGATTTTTTTCTGACGCCAATGTCATATACGCAATGTATACTTAACCGGCGCCAAAGTGTCGTTATTTTGCTTGATATGGTAACCCGGATGTTGTTGTTTATGCTGTTGATGTTTTCGCCAAATCAGCGTCGGAAAAATAACGCGCCAATATGGGGCGAATATGACATCTGTGCCTCAAATAGTACCCAAATAAAATTAATTCATTTTACCAAATGTTAATTTAGTGAATTTAAATATTTTATAAACATTCTGCAAATATGCTAACATTTCTTGATAGATAGCAGCTCTTATGCTTTTGCTATATTTAGCATCATACCATATTATTTTAAACATCGCTATAGTTTGATGCAATATCAATAGACCATGGCGCAAAATTAGCAGCAGTTTTAAAAGCAAGAGAATTTTGCTGTCAAACTTACCTCATATTTACAAAATAGCTCACATTTGTTGCCAAACTATTGACGCAGACGTAGACAACAATTGTTGAAGAATAATAAATTCAATGTTTATAAAACATGGAGAGTGGCACTAAGGATATGACTAACATAATCGCATACGTAAAAAAAAGTTTATTTTTTTTTTAATGGCAATACAAACTCCCCTGCGATGTATAATTTTTTTAAATATGTTTTTTAGGTACTCAAATTATCGATTTGGAATTCAAAATCAAAATTCTACATTCCCCTCTCTCCAGAAAAAATGACATATTGAAAAGAAGTCAATTATTTTTATATTTAAAACTTAAACATTATCACTTTTGCACCACTATGACGTCATTTTCTCTGACTTTTCACTTTCAACCGTGCTAAGACTACGAGTGGTAGATATGAATATTCAGTTAACAACCGTTAGTGGACTTCCAAGGGAGGCCATTTTTCATCTGTAACCGAAATCCGCAATAAACGATGCCTTTAACATTAATTAAATATGATGGGGAAATGAAACTGTCCGCATTAACCAAAGATACGTCTTAAGAGGAGACGCATTAACAAAAATTCCGCTATATTCTCCGCAACTTATTGATGTTTTGCGGATAGTATCTATCACATTTCTACATTTACTAAAACAAAATAAATATTAAAAAAAAAACTACCGAGCTATGCTCGGTCTACTGTGTACTAAAATCATTTAAATAATAAAATTATTACGATTTACTTTAAATTCGAAAGTATGAAGGATTGAAACTTTTGTGTAAAATTCTTTCACCTACTTGTTTCTAAAAATAACTTGATTGTAAGTGTTACATATGGAAAAGAGGAATAACTGAATTTCAAATTTTGGCTACACAGTTTTTTATTGTGTAAAATTTGAATTCTAGATGTCAGTGCGCAGCTGCAAAATTGCTGAAAAGACGCGGTAACGAAGGGAAACGCGAAATTGTATGATATTCCAACGAAAGACATTGTTGATCGAAGAAAGTTTGAAAGGAAAAAACTGAAATGTTATATTTTGATCACAGCGAAGAAAGTCCTCATCGAGTAGTTCCTACATCTGGAGATCGTTCGTATCTGTTTCATCTATATTTTCTTTTCTGTGCTAGGTAACATAGCCTAGTCGTATGATATCAGATGTGCTATAGTTGAGTATGTGGTTGCGCACTGGGATTAGCTGGGGTTAGTTTCTTAGGAGGTCACTTTGACGTTCTACTTCCTCTTCTTAACAGCTAGCAATAATCTATTATTTTTCCAAATGAATACCTATCACAGAGAGAAATCAACTAGAGAAAAAAATTAGAAGACCTATTGAGGTCAAAAGGGGAAGGGCTAATCGTTCCGAGAAATCGCGTTCTCAACAGCTCCAAGAAGCTAGAGCTCTCTATCGTCAAAACCATTTTCGGAAACAAAAACACACATTAAAACGTTACAACGATTCACACTCTGAAATGGGAAGACGTAGCTCGCTAAGAAGTCGCGCGCTGTTCTGTTGCCCACCCTGGTATGAATATTGGAGCTTACTGACGAAAAAGGTCTAGAGGTAAGCTGCAGTTTAAAATAAACACTTTAGAAAACATTACGAGAGCTATAACTAAAAAAATGGGAAATAGACTGGAAGCAGACAAAGTTATAAAATGGACTCTGCAGTAGAATTAACTTTGGAGGACTTTGATTGAACAGCTGATAAATTGAAACAAAAACTAATATAGTTACTAGAAAATTTGTATGAATGGATTTTAAAAAGTAGCACACATGCCAATTCGCTTTTCTTGGAAAAGCGGAACATCGAAGCAATCAGGAGCCATAAAGTCTATGAAGTTAAAGATAGTGTAATTGAAATCGACGCTACTGGAGAAGCTTTCTTTGGCTTTCTCCTTACAAAAAGAAGTGAAATCCCATCAAAAACATCTCATGTAAAAAAAAGCCAAGTCTCCTGACTCTTTGACCGTAAAAAGTTCTGAGATCATGTGTAGAGCCAAGCTTAGCTCTCTTATTAACTCTGATATTTTAATTCGCAAATTACTTCTAGTCTCTACACCTTTAGTAAATGATTATTTTGTGACTTGGCAATGACGCAGCATGAAAATGTAAAGGCTGTTGTTTACATTTTAATATTAACGTTTATTTATAAAGTTTTGCATAAAATAGTTTCTATAAGAGCACTGAACCTATATGTATTTGTAGCATGGAAATCATGTTACATTGCATTGTAAGCCCGGATGCGAAAACTCTCTACTGGTCAAACTTGATGTCCGGAGTTTTGGGTGATTTTCTTCCTATGTAACGTGAATACGAGCCAGACCCCTCTTTTACAAAGACCCCCAATCGGTGCGTCCCTCCTTCAGGCTTCTTCTATCCCTCGTGTTCATATTCAGCCTTAATCAAATAATCTAATCCCAATTCAAAACATAAGTAAAGTGTTTACGTAATAACTTTCCTGTGCTGCGTAATTGCTAAGTCACAAAATAATCATTTACTAAAGGTGTAGAGACTAGAAGTAATTTGTGAATTAAAATATCAGAGTTAATAAGAGAGCTAAGCTTGGCTCTACACATGATCTCAGAACTTTTTACGGTCAAAGAGTCAGGAGACTTGGCTTTTTTTTACATGAGATGTTTTTGATGGGATAGAACTTTTCAGCTAATTCTATAACAACGCAATGTTACATACAAAAAACATTCCATAAAATTGGGTTAAAAATAGCAGTGCAAATTCCATCAAAATTTTTCCTATAGAACTTTAAAAAACGACTAATATTTTATAATCGGGCTCACCTGATTATTGAACTTTCTTCCATAATTTTATAACAAAGCTAAGTAAAACTATATGCAATGTTCTAAAGCAATCCGTGTAAACTTATCTAACAAATAATGCAAGTTCCAATGATATCCATTCAGCAGAATTTAAAAAAAAACTAATCTTTCATAATCAGGTTAACATAATTATACAACTTTCCCATAAAATTCTATGACTAATCAGCGTAAAACAATGTGATACACTAAAGCCTTCCCTGAAAAACTAATAGATGTAAGTTGAATAGAAATTCTTTCAAGAACTCAAATTATAAGCAACCGGAATGAAATTCCCATTTGCATTTTGTATACACAACTAGGGAGCTCTGCCCCTGCAAGCTACGCTCGCCAACCCCCGATCAGACACTGCAAAATCTAAAAGCACGCTAATCTGATCGCTTTTTAAAAGATGAGAGAAGATTGAATTATACTGAAAAAACTTGTAACGATCTCCCTGTAAGCGGGTTTCCATTCGATTCCCTTTGATTGCAAAAATTTAAGGCAGAATCAGTTGCTGTTAAGACATCCAGTGGTTGTTTTCGTTTTTGATTCACAATTTGTTGCTTGCTATCTAAAACACAATCTGTTCTAAATCACAATCTGTTGCTATCTAAAATCTGTCGCCAAACTATAAGATTAAATGCCAATAATGGTTGATCGTAAATGTCACATTCACTTGAGTTTTAAGGAAGTTACACGTGTTTACGTCATCAAGGGATTTTTATTTCGATGTTTTATTTATATTTTTATTAATGTTATACTAATTTATTTGTTCTTTCGTTATTTAAAATTTAAAAAAATGTCAATTTGTATAATTTGGCGAAATTAGTCGGCGGGCGAAGTAGTACATTAAAACATTGCTTTGAAGCTGAAATTAAATGTAATGATTTGTTATATTGTCGTATACGCACCGTATAGTCATATATATGTTTGTCGTACATTTTTTTTACGACAATTTGGCGAAATCCTCGTTTTCGAATACCAATTACTTATGTATTTTTAAATTGTTTTCTGTTATTTTTAAAATGAAACAACAATGAATAAAAAAAAGTTTAATTAATAACTATAGAACAAAATAATTTATAACATTTTTTGTAAATAAAAAGAAAATAAATTCAAATAAACATTTATTAGTAACTAAGCAACAATAGTCTGGTTACCATGTCAGGCAAAATAACGCCATTTTGGCATCAATTAGGTACAGCGTTGCGTATATGATATCTGTGCCTAATATTTTTCTTTTCGTTTCGTTTAAAAAAAGAAATAAGTGGAAGCCATTTATTTTAAACGTTTCAATTTTAAATGAAAGTTTTGTATTAAATAAAGTAATGAAATACAAATTGAATTATGAATAAAAGTAAGATGATACATTTCTTAGCATACAGGTGTATAAAAAAATAAGCTTAAAAATTAAAAATTTTCTTATTCCTATTAAAAATTACTTTAAAATGCATGAAAAAATCTGTAAATTGAGATGAACTTTTCAAACAAAGTACTGAAAGTACAATTTGTTTTCAATTAGACTTTGAAATAGTCGAATGTGCGAAGTTTAGAGATCAAATTGCAGTAAACTTATGGTTGGATTATGTTGTTGCCACCAACAATATGATGCTATACAGGGTGATTCAGCTCGTCGGTGACAAACTTTAAGGATCGATAGAGCACACCTAGACGAACATTTTTGAATAGGGAATGTAGGGTCCCTGACGCGATGGTAAGGCGCTAGGCGCTTTCGAAAATTTGGGTGCCGAAATTCGAAACGTCATAAAAACTAGGGAAATGGTTAGATTTTCTTGCTTGTTGCGTCGAAATGATTCTGTTTGTTTAGACTTTCTTCAGTACCAATTTGATAAGCGTATCTCTTAAAACATGGATAGGGGGCGCTGCAGACTTTGGAGAGCTAGACAACAACTTTAAGCCCGTTATTTTGATAATTTAACACATGCTCGCCAAAGTTTATACTCTAACTTAAAGTTTGAACCCAAAAGTAGAGCCCTGCAAAAAGCGTAAGAGCCGGAATAAAATGTCAAAGTACAGGGTGGTCGAAACTCGAAGGCTCCTAAGAGATAAACAAACAGATTTCTTGACTTATGGCATGCATTTTCATGATTCTGTTTGCTGGGGCTCTCTGAAACTCAGTTGAACGGTACAAAAAGAAACATCGATAGGGGGCGCTTTGGGCAAAAAACATAATTCGTTGACATTTCGGACGCTAACTGGAAACGGGGCGCTACGATCAGTTAGTAATAATGAAAACACATTTTCTACCTCTGCTCAACACTTCTGAATAAATTTAGACCAAAAACATCAATGATACTGGAAATTTATTTACAAAAAATAACACTACAGAAGATGCTCGAAATTTCGACCTTGGGCCATGATGCAGGCTTCGCACCTCCGTCGCATTGAGGAGTGTGTGTTTCCAACAATGCCAGGAGTATCTCTGATCTGCCCTGCAGCTGCCACAATGCGCGCCACAAGTTCTTCAGCACTGCTGACAGGTGTATGGTATACCTCGGCCTTCAGGTAACCCCAAAGGAAGAAATCCAAGCAGGTGAGGTCTGGTGATCGGGCAGGCCAGTGAACTGGACCCCCACGCCCGATCCACCGCTGGCCATACCTTGCGTTTAGATGGAGACGCACGTCGTTCGTGTAATGGGCCGGAGCTCCATCGTGCTGGAACCACATCTGGCGACGCGAACCTTCGGGTACGTGCGCCTCATCCAGAAGCTGCGGCAGCACTTGATCCAGGAAAATCAGGTAATTTCCACCTGTCAGCCGTTCAGGTAACAAATAAGGGCCAATGAGGCAATCCCCCAGAATGCCGGCCCACACATTTACTGAGAAACGCTCCTGGGCTGCTCGGCTTCTGGTTTCATGTGGATTTTCATCACACCACACATGACTGTTGTGGGCGTTCCACATTCCCTCCCGGCTGAAGGTGGACTCGTCCGTAAACAAAATGCTGTTTACAAAACGGGGATCCCTGGATCTCATCGCCAAGTACCATCTTGAGAATTCCACTCGAGGGCCAAAATCCTGCTCTCTGAGCAACTGCACCCGCTGGATGTGGTAGGGGTGCAGATTCCGGGAACGTAAGATGCGCCACGCAGTTGCTTGCGAAATGCCAACATGTCTGGCGATATCTCTCGTGCTAAGACCTGGGTTGTCCTCAACCAGGTTAAGCACAGCCTCTTCGTTGTCGGGGGTGCTCACTGATCGCTCCCGTTCAGGCCTGCCTCCGTCGAAAGATCCCGTTGTGGACAACCTCTGGTGTACTCGAGCGAAGAAGGCATGGCAGGGGATTTGCCTGTTGGGGTAACGCTCGGCGTACAACCGCTGAGCGGCTCGTCCATTACAACCAGCAGCGCCATACGCCAAATGCATGTCAGCCAATTCAGAGTTTGTGTACCGTTCCATCCTACTACCGATCTGCAGACAAGTAACCCGAAGCTTAAGTAGGTACCGCACGTTCAAAAGACGTGTCTGCGCATACAACTACGTCATCTCGCGTTGTCGTCTACGCATTGCGTATCTTTTGCATATCGATATGGTACGATATCTTTTGCATAAATCAGCAAAAAGCACCTTATGTAAATTTTATTGCGCGCATTGTGCATGATTGAAACCAGCTATGTTTGTTAAAAAAACAAACAAACTGCAGTTTTAATAGCTTCTTATGATAAGTAAATTACTCTCTTGTTTTGTTTCTAACTGATCGTAGCGCCCCGTTTCCAGTTAGCGTCCGAAATGTCAACGAATTATGTTTTTTGCCCAAAGCGCCCCCTATCGATGTTTCTTTTTGTACCGTTCAACTGAGTTTCAGAGAGCCCCAGCAAACAGAATCATGAAAATGCATGCCATAAGTCAAGAAATCTGTTTGTTTATCTCCTAGGAGCCTTCGAGTTTCGACCACCCTGTACTTTGACATTTTATTCCGGCTCTTACGCTTTTTGCAGGGCTCTACTTTTGGGTTCAAACTTTAAGTTAGAGTATAAACTTTGGCGAGCATGTGTTAAATTATCAAAATAACGGGCTTAAAGTTGTTGTCTAGCTCTCCAAAGTCTGCAGCGCCCCCTATCCATGTTTTAAGAGATACGCTTATCAAATTGGTACTGAAGAAAGTCTAAACAAACAGAATCATTTCGACGCAACAAGCAAGAAAATCTAACCATTTCCCTAGTTTTTATGACGTTTCGAATTTCGGCACCCAAATTTTCGAAAGCGCCTAGCGCCTTACCATCGCGTCAGGGACCCTACATTCCCTATTCAAAAATGTTCGTCTAGGTGTGCTCTATCGATCCTTAAAGTTTGTCACCGACGAGCTGAATCACCCTGTATAGTGTTACTCATAGATATATTCTTTATAATATTGCATTAATAGCAAACGGATATATCTTTCGTAATTGGGTTCAAATATTTAATTGGGTAAAAATATCCGTGCAATTGAGACAAGCTTTTCAAACAAATATTGCTGAAAAAACTTTTTGTATTCCATTAGACATTGAACAATCAAATGTGCGATGTTTAGAGTTCAAATTGCAGTAAAAGCTAAATTTATGGTTGGGTTAGGTTGTTTCCACCAACAATATTATAGTTGTGACTCATAAACATGTCTTTTCTTTATAATATTGCATTAAGAGCAAAAGGGTATATCTTTCGTTATTGAACTGCATGCACATTTAAAAATTCCCATGCATGAAAATTACTTTCACATCTATTCAAATGAGAAAATTGAAATACAATTTTCAAAAAAAAAAAAAAAAAAAAATTCAGCAAAGGCACAATTTATGGGTTAGTTCGTTGCCATCATAAGATAAGAATAATGTCAGCGTTACTCACCGGTATATTTTTACTTTATCATGTAGATAGATGCCGTACAAACCAGAATTTCACTAAATGCTACGCCCTTTGGTGGATTTGTTTTTGCATTGTCAGGGAAATCATTTAATTTTCTGTTACTCCCACCAAACAAAACTAGCAACTTGATATTAAAGCTCGGGGATTTTATTAAGGTTGCGAGACAATAACTTTATGTTTTCTGATTGCCTTTTTAACGATTTGTGGACGAGAAGGCACAAATCCCAGTTATTGGGATTGCCGTATTATTTCATTTTAACTTATTTTACCCAGGAGGCCTCTTACATTTGACACGGGGAAGCCGGGTAGTTCTGCTAGTAAGTTATAAAATCGTACAAATTCTATATTTATTTGAAAAACACACCGGAGCGTGCGGTTGCATCCTCGGTATCTGAGGCTAAAGGCTGTGGGCCTCCAACATTAAGTTCATTTGTAAAGATTTGCGTTTAAAATTATAAAAAAATGTTAAGCAGACTGGAGGATACGTACTACTCCGCTATATGCTGCCGAAGGCAGCAGGGCGTACATTTGGCTGAATTTTCGTGCACAAATGTTAAAATTATAGAAATATAGTGTACGCGGTTAAAGGCAAAAGCGGGCCAACTGTAGGTTCATTTGGACGGATTTTCGTTTAAAAATGTCAGATCATTCAAATTCGAGTGTGTACGTTGCCGATGACAGTAGGTCCCCGATCATAAGGTTCCTTTGGAAAGATTTTGGTTTAAAAATCTACCGTATTTATACACTGCTCAAAACAATTAAAGGATATTGCAGTTTTAGGTGGATTTTGTATCTGGTAAACTGTTTAGCTGATTGATACATGGTCGACAGACATAGTGGGTTATATGAGAATAAATTACACATGTTTGGCAGAAAAAAATGCATTTTATTGCGCATTTGTGTACTAAAGGAAAAAAAACACAATTTGTGCATATGAGAAAAAAAGAATAAGAAAAGGTGTTTTCTTCAAAGAAAATCATTTTCAGTAGGGGGTATGGTTTCCACGGGCGGCCAGCAACGTTGAACACCTTTGAGGCATGGACTCAATGAGGCTTTTAATGACGAGTTGGGGTATTCTGCCCCACTCTTCCAGAAGAGCTCTTTCCAGTTCTTGGAGAGTTTGTGGGGGTTGTTGGCGGCCAGAAACTCGTCTTCCTAGAGCGTCCCAAACGTGCTCGATTGGATTCATGTCTGGAGAACACGCTGGCCATTCCATTCGAACGATTCCTTCCTCGAAAAGGAAATCCTCCACCAGGATTGCACGATGTGGCCTGCAGTTATCGCCCATTGAAATGAAGTTATCTCCGATTGCTGCAGCGTAAGGGACTACAATAGGTCTGAGGATCTCATCCCTATATCGGCGACCAGTCAGAGCTCCATCTCGAATGATGTAGAGGTCAGTGCGCCCGTCAATGGAGATGCCACCATACACCAACACACCTCCACCGCCAAATCTGACACTTTCGTGCACGAACGCAGGATTATTCCTACTGCCACGGTCCCTCCAGATGAAAATACGCCTATTATCCGGATGCACAGAAAAACGGGACTCGTCAGAAAACAGAATATTGCTCCATTCATTTCTCCTCCAGTTGACATGCTCGGTTGCCCACTCCCTGCGGTCGCGACGATGCCTTGATGTTAATCTAACACATACCATCGGTCGGCGAGCATACAGACCTACAGCATGGAGCCGGTTTCGGACAGTCTGAGTTGAAATCGTGGTGCCTGTAGCCGAGCGAAGGTGTTGTTGGAGAAGAGTAGCGTTCATGGTTCGGTGTCTCCGAGCTGTTACCGCTAAATACCGATCTTCATTGGGCGTTGTTGCCCGTCTACGACCTTGCCCTGGTCTTCGGCCTGCACATCCACTCTCCAGAAAACGGTTCCAGATCCTGGAAATGACACTTTGTGACACTCCAATGGCTTGCGCTACTTCGGCTTGAATTTGGCCCCCTTCTAACCTACCAACAATTCTCAAAGCTTCTGAATCTGTCAAATGACTTCGCTGAGACATCGTACTCATCGAAACAAAGCAATCACTGAATGCCGATCATCCTTGTCTTCATTCTCTTTTATCCAGTCGCAAGTCAAATTTCATTCGCTGCCGCTGAAGCGACGTTTCTGACGTCGAACTCAAAATTTGCATACTCCACAGTTTGAAAACCAGAAAAATTTGCATTTGTGATTCTCTTCTTCTATTTTCGGCAAAAAAAATTTCGTTTATATCTTTATTTTATATAAAACTTCAAATATCCTTTAATTGTTTTGAGCAATGTATTATAAAGGAGAAACATATCTGTGCGTAACGCATACATCATTTTGTGAATGGCAACACTTTGAAATTTGAAATAAAATTTCGATTTGCAATTTTCTCTACAGCAAATTTTTAAACTTCTAAATATCGCACATTTTAAATTTTTACACCGTCGTATAAGGAAAAAAATGCTCTTTTAAATGCAATTTGTTTGAAAGCTGTATCTCAATTTATTTTTGAGATATTAATTTTTTTGTAGTTTTTAATACCATTTTCCTTATGGCAACAAAAGTACCTCATTTCTATTCAAAGTCATTGAAAGTAAACGGAAAATAGTCGAAAATAGGAGATACTGTATCTTTTTATTGCCATTTTCTCATAAAACCTGAAAAAAAAGTTGAAATTAAAATATGGGCTAAGTCAAGAATATTGTCTGTTATTCCGTGATAATGACGTCATTGCATGCTTTTCTATACACGAAGTTTAAGAGTGGATTGTAAAGGTGGATTGCTTTAGCGGATGCAAATGACGTCATTTTATAAAAAAGCGTATATTTTAATTCTTAAACCTGAATTATGTTTTGTAGAAGTTCGTCATTTTCACAGCCTAGCTGCTTTGAAATTCTTCACAGATGAAAATGCTTCACTTTTGAAAATAATGTAATCGAAATCACACACGGATAAAACGAAATGTATTACAAAAATTTAGAGTGTCTTTATAAAAGAGAGGTGACATGCAAATAATAGCAATTTATATTACAGAAATTGGTGATTTTCGCCTGGATAGATTTGCTTCGCCGAGTTAGACAAGCAAACAAATAATTCGTGGTTTAAATTAATATCGTGTTCCTGAAGTTTTTGTCGAAAATTCTCTCGAATAATAAAATTTTAATGCTATTCTTTAGGACATTCTACTATAATTTTATGAAAATAGCATAATTAGCATAATTTAATTTTCCTAACTTTATATAATCTATATATTTAACCCTCCGTCTACCAGACGGGTCCATTGGACCCGACAGGTACATACAAAATATTCATTCAAACCAGAAATTTCTTTAAAATAAACTAAGTATATAAACCAGACAAAAATAAGGTAAATAAATAAGTTAAATAGTTTTAAATAAAAATTCTGGTGTAGAACGTTTTATTAAAACTTGAATAAAATTCCCGGTAGATCTAGGGTTAAAACACAAATGTGTGTTTTTAGTCATCTGCCCTGATCTTTCGGCTGAACCAATTTTACTAATATTTTTTTTAAACAGAAAGCTCTTCCTTTGTAGATGTGATCGCACTATCTTTTTTTTTTAAATATCCCAACTTTTATATTTTAATTTAAAAAGCATTTTATGAAATTTTTCAAAATGATAAAAATTAGATAGGTTTCATTATTACAGACAAGAGAGAAATAATGAGGTATTTTTAACTTTATTCATGCTATTTTCTGATAAAAATTCAAAATTGTTGATAAAAATTGTTGTACAGGATTTAGTGGCGCAAAATCCTATTAGGAGCAGAATATTATATTAGGGGCATAATAACGGAAAATGACATACTGCTTTTGAAAACACGCATTTTTCCTCATAAATTTTCTATTTTGTTTTTCCTTCTGCATGTGTACTCATACTAAGTTTCAGACACTAGGTGAAATGCTTATTTAAGTGAAAATGAAGTCATATTTAAAAGAAAACAATCATTTTCTTAGATAAAACTAAACATTTTAACACAAATGTGTCTAAAAAACATAAATTACGGAAATATTTACTCTCCGGAATTGAGATTAGAATCTCAAGTAAATAGTGCACCTGTTCACATAAAAGATGTTGCTGATAATCGTGACTTCAAGTTTTGAGTTAAAATGATTTTTAAATGATCAAACAAAATAATTAAAAAATATATATGAATATGGATATGAGAAGTGCGTATGCATATTTTGAGAAGGTGAAAATTACTGTTTATATTCCGGAAATCCAAGCATAGGAGCCTCAATTGATAACCACATCTTAATAACTGATCTTTATTATATTTTACTGATTAAGTATCTATATTATAAAGAACAAACGTATCTGTGCGTAACGCTGACGTCATTTTGCGTATGGCAACACTTCACGATCAAATTTAGGTCTTGAAATTTTCGCTATTGCAATTTTACGTAGATTTCGTAAGAAATACTACCTATTGCAGTCGTTACCATGGTGCGACTTTTGAAAAATTCATTCATAAATTTTCATTATAGGACCCCAGGAACCCAAAACCACCCCCACCTAAATAATTTATATATATATATGTATGTATGTACTAAATTTTGTCCGCACGATAAAAGCGCAATTATGCACGGATCGTATTGAAACTAGGCAACAACTTTGAGATGGCAAATATCTCGGCGGGGATTGAAAATGGGCAAAATCGGCCCAAGGGAATGGAAATGGGGAGGTCTCAAAATTTTGAATACCGTCTTAACATGATTCTGATAAAACCAGCTCTCACACAACAATGACAGGAAAAAATAAATATTTTTCGTTAAAGCAGTTGCTAACAATTAAAAACAAGTAATAAAATTCTCACCATAACAATTGCTTTTCTATTGCAAGATTTTCACGTGAAAAACTAAATTAAATAAATAGTTTGACGAATTGGAAACAAATTGAATATTACGTCATAAGTTTTCTAGAACAAGATTTCCGCATGAAAACTCAAAATGAAATAAATAGTTTGACGAATTAAAAACAAAAACAAAATATTGCGTCATATTGGCAATAAAATGGACCTCAGCAGGTGAATATGTGACGTCATATGGGAAGGTAACGTCATTGAAGAAACGTATTAAAATATGATAAAAATCCGATTATGGAAATATTAACACTTTGAGGTTCTCTGAATTTGCTTTAGCTATTTTTTTAAACCTATTCCATATACATGCGCGTGTGTATTCGTGTATATTAGAATTTTCACAAAATGTTTAGCTCCCTAGAGCTCATTCTTAGTGAAGGAACTGGGTTTATCTCTAATCTTGATTTAAGTTTTGTTGGTGAATTTAGTACATAACTTCGAAATCTACCTCCGCCTGTGGGCCCGAGCCGACAGAGATTTTTTAATCTTCTGATCATCGTACATTTTCAATTTTCGTCGCATAGGGAAAAAAATTACTTTCAAATGCAATTTGTTTAAAAACTGTATTCATTGCCTGATAAAAGAATAATATTAAAAAAACATCAATCTAACATATTTGTAATCGTGCAATTTAAATTTTTAGATCATCAAATAGGATTTTTTTCTTCAAATGGAATTTGTTTGCAAAGTTCATCTCAGTTTACTGATTGTGTATGGTTTTAAAAACAATTTTAAAGCATGAAATATTTTTTAACTTACCTATATCGCGAGGAGCTCGATTACGAAAGATTAATCCGTTTGCCCTTAAAAAAAATAAAGAGTTCATCATTTTCTTACGGCTAAAATCCATTAAAAAAAACTTCCCTATGAACAAATAAATAAAATAATATAAATAAAACACAAATTTACCAGACATGTATAAACTCTGAAATTATCAGAATATAAAAGGATGCCATAAATAGCAAAATCTTGGCAAATAACTCTTAGCATGCGGCTAATAAGAAAATATCGCTTTTGATAAATTTCAAACATTTATTTGATTGTATAATTCGTATTTTCCATATGAAAAATGCTTTTTCAATGCAAGTGGGTAATCTAAAAAATTTATTGCATAAAAAAAAATTATTAGTTTTCGATTAAAAAAAATGTTTTCACCTACATTCTTTAACACGGGAAGCCCGGGTACGACCCCCTAGTATATATAAAATCCTAATGAAACGGATTTCATGAAACGACTGAAATGTAACAAATGTATGAAGCGATTCTATGAAACGACAGGTTAAACAACAGATTAAACAAGTGATTATTTTTTACGGCGATTTCTCCTAAAATACGGAATACTTTGCGATGAAATTAACACCAAACATCGGAATTGATCCGCAGATCCCAAAACTGGTATTAGAATTTTTAAATTCGAATTAGTTTGTGAAATATTATTTTTTTTTTCATTTTATATACTTTTCTTTAATGATGGCAACTCAAATTTTAATCATAACAGATATATTTTTTTCATATTTTAGAAAAGGTTATTATTTTAAACTAATTTGGCGACCACTTTGGCCTCCCTTAAATTTATGCTAAGAAATGTATCATGTTACTTTTATTCATAATTAAATTTGTACTTCATTATCATTTTATTTAATACAAAATTTTCATTTAAAACTGAAACATTTAAAATAAATGGCTTTCACTTCTTTCCTATTTTTTAAACGAAACGAAAAGAAAAATATTAAGCACAGATGTCATATACGCAACGCTGTATGCTAATTGGTGCCAAAATGGCGTTATTTTGCTTAACAGAGTAACCCGGCTATTGTTGCTTAGTTATTAATAGTTTATTTGAATTTATTTTCTTTTTCTTTACAAAAAATGTTATAAATTGTTTTGTTCTATAGTTATTAATTAAACTTTTTTTATTTATTGTTATTTCATTTTAAAAATAACAGAAAATAATTTAAAAATACTATGTAACTGGTATTCGAAAACGAGGCTTTCGCCGAATTGTCGTAAAGAAAATGCACGCCAAACCCGGTGCGTATATAACAATACAACAAATCATGACATTTAATTTCAGCTTCAAAGCAATGTTTCATGGTACTACTTCTCCCGTCGACCAATTTTGCTAGATTATATAAATCGCCAAACCATTCGCCAAATTATGCAAATTGACATAAATTTTTATTTTAAATAACGAAAGAACAAATAAATTAGTATAACATTAATAAAAATAGAAATAAAACGTCGAAATAAAAATCACTTGATGCGTAAACACGTGTAACTTCCTTAAAGTCAAGTGAATGTGGCATTTACGATTAACCATTATTGGCATTTAATCTTTATAGTATGGCCACAGATTTTAGATATAGCAGGCAACAGATTGTGAATGAAACACGAAAACACGCCATGTGATGCCTTAACAGCAACTGATTCTGCCTTAAATTTTTGCAATCAAAGAGAATTGAATGAAAATCCGTTTACAGGGAGATAGCTACAGGTTTTTTTTCAGTATAACTCAATTTTCTCTAATCTTCCTAAATGCAATCAGACTAGCCTGCATTTAGATTTTGCAGTGTCTGAACGGAGGTTGGCGAGTGTAGCTTACCCCCTAGTATAAAATAAAAACAATGATTTTGGGTAGTTACGGTTAACACACGGCCATGCAGATAAGTTATTTTAAATGTAATGAACGCAAATTTCATACGCAATCTTGAATCATTAAGTAACATTTGTAATTTTACTTAAAGTTAAAAAATAAAATCCGATGAAGTTTTTTCCAATAAAGCTATTTTTGTTGTGCTTGTCAGTTTCTGATAATAGTACTAAATAAATGACTATTTTGATTATATTTTATTGTATAAAATGTAGTGATGTTGTGTTTTCATTCATTGCAGGTTCTGAAGATGTATTTTGATAAAAGCTATCTTAAATGTATATTATATTAGTCGTATCTAAAAAAAATCTTTTCAATATGGAGAAATTAACCAACGATTTCCGTACAAGAGCTTAATCAAACATTTTCAAACTCATATCAAAGCATATAGTAGGAGATTTACTTAGTCGAAAAGTTTACATTGAATCTTCATACCCAAGTCCAAATTTATTTGTGTATTATGCATAAAGAATTTTCTTTAATAAGCAGTTTAAATTATTAAATTCTACTTATGTCTATAAGAAGACCTTAGAAATGTGCAGAAACCACCGAAAAAGGTTTCTTAAGAACACCACAATGCACAATTTTTCATGTATGGTATAGTGTATTCAAACTGCAGAAAAATATTTTACCTTAAAGATGATGTGAACACACCACTTTTATTGCATACAAAAAAAATTCTTTCGCTTGTGAGGTATGCAGCAAGACATTTTCTCATAGAAGCAAGTTGAATGCACACCTTCTGTTGCATAAAAAAAGAAAAATATTTTGGTTGTGAGGTATGCAGCAAGACATTTTCTCGGAAAAACTATTTGAATATACATTTTCTCAGAAAGTTAATTTGAATACACACCTTCTGGTGCATACAAAAGAAAAAACTTTTGTTTGTGAAATATGTAGCAAGACATTTTCTCGGAAATCCAGCTTGAAACTACACCTTCGTGTGCATACAAATGAGAAACCTTTCACTTGTGATATATACAAATAGCCATTTTCTCGGAAAGTAGTAGCTTTAGTAGACATTTTCTGTTGCGGCATACAAATAAACCTTTCGCCTGTGAAGTATGTAGCAAGATATTTTTCGAAAAAGTCACTTGAATATAGATACCTTCTGGTGCATACAAAAGAGAAAATCTTCGTTTGTGAAGCATCCAGCAAGGCATTTTTTCAGAAAGGCCATTTAGATACACACTTTCCGATGCATACAAAAGAAAAATGTTTTGTCTGTGAGGTATGCAACAAGACATTTTCTCAAAAATCCAGCTTAAAACGTCACCTTCGTGTGCATACAAATGAAAAACCTTTCATTTGTGAAGTATGCAGCAAGACATTTTCCCAAAAATGTCACTTGAATACACACCTTCTGGTGCATACAAATGAAAAACCTTTTTCTTGTGAAGTATGCAACAAAACATTTTCTCATAGAAGCAGCTTGAATAGTCACCGTCAATTGCATACAAAAGAAAAGCCTTTCTTTTGTGAGGTTTACAGCAAGACATTTTCTCAGAGTAGCAACTTCAATACACACTTTTTGGTGCATACAAAGGAGAAACCTGTCTTTTGTGAGGTATGCAACAAAAAATTTTCCCGGACAAGCAACTTAAACAGACACTTTCTGCTGCATTCAAAAGAAGAACCTGTTGTTTGCGAGGTATGCAATAGGACCTTTTCTAATAAATATAACTTAAAAACACACCTTAATGTTCATACAAAAGAGAAACCTTTTGTCTGTGAGGTATGCAGCAAGACCTTTTCTCGTAAATATGACTTAAAAACACACCTTCCGGTGCATACAAATGAAAAGCCATACGTTTGTGAGATATGCAGCAAGACATTTTCTCAGAAAGGTCAATTGACTTCACATCGTCGGGTGCATACAAATGAAAAACCTTTCGTCTGTGAGGTGTGCAGCAAGACATTTTCTTATAGTAGCAACTTGAAAGTACACAATCTGTTGCATGCAAAAGAAAAACCTTTTGTTTGTGAAGTATGCGGCAAGACATTTTCTCGTGAATGTAACTTAAAATCACACCTTCTGGTGCATACAAATGAAAAGCCATTTGTTTGTGAGATATGCAGCAAGACATTTTCACAGAAAGGCCAATTGACTTCACACCGTCTGGTGCATACAAATGAAAAACCTTTCATTTGTGAGGTATGCAGCAAGGCATTTTCTCATAGAAGCAACTTGAAAGTACACAATCTGGTACATACAAAAGAAAAACCCTTTGTTTGTGAAGTGTGCAGCAAGACATTTTCTCAGAAAGGCCACTTGAATACACACCATCTGGTGCATACAAATGAAAAACCTTTCTTTTGTGAGGTTTGCAGCAAGACATTTTCTCAGAGAGGCAACTTGAATACACACCTTTTGGCGCATCCAAAAGAAAACTTATAATTTGTGAGACATGCGTCAAGCCATTTTTTCGTAGCAACTTGAATGCTCACCTTCTGGTGCATACAAATTAAAAATTTTTCGTTTGTGATTTATAAAGAAGGATATTCTTTTTTAGAAAGGGCACCTAAAGCCTTCTATTGCATACAAAAGAAAACCTTTCGTGCGGGAGGTACGCAGCTAGACAATTTCTCAGAAATGCACTTAAAACTACACTTTCGTACTCATAAAAATGAGAAAAGAAATTGTTGTCCTAAGATTAGCTCCAATAAACACACACTGTTGCATGCCGATGAAAATCAATTCCTTCGTGAAGTGTGCAGGAAGAAATTTTATGAAAATGGCAATCTTAAAAAACGCGTTCTGGTACATATCAAATAGGAACTGTTACTGAAAATATTGAAGCAAAAAATCTTATCTGAATTGAACTTTGTGACACAGTATCCTATAACAACTTAAATGTGTGAAGCTAGAAACAAAAGGTACAAGTTAAAGAGAATAAAAATAGGGAAATAAAATGTAATTGTGCATCTAGCACCTGTTTTGCGCTATAATAAGATGTTCCTACCGACCACTTGAAGAATTATGTCTTGTATAAAATTATAACAATACAGATTTCAGCTGTTAGATTAATGCAATTTTCAAAGTAAATTTATTTTAACAAGCTGCAAATCGTATTCCTCCACAACTAATGTCAGTCAGTATGCTGAAGAGACATATGCCTCCATACATACTAGTTTTTTCTGCCCATTTCGGTTACTTACAAGGAAGGTGTCCATACTGGCGTACTCAGAAAAATCTGGAAATATTACAGAATGTTATTCTCATGTGGATGTATATGTTTATAAAAAAAATCGGCGGAACCTCGATATAACGCCGGTAAAAAAAATAATGAAAAATTCGTTTATTTGGCGATATATCACCGGCTGGCGAAATGAAATTTCAAAAATACACTTTTATGTTGAATATTCTTTAAGGAAAACACTTTTGATGTTGAATTTGAAAAATAATTTTATTTAAATAACTTTAGATTGTCACTTTTAGTTTTTTCACTATAGTTTTGTCATATATATTTATATCTATTTATAATGAAATTTAGCTGTCATATTTTACGATTTAAAACATGATTTAAATTGTTTAAAGCTCAAAATAAGTCCGATTGAGCAATATCTATTCGATTTCGTTGCTATGGGAACGAGTTCTTCGATTTAAAAATGTATAATGGCAGAATTCTTTATGTGGACTTTATTGTTGAACAGCTGTTTAAATTTAAATAATCTTGGATTGGAGGATAAAGCAATGGCAAAATTTCATTCAAACGGGCAATAATAAAAAATAAAATAGTAATTATTTATTACTTTATAGAACATTTTAAATTAACATTGCTGCAAATGAAATAAGTAAATGGTATTTGAAACTTGAAAAATATAAAAGAAAGAAAATATTATAAATCAAATATAAGCTGGCTATAACTTAAAATAGATATTTGCATCTTGCAAGCATAGAAAATATTTTTCCAGTGATAAAATTAAATAACTAAAGTAACAAGCATCACGTATGTGTAATATCTACCCTATATATATATAAAATCCTAATGAATCGAATTGCAACGAATTTATGTAACGATTCTATGAAACAACTGATTAAACAACTAATTACGTTTCCCGGCGATTTCTCCTAATATATGGAATACTTTGCCATGAAATTAACACCAAAAATCCATATTGATCCACAGATCTCAAAACTGGTATTAGAATTTTAAAATTAGAATTAGTTTTCGAAATATTAATTTTTTTCCAATTTTAAATACTTTTTTTCTAATGATGGCAACTCAAATTTTAATCATAACAGATATTTTTTTTCATATTTTAGAAAAGGTTATTTTAAATTAATTTGGCGACGAGTTTGGCCTCCCTTAAATGTATGCTAAGAAATGCATCATGTTACTTTTATTCAGAATTCAATTTGTATTTCATTATCATTTTATTTAATACAAAACTCATTTAAAATTGAAACCTTTAAAATAAATGGCTTTTACTTCATTCTTTTTTTTAAACGAAACGAAAAGAAAAATATTAGACACAGATATTATATACGCAATGGGGTACCTAATTAGCGCCAAAATTGCGTTATTTTGCCTGACATGGTAACCCGGCTATTGTTGCTTATTTATTAATAAATGTTTATTTGAATTTATTTTCTTTTTATTTACAAAATATGTTATAAATTGTTTTGTTCTGTAGTTATTAATTTTTTTTTTTATTTATTGTTATTTCATTTTAAAAATAACAGAAAATAATTAAGAAATACATATGTAACAGGTATTTGAAAACGAGGTTTTCGCCAAATTGTCGTAAAAAAAAAAATCACGCCAAACCCGGTGCGTATGTGACAATGCAACAAATCATGAGATTTAATTTCCACTTCAAAGCAACGTTTTAATGTTATTACTTCTCCCGTCGACCAATTCCGCCAAATTATATAAATAGCCAAATTATACAAATTGACATATTTCTTTTTATAACAAAAGAACCAATAAATTAGTATAACATTAATAAAAATACAAATAAAACGTCGAAATAAAAATCCCTTGATGGCGTGAACATGTGTAACTTCCTTAAAGTCAAGTGAATGTGACATTTACGATCAACCATTATTGGCATTTAATCTTATAGTTTGGCGAAAGATTTTTGGTCGATGGGATAACCAAGTAGCACCGTTTTAATTTACGACTCGAAAAATAAAAAAATGGTAACTGGCGAGTTAAAAAGAAAAAAAAAAAGCTATTTGCGAGATTTTCACCCGGCTAACTTAAAAGTACCAGGAATTCTTTGTGATCATGGCAACTTTTATGTAGTTTTATTCGAAAAAATAATTTTGATTCTTTAATCAAAATGGAAACCTTTATTTTGAATGCGAAGGAATCAGCCCGTTGTTTATGGCAGTTACATGACTTGGACTATTATAATATAAACGAAATAATGGGGATAGAACAATATTCGGCGACTTATCACACCTGTGGCTGGCTAACATTAAAGTACCAAAATGGCCGTCTGGAATATAAAAAGCGAAGCGATCCGCCTGGAGCTGTTGATGATAGTCATATGACTTAGGCTATTATTATAGAGATTGTTTTCAATTTTAAAAACAACGCAAAGAATAATATTTCCTAACGATTAAAAATTAATTTTTACGTGACTATTAAAAACAGAAAAAAAACCTTTAAAATTAGTATTAAATGAGTACGTGTTAAAGGCAGGAAAATATTGAATATTATGGTCCTGAAAATTGTATTTACACGTGAATATTAAAAGTGAAAGGAAACTTAAAAATAATAAATACATTAATATGCGTTTAATCCTTTCACGGACAAGGCACTTCTATTCGTAAAATCTTGAAATTAGTGAATGGCACCAGAATTTACAAACAAATTTCGAAATACAAAAATGCTTTTGTTCATTTACATAATAAAAGGGATATTTTCATCCCAATATTCTGATGCTAATGTGGCATTTAAGAATTAAAATTAAGTGGTCCAAAAATGAACAACCGCCCTTGAAGAGTTTAAAGCAGCAAATTTTAGAAATTGTATTATGCCAATTGTTTTATAACGCTGTTAAAAAATACTGAGAGACAAAGACTCTGTTTACTTAATTCATTTTATTTTAGCTTCTTTTCAAATGTTTAACTGATCTTTTTTAACCAAACACGAAAACAGCCATTGGATATCTTAACAGCAACTGATTTTACCTTAAATTTTTGCAATCAAAGGGAATAGAATGGAAACCCGTTTACAGGGAGATCGCTAGAAGTTTTTTCAGTATTATTCAATCTTCCCTAATCTTTTAAAAACCGAACAGATTAGCGTGCCTTTAGATTCTACAGTGTCTGAACGGGGGTTGGCGAGCGTAGCTTGCAGGGGGCAGAGCCCTCTAGTATATATGTATATATATATATATATATATGTGTGTGTGTGTGTGTGTGTGTGTGTGAGGATTTTAGAATTGAATTGTTAGATTATTCTAACATTGGAAGGCTTTACTAGTGAACGAAATAACTGGTTGTTATGTTACCAGTAGTGCAATGTTGAAAATGCAATGCTAGCTGTCTCGATAGTAGTTGTGAATGAATCACATACAGCAGTAATAGAAGTGGTCAGAACAGGTAATTTGAACCTGTTTTATTAGTATAACAATTTGTTAATTGCAGTAGTCGAGTGAAGACTATGAAGTACATCGTTCCGTGAAGTTTCCCCAGAATGAATTGAAACGACAAATAAGATCAGCTCAGCACTTTATTAGAACATCTTTCAAATGACGCAGTTTCCACCAAGATTATTTATTAGCCATCTCTTCGTAGTAGTAATTGGGTCTAACAGTCCAGGCAATAGGGAATTTTACCTAGCAAAATTCATGGTAGTTCTGGAAAAAGGCTTACTCTATGTTTTTTGGGTCGCTGAATCCGAATTTGTAACTTTCCACCAAAACTTCCCCCGACAACCCCTCCCAAATTTTAATAAAAAGCCCCCCAAAAAAGGTTTTTATTAAAAACAATTTTTTTTTATTGTTTTAGGGGAAAAGTATCCAGAAATTCAGAAAGTAGACAAAATTTGCAACAAATTAGATATATGACATTATGGCTTAGGATGAAGGGGAAGGGGGGATCTGCCTCTGAACATGCGCGCGGTGCTGCATGGACTAAGTTGCGCAATTCCACTTAACCACTCACACGTTTACATTCGCCCTCCCATCTCTTCTTCGAACTTTCCTTTTATGTTTACTTTAAGTTTTTTGGGTCGCTGAATCCGAATTTAAAACTTACCCCCAAACCCCCCCAAAATAGTTGTTATTAACTAACATTTCTTATTGTTTTAAGGGAAAAGCATTACAAAATTCAGAAACTAGACAAAATTTGCAACAAATAGGATACATGACATAATGACGTAGGATAAACGGGGAGAGAGTGGGCTGCCTCGGAACATTCTCCGCGCGCTTTTCTCAAAAACCAAATTTTTTCAAAAAATCAATTTTTTTTTTTTTTTTTTGGGGGGGGGGGGGTTGTTGGGTGAAATTTATGTGGAAAGTTACAAATTCTGATTCAGCGACCCAAAAAACATAAAGTGAGTCGAAATCCAGAACTAATATTAATGTTTCCAGGTAAAATCCCCTATTGTCTGGACTTCATAACTTAGTGCACGTAGCGCCGCAGTGCATGTTCAGAAGCAGCCCTTCCCTCCCCGTTCATCTTACGTCATAATGTCACATGTCCTATTTGTTGCAAATTTTGTCTAGTTTCTGAATTTCGTAATGCTTTTCCCCTAAAACAATAAGAAATTTAAGTTAAAAACAATTATTTGGTGGGGTTTTCGGGGGAGGGGATTTTTGGGGGAAGTTAAAAATTCGGATTCAGCGACCCAAAAATCTTAAAGTAATCCTTATAGAGAAAGTTCGGAGGGGAGATGGGAGGGCGAATGTAAACGTGTGAGTTGTTAAGTGGAATTGCGCAACTTAGTTCACGCTGCACCGCGGGCATGTTCCGAGGCAGATCGCCCCTTCCCCTTCATCCTAAGTCATAATGTCATACATCGAATTTGTTGCAAATTTTGTCTACTTTCTGAATTTCTAGATACCTTTTCCCTAAAATAACAAAAAAATTAATTTTTTTAATAAAAACCTTTTTTTTTGAGGGGGGGGGGGGGGGTATTTTACGAAAATTTGGCGGGTGTTGCCGGGAAAAATTTTGGTGAAAAGTTAAAAATTCGGATTCAGAGACTCAAAAAACATGTAGTAAGCCTTTATCCAGAACTACCATGAATTTTGCAAGGTAGAGCCACTATACGGTCTTTATTGCCTGGACTATATACAAAGTTCCAGATAATCGAATAAAAGGACGGTGACCAGGGGATGGGTGTAAACTGGAAATTCTACTCAAATCTTTCAAAATCTGCTGAAACACAGCGAGTATCAACTTTTTGTTCCTCACGTGTAAGGATACAAATATGACGTAGATCGCGCTCTCAACCAATGAATAACTAAGAATGCCACGTCATATAAAGAGTGCGGTCAGATCAAGCGGATGAACTTGAAGGGAAAAAGGATAACCTTAGAAATGCGCGGGAAAGTAAAAATGGAAGCTAAAAGAATATTTTCGAAAGAAAAAAGCGCGGAAATGGAACATTTAATTTAAGAATACTGAAAGCGTAATATTTAAGCGATTAAGACAAGTGAGACATTAAATTAAAGGGAATTAAACAGAGTTAACGATAGAGATTATTTAAGGATAAGGATTCAGTGAAAATAAAGTAGTAATTTAGAATAAGATAAGGAAATCGCGGAATTGGATCTAATAATGTAACATATATATATGTATACTAAATGTACCCGGCCACGCGTTGCTGTGGCTAAGTCTGGCTAAATGGAAAAGAAAGAAAAGAGAAAGTGCACGTTTTTAATAAGTTTAATTTCATAATACTTGTGGGTATACAATACTTTTTGTTGTTACATTGTCTGTGCAAATATAGAGATTGTCTGATTTGCCGATTCTAGAATACGAAACACATAATTGCCCGTGTGAGAAGCAATTCATATCTAGATCTAAACCGCAGAATTTTAAAGCTTGGCCCTAAGCTTTGTTGTTGGAGATTACAAACGTCAAACAAATAGAGAATTGCATTCTCTTAAATTTGAAATTGCGCATCCATTGGAATGAAAGAAATGCGAGGAATGAGGACATCTTTACCTTTGAAAGTTCCTGTCAATATTATTGCTTCTACGAAGTTGATCATTATTTATTTATTGCAAGCCGCGTGCCGTTGCAAAGATTTAGCTTGTGAATATTTCGCAATCTCATAATTAGCAGGTCGATTGTCAATTGCAGTACGTGTGGTGGCATCCCTTTCACATTGAGTGAATTAAAAAGATATGTGCCGAGTTAAACTTATGGCATTGAGCTCACAGGCTATTCACACTAATTGTTTATTATACTTTTATTTCAAAGAATAATGCCTATTAAAAATAAATTAAGGGGATTGCCCCCCTCCGTTTCTCACCTTTATACTTAACCGAACCTCCAAATCTAATCAAGGGAACGTCTTATCAGAATAAACCGGTATACCAAATTTGAAGCAAATCGGATAATTCTGCATGAAAAACCCATTTATCTAAATTACGGGGGATTGGCTCCCGTTCGCCCCTTTATACTAAATCAATGAACCACAAAAAGAAATCAGGGAAGCACCTTATCAGATAGAACCTATTCACAAAATTTGAAGCAAATCGAATCATTCTACATGAAAAAACCAAGTTATCTAAATTAAGGGGGGGGGAGGAATTAGCTCCCCGTTCCCCTTTGCACAACCAATAAAACACCAAAACTAATCAGGGAAACACTTTATCAAAATGAACCTATTTACAAAATTTGAAGCAAATCAGATAATTCTGCATGAAAAACCAATTTATCTAAATTAAGGGAGAATTAGCCCCCCCCCCCCCGTTCTCCTTTTATACTTAACCAATGAACTCCCAAAACTAATCGGGGAAGCGTCTTATCAGAAAAAAGCTATTTACAAAATTTGAAGCAAATCGGATATTTCTATCAAGAGTTATCGCGTTACATACTTACATACAGAACCTGCGGACACATTAGTTCTCAGGCTTGAATAGCCTGTGAGCTAAAAAGAAAAAAACAAATATCATAAAAGATACTGACAAAATATTTCAGTAATGTGTCCCTTCGGAGGGCATAGTGAGGAGAGATGTATAATATGAAAGAGCGGTCAAAGGGCTTTCTAATGATATACCACATAATGAGTGTCGAAAAATATTAAAAAAGTGACCCGGGGATGAAATTAAGGGTGCGAGGTTTATAAAAGTAATATAAAAACGCGCGCATTTTCAAATGCAACGCAATCGGTGAATTTCAAAGAAATCGATGAAGAACTTTCGGAGGTTTAAGATTTCGTACAAACGAACCTTGACATTTTTTTCATATAGAAATGTGCCCCCATGGGGGAGAAAGTGGGATGAGGGGGATGGTAGTTGCGTAATATGAAAAGAGTAGTCAAAAGGCTTTCTAATATTATTCACATGGCGTGTGTCTGAAGAAAATTTAAAAAGGGCCACCTGATGGTGGCGAGGAAATTGGAGGAAGGAGGAGCGAGGTTCGTGATATAAAAACACGTGCGTATTCGAATGCAACGCAATCCGTGAATTTCAAAGCAATCGGTGAAGAACTTTCGGAGGTTTAAGATTTTGTACAAACGAACATTTATATTTTTATTTATATAGAAATGTGCCCTTACGTGGGGAAAGTGAGGGGAGCGAGATGCGAAGTGTATAATATGAAACAGTAGTCCAAGGGCTTTCTAATGAGATATCACATGATGGGTTTTGGAAAAAAATTAAAAAGCGCCCCCTTGTGGGGGTGATGGAAAATGGGGGGTGGGGGAGCAAGGTTCATAATAAGTATATAAGAACACTTCCATATTCGAATGCACCTCAACCCGTGAATTTCAAAGTAATCGGTGAAGAACTTTCGGAGATTAGCCATTTTGAACAAACGAACATTTATATTTTTATTTATATAATAAACTCTTTCATTGATTAGGTTTAAAATCATTAAATAGCGCGCATTCTAAAAAACAATCAAGGAGCAATTTTCAGATTCATTAAAATCGTTTGCTTTTGGCGAGGAAAAATCCTGCTCACCAAATCGCGTGTCGCTTTCGTATTTTTGCGTCAAATATCTGAAAATATTTTATTTTTTTAGACTTTCTACTGGAATTCTGCCGTTAAATTTAAATGATCCTTTATTACATATATGAGTAGTTTCACTACCATTTTTCCAAAATATTCAGAGTATGCCCAGTAAGGGGCGGTCCATAAATGATGGCACACTTCTTTTCAATAGTTTTGACCCCCCTCCCCCCCTTTGTCACAAACTGTCACACTTCACCATACCCCTCCCCCTTGTCACATGTCACGTTATATTACATAAACATATACTTGCAGTTCAGAAACAAAGCACTACGTTATAGATCACATTTCAAACTTTATTTTAAAACTTTAACTATGTGTTTTAACGGCATTTGTGAGCATAACAATAAAAATGATTCATGTACTTATTTTGTATGAAATAAGGGTAACGTTCATAACAAAAACATAATATACACTAGTAATAAAATATTAATACGAAAGAGCAGTTAAAAACAGTCGTATTTTGGAATTTGAAATGGAATTTAATATATTTGGTTTTAAATCTACTTTATAAACACAAAATACAGTAGCCTCCCTCTTAACCGACTTGAACGGGACCGAGGGTTAGCCGGTTAAGCGAAAAACCGGTTAAATCGGAGAAGTAAAAAAAATTAAATAAGTAACTGCGTATTTAATTAATTAAATGCGTAGGATACATTTAGTTTTTTAATTTGGGTAGTTTTAAAAAAGTATATATTTTCTATATTTTGTGAAATGAATACTAGTTGTAATTAACAGAATTGAAATAAAAATTATCACTAATAACATATAATGAACAATATTTAATACAAATTAAATTGTTGAAAATCGTGTCACATACATTTATAAGAAGTTGAAATTATTCTACATTATGTAAATTTCAGTTAATTAACCATAAAAAATGAGAACCGAAATTTTCCTTTCTGAATTTTGCCTGATGTTGAGGAAAAAAAGGCGGCCGGTTAAAGAGGAGTTCCGGTTAAGAGGAGGCCGGTTAAGAGGAAGGCTACTGTACTTTAATTTCAAAAGAACTTCAAAATTTAATCTGCGGATTTTTAATGCTTTTATTTTAACCAAAATGTGTGATGTCACATTTCTTCTTACCCCCTCCCTCCCCCTTGTCACAAACTGTCACAATTTCACGAACCCCCTCCCCCCTCCAAGCGTGACATCATTTATGGAAAGCCCCTAAGGAGACCTTCCTTGTTAGCTTGTAAGCCAAATATTTTTGTTACATTTCTATTGAGTATAGATCAGTTTCAACCACGTGATTACCCCCCCCCCCCCACAAGTTTCCTCGAACCAATCATAATCAACTATTTGTAGCCTGTATTATGAGCCAACCAATCACAATCGGTCAAAATTGGGAGGGGGGCAAAAAACGTGTCTGGTTGCTAAGATGGTTGCTAGGGTGTGACGTCATTTGAAACTGATCTATTGGCGATTAAAGCGTTTGAATACGCCATTTGGTGGGGAAAATATAACGTCTCGTTTCAGGGAAATCCTGTGCAAGCACATTGCATTACATGTATCTTAATTTCTTCATAATGATTATTTGTTGCACAATTTCTGATTTCATGCGACATCAGTGTTTTGTGTTATGTGGCAAGGCAAAAAATATCGTAATTCCAATATTTAATACTTTCGAACGCGTTTACAATAAATAAATACTTCAATGGCATTTTACCATTAGTTAAAGGGACAAGTTTCCTGTATCATCAGCTGCAGATAGCGCCGTGTATAATTTCAAATGCAGCCCATACTGCTTGATCTACCGGGTGAGCCAAAAATTCGTTAAAACTTTGAAAACTCATAAAAAAGAAGATATTATGATAAACGATTGCGGTTTGCGAGAAAAGGCTCACAAGGTAGTCAGATTTTTTTAGAAGAAAAAAAAATTAGTTAAAAAATCCCATGTAGAGGGCGCGGACGATCCGAAACACAATGAACAGGGCAACAATATGCTCCATTCATTTGTTCTTCCAATAACAAATGTTCAACATAACCTCCACAACATTCTACGACACAACCAGGTTGTGTCGTAGTACCTGTTCATTGTGTTTCGGGTTGTCAGCGCCCTCTACATGTGATTTTTAACTACTTTTTTTGCTTCTAAAAAACATCCAACTACCTTGTGAGCCCTTTATTGCAAACCGCACTTCTTCTTCTTTTATGAGTTTTTAAAGTTTTAACGAAATTTTGGCTCACCCGGTATTCCATTTTTTAACATCCTCTATGAATACGCATTAAATCTTGGGTTAAATTGCAACTTTTCCTTTTTTAGCCCCCGGTACGGTATGCTATTTCTTTCTCTTAGTTTACTTTGGGTCTCTCCAAAAAATAACGTTACCTGACAGAAGCCAGCTGTAAAACAAAGCAGTACGATTAAATACTCTATAGCAATTTTTTAAACTTTTAAGCATCGCACATTTTCAATTTTTATACCGTCATATTGGAAAAAAATAAACGAGTATAACTCGCGCACACAGGTTCCGTACATTAATATATGAATTAGTAAATGTATTATTTAAAAAAAAAACGTTGCTAAAAAAATACTAAGACTTTGTAAAACTATACAACGTAGGGTTGGATATAGCTGTACATACTAGAAAAGTATAAATGGATATACCACGAAAGTTCAGAAAGATATCGAAACTAAATAATATCAAATATAGCAATTCTGTATAACACTTTTTTAATCTTATCTTAATCTGTTTAAAATGAACTTAATTCGGTGCTGACAATAAAAGTAGTGCACATTTAAACTTCATTTGGCATTTCATAAACCTAAATTCAGCGTAGTAATAATATTTTCTTTTTAAAGTGTACCTAAAGCAAAGCATTTGTTTAAAATTAAAACTTAGCGTTGTGCTAAGCGCGCTTCGAAAGGACGTCGCAAAGCTGCAACGCCGCTTTGGTCCGTGCCGCGTTTTTCCATATAGGTTTTTAGTTAACCTTTAAAGACACAGTAGGTGTATTGAGAGAGCCACTCAATTCAAACTAGTCGCGAATCTCACAGTATTTATGTGATTCATTCTCATTAAATTAGTCTGTTTTTAACCCTTTGACATTTATTGCTTTTACAGAGCTACTGGGCATTGCATTACACAAATATATCCTTAAAATTTGTTATCTAGGCTTTAAAAGTGGATGCAGCATAGAGTACGCCGTCCCTGTCATTATGTATGTCCAAACCGTCCGTGTCTTTAAGGGTTAATAACTCGACTAATTACCGACGATTTTTCCGCAATTCATGATAAACAATGCTTTTTTTTATTTCTGTTTACGATAGGTACCTCCAACGCTGCTCAACACTTTTACTGAATGCCTATAAATCGAAATTTGTATGTAACGAAAAAATGCGATTTTCTCAAAAACTATGTGACCTAGGGTAATCGCTATAATTTTTCTGCAAGGTTTAAATTAAAATTTACTACCTCTAATTTTCTAATAATTTTAGTTTCAGTAGATTCGGAATTAGATGGAGGGGGGCATATTTTTGCACTACATTTTCGACCCTAACTTTAAAAATACAGTACCAAAAATTAAATGAAATATTTTTATGAGTTCAGCGTTACGATAGCTTTCACACGATACCCCACATGATATGCAAAAAAAGATTTTTTTTCATGTAACTTAATTAGCCCTTCTACATTTTCCCTAAATATATTTAAAAATATTTATTAATCTGAAAATATGTGGGTTAATAGTCTTTATTACTTCCCACGTTCCATAGTTTCCGAGTAAAAGGACTGTGACAGACAGACACAGGAGGGATTTTATAATGATTCCGTTTTTACTTTTTAAGTACGGAACCCTAAAAAGTACAGTAGAATCTCTTTTATCCAAAACTCTTTTAACCGAAACTCTCGGTTAACCGAAATCCATTTTTAAAGTTTTTTTTTTTTTTTTTTTTTTTTTTTTACTATCACATTCTATGTGTGAAAATCCATTTTGATAGCTTTTAGGTAGCTTTCTTTACAAAAAAGCTACCTATTGCAGCCGTTCGGAGGAAAGCGATTTCAAAAAATTTTGGTATATTTTCATCGATCATGACCCCCAGACCCCAAAACCACCCTCCGTTCAAAATTGATATATATATATATATATATATCTGACCTATGTCACACTGTAACTCCCGTAATTATGAACCGATTTCGATGTAATTCGGTGTGTACATAGTACATACCAATGTCTCGACCGAGTTCGTTGGCCAGCTTCATCCGCCATTTTGTTTCAAAATGGCGGCCATTTAAAATTTTTTTAAAAATTTAAAAGTTGAAATGTGGTACCAAAAAATTGAAAATGGAAAAATATTTTTTTCTTATGTATTTGACCTTTATACAAAGATTTCGGAGCAGTTTTTGTTTCGTCTATATCTTAAAAAATGGCTGAGTTATAGCATTTTGAATTTCTAGCTTGGCTGACATTTTGAAACGTCCTGAATTTTGTCACGCGATAAAAGGCGTATTTATGAACCGATTTGGATGTAACTTCGTTTATACATAGTACATACCAATGTCTCGACCGGGTTCGTTGGCCAGCTTCACCCGCCATCTTGTTTAAAAATGGCGGCCATTTAAATTTTTAAGAAAAATTTAAATTTGAAATGTGGTACCAAACATTGAAAATTGAAAAAATATTTTTTTCTTATGTGTTTGACCTTGATAAAAAGATTCGGGAGCAGTTTTTGTTTCGTCTATATCTCAAGAAATGGCTGAGTTATAGAATTTTGAATTTCTAGCGTGGCTGACATTTTGAAACGTCCTGATTTTTCTCACGTAATAACAGGCGTATTTATGAACCAACTTGGATGTACCTTGGTGTGTACATAGTACATGCAAATATCTCGACCGAGTTCGTTGGCCAGCTTCATCCGCCATCTTGTTTCAAAATGGCGGCCATTTAAAAAATTAAAAAATAAAAAAATTTAAATGAGATACCAAAAATTTGGAAAATGAAAAAGATTTTTTTTGTATGTGTTTGACCTTAATACAAAGATTCCGGAACAGTTTTTCTTTCTGAAAATTTGTTCTTTTGTTGATATCTTAAAAAATGGTTGATTTATAGCACTTTGAATTTCTAGCATGGCTAACATTTTGAAACGATCTTGTATTTCTCATGCGATAACACACGTATTCGCCTATTTCGATGTAAGAAGGCATGTGGATAGTATACATCAACACCTCGACCAAGTTCGCTGGCCAGATTCATCAGCCATCTTGTTTCAAAATGGCGGCCATTAAATTAAAAAAAATATATATATTTAAAGTGAGGTGCAAAAAAATTAGAAATTGAAAAAGGTTTCTTTCTTAAGTATTTGATCTTGATATAAGGATTCAGGAGCATTTTTTGTTTGTCTTTACCTTAAAAAATGGCTCAGATATAGCAGTTTCAATTTCTATTGTGGGTGACATTTTGAAAAATCTGATTTTTTGCATGCGACAGCACTCCTATATATTAACCGATTCCGATGTGAGTGAGCATGTGCACAGAAATTACTAAGGTCTCGACCAAGTTCACTGCTTAGCCTCATCCACCATGTTGTCTTAAAATGACAGGCACTTTAAGAAATTGCCGAATTTGGCAGCCAAATATAAGTTACTTTAAAGAAAAGCAGCTTGGATAAAGCTGACTAATTTCGCGAAATTCTCATTCATTATATTGATAAAAATTAGTATTGAATCTCCAATATTCGGTTTCCACTAAATTGAGCTTCGTGTGTTTGCATGATATAAGTTGGCTTTTTTTAAATAAGGATTATGAAAGCTACCTCTTCCTCCCGGCACTGGCCGGAAGGACTTTTTTTATTATTTATTTATTTTTAACTATCACATTCCTTATGTGCAAGCGGTCCTTTCTGAACTGCGAGTACATATAAGCATTTTCGATCCCCTTTCTTTGAATTCCTTTGAATTTAACCTTCAGCTCCCGTAAGCTGCGGAGTGAACGAAGAAAACGAACACATTAACAATTCTGAAGCTTTTGAATGTTTTGCAAAAGTTTTGGCATGGCTGAAGCAGCTGAGATCCTGTGATACTGGTGAACTAATAATAGTATTAAAAAACTCCTTGATAGAGCTTCAAAGCAAAGGCAATCGAAACTACGACAAACAAAACATTTTTTCAAACCCTTTTGATTTATGTAAAATAGGTAATTTATTCTTGTTTCTATTTTGCTATTGCTTTATTTTTATTAAGCACTTGTTACCATAATAAGAAATATTGCATATAGTTCTCCATAACCTTAAAATGAAAGCATGCTGGATTATCCGAAAGTTTCGATTTTCCGAAAGAGGGTCGGTCCCAATTACTTCGGATAATCGAGGTTCTACTGTACTTTTAAATGCAATTTGTTTGAAAACTGCATCTCCATTTATTTTTGAAATATTATTTATTTTTGTAATTTTTGGAGCCATTTGCTTAATATTGGCAACGGAAGTACTCCATTTCTGTAGAAAGTAAAGGGAAAATAGTTGTATAATATTAATTATATATTTTTGCTGCCATTTTTTTCATAACAACCTAAAGAAAATGTAATTAAAATACGTGCTGTTTTGAAAAAATATAAACGAATGATTTCTGTTAAAACATGGAGCTATTATAAACTATAATTAATAGACGATTTCAGTGCGACGTCAGTCATTACATTTTGGTTGGAAATTGACTCCAAACAAGCGGTTGCTATGCGTCATTTCTTTTTAAATATAAATCGTAGAAAATATTACCGGTACATATTAAGCATTAAAACACTCAGATTTGTGATATAATATATAGCTATACTATGCAAACAAAATAGAAAACACACCATAGCAACCGTTTGTTTGGAGTCAATTTCCAACCAAAACGTCATAACTAACGTCATGACTGAAATCGTCTATTTTAAATGTTACAAACAAATGAAGTCCTATGAATCATTAGACAGCCGTTTTTTTTTGGTCGAGTTTCTTTAATGACGGCATCTTTTTATTGCATTTGGGTATTATTTCGCAATAGTGACGTCCTATGCCTACTTTACTGTAGATGTTTAAGAGTGGATCGTAAATGTGGAATTCTTAAGCGGATGCGAATGACCTCATTTTACATAAAATAAAAGCGTGTGCTGTAAGTCTTAAAATTGAAATATGTTTTGTACTATTATATATACTATATATATATATATATATCGGGGCGACACTAAATTCTGAAAAAGCAGAATTCCTATTTTCTAGCCTTTCTCTTTTCTTTTTACAAAAGCAAGTGTTTGAAAAACTGGTCACCGATATTCAGTTATATTTAAAAAATGTGGTAAAATCACCATTATCACGAATCGTATTTTATTCTACAAAACATCACAAATTTGATAAATCTCATGCAAGCACATTGCATTACACGTGTTTTCAATTTGTTCAGAATCATTGTTATTTTGCACAATTTCAGATTCCATGTGATATTTGTGTTCTGTGTTATATGACAAAATAAAATTGATCAGAATTTGAATATCTAAAACTTTCAAACGCATGTAATATAAAGAATGATTTCAATAGCACTTTAGCATTAATTAAAGTGACAATTCTCCTATGCCGACGGCTGCTATCAGCGCCTCTATAGGCCGTTTTAAGTCCCAAGAAGGCCTGACACTGGGGACACCCCTAGTGCTCCGCATGATTACCCATTAATCATATTGTCAAAAATAAAAAAGTATATTTTCAATTATTAATACCACTCTTAAATATGTTCTTCATGGGAACATCAAATTCTTCTGTATTGTCAATAAAATGTTCTATGCTCTGAGCCCCTTCTATTGTATCAGTGGACCTTATGCACGCGACCTGAGGTCGAGGCTAAAATTCGTCTGTTGGCGGTATTTACTGTTGAATGTTAGCATAGCAGTCTGTAGAATGTGAGTTATTAATGCTTGTTTGTTAAAAATACCGCAAAAAATTCTTTGTTGTAACAGTATATGCACTTAATATATTATAATATAAATTGAAAATGTTGTTCTGTATGCCAGATAATTCCCTAAATTTTCAATATTTCTGTTAAAATTTATGCACTTAACCTGGGTCGAAGCTAAAGTCGTCTGCTAGCGGTTTGCGCCTGCGTATACTGATATTCTAGCGGTACAGTGTCTAGAATAATAGACCAGCATATCGCCAGCTCTGGCGTCTGACGTCACGTGCATAAGGTCCGTTAACGAATATAGTGATTCGATGTTTACACTTGCTAAAATTCAGTCATCGGAAATTTCAACCTTCTCAATGAAATCAAAAGTGGAATCCACAGTGAATGTGGAGGGAAGTAACAATTGTTTCACTAATGGTGCATACGCACGCTCTAAATGATAAGTAAACATATAAATAACATGTCATGTAATATGATAAAACATGTCAATATTTTAATGCTTTTTATTGCTATTTGATGTAGACCGGGAAGCAGCTGCATAGACCATCACCTCATCAAGTTGACAGCTGAAATTTCAGGATTAGTTAAAATCGGGTTCGCATGCTAAAATGCAACTGGTCTGCCAAGTCCAGCCTTAGTGGAAAACAATTGTAAATCAGATTTTAGTGGTTGACTGGTAGGTTTACCATTGTGTTTTTCTGCTCCCAGCCCTCCATGTTTTCATAACTTTGAGTGTAGGAAAACACAATGATAAACCTACCGATTAGGCGCGTCACACACCAGAGAGACATGCGACAATAATTGTGAGACAGGTGGCAAATTCTTCTGTTCAAACCGGTTTTTTCTTTGTTAACAGGGTGAAATTGTCGCATGCCTCACGCTTTTTTGTTGCATGTCTCCCTGGTGTCTTAACCACTAAAATCGGGTCGGTAAGTGATTTCCAACAAAATATGACTTGGCAGGCCACTTGCATTTTAATATGATAAAAGAGTTCTGTCTAATCCTGCAATTTCAGCCTTTAATGGACTTTATTCCAAATCTGGGTTCGAGGCTTAAAAAAGTCACGTGATACCGGTAATTTACCCAAAGAACTTCTAACTGATAAGAAGGGAGGCTACTACTGCTTTCCGTATGAATTGTCTCACTGGCTGGCAAGGGCTTTTCATTACGTCTATGGAGCCTTCCATTCTTTACGCTAGAAGTTTTTACCTCGACCACGTGATCATAACGTAGATGAAATATCCTCCATTCTATGAGATGATGATCTCTACAGCTGTCTCTCGGTCTAACGTCTATTAAGCAATTAAAGTGTTTTTAGTAGTATATATTTTGAAGTTTTTGGAATATATATTATATGGTGTTACTATTAATGGACGTAAATTAAGGCTTCTTTCTTTATATTTAATATAATATTTAAACAGTATAGATGTTATGCAGTAAAACGTAAAAAAGATAGTTTAAATTAAATTTCGTTACTCTGTTTCCTATCAAGGGCGATATAAACGCGAGAAAATTATTACTTAAGTTTATCTTGGGGTATGGTTCCCATCTTGAAAAAAATTACACTGTTTTCCGCCAGAACATAAAAGAACACAAACACTAAGGAAAATTGTGTTGAACCTATGCATTAATTTTTAACTTCAGTGTAGATGTAATATCGTGAAACACAAAAATTGCTTTTTGTTGAGTTTAGTTATCCTATTTTCCCCCAGGCGGCGCTAAAAACTCAAACAAATTTACAGAATCAGTACTATCAATTTTATCTTTAATACGGCCGTCATACAGTAAAAAAAAAAAACACTCATTCTTTTCATTTGGTTAATATATTTCTCACTAGGTGTTAAAGAAAGTTGAGTTTAAATTTCTCAATCTGTATTCAATTCGGAGTATGGTTGCCACATGAGAAATTATAAAAAAATCATTTCAAAATTTTAGTAGAGCAATAAAATATACCATTTAAACTTTTATCAACACGTAAAACTGATGCAGCAGAAGCTTATTAGGAAGATATTGAAAAATATATATAAGTCAATTTTATTTAAATTTACTTATCCTATTTCCGGCCAGGAGGTACTATAAACGCAAAAAATACTGAATCTGTATTGACTAACTTTAATTAGGAATATTGTCCCCATATGAGAAAATATAAAAAAATCCATTTTATCTCCTTGAAAGACGATGGGATATACAGGATGTCCATAATTAAACGACCCTACTTTAAAGTTGTCTAATTACGAAACCATTGGTCAAAAAGTTGTGAATTTTTTTGTCGGACATAATAAAAGAATTGGAATTTGTTTGAGCGAAAAAAATTAGTTCAAAATTTCGCCACAAGAGGGCGTTTTAAAATAAATTACACATTTAGCCACCGCCCACTAAATACTTGGTCTGAGCTCTGTAAAAAAAATGGCGGATTTTTTTTCAGAGTTTGTACGGTCCGTTGAATTCGAACATCAATAATTTTTAAAAGTTTTTAAGCTTCACTTTTTTCAGGGGTCGGTCTGTATATTTGTCTTATTTAATTTGAGAAAAATAAAGCGTAAAAACTTTTAAAAATGTATAATTCATTAAAAAAAAAGCCCCCTGGGGGCGAAATTTGGAACTAAATTTTTTTTCGCCCTAACAAATTCCCATTCCTTCATTATGTCGGTCACAAAATTTCACAATTTTTTGACCAATAATTGCGCCAGTATGCAACTTTAAAGTAGGGTCGTTTAGTTATGGACATCCTGTATTATATCCCACCGCCATTTTAATCAAGATTCGAACCAGAATCTTTTAATCAAATTTTAGTTTTCTAACTTTGGCGAGAAAAAGCTGTAAAATTGCACTTCCTTATTTTCAAATAATTAAAAAATAATCTGGCGTAAATTCAACATTATAGAAACAATTACTTGCCCCCGAATTGGTTACAGTTTTTGTTATGCAACTGTCTTCCAAGGGTGCTACCAACATTTAAAAAAAAAACCTATCATGTAAAAATTTTATCAAAAGATAAATTTCACCGTGACAGAAACTTATTCTGAAAATTTATTTAAAAACATAAAAATGAAATTTATTAAAGTAGGTTTTACAATTTCACACCGGGGTACGCTATAACCCCAAAAGAAAATTGTATTGAATCTGTAACAGTGAAGTGAAACATTAAAAATTAATTTTACTTAAATTTGGTTATCCTATTTCCTCCCAATGGGCGCTATAAATAAAAAAGTAAATGTTGTTGAATCAGTACATTCTACAGAGACGTCAGTCATGACGTTCATGATGTCAGTCATGACGTTTTGGTTGGAAACTGACTCCAAACAAATGGTTGTCATGTTGTATTTTCTATTTTGTTTGTATATTATAGCTATATCTTATATCTATATTTCACATCTAAGTTTTTTAATACTTGATATGTCGTGGTAACATTTTCTACGATTTATATTTAAAAAGAAATGACGCCTAGCAACCGTTTATTTGGAATCAGTTTCCAACCAAAACGTGATGACTGACGTCACACTGAAAGCGCTCACTTCATAATGGACACAATCTGTGTGACGACACAGGAAACTCAACCACCGCCTACTGAAAACTAGGCCTGAGCACTGACACAAAAATGGAGGCTGCCGAAGGCGGATTTCTTTTCATCATGTGTATTATCCCTTAAATTTTTGAACCAATCATTTTAAAAAAAAATTCCGCCTTTTTTATACGATTAAACAAGTTAAAGAAATCGTTTATAAAATACTGGTGTCTAAATTAAAGGACTGTACTTACATTAAAAAAATTGCCTTCAGCTGCCGCCATTTTTGTGTCAGCGCTCAGGCCTAGTTTTCAGAGGGCGGTGACTCAACTTGGCCAATCAACCGCAAATTGGATCCATAGGGATCCACGGGGTTCAAAGTACATTACAGATGCATTATAAGGAAAGGGCATGTTTACAAACAAACACTTCCTTCAATCAATCTACCACTTCACTTTTATCATAGTGATCATTGCAGGAATCAACTTGGCGACGTAGGCCAGTCATATCATAGATCTGTTAAATCAATCTGTTAAAGACCAGTCAAATTCCAGGAGTTCATGTGTATAGTAGGAGTCATAATGAATGAACAGGTTTTTCGTGCTGACCATCAGTAATTCGACCAACAGTGACGTCAGTTGCCTTTTCCTTATACCGGCAAAACGGCTCTCAATGTGAAGCCAGTTATCACTCCAGACCTCTGGCTTAAACAAGACAAGAACGTAAAACAAAGGCTGGATTCGCTGGACGAGGTGAAGTTTTCAAAGCGAGCCGCAAGTGTTTGGGTCGAATTGTGATGGGTTTCAATCAGTTTCAGGATTACATTTTTAGCTTCACGCCAAACCACCAAATTTTCTCTCTATCTTTCTCTATTAATGCAATAAGCCGTCACTTTTCTTCCCAGTGAAATCTTTTTTTCATGAATTCATGTAATAATTCTTGTAATAAAATTCTTGTTTCGTTTTCTTTTCCCGTGAATCCTGACATGTTCCACAGAAAATTCTTTCCTGTATGTATCTGATATTCATGATAACTATTAGTAATGGTGAAATATATTTAAATTTTGTGTTTTAAGTATGGCGTCATATTCGTCTGCTTTCTGTAATTATTCATATTGATGCTTCTTGTTTCATTAATAAATGTTTGAAAATGTCCTTTTTATTATAAATATGTCGTCTTATTCACCTGCTTTCTGTACATACTCATATTCATGCTCCTTGTTTTGGTACTAATTATTTGAAAATCTACGTTTTATTTCCAGTATGACGTAATAAATGTTTTTTTTTAATTCTTAAAAAAATAATTTCAATTTCATTTTTCACATGGAAATCACGTAAAAAAAAGGCTACATTTGGGGCTGTTCAAATATTACGTAAGCATGTTTTTGGCAATTTTTGACCCCCCTTATCAGCAAAAATAAGCAAATCGCAAACCCCCCCTTAATAATTACGTAAGCAAATTGCAACCCCCCCCCCCTCCTACACACACACTATTTTTTTTAACAGTAATAATTTAATTTGAGAAAATTAGGATTTAATTCAAATTTTTAAAAACTACTCGACTTAAAAATAATAATAAAAAATGGTTGTTTTATTTCCTTACAATCTATTTAAAAAAATTTCTTAGATCACAATTTTAGAAGAACTTAGCCATTTGTAAAATTTAAATTTGAACATGCCCTTATCTATTGAGCAGACCACGGCTGCTCAAGCCATTTTTCCATATCTGTTATGATATTGGTTTCCACTTTTACTTGATTATCCTCATCGCTTCCTTTTCGGATGCAATCTTGATCAATTTCATCTTCATTGATCCACTCAACATCTTCCATATCCTCCACGAATCTTACGAAGCGCATAAGTTCATTTGCTCGACGAGCAGCAATTCTCAATGGTCGTATAAGGCAGGCCTTCTCGCTTTTTTCACTGTGTTCAATTTTTTTGTGTCTGTTTGCTGACTTCTGAGATGCATGATATTGGCCACAACTTCTACAAGTTCTTGCGGATAATTGCCACTTTATGGAAGGGCAAAAATAGTCATACGCCATCTTTAAAAATCCCTGTAATAATAATCCCTGATTTAAGGCCAGACGGAGACTTAAATCTATAAATTCCCCCTCCTCACTTCTAATGATGTCATTTGAAGATTGTATCATTTTAATTGGAGGAGGAATGAATCGTCCTTTTAATATACGAAATAATCCACTACGTGCAGGAGAGTAACAATTCTTTTCTTTGCATTTTACAATTTGCAGCAAGTATTGACTTTCTTGTACGTGTTTCAAATACCAATCCAAATCATAACCAACAGAGTCTGGCTCGCCTGAATCAACATATGTGGCAGTAACAGGATAACCGTCAATATTTAATGAGTTCTAGATTTCTGCGAGAGTTTTACCAGCCTATGCAAAGTTATTTTGCTCCATTTCTTCATCAATAGTGCGACCGTTCTTATCGAGATGGGAACCATAAGGGTCATGAGGGAGTATAAGACAAGACAGTTCTCGACTGAGTTGTGCCATTCGCCTTTCTACTCGATTATATGCACTTCTTCCAGGAGCATTGCACGCTATGAAAATTTCATCTAAATCATGCTTTTTGAAATGGTTAATAGCAAACGATATAACTTTCTGGTAGCGTGGATTCTCGTATGGACCTCCATCAACCGTAACTATGATTACAGGTTTGATGAAACCGTCTTCTGTTTTCACTAATTTTTCAGTCTTTGAGTATTAATAGAGTTTCAAAATCCTGAGAATGAGTATTTGCTGTGGAAGAACTGTGTTTCCCACTTCTCATAGCTATAAACGTTGGACCAGAATAAACTATGGATTTACTTTGACCTGCCATTTTTGAAGCAATCACAATACCAGCGTAAACAGATGGGATAATTTTATGGCGTTCAGCGATGACCCAGTTATGGCCGGGTGAGGATACACGATACTCCATATGCATCAGTATCGGAGCCTGTTTATTGGCTGCTGTAATTCCCAAAGATACACGTGCTTTGTCATCCTGTGAAAGAAAAAACACCTGCATGGGTCCAAAAATTGAAGCTAAAGTTTCTAAATAGCGGATGGATGTTACTGCAAATTGGGTATCAATGTGAGATCGGTGATAGTCAGCCTGAGCCCGAGAAAGTATTGCCAACACTGTGGTGACATGCCTTCGACCCTCGATGGTTGAGGAATTTTTTGGAAGCAAACGAAAATATGTTCCACTCCTGCTTATTGCAAAACGAACCTTTTTCAGTTCTGCAGTCAAGTCATCGAGAGTTTTGGTACATCGTATTGACTCGCTTCTTCTTTTTGCATCTGCAGAGCTTCCACTAATTGCTATATCTGCTATTTCCTTAAGCAATAATGATTGATCTACACTTAAACTTTGTCTTCCTACTGATTTCCTCAAAGCTACTTTTTTTAATGTCTGGATTATCATGGCAGATTTCTTCAAGCTTTGTTCGTTTGGTGGTTTGATGTTTTCTTTGGTATTCAGCATTTTCTCGTTTCCTTTTTAAGGATTGTTTTTCTTTTTTTTTAGATCACTGGAAACCTTATTTATCTGTTTTTGAATTTGAGAACTTGACATGGAGTTCTTGGCAGCATACAAGGCATTTAAACTTTTTCCCCAGCTCTGCTTAGTATTAATTTGAGAATCCTGTTCTTTCTCTTTATTTTCTTCCTCTTGTCCATCAGTAGAAATTTCTTTTGATTTTGATTTAACGCTATCAACTTTAGAAGACAAAGCAATCTTTTTAAGGAACTTGCCTGTTATGTAAAACAAAATTTATTTAACTTCATGTTTAAGATGCTTTAAATTTTATTTCATGATATAAATATGTTAAAAAGCTAAGAATACTCTTCTCTGTTAAGGTTTTATATTATGATTTTTCTTTCTGTGCTTGCAATTTTTGTCTCTGTAATTTCTTTTAAATTCTAAAAACAGGACTGAATCACGTTTATATATATTTTTAAAAATTATATAAAAAATAATCTTGATACTATAAACCTCTTGCGTTTCTTTTTTTTTAATTTGAATGACATTAATTTTTTTTAGATATTTGAATAATAAGTGTATCACAAGAAAAATTGCATTTCAGAGGACTAATATATCAGTCACCGGCGGTCAAGGGGTTAAAAATAAATGTTTAACGTACAACATAAAAAAAATTAAACCAAATTAGTACTAAATGCTCACTGGGTATTTAATTTACCAATCTATGGACAAAATTCAATCTATTTTAAAATAGTTCTTTTGCTATTTCTTTTTTTCAATTTGAAATTTTTAATAGTTTTTTTTTTAACAAGTTAAGATATTTTGAAAATGTCTTACGTAAGCATCATTCAAACCCCCTCCTCCACCTTGTCAGCAAAAATAAGCAAATCACTAACCCCCTCCCCCCCCTCTAGGTGCTTACGTAATATTTGAACGGCCCCTTTGGGAACAATGTGTCCACTGATTGTCAATAAAAATAATGAAATTTTGAAATATTAACCCGTTCGGGACTATGGGTGCATATATGCACCCCCCTCAAAATGTTCTTAAAACGCTTGATTTTGATACCAGTAAAAAAGAAAAGTAAAATTGATTTTACTTAATTACGACATTTTCGCGATTTATAAAGTTAAGTCAAATAATTAACAAAAAGTGGTGCAAACGAATAAAATTCGTGTAAAAGATGCCTGTCCTGAACGGCTTGACAAAAAGATTTGAAAAAAGTAAATAAACATAACCTATGTCACTCTCTGTATTATAATACATCTATATACAAAGGCATTTAATAATCCGTTTTAACCTTGACGTCAGCCAAAATTTTTAACTTTTTAAAATTTATAATATTATTAGAATTAGTAAAGAGTAAAAATGTTGTGGCATCAGGGACATAACAGTGGGAAGAAGTCGAGAAAATTACTAGGGTGATTTTACTGTGATAAATTAACATTGAGGAGCCACACTGGAAATAAATAAGTATTGTGCTGCTGCACAATATTTAAATTAGTATAAATTTATTTGATAGTAATACAAAAGAAATGGTAAGCATTTACTAATTACAAAATGATTTATTTCAGTTTCACTAATAGCAATTTTAACAGCTTTTCAAAAATATCTACAGAAATAAAAGTCTTTTTAATTGTTATGGAAGCATTTTCGAAATGAGCAAAATTTTAGGAAATTAAATATAAATGATAAAAATACATTTATTACAAAACTTTAAAATTAAGGAAACCCCTTTAACAATAAAAGTAGACACTTAGAAAAACATTAAACATTTTTAAGATGAAATCGTGACAGTTAATTTTCAGAATTTAATTGTTATTAATCTCTAAATACACAAAAGAAATACATGATCTTGATGGAATACAAAATTATTCTTATGAGAGTAGATAATGGAATTGAAGATTATTGAATATAGGTTTTTTTTTTTCCATTTCATAACTTTATTTTAGTTTTATTGTCTGAATAAAAATGTATGTGCTTATTGAAATAAATAAAGAACCTTCACAAAATTGTAAACAATTTTAAGGACTTTCTGCTCGCTTAAGAAAGAAAAAGTACATTCAGGGACAAATTAAATCCTGAACACAATATCACTTTCATAAGTATTTAGGTTATTTATTTCACATATGAAAGAAAATTTCTTTACAAATGAAAGGTTTTTTATTTGAATTGCATTAAAAGTGATATATTCAAATGACTCTGTTCAGAAAAGTATTCAATGTATTTATAGCTCATATCAAAATTTTTTCACTGTATAGTCTTGCGAAAAAAAAAATTCAACAAATCCTACTATCTCAGATGCAGATCATCGTATAAAAATGTGATTTGAATAAGGGCCAATTGACAAATAATAATGTCTACTAATTAATGCTATATTTTAACTTTGTTTAGAGTAGGGGTGCACAACCGGTGGCCCGCAGGCCACCAAGATACCACCATTTTCATACAGAATAATTTCCCTTATTAAATGACAGAAACTTTGCTAGTAGATAAATCAAACTTTATTTTTCAATTATTGTGGTGACAAATAATTTTCTGGCAAAAAGATTGTGCATTACTAGTTCAGAGGGTAGTCTACCTGTAGGAATTAAACAAAAGATGAACATTTTCAATGCATTTTAATTTAGTAGTAAATTTTATCGTTTGATACTAAACAGTTTGTCACTCGTTGAAATAATTTAGGAAGTAAACAAGTTTAAGTTTTGGAATACCTAATGTTAAATTTATTTTTAATTGTTGCAAAACTGACTGCAACGTGGGTAGTTTTTCATTATAGCTAAAATACTACTTGGTGGAATCCACTGTAAATTTGGACTTGCATATTTGAAACTTCTATATATTATTTTCTAACCGTAAGAATAAATTGTGCAAAGTTTTCAAATGTGTTTTGCATAATTTTAGAGCATAGGTTCCCAACCTTTTCTGGACCACCGCCTCCTTTACAGGAAAAATTATTTCAACGCCCCTTCTTCCATAATAATTAATTATATCAAATATAAAATATTGTTGGATATTATCTATGTCTAATTTTATCCGTCTATCTATTAAGAATCACAAAGTACAACTTAATTAAAACGACCATTGAATTTAGTTAAAAACTGTTTCTTAAATATTTAAAAATAAACACAAAATCAATAAAAAAATAAGATGGATGAGGATACATACTTTTATTTACTTTTAACAATTTCTTAACATTGGGTTTCAATTTCGTTAATATCAGTCGCAAATTGCCACGTTCAGTGATGTGCAGTCTGTTCCTTTTCTTAGACAGTAAATTAGCTACATCACTGAACTCATGCTCAGCCAAATATGATGTAGGAAAAAATTGTGGCATTTAAAAAATTTTGTTCTCGTGCCACAATCCAGTGTAGAGAGCTGGTATTGATTTTGGTAGTCAGAACTCTTGTTGTCCATTTCTGAATTTTACTGTTAGTCCTTCGTTAGTTGCGCGTTCCACGAGTTCCTCTTCTAAATTTAATGATTCTGCTGTATCTGCATTTGTGAAAGGATCTAAATGCGTACTCGGTATATTCTTACTTGAAATATTTTGGAATCTTTGCGGAAATTCAGCATGAAGAACGTCCAAATATTGGCAGTAAGCAAGTAAATATTTCTGTTTTGCAGAGACTGGTGATAATGTGGGAAAGTGCTTGTATTTACATCTATCTAGATCTCATTTGAGCAGAAGTTTTCAGAAAAACAGCTATGACATTTTTTGTTTTATTTAAATTGAATTCACCCCCTTGCAATTCAAAATTGACTTCATTAAATATTCTAAACATGTCGCTTTTGGATGTAATCATGTTTTAGCGCTGTTTTCGCCTCTGTTGTCAAGGAAGTCGAGTATTGAGTCCAAATAGATTGAAAAAACGATTCAAATACCTATTGTGAGCCAATGAACTTCTGTGTGCGGCCTCAAGCGATTGTAATCTTCATGATTTTCAGTATAAAGTTGACGAAATGTGTCATGCGATGAAATATTTTAATCTTATTGACTACTTTAACCCATTAAGGACGAGTTTCTTTTAGACATCTTTTAATTCTTCCGCACCAGTTTTTTCCACATTCTAATTTTGAATTATTTAATCGTTCGAAATTTGAGATTCGATAATGTGAAAATTTCCAAAATAAAATACTGGTATTCAAATTTAAAAATTTTGTTCAGCTTATGTGGCAAGTTTTCCTGCCAACCGGCTTTAAACAGTTAATAACGTCATGAAGTGACACGTATGCAGTCGTTCATTTATATTTTTTGGAACCAAATGCTGACGATGTATACAATGCACAGCAAGTACAATTAATACTACGTGTTTAAAATGCGATATGAAATGCCTACTGGCACCCAGTAATTGCTGGAGAGTAGCAGCAGACAAATTTTTTGACATTCGTAAAAGAAAATCGATTTTGGGGCCCAGCTCTAGGTTCAATTGTATAGATTTTCATTTAAAGGTATATTTCAGGTTTTTATCACGGATCCAGACAACGCCGGGAGCTCAGCTAGTTGTATTATACTTTAATATCTTAAATTGGTAGATATGCCACGACGCCGCCCTCCTTGACTGTCTTAACGCCCCTCCCCCATTTGCCTCTGCTTCCGCACTGCCACCTGGAAGGCTCCAGAGTCCACTGGGGGGTGGTACAGCACCCGTTGGGAACTTATGGTTTAGAGCCCAGTTCAGCTTTTCAACTGCACGGGCTGTTACAGCTAACGGGAGCTTTTCCCGGCCAAAATGAGTTATTTGGGCCCCACCCATCACTGTTAAAACTGAAGGTGACAAACCGGTGTCGTTTGGAACCCCGGGTGAAAAGGCGGTACACTGTAAAAAAAAAAAAAGAACTGAAAAACGGATATTGTACTGGCAATCGAGACGCCAGTACTATTTTCGTATTTTAACAGAAATCCCCCCCCCCCCCCCCCCCCCGCCGTAAATTCAAGAAAAACGGAAATTGTTCTGTAATTTATGGGGGAAAATTTCCGTAAAAATACGAAAATAGTATTGGCGTCTCGATTGCCAGTAGAATCTCCGTTTTTTTACAGTGTACCATTTGGAACCTTAGGGTGCCATGTGGGACCCCAGCGTGAATAGGTGGTGCCATTTGGTACACTAGGGTGTGATAGAGGCTTCCAAATGTGGCTGGGGTGCCAATAGGCCTGCCACTGGGTGATAGGGGCTAATTAACGTGTCGTGCACTAGTTATTAGTAGATGTGTGGCACATCACCGGTGACTAGCACTTGCGCAGCGCTGTGATGTGTGTCCCATTCTTTACCGGCAAGTGAAATCTACGGCTGTGAGTGAATCAACGCATGCAATGTCCAAATTGTTCATGTTAATTAATGACTGACCAATGTTGTAGTCGCAAAAAAATCAGAGTGTGCACGCTTAAGTCACGAATGTCATGCCTAGAGTATATGCTATAGCAGCAAGTAGAACAAAGATATCGGCCGATGTCCCACCCAATATTGGCCAATATTCGAAAGTCGCTGATTCTTGTAGGTCAAATTTACATTTTCCGATTTAAAAAAAGCATTCAAACAGGTTTTTTGCATTACTTATAACATTATAATGCATAATTAGTATTCTAAAAAACAAAATTTAATAAATTTTTGTTTTTAGAAAACTTGATTTTTTAATGCACTCTTTTTAATATTTAGTTTACCCAATTTAGTTTAGGCCAATGTTGTAAAAATGATATTACCATTAAAACATTCGGGATATCTATCGACATTCGTAAACACAATATTATTTATTACAATAGAAACATTTCTTAAGAAGCATTTCATATTATATTCTATTGATAGTGGTAAATAGATACTTCATAAAGAAATCTACAATTATTACTCTTTAAATATATTTATTTAAATAAAATAATGTAGAGCGTGTAACTGTATTGAAATATGTTATGCGTGTACATATGTTAGTTTTATTTTTTTTTAAATCAATTTATATAATTTTTAAATGGAAGCTAGTTTATCTTTTTAAAATGCTTTCAAATTTCTGACTTTATAAGTATTTATTTTTTATTATTAAAAAAATACAAGTATAGTTTCAAAAGTAGGTCATCCGTTTTTAATTAGACACACATATACGTATATAATATATAAAAAAACAATAATAAGTTTATATAGCATAGCTGCCAACTTGTACGGATTTTTCTTACCACTAAAATTTAATAGAAAATTTTGACTTATTTAAACGTTAATTTTGCTTGAATTTCGGTTATTCAATTAGCTATAGTTCACTGTAAAATTTTAGTGGTATGAAAAATCCGTACAAGTTGGCAGCTATGATATAGTTACTTTATATTCATGTTAATTTGTTTGTAGTGCGTCAATTTTTTTAAGAAATGGCACATATTTATGACTTAAATTTAATAAAAAACATATTTTTTAAGTTCTTAAAAAAATCAAAATAATGGAACTTTTAAAATTCTTTAAAACTCAGCATTGTGCAAGTGGAATCCATAATTTTTAAGACAGGAAGCTTTAAAATTTCTTACTTGCACTAAATTTCTTACCTGCCTTATAATTATTTCTTAGAAAATTTCTAACAAACGTTAAAAAAATAAATCGATTGTGATGGAAAGAGTGTGTGAGAATTAAATCTTAATTTTGTTACATATTTTTTTACCCACTAATAAAAACATCAACTTCTACCAATTTTCGCTAAAAGTTTTTTCTAAACACATATTCCTGCTTGCTTCCACTGTCATACTTAAATAAAGCTAGGGATCTCGTCTTGTTACATAGCGAGACTAGACTTCCCTTGCGCATAAACTTCTCCTTGCCGAGTAGGAGTTTGTGTTCACCACAACTGTAAATCTCTGTTGCTAGGGGCACGAAAAAGGAATTATATTCAGTAAAGAAAAACGACGTCATTTAATATTTAAGAAATGTTTCGTTGCCAACATATAATAGTGAGAAATTTTCCAGGCTGGGTATCGTTCCATGTGGTTTAGTCGGTAGAACGTCAGTGCGCTATACTGATGGCCCGGGTTCGAGTCCCGGCATGGAATCTTATTCACTATGTTGGCGTTTGCGCCTCTTAAGCAATTACTTTGAAATATGATTTTCATTTGAAATATTGTATGCAAGGTGAATGTTTCTCTGTGGAATAATTTCCATGCATTAATATGTTTCGTCCTTTCACCCCCTGGGGTACCCTGGATGAAGGGTGCCAGCCTCTCACCTTAGTTAAGGGTGCCACTTTGGCTCCACTAGAGGTGTCACCAGTGAGACAAGTCTTTCACCCCTAAAAGGTGCCATGTCTCATCTGTAGTTTTAACAGCGTACTTGAAAATTCGTCATTCATATAGATTTTATTATTAATAAAAGATAATATTTATATGAGAGTGAAATTATAGAAAAGAATAAGATAGTGAGAAATAAAGAAGAAATAGTGAAATAAAAGAAAAATAGCGAGAATAAAATAGTGAATAAGATAGTAAGAAGTAAAGAATCAGTGAGACAAGTCTTTCACCCCTAAAAGGTGCCATGTCTCATCTGTAGTTTTAACAGCGTACTTGAAAATTCGTCATTCATATAGGTTTTATTATTAATAAAAGATAATATTTTGATGAGAGTGAAATTATAGAAAAGAATAAGACAGTGAGAAATAAAGAAGAAATAGTGAAATAAAAGAAAAATAGTGAATAAGATAGTAAGAAGTAAAGAATCAGTGAGACAAGTCTCTCACCCCTAAAAGGTGCCATGTCTCATCTGTAGTTTTAACAGCGTACTTGAAAATTCGTCATTCATATAGGTTTTATTATTAATAAAAGATAATATTTTGATGAGAGTGAAATTATAGAAAAGAATAAGATAGAGAGAAATCAAGAAGAAATAGTGAAATAAAAGAAAAATAGCGAGAATAAAATAGTGAATAAGATAGTAAGAAGTAAAGAATCAGTGAGACAAGTCTTTCACCCCTAAAAGGTGGAATGTCTCATCTGTAGTTTTAACAGCGTACTTGAAAATTCGTCATTCATATAGGTTTTATTATAAAGATAATATTTTGATGAGAGTGAAATTATAGAAAAGAATAAGATAGAGAGAAATCTAGAAGAAATAGTGAAATAAAAGAAAAATAGCGAGAATAAAATAGTGAATAAGATAGTAAGAAGTAAAGAATCAGTGAGACAAGTCTTTCACCCCTAAAAGGTGCCATGTCTCATCTGTAGTTTTAACAGCGTACTTGAAAATTCGTCATTCATATAGATTTTATTATTAGTAAAAGATAATATTTTGATGAGAGTGAAATTATAGAAAAGAATAAGATAGTGAGAAATCAAGAAGAAATAGTGAAATAAAAGAAAAATAGTGAGAATAAAATAGTGAATAAGATAGTAAGAAGTAAAGAATCTGTGAGACAAGTGTTTCACCCCTAAAAGGTGCCATGTCTCATCTGTAGTTTTAACAGCGTACTTGAAAATTCGTCATTCATATAGGTTTTATTATTAGTAAAAGATAATATTTTGATGAGAGTGAAATTATAGAAAAGAATAAGATAGTGAGAAATCAAGAAGAAATAGTGAAATAAAAGAAAAATAGCGAGAATAAAATAGTGAATAAGATAGTAAGAAGTAAAGAATCAGTGAGACAAGTCTTTCACCCCTAAAAGGTGCCATGTCTCATCTGTAGTTTTAACAGCGTACTTGAAAATTCGTCATTCATATAGGTTTTATTATTAATAATAGATAATATTTTGATGAGAGTGAAATTATAGAAAAGAATAAGACAGTGAGAAATAAAGAAGAAATAGTGAAATAAAAGAAAAATAGCGAGAATAAAATAGTGAATAAGATAGTAAGAAGTAAAGAATCAGTGAGACAAGTCTTTCACCCCTAAAAGGTGCCATGTCTCCTCTGTAGTTTTAACAGCGTACTTGAAAATTCGTCATTCATATAGGTTTTATTATTAATAAAAGATAATATTTTGATGAGAGTGAAATTATAGTAAAGAATAAGATAGAGAGAAATCAAGAAGAAATAGGGAAATAAAAGAAAAATAGCGAGAATAAAATAGTGAATAAGATAGTAAGAAGTAAAGAATCAGTGAGACAAGTGTTTTACCCCTAAAAGGTGCCATGTCTCATCTGTAGTTTTAACAGCGTACTTGAAAATTCGTCATTCATATAGGTTTTATTATTAATAAAAGATAATATTTTGATGAGAGTGAAATTATAGAAAAGAATAAGATAGAGAGAAATCAAGAAGAAATAGTGAAATAAAAGAAAAATAGCGAGAATAAAATAGTGAATAAGATAGTAAGAAGTAAAGAATCAGTGAGACAAGTGTTTCACCCCTAAAAGGTGCCATGTCTCATCTGTAGTTTTAACAGCGTACTTGAAAATTCGTCATTCATATAGGTTTTATTATTAATAAAAGATAATATTTTGATGAGAGTGAAATTATAGAAAAGAATAAGATAGAGAGAAATCAAGAAGAAATAGTGAAATAAAAGAAAAATAGCGAGATAAAATAGTGATTAAGATAGTAAGAAGTAAAGAATCAGTGAGACAAGTGTTTCACCCCTAAAAGGTGCCATGTCTCATCTGTAGTTTTAACAGCGTACTTGAAAATTCGTCATTCATATAGGTTTTATTATTAATAAAAGATAATATTTTGATGAGAGTGAAATTATAGAAAAGAATAAGATAGAGAGAAATCAAGAAGAAATAGTGAAATAAAAGAAAAAGAGTGAGAATAAAATAGTGAATAAGATAGTAAGAAGTAAAGAATCAGTGAGTCAAGTGTTTCACCCCTAAAAGGTGCCATGTCTCATCTGTAGTTTTAACAGCGTGCTAGAAAATTCGTCATTCATATAGGTTTTATTATTAATAAAAGATAATATTTTGATGAGAGTGAAATTATAGAAAAGAATAAGACAGTGAGAAATAAAGAAGAAATAGTGAAATAAAAGAAAAATAGCGAGAATAAAATAGTGAATAAGATAGTAAGAAGTAAAGAATCAGTGAGACAAGTCTTTCACCCCTAAAAGGTGCCATGTCTCATCTGTAGTTTTAACAGCGTACTTGAAAATTCGTCATTCATATAGGTTTTATTATTAATAAAAGATAATATTTTGATGAGAGTGAAATTATAGAAAAGAATAAGATAGAGAGAAATCAAGAAGAAATAGTCAAATAAAAGAAAAATAGTGAATAAGATAGTAAGAAGTAAAGAATCAGTGAGACAAGTCTTTCACCCCTAAAAGGTGCCATGTCTCATCTGTAGTTTTAACAGCGTACTTGAAAATTCGTCATTCATATAGGTTTTATTATTAATAAAAGATAATATTTTGATGAGAGTGAAATTATAGAAAAGAATAAGATAGAGAGAAATCAAGAAGAAATAGTCAAATAAAAGAAAAATAGTGAGAATAAAATAGTGAATAAGATAGTAAGAAGTAAAGAATCAGTGAGACAAGTCTTTCACCCCTAAAAGGTGCCATGTCTCATCTGTAGTTTTAACAGCGTACTTGAAAATTCGTCATTCATATAGGTTTTATTATTAATAAAAGATAATATTTTGATGAGAGTGAAATTATAGAAAAGAATAAGATAGAGAGAAATCAAGAAGAAATAGTCAAATAAAAGAAAAATAGTGAATAAGATAGTAAGAAGTAAAGAATCAGTGAGACAAGTCTTTCACCCCTAAAAGGTGCCATGTCTCATCTGTAGTTTTAACAGCGTACTTGAAAATTCGTCATTCATATAGGTTTTATTATTAATAAAAGATAATATTTTGATGAGAGTGAAATTATAGAAAAGAATAAGATAGAGAGAAATCAAGAAGAAATAGTCAAATAAAAGAAAAATAGTGAGAATAAAATAGTGAATAAGATAGTAAGAAGTAAAGAATCAGTGAGACAAGTGTTTCACCCCTAAAAGGTGCCATGTCTCATCTGTAGTTTTAACAGCGTACTTGAAAATTCGTCCTTCATATAGGTTTTATTATTAATAAAAGATAATATTTTGATGAGAGTGAAATTATAGAAAAGAATAAGATAGAGAGAAATCAAGAAGAAATAGTCAAATAAAAGAAAAATAGTAAGAATAAAATAGTGAATAAGATAGTAAGAAGTAAAGAATCAGTGAGACAAGTCTTTCACCCCTAAAAGGTGCCATGTCTCATCTGTAGTTTTAACAGCCCAGCTAGAAAATGTTTGCACTTTTTTTGCAAAATAGTATAGATTGTACACAATTTGTGCATAAAAAGTGACTATTTTTGAACACTTCGAAAAGTATGCACCTTTTGTGCAAACTGTCTGTATTTTTTATACATACAAAAAAGTGTATATCCTATGTTGTCAAAATCTGTGCACATTTTTTGCATAAAATAAATTAATATTCCGTGTTCGCGAAAAGTGTGCATTTTTTATGCAAAAAAAAAAAAAAAAAAAAAAAAAAAGAAAAAAACTGTAGATTCCAATTTTCCAAAAATTATATATTTTTTATGGATGTAAAAATTAGTACTTTTATTTTAAATAGTATATTTACCACCACCCCCCCCCCCCCCCCGAAAAAAAAACGAAAATTCTCAATTCTATTTTAATTTTAAGGTAAACGAAATAAATACATTTTACTATGTTTTTCAAAATAAGAAAAAAACAAATTTTAATTATTTAAATTTCAAAATCCAGGAAGAGACAATGGGGCTCCTTCCCCCCCCCTCTTTCTTTAACGGAAATTTCCTGAGTTCCCCTTTATTTTAAGTCGCTTGAAAAAATTAATTTTACTATGTTTTTCAAAATAAGCAAAAAAGAATTTTAATTAATTAAATTTTATAATCTGCGGTACGGGTAATGGTTCACCTAAACCCTCTAACTTTACAGAAAAATATTTAATTCCTCTTTTATGCTAAGTTATTCGAAAAGAGAAAATTTTACTGTGTTTTTCAAAATCATTGCAAATAAAATTTAGAAATAATTTAGATTAAATCAAATTCGAGGGAGGGGCAATAGCTCTCATATGACCCCTTCTACCCAAGTAAAAGTTCTTAGTTCCTCTTTAATGTACTCGAAATAAATAATTTTGCTGTGCATTTCAAAATTGGTGAAAAAGACATTTTAATTAAATAAGTTTCAAAATCCAGGGAGGGGCAAAATGGACCTCTCCTCCCCCCCCCTCCTTAACAGAAAATCCACAGATCCACTTTTATTTTAAGTTACTTGAAAGAATAAATTTTACTTTTTTTTTCAAAATCGGAGAAAAATAAAATTTAGTTAGTTAAATTTTTAAATCGAGGGAGGGGAAATGGCCCTTCTAAGCCCCCTTCCCCCAAAGGAAATTTCTTAGTTTATGTTTATTTTAAGTTACACGTAAATAATAAATTTGACTCTGTATTTCAAAATAGGAAAAAAATAAATTTTAATTAATCAAATTTTAAAATGCAGGGAGGGGCAATGGCCCTCCCATGCCCTATCAGAAAATTCCTTACTTCCTCTTTTATTTTAAATTCTTCGAAAAGAATAAATTTTATGAAGTTTTCAAAATTATCAAAAAGAAAATTAGCTAGTTAAATTTTAAAATCGGGGGAAGGGCAGTGGACTCCCCCCCCCCCCCCCCACACACACACACTCACGCAAACTCTCTCTTTTTGATGATTACTAAATGCATCCCTTATCATCGATCAAGCATAAATTCCAGTTATTATGAAAATTACTTCTGCTTTCAAAAATCAAATGAAAAACGTTTATTTCTTATTAATTTCTTTCAAATTTCTGTTTAAACATTTGGGCAGAGATCCAGATACATTTTTCGATATCAGCCAAACGAGATTGACCAATCAGAAGCCTGCATATTTGCAAACAATGAAAAGGTCGCAAAAATACGGGCTTCTGATTAGTGGATTTCGTTTCGCTAACAGCGAAAATCTATCTCGATCACGGCCTTGATTTTTATTTTCGCATGTGTAGCTGAAATTCAACTCAACACTCCTTTCCTTGTGTTTACATGCATCGAGCCACAGCCACACATCGAGCTGCGTGGCCGGCGTGGCGGGCGTTATTAGTAGCGAAATTTGTAAGAAATAAGAGAAACTTTTACTAGAATATGAGCTCAACTGGATCGAAACTTCGGACTTCAAAAAGGATAAAGCCTAATACTAGGAAAAAGGGATTGATATCTTCTAAAAATGAAAGTGAAGAAAGTGCAATGGATTCAAATGCCCTCACAGAAAAATGGAGAAATGAACGACAGCAAGATGGAGGATGACACCGTAGCAAACGGCGTATCTTCAGTTCAGGAAAACAACGTTTATTATTTGGATATCTCGCCAAAGGAAATAATACAAGCAGGGCCCGTTTAACACTTGGAAGTAGGGGAAGCCCGACGTCACACAGGGCCCCCTATTACTCTACAAATTGCTTTTTTATTTACTAAATCCCTTTTTCGTATGCTTAAATAATTTGAAATTTTACCCTCAAAGTTTAGAGTAAATAACACTTAATATTAAACTAAAACTAACTACCTATATATACATACTATGAAAAAGTATTTTATTATATTTTTAATTGTAAATAACCAATTTATTTTGTAAATGACAAATATGGAACTACAGTTGAGGATATTTCAAAATATCATTTGTGATTTACAAATTGCCACATAGTAAGAACAAAAAAATTTCAAAAGAAAAAAAATGCATTTTTACCCTGATTGAGTTTCTTTTTTCTAATAATTAGTTTTGAAAAGTAAAATTGGGGCCCTTTCGTATCTCAGTGGGTAAGCACGGGCTTCATGGGCCTATTCCGTAAAGAGGGCCTGAATACAAGTGCTGCTGAGTGATATGTACGAGGAAATTAAAATCGGTACTTTTCGGTTAGCCAGGTGCTAGTATTATGTATACATATGTATAGATATACATATATGTGTATATATACAATATATGTATATACATACATGTGTATATATATAATATGTGTATACATACATGTGTATATGCATATATTTATGTGTACATAACACTGGCACCCGGCTAACTGAAAAGTACCCTATAATCTTTTTGGAAGCAAATGGGGCTCTCCCAAGCATACACCCGCGTCGTCTAAAGAACGGAATTCAAGGAAATATTCAGTCATGACCAAATTAATGAATTGAAACTAACCTGGCGAGGGAAACTTAGCAACGACAAGCTCTCTAGAAACAGCGCAACAAATCTTAGACATCCAAGAATTGGAAGAAATACCGGTATCACCTGTTCTCCAACAAGAAAGCATTACCACGTGGTTCCTGCTGCATGGCATCCCCACAGATGTATCGTGTGAAGAAATAACGAAAGACCTGCAAGATGCTACTACACTGCTAGTAGTATAATTATGTCATTAAATCCGCAACAGATGGCGAATAATTATTCTTTTTTCACGCCAAAGTTTCATTTATCGTTCAGGGATCTGTTTAGGAAAAAATTGGGTCCTTTAAAGGACCCTTCACAAATTTTTTCATCTCAAAACAGGACCCTTCACAAAACTTTTTGCCTTAAAAAAGGACCCTTCACAAAATTCCTTGTCTTAAAAATAGGCCTTTTACAAAAATTTTCCAGCTCTTAATTAAACCTTTCACAAATTTAATCATTTAAAAGTAAAATCTGACCTATCACTTTTACATATATAAAGAAAATATATGTATTTTACATACATATATCTTCTTAAAAATATACAAAAAGAACCTGAGTATAACGTTCATTTCAAATTCACAAAATTAGGACTAGATTTTTCACAAATGTAAAAAAACTCTTCACAATTTCACAAAAACAGGACCCTGACAGGAAAGTCTGGACAGACCCCTGTCGTTTGATCAGCTAAATGTGATTTTTGCTGAATTAAGCTTTGAAATAGTGGAGTTAAAAAAGTCTGCAGACAAGTATATTGTTTACAAAGGTAAGTTTAAATTCTTTATTTAAAGACCATTATCGAGCTAAGAAATTTATATGTATAAAATAAGCGTAAACTTTTGTTTGTTGCAGATCTGCAGCAACGTGCCATGTCTTCTCTTGTAATGGTTGTTGATAATGTGCGGAAAAATCTCAAATTTCTTTGATTCATGGAAAAATAGTGAACTTTGTCGATCAGGAACGGGAAAAAAAGGGGAATTTTGTTGAACTGATGTGGGAAAAAAGTGAATTTTGTTGAACGGGTGTAGAAAATCGTGAATTTTGTCGATTAGGAGTGGTAAAATCTCAAATTTCGTTGATTCATGGAAAAATAGCAAACTTCGTCGATCAGGTGCAGAAAAAAAGGAAATTTTGTTGATCAGGTGTCGAAAAATAGCGAATTCTGTCAATTGGGTGTGAAAAAATAGCAAATTTCGCTGGTCGGGTATGAAAAGATTGTGAAACTTGTCAATCCGGCGTAGAAAAATTGCGAATTTGTTTGATCGGGCATAGAAAAAGTGTGAATTTTGTCGATAATGTGCGGAGAAATCTCAAATTTCGTTGATTCACGGAAAAATAGCGAACTTCGTCCAACAGGCGCGGCAGAAAAGGGGAATATTGTTGAACGGGTGTGGAAAAAAAGGGAATTTTGTTGAAAGGGTGTAGAAAATCGTGAATTTTGTCGATTAGGAATGGAAAAAATGTCAATTTCATTGAATCACGAAAAAATAGCAAACTTCGTCCAACAGGTGCGGGGAAAATGGAGAGTTTTGTTTATCAGGTGTGAAAAAAAGGGAATTTTGTTGATTGGGTGCGGAAAAATTGGAATTTTATCGATTGGCTTTGAAAAAATTGTGAATTTGGTTGATCAGGTGTCTAAATATCGCAAAGTTTTTTTATAGGGCATGGAAATTTACAAAAATTGTCTTCAAAAGGTATACAGTAAATTAAACTTTGAATTGAAGTTAATTAAAAAAAAATATTATATGTTCATGACATTGGAAGTCGAAAAATAGCGAATTCTGTCAATTGGGTGTGAAAAAATAGCGAATCTCGCTGGTCGGGTATGAAAAGATTGCTGAACTTGCCAATCCGGCATAGAAAAATCGGGAATTTGTTTGATCAGGCATAGAAAAAGTGTGAATTTTGTCGATAATGTACAGAAAAATCTCAAATTTCGTTGATTCACGAAAAAATAGCAAACTTCTTCAATCAGGTGCGGGAAAAAAGGGGAATTTTGTTGATCATGTGTAAAAAGGGAATTTTGTGGATTGGGTGTCGAAAAATAGTGAATTTTGTCAATTGGGTGTGAAAAAATAGCGAATTTTGCTAGTCGGGTATGAAAAGATTGCGAAACTTGTCAATCCGGCGTAGAAAAATTGCGAATTTGTTTGATCGGGCATAGAAAAAGTGTGAATTTTGTCGATAATGTACGGAAAAATCTCAAATTTCGTTGATTCACGAAAAAAAATAGCAAACTTCTTCAATCAGGTGCGGGAAAAAAGGGGAATTTTGTTGATCATGTGTGTAAAAAAGGGAATTTTGTGGATTGGGTGTCGAAAAATAGTGAATTTTGTCAATTGGGTGTGAAAAAATAGCGAATTTTGCTAGTCTGGTATGAAAAGATTGCGAAACTTGTCAATCCGGCGTAGAAAAATTGCGAATTTGTTTGATCGGGCATAGAAAAAGTGTGAATTTTGTTGATAGTGTGCGGAAAAATCTCAAATTTCGTTGACTCACGGAAAAATAGCGAACTTCGTCGATCAGGCGCGGCAGAAAAGGGGAATTTTGTTGAACTGGTGTGGGAAAAAAGGGAATTTTGTTGAAAGGGTGTAGAAAATCGTGAATTTTGTCGATTCGGAATGGAAAAAATCTCAAAATTTCATTGAATCACGAAAAAATAGCAAACTTCGTCGATCAGGTGTGGGGAAAAAGGAGAGTTTTCTTGATCACTTGTGAAAAAAAGGGAATTTTGTTGATTGTATGTCAAAAAATAGTGAATTTTGTCAATAAGGTGTGAAAAAATTGCGAATTTCACTGGTCGGGTATGAAAAGATAGCGAAATTTGTCAATCTGGCGTAGAAAAATCGCGAATTTGTTTGATCGGGCATAGGAAAAGTGTGAATTTTGTCGATAATTTACAGAAAAATCTAAAATTTCGTTGATTCACGAAAAAATCGCAAACTTCTTCAATCATGCGCGGGAAAAAAGGGAATTTTGTTGATCATGTGTGTAAAAAAGGAAATTTTGTGGATTGGATGTCGAAAAATAGTGAATTTTGTCAATTGGGTGTGAAAAAATAGCGAATTTTGCTAGTCTGGTATGAAAAGATTGCGAAACTTGTCAATGTGGCGTAGAAAAATCGCGAATTTGTTTGATCGGGCATAGAAAAAGTGTGAATTTTGTCGATAATGTACGGAAAAATCTCAAATTTCGTTGATTAACGAAAAAAAATAGCAAACTTCTTCAATCAGGTGCGGGAAAAAAGGGGAATTTTGTTGATCATGTGTGTAAAAAAGGGAATTATGTGGATTGGGTGTCGAAAAATAGTGAATTTTGTCAATTGGGTGTGAAAAAATAGCGAATTTTGCTAGTCGGGTATGAAAAGATTGCGAAACTTGTCAATCCGGCATAGAAAAATTGCGAATTTGTTTGATCGGGCATAGAAAAAGTGTGAATTTTGTCGATAATGTGCGGAAAAATCTCAAATTTCCTTGATTCACGGAAAAATAGCAAACTTCGTCGATCAGGCGCGGCAGAAAAGGAGAATTTTGTTGAACGGGTGTGGAAAAAAAGGGAATTTTGTTGAAAGGGTGTAGAAAATCATGAATTTTGTCGATTAGGAAAGGAAAAAATCTCAATTTCATTGAATCACGAAAAAATAGCAAACTTCATCGATCAGGTGCGGGGAAAATGGAGAGTTTTGTTGATCAGGTGTGAAAAAAAGGGAATTTTGTTGATTTTGTGTCGAAAAATAGTGAATTTTGTCAATTGGGTGTGAAAAAATAGCGAATTTCGCTGGTCGGGTATGAAAAGATTGTGAAACTTGTCAATCCGGCGTAGAAAAATTGCAAATTTGTTTGATCGGGCATAGAAAAAGCGTGAATCTGTCGATAATGTGCGGAAAAATCTCAAATTTCCTTGACTTACGGAAAAATAGCGAACTTCGTTGATCAGGCGCGGCAGAAAAGGGGAATTTTGTTGAACGGGTGTGGAAAAAAAGGGAATTTTGTTAAAAGGGTGTAGAAAATCGTGAATTTTGTCGATTAGGAATGGAAAAAATGTCAAAATTTCATTGAATCATGAAAAAATAGCAAACTTCGTCAAACAGGTGCAGGGAAAATGGAGAGTTTTGTTGATCAGGTGTGAAAAAAAGGGAATTTTGTTGATTGGGTGTCGAAAAATAGTTTATTTTGTCAATAAGGTGTGAAAAGATAGCGAATTTCACTGGTCGGGTATGAAAAGATAGCGAAATTTGTCAATTTGGCGTAGAAAAATCGCGAATTTGTTTGATTGGGCATAGAAAAAGTGCGAATTTTGTCGATAATGTGCGGAAAAATCTCAAATTTCGTTGTTTCATTGAAAAATAGTGAACTACGTTGATCAGACGCAGGAAAAAGGGGGATTTTCTTGAATGGATATGTAAAAAAAGAAAATTTTGTTGAACAGGTGTAGAAAATTATGAATTTTGTCGATTAGGAGTGGAAAAATCTCAAATTTCGTTGATTCACGGAAAAAAAGCGAACTTCGTCGATCAGGCATGGAAAAAAGGGAATTTTGTGTTTTATCAGGTGTAGAAAAATAGTAAATTTTGTCAGTCGGGTGTGAAAAAATGGCGAATTTTGTCAATTGGGTGCGGAAAAATTGGAATTTTATCGATTGGCTTTGAAAAAATTGTGAATTTGGTCGATCAGGTGTCTAAATATCGCAAAGTTTTTTTATAGGGCATGGAAATTTACAAAAATTTATACAGTAAATTAAACTTTGAAATGAAGTTAATTAAAAAAAAATATTATATGTTCATGACATTGGGTGTCGAAAAATAGCGAATTCTGTCAATTGGGTGTGAAAAAATAGCGAATCTTGCTGGTCGGGTATGAAAAGATTGCTAAACTTGCCAATCCGGCATAGAAAAATCGCGAATTTGTTTGATCGGGCATAGAAAAAGTGTGAATTTTGTCGATAATGTACGGAAAAATCTCAAATTTCGTTGATTCACGAAAAAAAATAGCAAACTTCTTCAATCAGGTGCGGGAAAAAAGGGGAATTTTGTTGATCATGTGTGTAAAAAAGGGAATTTTGTGGATTGGCTGTCGAAAAATAGTGAATTTTGTCAATTGGGTGTGAAAAAATAGCGAATTTTGCTAGTCTGGTATGAAAAGATTGCGAAACTTGTCAATCCGGCGTGGAAAAATTGCGAATTTGTTTGATCGGGCATAGAAAAAGTGTGAATTTTGTTGATAGTGTGCGGAAAAATCTCAAATTTCGTTGACTCACGGAAAAATAGCGAACTTCGTCGATCAGGCGCGGCAGAAAAGGGGAATTTTGTTGAACTGGTGTGGGAAAAAAGGGAATTTTGTTGAAAGGGTGTAGAAAATCGTGAATTTTGTCGATTCGGAATGGAAAAAATCTCAAAATTTCATTGAATCACGAAAAAATAGCAAACTTCGTCGATCAGGTGTGGGGAAAAAGGAGAGTTTTCTTGATCACTTGTGAAAAAAAGGGAATTTTGTTGATTGGGTGTCAAAAAATAGTGAATTTTGTCAATAAGGTGTGAAAAAATTGCGAATTTCACTGGTCGGGTATGAAAAGATAGCGAAATTTGTCAATCTGGTGTAGAAAAATCACGAATTTGTTTGATCGGGCATAGAAAAAGTGTGAATTTTGTCGATAATTTACAGAAAAATCTAAAATTTCGTTGATTCACGAAAAAATTGCAAACTTCTTCAATCATGCGCGGGAAAAAAGGGAATTTTGTTGATCATGTGTGTAAAAAAGGAAATTTTGTGGATTGGGTGTCGAAAAATAGTGAATTTTGTCAATTGGGTGTGAAAAAATAGCGAATTTCGCTAGTCTGGTATGAAAAGATTGCGAAACTTGTCAATCCGGCGTAGAAAAATTGCGAATTTGTTTGATCGGGCATAGAAAAAGTGTGAATTTTGTTGATAATGTGCGGAAAAATCTCAAATTTCGTTGACTCACGGAAAAATAGCGAACTTCGTCGATCAGGCGCGGCAGAAAAGGGGAATTTTGTTGAACTGGTGTGGGAAAAAAGGGAATTTTGTTGAAAGGGTGTAGAAAATCGTGAATTTTGTCGATTCGGAATGGAAAAAATCTCAAAATTTCATTGAATCACGAAAAAATAGCAAACTTCGTCGATCAGGTGTGGGGAAAAAGGAGAGTTTTCTTGATCAGGTGTGAAAAAAAGGGAATTTTGTTGATTGGGTGTCAAAAAATAGTGAATTTTGTCAATAAGGTGTGAAAAAATTGCGAATTTCACTGGTCGGGTATGAAAAGATAGCGAAATTTGTCAATCTGGCGTAGAAAAATCGCGAATTTGTTTGATCGGGCATAGAAAAAGTGTGAATTTTGTCGATAATGTACAGAAAAATCTAAAATTTCGTTGATTCACGAAAAAATTGCAAACTTCTTCAATCATGCGCGGGAAAAAAGGGAATCTTGTTGATCATGTGTGTAAAAAAGGAAATTTTGTGGATTGGGTGTCGAAAAATAGTGAATTTTGTCAATTGGGTGTGAAAAAATAGCGAATTTCGCTGGTCGGGTATGAAAAGATTGCGAAACTTGTCAATCCGGCATAGAAAAATTGTGAATTTGTTTGATCGGGTATAGAAAAAGTGTGAATTTTGTCGGTAATGTGCGGAAAAATCTCAAATTTCCTTGATTCACGGAAAAATAGCAAACTTCGTCGATCAGGCGCGGCAGAAAAGGAAAATTTTGTTGTGTGGAAAAAAAGGGAATTTTGTTGAAAGGGTGTAGAAAATCATGAATTTTGTCGATTAGGAATGGAAAAAATCTCAATTTCATTGAATCACGAAAAAATAGCAAACTTCATCGATCAGGTGCGGGGAAAATGGAGAGTTTTGTTGATCAGGTGTGAAAAAAAGGGAATTTTGTTGATTTTGTGTCGAAAAATAGTGAATTTTGTCAATTGGGTGTGAAAAAATAGCGAATTTCGCTGGTAGGGTATGAAAAGATTGTGAAACTTGTCAATCCGGCGTAGAAAAATTGCGAATTTGTTTGATCGGGCATAGAAAAAGCGTAAATTTTGTCGATAATGTGCGGAAAAATCTCAAATTTCCTTGACTTACGGAAAAATAGCGAACTTCGTTGATCAGGCGCGGCAGAAAAAGGGAATTTTGTTGAACGGGTGTGGAAAAAAAGGGAATTTTGTTGAAAGGGTGTAGAAAATCGTGAATTTTGTCGATTCAGAATGGAAAAAATCTCAAAATTTCATTTTATCACGAAAAAATAGCAAACTTCGTCAATCAGGTGTGGGGAAAAAGAAGAGTTTTGTTGATCAGGTGTGAAAAAAAGGGAATTTTGTTGATTGGGTGTCGAAAAATAGTGAATTTTGTCAATAAGGTGTGAAAAAATAGCGAATTTCACTGGTCGGGTATGAAAAGATAGCGAAATTTGTCAATCTGTTGTAGAAAAATCGCAAATTTGTTTGATCGGGCATGGAAAAAGTGCGAATTTTGTCGATAATGTGCGGAAAAATCTCAAATTTCGTTGATTCATGGAAAAATAGTGAACTACGGTGATCAGGCGCTGGAAAAAAAGGAAATTTTGTTGAACAGGTGTAGAAAATCATGAATTTTGTCGATTAGGAGTGGAATAATCACAAATTTCGTTGATTCACGGAAAAATAGCGAAATTCGTCGATCAGGCACGAACAAAGGGAATTTTGTGTTTTATCGGGTGTAGAAAAATAGTAAATTCTGTCAGTCGGGTGTGAAAAAATAGCGAATTCTGTCAGTCGGGTGTGAAAAAATAGCGAACTTTGTCAATTGGGTGTGGGAAAAATTGGAATTTTAACGATTGGCTTTGGAAAAATTGTGAATTTTGTCGATCAGGTGTCTAAATATCCCAAAGTTTTTTTTATAGGGCATGGAAATTTACAAAAATTATCTTCAAAAGTTATACAGTAAATTAAACTTTGAATTGAAGTTAATTAAAAAAAATATTATATGTTCATGACAGGGTTGCCCTCTTTTAGCCAGGCCAAAAAAAGCCGGCTGGCTTTTTTTGGTTTTAACCACTTAAAAAAAGCCGGTTTTTATTTTTAAAAGGTTGTTTACAGTTAATTTGTTTTAAATTTGGATCAATTAATTTATAATACACTTATAAATATTTTCTACTGAGAAAATTATAAATTTCTATTAAATTTTGTCAAATAACTGTCTTTAACTGCTAGAAGGCAACTGTGAAGGCATTATGTCTGAAAATTAAAAAAAAATATATATATATAAATATTGAAAAGAATATTAAGTTAGACTCCAAACTGGTGTTTTGAAATTTTATATTACATTATATAGCTCCACATATACTACACATTTTAAAGATCATATTTAATTAAACAATGGCAAAATGTAGCACATGAAAATGGAAACATTCTTATGTGTCCATATGGAGAGTTAACTTATAAATGTTAAAAGAAAAATTAGAAAGGATATAATATTTGAGGAGAGTTAGGTACATAAGTGTATAAAAAATAGAGGATTTAAACAAGAAAATAAATAAATAAATAAAATTTCTCTAAATAAATTTTCGAAAAGCTTGTTGTTAAGCATATTCATGCATATGCTATTCATAATGTTTTTTTAATAGTGAGAAATGATGTTTTTATTATATGACTATGTATAATTTTAAATGTTTATTAGAAATAAAATAAGACTTGTATATTAATAGCTCTTAAAATTAAGTAATAAAACATGTAACTAAGTAACTATTGTCCTCTTAATTAAAAACACTTTAAAATATGTAGTTTATAATTACAATGCTTCATTGTAAAGCCGATTATGGCCAATTTTGGCAAAAAAAAAGCCGTTTAAAACCAATAAAAGCTGCCGGCGTGGCTTTTTTAAATTTTAGCCGACTTTTTTGCAACCCTGGTTCATGATGAATGTTTATGTGTATTTATAAACGCATGCACACATAGGAGTATTACCCCTAAGCTCACATCATGTGCACATGAGTGCTTTTTTCTTGCACACAGTTACTTGGTACTCACAGGAGTACTTGATGCACCACTCGTAAAAATATTAGGTAGTTTTAGTTTAGCCGGGCGCCAGTGTTATATGTACATACATATATATGTATACACACACACATATGTATATACATATATTGTCTATATCACCTATATACATATATATGTAGTATATATATTTATATAAACATGTATATAGACTTATATATGTATCTATAACATTGGCGCCCGGCTAACCGAAATAAAGTACCAAATATTACAAGCATTTAACCTTCCTTCAGCTGTAATTAGAAATTAAAAAATTGTGAAGAATTCATCATAATGTTTTAAAATTTAAAATATAGCTTCACCGTATGTTATAAGGTTCAATTTTAGGTTATATTTATAGAAACATCTTTTTTTTTTTTTAAATTTCATACTATTATAAGAATATTGCTCAGCTTTCTGTTGTGCCACTGTTCCATTACAGGTACACCAATAAATTTATGCTTGTTTTTTGGTCTTATTATTGATTTTGCAGTATTGATATTGCAGTGTGAATTATGTATGTGATAGCAATATGTTTAACCCTTAACCGGAAATGTGAAAATCCCGTGCACAAACAGACCACTTAATAATTTATCAAATAGTGAACTTAAACATTTAATCTTTAATAGTAATGCATTAATAGGAGCAATTTTTTAATATAACAGCCTAAAAATAAGTTTTGAATGCCGGAGTGCGAAAATATTAAGGGCAGATATATCGACAAAACCATCTCACAGATGGTACGTTTCTGGTTAAGGGAACTGGGCTTAGATGCCTTATGTTCCCTCAGCCGTTGTTTTGAATTGTTTGGCGATTTTTTGTTGGTGTGTTGGCGGTGTTTAAAATATGGCAACCTCGATATGTGGAACCCTGTGTGACATATGTATTCTGACGTGTTGTGTTCTGGCAACCACTGAGAAGTGGTGGATTTTGTGGATGGATTTTGATATTGTGTTGTATCGCTCTGTCTTTTTATTTTTATGTTAAATTTATTGGATGTATTTGACTGACTATATGGTTTCTGTAATCTGTTTAAAAGCTTTTGCTGAAGTAATTAAGAAATATGAGGAAATTTTGAGAAGAAAAGTAGGTTTGTTTATTGTGTCTCAATGCATATTCATAAGCCTATTTTGGAAAATGATGGTGGTGTTATGAGAAAGATTTCGTACTGGAGCTTTCAAGAAAGCAGATATCTGTTAAGGTATGTTGATAATCTTATGTACATTTTGCTGCTTTAAGAGTTTTTTACATTTTGAGATTGCTAGAAAGCGAGAACTTCGGAATCTTAAGAATGCTACACCGGGAGAACTGCTGAATGCAGTGATTTTTTTTTTTTTCGGTTACTGTGCGCGAAGCGCTCATACAAGATTACTGATTGCCTAGCGAGTTTAATTTTTTATGTATATTTTGCTGCCTTAAGAGTTTTTATATTTTGAGATTGCTAGAAAGCGAGAACTGCTGAATTTTGAGAATGCTACACCGGAAGAACTGCTGAATGCAGTGATGGTTTTTTTTGGTTAATGTGCACGAAGCGCTCATACAAGATTACTGATTGCCACTTTAGCGAATTTTGTTTATTATTTACATTTTATTTTCGTTAAGCGAAACAATGCGTATGAACCGGTGCTTGGTGACATTTACTACTTGGCGGAAAAGGGGTTTTCACGCCAAGAAAATTCCAAGATGGCAGCCGTGTGAACTTATGACATCTGTTCCGGGAACTGCAATAATTAAGCCTTTTTGTGGTAAAATTTAGATAGGCAAAAAAAGTGTAAAAAAAAAAGTGCACAAAATCTGAGCGTATTTGGCACCACTGATTGTGTATAAAAGGTGCACAACTCAGGTATGCAAAAAATGTGTAAACAAAAAGGTGCACAAAATCCGAGCGTATTTGGCACCACTGATTGTGTATAAAAAGTGCACAATTTAGGTATGCAAAAAAAGTGTAAACAAAAAAGTGCACACAATCCGAGCGTATTTGGCACCTCTGATTGTGTATAAAAAGTGAACAATTTAGGTATACACTTTTTGTGCACAATTCAGTGTGCACTCATTATGCATAAGCAGAGGTGCCAAATACGCTCGCTTTTTGTGCACTTTTTTTTTTACACTTTTTTTGCAAACTTTTTCTAGCTGGGAGCGTACTTGAAAATTCGTCATTCATATAGGTTTTATTATTAGTAAAAGATAATATTTTGATGAGAGTGAAATTATAGAAAAGAATAAGACAGTGAGAAATAAAGAAGAAATAGTGAAATAAAAGAAAAATAGCGAGAATAAAATAGTGAATAAGATAGTAAGAAGTAAAGAATCAGTGAGACAAGTCTTTCACCCCTAAAAGGTGCCATGTCTCATCTGTAGTTTTAACAGCGTACTTGAAAATTCGTCATTCACATAGGTTTTATTATTAATAAAAGATAATATTTTTATGAGAGTAAAATTATAGAAAAGAATAAGATAGAGAGAAATCAAGAAGAAATAGTGAAATAAAAGAAAAATAGTGAATAAGATAGTAAGAAGTAAAGAATCAGTGAGACAAGTCTTTCACCCCTAAAAGGTGCCATGTCTCATCTGTAGTTTTAACAGCGTACTTGAAAATTCGTCATTCATATAGGTTTTATTATTAATAAAAGATAATATTTTGTTGAGAGTGAAATTATAGAAAAGAATAAGATAGAGAGAAATCAAGACGAAATAGTGAAATAAAAGAAAAATAGCGTGAATAAAATAGTGAATAAGATAGTAAGAAGTAAAGAATCAGTGAGACAAGTGTTTCACCCCTAAAAGGTGCCATGTCTCATCTGTAGTTTTAACAGCGTACTTGAAAATTCGTCATTCATATAGGTTTTATTATTAATAAAAGATAATATTTTGATGAGAGTGAAATTATAGAAAAGAATAAGATAGAGAGAAATCAAGAAGAAATAGTGAAATAAAAGAAAAATAGCGAGAATAAAATAGTGAATAAGATAGTAAGAAGTAAAGAATCAGTGAGACAAGTCTTTCACCCCTAAAAGGTGGAATGTCTCATCTGGAGTTTTAACAGCGTAATTGAAAATTCGTCATTCATATAGGTTTTATTATTAATAAAAGATAATATTTTGATGAGAGTGAAATTATAGAAAAGAATAAGATAGAGAGAAATCAAGAAGAAATAGTGAAATAAAAGAAAAATAGCGAGAATAAAATAGTGAATAAGATAGTAAGAAGTAAAGAATCAGTGAGACAAGTCTTTCACCCCTAAAAGGTGCCATGTCTCATCTGTAGTTTTAACAGCGTACTTGAAAATTCGTCATTCATATAGGTTTTATTATTAGTAAAAGATAATATTTTGATGAGAGTGAAATTATAGAAAAGAATAAGATAGTGAGAAATCAAGAAGAAATAGTGAAATAAAAGAAAAATAGTGAGAATAAAATAGTGAATTAGATAGTAAGAAGTAAAGAATCTGTGAGACAAGTGTTTCACCCCTAAAAGGTGCCATGTCTCATCTGTAGTTTTAACAGCGTACTTGAAAATTCGTCATTCATATAGGTTTTATTATTAGTAAAAGATAATATTTTGATGAGAGTGAAATTATAGAAAAGAATAAGATAGTGAGAAATCAAGAAGAAATAGTGAAATAAAAGAAAAATAGCGAGAATAAAATAGTGAGTAAGATAGTAAGAAGTAAAGAATCAGTGAGACAAGTCTTTCACCCCTAAAAGGTGCCATGTCTCATCTGTAGTTTTAACAGTGTACTTGAAAATTCGTCATTCATATAGGTTTTATTATTAATAATAGATAATATTTTGATGAGAGTGAAATTATAGAAAAGAATAAGACAGTGAGAAATAAAGAAGAAATAGTGAAATAAAAGAAAAATAGCGAGAATAAAATAGTGAATAAGATAGTAAGAAGTAAAGAATCAGTGAGACAAGTCTTTCACCCCTAAAAGGTGCCATGTCTCATCTGTAGTTTTAACAGCGTACTTGAAAATTCGTCATTCATATAGGTTTTATTATTAATAAAAGATAATATTTTGATGAGAGTGAAATTATAGAAAAGAATAAGATAGAGAGAAATCAAGAAGAAATAGTGAAATAAAAGAAAAATAGCGAGATAAAATAGTGATTAAGATAGTAAGAAGTAAAGAATCAGTGAGACAAGTGTTTCACCCCTAAAAGGTGCCATGTCTCATCTGTAGTTTTAACAGCGTACTTGAAAATTCGTCATTCATATAGGTTTTATTATTAATAAAAGATAATATTTTGATGAGAGTGAAATTATAGAAAAGAATAAGATAGAGAGAAATCAAGAAGAAATAGTGAAATAAAAGAAAAATAGTGAGAATAAAATAGTGAATAAGATAGTAAGAAGTAAAGAAACAGTGAGTCAAGTGTTTCACCCCTAAAAGGTGCCATGTCTCATCTGTAGTTTTAACAGCGTGCTAGAAAATTCGTCATTCATATAGGTTTTATTATTAATAAAAGATAATATTTTGATGAGAGTGAAATTATAGAAAAGAATAAGACAGTGAGAAATAAAGAAGAAATAGTGAAATAAAAGAAAAATAGCGAGAATAAAATAGTGAATAAGATAGTAAGAAGTAAAGAATCAGTGAGACAAGTCTTTCACCCCTAAAAGGTGCCATGTCTCATCTGTAGTTTTAACAGCGTACTTGAAAATTCGTCATTCATATAGGTTTTATTATTAATAAAAGATAATATTTTGATGAGAGTGAAATTATAGAAAAGAATAAGATAGTGAGAAATCAAGAAGAAATAGTCAAATAAAAGAAAAATAGCGAGAATAAAATAGTGAATAAGATAGTAAAGAAGTAAAGAATGAGTGAGACAAGTCTTTCACCCCTAAAAGGTGCCATGTCTCATCTGTAGTTTTAATAGCGTACTTGAAAATTCGTCCTTCATATAGGTTTTATTATTAATAAAAGATAATATTTTGATGAGAGTGAAATTATAGAAAAGAATAAGATAGAGAGAAATCAAGAAGAAATAGTCAAATAAAAGAAAAATAGTAAGAATAAAATAGTGAATAAGATAGTAAGAAGTAAAGAATCAGTGAGACAAGTCTTTCACCCCTAAAAGGTGCCATGTCTCATCTGTAGTTTTAACAGCGTACTTGAAAATTCGTCCTTCATATAGGTTTTATTATTAATAAAAGATAATATTTTGATGAGAGTGAAATTATAGAAAAGAATAAGATAGAGAGAAATCAAGAAGAAATAGTGAAATAAAAGAAAAATAGTGAGAATAAAATAGTGAATAAGATAGTAAGAAGTAAAGAAACAGTGAGTCAAGTGTTTCACCCCTAAAAGGTGCCATGTCTCATCTGTAGTTTTAACAGCGTGCTAGAAAATTCGTCATTCATATAGGTTTTATTATTAATAAAAGATAATATTTTGATGAGAGTGAAATTATAGAAAAGAATAAGACAGTGAGAAATAAAGAAGAAATAGTGAAATAAAAGAAAAATAGCGAGAATAAAATAGTGAATAAGATAGTAAGAAGTAAAGAATCAGTGAGACAAGTCTTTCACCCCTAAAAGGTGCCATGTCTCATCTGTAGTTTTAACAGCGTACTTGAAAATTCGTCATTCATATAGGTTTTATTATTAATAAAAGATAATATTTTGATGAGAGTGAAATTATAGAAAAGAATAAGATAGTGAGAAATCAAGAAGAAATAGTCAAATAAAAGAAAAATAGCGAGAATAAAATAGTGAATAAGATAGTAAAGAAGTAAAGAATGAGTGAGACAAGTCTTTCACCCCTAAAAGGTGCCATGTCTCATCTGTAGTTTTAATAGCGTACTTGAAAATTCGTCCTTCATATAGGTTTTATTATTAATAAAAGATAATATTTTGATGAGAGTGAAATTATAGAAAAGAATAAGATAGAGAGAAATCAAGAAGAAATAGTCAAATAAAAGAAAAATAGTAAGAATAAAATAGTGAATAAGATAGTAAGAAGTAAAGAATCAGTGAGACAAGTCTTTCACCCCTAAAAGGTGCCATGTCTCATCTGTAGTTTTAACAGCGTACTTGAAAATTCGTCCTTCATATAGGTTTTATTATTAATAAAAGATAATATTTTGATGAGAGTGAAATTATAGAAAAGAATAAGATAGAGAGAAATCAAGAAGAAATAGTGAAATAAAAGAAAAATAGCGAGAATAAAATAGTGAATAAGATAGTAAGAAGTAAAGAATCAGTGAGACAAGTCTTTCACCCCTAAAAGGTGGAATGTCTCATCTGGAGTTTTAACAGCGTACTTGAAAATTCGTCATTCATATAGGTTTTATTATTAATAAAAGATAATATTTTGATGAGAGTGAAATTATAGAAAAGAATAAGATAGAGAGAAATCAAGAAGAAATAGTGAAATAAAAGAAAAATAGCGAGAATAAAATAGTGAATAAGATAGTAAGAAGTAAAGAATCAGTGAGACAAGTCTTTCACCCCTAAAAGGTGCCATGTCTCATCTGTAGTTTTAACAGCGTACTTGAAAATTCGTCATTCATATAGGTTTTATTATTAGTAAAAGATAATATTTTGATGAGAGTGAAATTATAGAAAAGAATAAGATAGTGAGAAATCAAGAAGAAATAGTGAAATAAAAGAAAAATAGTGAGAATAAAATAGTGAATAAGATAGTAAGAAGTAAAGAATCTGTGAGACAAGTGTTTCACCCCTAAAAGGTGCCATGTCTCATCTGTAGTTTTAACAGCGTACTTGAAAATTCGTCATTCATATAGGTTTTATTATTAGTAAAAGATAATATTTTGATGAGAGTGAAATTATAGAAAAGAATAAGATAGTGAGAAATCAAGAAGAAATAGTGAAATAAAAGAAAAATAGCGAGAATAAAATAGTGAGTAAGATAGTAAGAAGTAAAGAATCAGTGAGACAAGTCTTTCACCCCTAAAAGGTGCCATGTCTCATCTGTAGTTTTAACAGCGTACTTGAAAATTCGTCATTCATATAGGTTTTATTATTAATAATAGATAATATTTTGATGAGAGTGAAATTATAGAAAAGAATAAGACAGTGAGAAATAAAGAAGAAATAGTGAAATAAAAGAAAAATAGCGAGAATAAAATAGTGAACAAGATAGTAAGAAGTAAAGAATCAGTGAGACAAGTCTTTCACCCCTAAAAGGTGCCATGTCTCATCTGTAGTTTTAACAGCGTACTTGAAAATTCGTCATTCATATAGGTTTTATTATTAATAAAAGATAATATTTTGATGAGAGTGAAATTATAGTAAAGAATAAGATAGAGAGAAATCAAGAAGAAATAGCGAAATAAAAGAAAAATAGCGAGAATAAAATAGTGAATAAGATAGTAAGAAGTAAAGAATCAGTGAGACAAGTGTTTTACCCCTAAAAGGTGCCATGTCTCATCTGTAGTTTTAACAGCGTACTTGAAAATTCGTCATTCATATAGGTTTTATTATTAATAAAAGATAATATTTTGATGAGAGTGAAATTATAGAAAAGAATAAGATAGAGAAATCAAGAAGAAATAGTGAAATAAAAGAAAAATAGCGAGAATAAAATAGTGAATAAGATAGTAAGAAGTAAAGAATCAGTGAGACAAGTGTTTCACCCCTAAAAGGTGCCATGTCTCATCTGTAGTTTTAACAGCGTACTTGAAAATTCGTCATTCATATAGGTTTTATTATTAATAAAAGATAATATTTTGATGAGAGTGAAATTATAGAAAAGAATAAGATAGAGAGAAATCAAGAAGAAATAGTGAAATAAAAGAAAAATAGCGAGATAAAATAGTGATTAAGATAGTAAGAAGTAAAGAATCAGTGAGACAAGTGTTTCACCCCTAAAAGGTGCCATGTCTCATCTGTAGTTTTAACAGCGTACTTGAAAATTCGTCATTCATATAGGTTTTATTATTAATAAAAGATAATATTTTGATGAGAGTGAAATTATAGAAAAGAATAAGATAGAGAGAAATCAAGAAGAAATAGTGAAATAAAAGAAAAATAGTGAGAATAAAATAGTGAATAAGATAGTAAGAAGTAAAGAATCAGTGAGTCAAGTGTTTCACCCCTAAAAGGTGCCATGTCTCATCTGTAGTTTTAACAGCGTGCTAGAAAATTCGTCATTCATATAGGTTTTATTATTAATAAAAGATAATATTTTGATGAGAGTGAAATTATAGAAAAGAATAAGACAGTGAGAAATAAAGAAGAAATAGTGAAATAAAAGAAAAATAGCGAGAATAAAATAGTGAATAAGATAGTAAGAAGTAAAGAATCAGTGAGACAAGTCTTTCACCCCTAAAAGGTGCCATGTCTCATCTGTAGTTTTAACAGCGTACTTGAAAATTCGTCATTCATATAGGTTTTATTATTAATAAAAGATAATATTTTGATGAGAGTGAAATTATAGAAAAGAATAAGATAGAGAAATCAAGAAGAAATAGTGAAATAAAAGAAAAATAGCGAGAATAAAATAGTGAATAAGATAGTAAGAAGTAAAGAATCAGTGAGACAAGTGTTTCACCCCTAAAAGGTGCCATGTCTCATCTGTAGTTTTAACAGCGTACTTGAAAATTCGTCATTCATATAGGTTTTATTATTAATAAAAGATAATATTTTGATGAGAGTGAAATTATAGAAAAGAATAAGATAGAGAGAAATCAAGAAGAAATAGTGAAATAAAAGAAAAATAGCGAGATAAAATAGTGATTAAGATAGTAAGAAGTAAAGAATCAGTGAGACAAGTGTTTCACCCCTAAAAGGTGCCATGTCTCATCTGTAGTTTTAACAGCGTACTTGAAAATTCGTCATTCATATAGGTTTTATTATTAATAAAAGATAATATTTTGATGAGAGTGAAATTATAGAAAAGAATAAGATAGAGAGAAATCAAGAAGAAATAGTGAAATAAAAGAAAAATAGTGAGAATAAAATAGTGAATAAGATAGTAAGAAGTAAAGAATCAGTGAGTCAAGTGTTTCACCCCTAAAAGGTGCCATGTCTCATCTGTAGTTTTAACAGCGTGCTAGAAAATTCGACATTCATATAGGTTTTATTATTAATAAAAGATAATATTTTGATGAGAGTGAAATTATAGAAAAGAATAAGATAGAGAGAAATAAAGAAGAAATAGTGAAATAAAAGAAAAATAGCGAGAATAAAATAGTGAATAAGATAGTAAGAAGTAAAGAATCAGTGAGACAAGTGTTTCACCCCTAAAAGGTGCCATGTCTCATCTGTAGTTTTAACAGCGTACTTGAAAATTCGTCATTCATATAGGTTTTATTATTAATAAAAGATAATATTTTGATGAGAGTGAAATTATAGAAAAGAATAAGATAGAGAGAAATCAAGAAGAAATAGTGAAATAAAAGAAAAATAGCGAGATAAAATAGTGATTAAGATAGTAAGAAGTAAAGAATCAGTGAGACAAGTGTTTCACCCCTAAAAGGTGCCATGTCTCATCTGTAGTTTTAACAGCGTACTTGAAAATTCGTCATTCATATAGGTTTTATTATTAATAAAAGATAATATTTTGATGAGAGTGAAATTATAGAAAAGAATAAGATAGAGAGAAATCAAGAAGAAATAGTGAAATAAAAGAAAAATAGTGAGAATAAAATAGTGAATAAGATAGTAAGAAGTAAAGAATCAGTGAGTCAAGTGTTTCACCCCTAAAAGGTGCCATGTCTCTTCTGTAGTTTTAACAGCGTGCTAGAAAATTCGTCATTCATATAGGTTTTATTATTAATAAAAGATAATATTTTGATGAGAGTGAAATTATAGAAAAGAATAAGACAGTGAGAAATAAAGAAGAAATAGTGAAATAAAAGAAAAATAGCGAGAATAAAATAGTGAATAAGATAGTAAGAAGTAAAGAATCAGTGAGACAAGTCTTTCACCCCTAAAAGGTGCCATGTCTCATCTGTAGTTTTAACAGCGTACTTGAAAATTCGTCATTCATATAGGTTTTATTATTAATAAAAGATAATATTTTGATGAGAGTGAAATTATAGAAAAGAATAAGATAGAGAAATCAAGAAGAAATAGTGAAATAAAAGAAAAATAGCGAGAATAAAATAGTGAATAAGATAGTAAGAAGTAAAGAATCAGTGAGACAAGTGTTTCACCCCTAAAAGGTGCCATGTCTCATCTGTAGTTTTAACAGCGTACTTGAAAATTCGTCATTCATATAGGTTTTATTATTAATAAAAGATAATATTTTGATGAGAGTGAAATTATAGAAAAGAATAAGATAGAGAGAAATCAAGAAGAAATAGTGAAATAAAAGAAAAATAGCGAGATAAAATAGTGATTAAGATAGTAAGAAGTAAAGAATCAGTTAGACAAGTGTTTCACCCCTAAAAGGTGCCATGTCTCATCTGTAGTTTTAACAGCGTACTTGAAAATTCGTCATTCATATAGGTTTTATTATTAATAAAAAATAATATTTTGATGAGAGTGAAATTATAGAAAAGAATAAGATAGAGAGAAATCAAGAAGAAATAGTGAAATAAAAGAAAAATAGTGAGAATAAAATAGTGAATAAGATAGTAAGAAGTAAAGAATCAGTGAGTCAAGTGTTTCACCCCTAAAAGGTGCCATGTCTCATCTGTAGTTTTAACAGCGTGCTAGAAAATTCGTCATTCATATAGGTTTTATTATTAATAAAAGATAATATTTTGATGAGAGTGAAATTATAGAAAAGAATAAGACAGTGAGAAATAAAGAAGAAATAGTGAAATAAAAGAAAAATAGCGAGAATAAAATAGTGAATAAGATAGTAAGAAGTAAAGAATCAGTGAGACAAGTCTTTCACCCCTAAAAGGTGCCATGTCTCATGTGTAGTTTTAACAGCGTACTTGAAAATTCGTCATTCATATAGGTTTTATTATTAATAAAAGATAATATTTTGATGAGAGTGAAATTATAGAAAAGAATAAGATAGTGAGAAATCAAGAAGAAATAGTCAAATAAAAGAAAAATAGCGAGAATAAAATAGTGAATAAGATAGTAAGAAGTAAAGAATGAGTGAGACAAGTCTTTCACCCCTAAAAGGTGCCATGTCTCATCTGTAGTTTTAATAGCGTACTTGAAAATTCGTCCTTCATATAGGTTTTATTATTAATAAAAGATAATATTTTGATGAGAGTGAAATTATAGAAAAGAATAAGATAGAGAGAAATCAAGAAGAAATAGTCAAATAAAAGAAAAATAGTAAGAATAAAATAGTGAATAAGATAGTAAGAAGTAAAGAATCAGTGAGACAAGTCTTTCACCCCTAAAAGGTGCCATGTCTCATCTGTAGTTTTAACAGCGTACTTGAAAATTCGTCCTTCATATAGGTTTTATTATTAATAAAAGATAATATTTTGATGAGAGTGAAATTATAGAAAAGAATAAGATAGAGAGAAATCAAGAAGAAATAGTCAAATAAAAGAAAAATAGTGAGAATAAAATAGTGAATAAGATAGTAAGAAGTAAAGAATCAGTGAGACAAGTCTTTCACCCCTAAAAGGTGCCATGTCTCATCTGTAGTTTTAACAGCGTACTTGAAAATTCGTCATTCATATAGGTTTTATTATTAGTAAAAGATAATATTTATATGAAAGTGGAATTATAGAAAAGAATAAGATACATTGAAATTTAGATGCACTGCAAATTTCTGCTGAGAAAATAACTATAATAGATATGAGGAAGGTGATTTTAAAACTAGCATTATCCAGAAAATCAAATTGTGGGAAATCGCGAAAAAATTCTGATTGCGTCCATTGGTTTTCATTGTAAACGAAGATTTTGCACTGCCAGAAATATACGACAAAACCAGTTTATTTATGCATATTTTGGTGTTTTTTCGATGCAGTTTCAATAATAGAATAGTTTTATAGAGAAAACTTCATTTTTTAAATTTTGGATAAAGCGACTTTTGAAACTCACGTCCTTATATGTATGTAAATATTACATAGACAGTGTAATTTCTTATAATATAATGAGTTCTTCCAGAACAGTTAGATTTAGAGCTATAGATGCAATTGCAAAATAGTTTCAAATGTTGTTTTTGTCTCCTCGAAAGCTACTTACGTAAAAATAGTTTCATGTTTAAAATTTTACACTATTTTTGGGTCTTATATCTTATATTTATCAAACAAAATTCCATTCCCTAGAAAATAAAACGTAAAAAGTCATTATTTTATGACCAAAATCTACTGAGTTATGATACTTTAAATAATAGTCTGAAGCTGCCAATGCTTTACCAACTGTGCATTGGCGGTATCAACCAAGACATCCCTGGTTCAAATCCTGGTCTAGATTCCCCACCATTTGGAAATTTACAACTGTTATGTTTTATTTACCAATTGAATAATTGTGTTTAAAATTAATCTTATATAATCACGCATGCACGCACGCGCCAAAACAAATCTACGATTTATTCTGTTGAGCTGACTCAGGTATCAGACTAAATGCTGTGATCGTTAAAAGGTTAGCTGGGTGAAGTAGTCCTCCAGATTCATACGGGAAGCTCAGTTGGTAGAGCATTGGCGGCTTCAGTCAAGACATCCCTGGTTCGAATACTGACCCGACTTTTTTACACATTTGAAAATTTACACCTGTTAATAAAACACATGTTTAAAAAATATGGATTTTTATCATAGCAGAAAGTGTTTCTGTTATTTAACAAGGAACAGCTTACTCTAGGGCAAAACAGATGTCAGATGCACAAGTACCTTTTATTTCACTACTTTTATTCTCTATACCTTATGCATTTTATTTCTAGTTGTGCATATTTTCCTTTACATGTGTGGTGTAGTGTGTCATAAAGTTCCCTTGAAAAAAAACTTTTTTTTACTTTAATACCATCGTTAACAATAGGTTTCTCATTATGTATACATGAAAACGGGTTTTTTCTAGTTGCAGTACTCAGAAAATTTCTTACTGCATATATAGCATTGATTGAAGACCGGGTTCTAAATGCTAAAAAAAACTCCAACTATAACTTTACTGGAAATTACTCTTTATTTAAAAAGGTCATTTAAAAGGTGGTTCAGTTAAAAATGGGAGAGAGAGACCCCATAATACATGGGACGCCGAAGCGGCTTTTCTTTTAGACAACTTTACATCTCGAAAGCTGAAACAGAAGTGCAGTTTTTTGCACGAAGTCAAGAAATCTTGGCGTTGCACAGAATCGCCAATTTACAAACTTTTGGAGACTGCGCGAAAATGAACAAAGGCTTTTGGCGATAAACATTACCGCAAAAATGTGGTGACACAATCGGACAGGGGAGGCCGAGATTGCAAGCAAGCGCTTCTAATACGATGAGAAATGCCTCAGAAAAGCGAAACTTGTTTATACAACAGATTTTACAAAGTAGACCGCCGCCTGAGAAAATGCTGGAAATCACAGGCATCTGGCTTTTAGCTCGACCACAAAACACGATAAATACATGCTTCCCATAAGATCTGTTCATTTTTACTTTTTTTATTGTTAATACATATTCAACGTTCACGTATTAGTAGAGATAAAAATTTCTTATCAATGTGGCGCGCGAAAATCCGATGGAATTAAATGCAGACCTTGATACTAGCAGATGTGCCATTTAATTCTTATTTATTTCTTTGCACTGGAAGCGGTAACTGACAGATAAGGAAAAGGGAAAAGGAATGAATCTTTGCGGCTGGAAATAAAGATGTTTTTAGAAAGAAAACCTTTTAATAAAAGCTGGATGGTTTTGAGAGATGAATTTAATTACATATTTCAGCATAAGAAAGAGGGGGGGGGATAATATGATCTAAAAGTAAAAATTATGTTTTAAATTAATTTTGAATAAAAATTATAGCTATGGGACAGAAACGCTGTCACAGCATACTTTACAAAGGAAATGCTTTTAATTTGCATGCAACAGAAGATGTCTATTCAGTGAATCTTCTGAAAAAAGCATTCTGCAAACCTCGCAATCAACAAGTTTCTAATTAGTATGCACACGTTATTGTTTCAAGTAGAATTTCTGATTAAATGTTTTGCTGCATACGTCACAAATGTAAGGTTTTTCTTTTATTTACAAAATGAGTCTATTGAAGTTGCTTCTCTGAAAAAAATCTTTCTGCATCCTCAAAAACGAAGATTTTTTTTTTGTATGCAACAGAAGTTGTGTATTAAAGTTTATTCTCTCAGAAAATATTTGGTTGCATGCCTCTCAAACGAAAAATTTCTCTTTTGTATGCTCTAGAAGGTGCCTATTCAAGTGGCCTTTCTGAAAAAATATCTTGCTGCATACTTCACAATTGAAAGGTTTATTTGTATGCAGCAACAGAAAATGTCTACTCAAACAGTGTTTCCGAGAAAATATCTTGTTGCATACATCACAAACGAAAGGTTTTTCATTTGAATGCACACTAAGGTGTAGTTTCAAACTGGATTTCCGAGAAAATGTCTTGCTACATATTTCACAAACAAAAGGTTTTTCTTTTGTATGCACCTGAAGGTGTGTATTCAAGTTAACTTTCTGAGAAAATTTCATCTTGCATACCTCACAAATGAAAGGTTTTTCATTTGTATGCACACGAAGGTGAAGTTTTAAGCTAGATTTTTGAGAAAATGTCTTGTTGCATACCTCACAGACAAAACATTTTTCTTTTGTATGCATCGGAAGGTGTGTATCCAAATGGTCTTTCTGAAAAAATGTCTTGTTGGATGCTTCACAAACGAAAATTTTCTCTTTTGCATGCACCAGAAGGTGTCTATTCAAGTGACTTTTCTGATCAAATATCTTGCTGCATACTTCACAGGCGAAAGGTTTATTTGTATGCAGCAACAGAAAATGTCTTCTAAAACTGTCTTCCCGAGAAAATGTTTTGTTGCATACCTCACAAATGAAAGGTTTTTCATTTGTATGCACACGAAGGTGTAGTTTCAAGCTGGATTTCCGAGAGAATGTCTTGCTACATATTTCACAAACAAAAGGTTTTTCTTTTGTATGCAGCTGAAGGTGCGTATTCAAGTTACCTTTCTGAGAAAATTTCATATTGCATATCTCACAAATAAAAGGTTTTTCATTTGTATGCACACGAAGGTGAAGTTTTAAGCTGGATTTTTGAGGAAATGTCTTGCTGCAGACCTCACAGACAAAAAGTTTTTCTCTTGTATGCGTGGTAAGGTGTGTATCCAAATGACCTTTCTGATACAATGTCTTGCTGGATGCATCACAAACGAAAGCTTTTTCTTTTGAATGCAACAGAAGATGTACTTTAAAGCTACTTCTATGAGAAAATGTCTTACTGCATACCTCACAAATAAAAGGTTTCTCATTTGTATGCACCAGACGGTGTTCATTCAAATGGCCCTTCTCAGAAAATGTCTTGCTGCATACTTCACAACGGAAAAGTTTTTCTTTTGTATGCACGAGAATGTGTGAATTCAAATGGCTTTTCTGAGAAAATGTCTTGCTGCATACCTCACAAATGAAAGGTTTTTCATTTGTATGCACACGAAGGTGAAGTTTTAAGCTGGATTTTTTAGGAAATGTCTTGTTGCACACCTCACAGACAAAAGATTTTTCTTTTGTATGCATCGGTAAGTGTGTATCCAAATGGCCTTTCTGAAAAAATGTTTTGCTGGATGCTTCACAAACGAAAGCTTTTTCTTTTGAATGTAACAGAAAATGTACTTTATAGCTACTTCTATGAGAAAATGTCTTACTGCATACCTCACAAATGAAAGGTTTCTCATTTGTATGCACCACACGGTGTGCATTCAAATGGCCCTTCTGAGAAAATGCCTTTCTGCATACTTCACAACTGAAAAGTTTTTCTTTTGTATGCACCAGAATGTGTGTATTCAAATGGCTTTTCTGAGAAAACGTCTTGCTGCATACCTCACAAATGAAAGGTTTCTCATTTGTATGGACACGCAGGTGAAGTTTTAGGTTGCATTTATGAGAAAATGCCTTGTTGCATACCTCACAGATGAAAGGTTTTTCTTTGGTATGCATTAGAGTATGTTTATTCAAAAGGCTTCTCTGAGACTCTGAGAAAATGTGTTGCCGCATACTTCACAAACGAAAGGTTCTTTTTTCGTATGCAATAAGAGTGGTGTATTCCTGTTTTACTGTTCAGAGAAAATATTTTTCTGCAGTTCGAATACACTGTATTACATATTAAAATTATGCATCACGGTTTTACGAAGAATAAATCTTTTGGTGATTTCTTCACACAGAAAAGTCTTTTCACTGACATAAGTAGGTGGTAATATGTATGGAAGTAAGTAATTTTTCTTTCAAGAAAAGGCTTCATGCATTATGCAAAAATAAATGGACACTTAGATGAGATTTAATGTAAACTATTCGACTACGAAAATTTGCTGTTACGTAAGTTCAAAATGAGTTTGAGAATACTTGATTAAGCTCTTGTATACAAATCGTTTGTTAATTTATCCCTTTTTAAAAGAAAAACAGGTATGAATATAATATACAATCAAAGTAGCTTTCTTCTTGAACACACCATCTGAATCTGCAATTAATAAAATCATGATATTACAACATTTTATTCAATAATAAAGATAGTTACAATAATGATATATTAAGTATCATCAAAAAATGATATATTAAACAAGAGAAAATCAGCTTTACTGCAGAAAACATTATCAGATTCAAACTTTAAGTATGATTATAAATATTACTTAATTAGACATGAGGGCATATAAAGTTTACTTTCTTTATATTTAAGCTAGCTGACCAGCACGGATCTGTGTTAATCTTAAATATACCCAAAATTGCTGTAGCATGATTTTATATTTTTAAACGAAAATCTTTCCAAACAAACCACATATTCGGAGACAAACTGCGTTCAGCAACATACACACTCAATCTTCAATGAATTTTTATTTTAAAACAAAAATCTATCCAAACAAACATAGAGTTGGGTGCGCCGACTGCCTTAAGCTGCATACACTTCAAGTTTGTATGATTTCGCATATGTAAACAAAAATGCCGCCAAACTAAAATAGCGATGTTTGCCCCACTGCGTTCGGCAGCGTACACCGGGCAGCTTTTTCAGAAAGCCTCACGCTTTCAGCAACTTTTCGCCAGAGTAACGGCTGGTGCGGTGCTGAATTCAACGCTACGTACAGAATATGCACCCCTTCTGGTTTGTAACTTCATACGCATACCAAACAGCAACCCCATTGTTCAGTTGCAGCAAAGAGAATGCTTTTCTTCGTTTATTTTTCCGGAAATGTTAAGAAGTGTAGAAGATAATATGAGGAAATATTATTTTACAGCGGTAGTTGAATTTTGATAGAAAAGCAAACAAAATGACGAATTGATAATGATGAATTTATAATTAAAACATTGCTTTAAAAATAAGAGCTTTTTCAGATTTAAATGCTTTTAATTTCACAATATGTGTTATTCAAATATAAATAAGTTATTTTTTTTACTTCAATTTTAATTCACAAATTCCAAATGTTCGAATAAATTTGAAAACTTATTTTTGAGATATAAAAATAAAAACAGAAGTGAAGATTTTCTTGTAATAAATATAATTCTATTGATCAGTTTTTTATGACACAACTGAACTTCGTATAGTATTATTATCATTACTATTGATTTAATTTAGTTTTTTTTTATTTATTCAAAACCCATAATTGTATGATGTGTTTGAGTGCATTAATGAAATATATTTTCACTGAAATAATTCATTCAAAATTAATTGCTTTTAATTTAATGGTGATTAGAAATTAATAGCAAATTGCAACTAAATTGAATTCAATTACAATTGGATTAAAAAATAAATAATTTATTTATCTGTATCCTGCAATTAAATCAATCACAGTTAAAATAATTGCAAGTTGAAGCATGCAATTAAAACAATTATAATTACACTTTAATGGTCTTAAATCTTTATCCTTTTCTTTTTATGATAAAAACATTGGTCTCCCCCTAGTGGACAAAATTCAAAATCTTTAAAATTCTTGAGTTTTGTATTTTAAATTTATTACCCATTTTTTCAATTCCTACTATTAGTTCACACTCCCCCTATATTTATTTATTTATATATCTTGTTCAAATTTTCAATCGTTAATAAAATACTTATTATTCATCCTATCAAGTTAAAATAAATTTTTTAAACTTGTACTGGATGACAATTGATGTTAATACAGATTTTTCAAATATTAATTCATTAATTAAATTTTAATTAATTAATTTTAGTTTTATATGGGAGACAAAATGGCGGCCATTGGTTATTGAACAGCATTTAATGCATCTTCATATCTGTGAGGGGGGTTACCATAGGAGAGACCCTGTTCTGTCGCCAAATACCTCCAAGTTTATCGCCAACTTGGCGATATATCGCCCAATTTGGCAACCAAAATGAGTCGCCAAAAGTGACGTCAACTTGGCGATATCTCTAATATTTCGCCAAATTCCCATAGACTTCCATTGTAAACCTACTTGCTTATAAAAAATGAACAAATTGCGATATTTTAATGCAACAAAACTAATATAAGCTTAAGGGATTATATTAAATCTTTCTTTGATGACCTAAATAGGAATTGACTTTAAAAACAAAATTTTTATATTACTTGCTTAATATTATTTCATCCTAAATGTTTTATTTGTTATTTTGAAACAATAATACATCATATTTTAATAAATCATATAAATTCTTTTATCCACTGAAATACTAACCCCCCCCCCCCCCATCCACACATACTCCACATTTCCTCATCCAGCACACAGTTTAAAATCTACAACTCTCATTTGAAAAAAAAAAAAAAAAAAAAAAAAAACCTGCCCTATTTATTACATTGAAGAGGCAATAGAAGAATGATCAATCGTCTGAGGCAATCCCTCATTCTGAATTTTCTCTCCTTTTTATCCCCCCACTCCCCCTCCAGCGCACTGTTTTTCAAACTTTCCTTCATTAAAAAGTATGAGTGCAGATTTTAGGTGTTTGACGCTTTTAGGGTTGAGGAATTGAGGTAGTCTACTGTATACATAAAGGACCAGCAGATGGATTAGAACATCTACCAAGCGTGAAAATTTGAAAGTTCTGAAAACAAAACTGAAAAGTAGCTAATGCTACAGAAGAGCTTTTTGAACTTTCAAAGAGTTTAAAAGTTGGTTGTATGATGTTTAATGGCAGAAAATCCCTTAAGGGGCATGCTGCGCCAAAAAAAAGAATAGGCTAAAAAACAAAAAATTAAAGAGCAATGTGAAAAGCAATCTGGATGGGGGATCCCATCCAGATGCAGTCAGACAAGTGTAGAAAGAGTTTAAAGGATAAGATCTTCATTGTGTCTATTCAAAAAAGTTAAGAGAAAAGGGAAATCATTAAAACAAGTTAAGCGAAAAAAAAAAGAAAAAGACAACACCAATAAGTTGGAACACTAAAGTTGTATTATGTAAAATCTCATTCGTTATTTTAAGTTTACTGTTATTACTGTTTAAAATTCTTCTTTTAGATTAAACAATGTGGCTGAATGGTCTTATGATATTCATAATATGTATGACAAAACTAAAATCATACATACAAAATCAGAAAATACAAAGTAAATATTACTGTTTAAAATTAAGCTACATAACCTTAGATACAAACGTTAGGTATATTGTTGAAGTCTTCTTCATTCATGAGAAAAATACTCGGATTTTATTTCTGTACAAATGTGAAAAAATAATGTTATTCTTTTTTCTGAAAAAGGAGACAAAAATTAGCTAAATTTTTCAAATCAAATATTTCTAACCTGAACAATTTCTTAATGAAAGCTCTTTCAACTACATATTCAGCGAAGGATTTGTTCCTTTATATGCTTAAAAACAATGTATATAGTTTGTAAAGACTAATAAATTATTTTTTTTTATTAGAGAAATTAGTTGGTGAAAATTAATTTTATATATTAATGACAATCATGAAATGTCTTAATTTTTTAATGAGAAATAGCTTCTAAAACATGTTAAATTCTTAATTTTAAATAAAATGGAGAATGTCGACTTTCACCGGTGAATGTCAACATATACCAAAAACGTCGGTGAAAGACCGAATATTTGATTATATTCTTGTACACTCGGACTATCACCGGTGAATGTCGACAATCACACATATGCTCTGGTGGAGGTCGAAAAGCTACTGCGAATCAGTCAGCTTTGTCAGTTTTATGCTAGGTTTGATGGTGCGCGTAACGTTTTCTTAAATTTTATTTTTTTGTTCAATATCCTAATTTATATTGAATAAATACTGCAGTGAGTCGTAATCTTTTTATTTATTTTTTTTTTTTTTGAAAAATTGAATACATAAATGGAGAGAAAACGAAAAAACATTTTTTTTTTTTTTTTTTTCGAGAACACTACTCTAAAATACTTTCTGAAGTGTTTTCTGCTAAAACTAAGTGCAGCGCGCATATTCACAGTGCTTAACCGGTTTGGATTGGACACATGTATTTCTTAGTTTTTTTTTTTTTTTTCTGGTATTAAATATTCTGAAGTACTTATGATATGAAGCCGATCACTATTCATGGAATCATGAAATTGTTATTTGACTCGTTCGGTGTGAAGTGTCCCATTAACCCTTTCAGGGGCAAATAATTGTCAGGGCTTGAAATTCAATTTTTCCTAGGAGGGGAGTCTCCCAACCAACATTGATAAATGGAGGGGAGTTGAGCTATTTGGGAGGGAGAAAAAGATCTTTAAAACCCACTATTATTTTACGTGCTATTTAAAGAATTACATTAATACAGACATGACAAAATACCATTGAAGCAATTTAAATCATCAACTCAGAATAATTATGCAAAATGTTTATTTAAAAAAAGGAAGAAAGTCAAGCGTTTACTCAGTCTATTTTTCAACTTTCAACCAAATGTCACAGGTCCTTAACAATGGGGCTGTTAAATGAAATTCTGAATTTAGATTTTATATTTGATTTTGGGCACTGAATTCTCTTTCACAAGATAAACTTGTAACATACAAAGACAGCACAAGCACAACATTATAACTTTGGAAATTATTGGAAATGTATGGTTATGATCTCTTAAAAAATTTGCAATATCTGACTTGGCTTCATTTTTAGCTACCTGCATGAACAATGTATATTCGGTGATCGCATCATCAATATCCATTTTTGAGCGAAATTGTTTTATTATATACTTAATGGAATTATAGTTAAAACCTGACTCCCTGATATTTTCTTTGATTGAAAAAGCTTCTATGCATTCAATTCGCGTTTCTTCAGCAGCCCTTTCACTAATTTCACGTTTATTCTGGCATCCTTTGACGAAATTCCAGTATTTTCTGCAGGCCTTTGACGAAATTCGCGTGTTTTTCGCAATCATTTGACGAAATTCGTGTTTTTTTTCGAGATCCTTTGACGAAATTCGCGTTTTTTTCTGGGATCTTTTGATAAAATTAGCGTTTTTTTCTGGGATCTTTTGATAAAATTAGCGTTTTTTTCTGGGATCTTTTGATAAAATTAGCGTTTTTTCGCGATCTTTTGTTGAAATTCGCTTTTTTTCGCGATCTTTTGTTGAAATTCGCTTTTTTCGCAATCCTTTGACGAAATTCGTTTTTTTCCCGCGATCCTTTGACGACATTCACGTTTTTTCGCGATCTTTTGTTGAAATTCGCGTTTTATCGCAATCCTTTGACGAAATTCGTTTTTTTTCGCGATCCTTTGACGAAATTCAGGTCTTTTCGCGATCCTTTGACGAAATTCACGTTTTTTCGCGATCTTTTGATGAAATTCGCGTTTTTTCGCAATCCTTCGACGAAATCCGTTTCTTTTCCGCGATCCTTTGACGAATTTCGCCTTTTTACTTTGACGAAATTAGCGTTTTTTCCGCGATCCTTTGACGAAATTTGCGTTTTTATGCGATCCCATGATAAAATTCATGTTTTTTCGCGATTCTTTGATGAAATTTGCGTTTTTTTCAGCTGCCCTTTGACTAAATTCGCATTTTTCCCGCGATCTTTTGCCGAAACTAGTGATTTTTGCACGAGCCTTTGCCGAAATTTGCGTTTTTTCGCGATCCTTTGATGAAATTTGCGTTTTTTGTGCGATCCTTTGACGAAACTCGCCTTTTGTTCGCGATCTTTTGACGAAATTCGTGTTTTTTTAGCGATACGACGAAATTTTCGTTTTTTCCGAGATCCTTTAACGAAACGCTCATTTTTTCGTGATCTTTTGATGAAATTAGCGATTTTTCGCAATCCTTTGACGAAACTCGCTTTTTTAGATTGACGAAATTCGATGTTTTCGAGATTCTGTGACGAAATTCGCGTTTTTTTCGCGATCCTTTGACGAAATTTGCGATCCCATGATAAAATTCACGTTTTTTCGCGATCCTTCGATGAAATTCGCATTTTTTTTCAGCGGCCCTTTGACTAAAGTCCCGTTTTTTCCACGATCATTTGCCGAAACTAGTTTTTTTTGCGCGAACCTTTGCCGAAATTTGCGTTTTTCACGATCTTTTGATGAATTTCGCATTTTTTCCCACAATTCTTTGAAGAAAGTGTTTTTTTGCGCGATCCATTGACGAAATTCGCGTTTTTCCGCGATCCTTTGACGAAATTTGCGTTTTTCAGCGATCGTTTGCGACGAAATTGGCGATTTTTTTGCGAACGACTGACGAAATTGATTTTTTCAACGATCTTTTGACAAAATTTCCGTTTTTTGCCAGCGGCCCTTTGACTGAATTCGGATTTTTTCCGCGATCCTTTGCCAAAACTTGTGTTTTTTCCGCCATCCTTTGCCGAAATTTGTGTTTTTTCGCTATCATTTGACGAAATTTGTTTTTTTTCGCGATCCTTTCCCCGAATTCGCATTTTTTTCGCAATCCTTTGCCCGAATTCGCGTTTTTTCCGTGATCCGTTTCCGAAACTCACTTTTTTTCCACGATACTTTGTCGAAATTTGTGTTTTTTCGCGATCCCTTGATGAAATTTGCGCTTTTCCGCGATCATTTCACGAAGTTCGTGTTTTTTTAACAATCCTTTGACAAAATTCCCCTTTTTTCCGCTCTCCTTTGACCAAACTGGCATTTTATTCGCGATCCTTTGACTAAATTTGCGTTTTTCCGCAATCGTTTGCGACGAAATTGGCGATTTTTACTGCGAACGATTGGCGAAATTGATTTTTTCAGCGATCATTTGTCGAAATTTGTGATATTTTTTATATCTGAATTTCCGAAGGGATGACCTATTTTTCATAATTTTCGGAACCTCTGAATTCGCCAATCGATCGCGGAAAATAACGCAAAACTTGTCAACGGATCGAGGGAAAAAAAAGCGAAATTTGCCAACCGGTCGCGGGGAAAAATCATGAATTTCAACGATCTTTCTCGGTAAAAAAAACTCGTAAAATGAGTCAATCGGTCGCGCGAAAATATCACGAAATTCGCAAGGCGTTCGCGGGAGTTGATCGTAGTTTCAAAATGTAAAATTTTCTGGAAAAGGGTGAAAATTTTTGGACGGGAGTCTCCCGCCCACGATATTCTTTTGGGCGGGATTTCAAAATTTTGGGCGCGAATCCCGCCATCCCGCCCTGAAATTCAAGCCCTGATTGTGTTTCCGTAATGCTGATTTCACACCGGAATATACAAAAAAAATTTCAAAGTAAGGAAAAGCTATTTTACAACTTCTTTCCATCAAAGTTAAATGTATAATTACATGTTTCTGGTGCAAATCTTGATTAAAATTAGGTGGGATATAATATATTTCAGCACCCCTCAAGCGGTTAAGAGAACACGTCTTTTCATTTAGTATTATTTTACCTTAACCATTAGTTTTGTTATTATCTCCATGTAGTAATGATAGTATTCTAATTCTAATAATATTATACATGTAAAAGTGTGAAAAGGTATGGCTGAAGTCAACATTAAAACATGTGATTAATGCCTTTGACTTCATTATCCGTTACATTCATTTTTTTCCTAGTGTGCAAAAATTTCGCTTAAGTTAATAAAATTTACATATTTTATTTGTTTCTATGAAATAAAACAAAACTTATAAAAATAAAACCTACTTTCAGTCAAATGTTTCAACTTACAGTTTGTACATATTTGTGCAGTGCTTTCAAAAAATATTTTGCGATTTCACTATTAATATTTCCAATATAGAGTAAGTATTTTTACAATATTGACGTTTAGTTAGAGATTATTACAATGTACAGCAACCTTTATGCTGCATTCACGTTTCACTACAAATATTTCCAAAGTAGGGGAAACTAGGGATACTTGACCCAATTGTTAGTTTTGGATTCTTAATTATTTTTTTACATTAGTTATGGCTGTGTAAATGCAGTCTATATATACTTAATGAAGTATTACACAATATTTATTATTATTATTCCAAAGTATTAATTATAAAAGGTAGTAAAATATGAATATTCAAAACTTTCAATTTGGGTCAAGTATTCCAATGTATAGGGATACTTGACCCACCCATTAGGGATACCTGACTCAAGTCATAGATTTGGGAGTATGATTAAAAATAATAAACAAAACACTTTTACATAAGTTCAAAATTAATATTAAAGTTAATAATTTTTTATTTTTGTCAAATAAAATTAATACCTTTAATTTTTAGTACACAGGCCTAACATGAATATACCCAATTTAAGTTTTTATTGTAGAAAGTTCAAAATATTAGCAGTCTGAAAGATCATTCTGTGCCTAAACAAGTTCCAGAATAAGAAAATAACAACTTATTCAGCTCCAAATGTAAAGTCATATTTAAACACAAAACTTGTAATTCTATCATTTGTATCGAAAACTCAGGTGGATGAAAAATAGCTTCTATTTGGTCAGGATCACCTTATGATATATCATTCATTTCAAGCCATTTAAATCGCGTACCATCCATTCTTCTTGCAAACTGAATAGTAAGCCTGTCAGAATTGATTTCAAGAACCTTTCCAACAGATCTTCTTGTATCCCGTTTCCCGCAATATTTGACAAAAACCCAGTCATTTACTTATAATATTTATATTATTTACTTATAATAGTTATATTTATATGTTTATAATATTTAATATTATAATATTTTAAATTCAAAAATAAAACATGCTAAATGCATTTGAATAGTACTAATCCCAATCTTGGGTCAAGTATCCCTAGTTGCACATTTACTACATAACCCTAAAATGCAGCCATTTGCTAATGAGAAGATTAATATTATTATACATGTTACTGCAGCTAGAAACATGTGCAAAACAAATGACCAATTAAAAAAGTTTTACCTTTAAACAGAAAAAATTATAATATCAGAGTATACGGAACAAAAAAAAATACTTTTGGAGCAGGAAAATGTATTTTATCTGATAGTTTAAAAACTTACGGAATGATTCAGTTTTTATTTTTAACATGTGGTCAGCTAACTGAAAGAAAGGAAGTGTTGCCACTTTCAACTTACAAAACCTTCCTAATTCTGAGAAAAAGGCCTTGGGTCAAGTATCCCAGGTTCCCCCTAAACCTAATATTTTATCAATATTGGTATTTTAGCTCAAATGTTAGCAATTAGTATTGAAAACTAAAAGTAATTTTATATTAAAAAAGTACCTGAATTTTTAACAATAATTTTCACTTTGTTTAATGGTAGACTTTTATTGAATAAATATAATGAAAATTGCCATTTAAAAAAAAGTGGTAGATATTTTGAATCCAGACTTTCCACTAAATTGCCAACTCTGCTAGCGACGACTAAAAATATTGGCCAATATAACCAATATACCTGAAACAATTTTTTCGTGTAATTACGTTTCCAGATTTTTATAATATTTATTAACAAATAGTAATCTTTGCCTTATTTGTAATCAGAATTCTTATGGCAAAAATACTGTTAGGAGGAAACAGTGCTTATAAAAAAAAAAAAAAAAAAGCAGAAACACAATCACGCCATTAAATATGCAAAATTTATAAAAATTAAGTAAACTATTTCTATATTGTAAAAAAAAAAAGAGAGAGAGAGAATTGAATGGATAATGGATACATTACTAGAATTGGGATTCAGTGGCGGCGCTAGACGAAACGTGGACGCCGGCGACATCACTTTTGCGAGGCCTCTTTCATTTTCCAGTAAGGAAGAAAATGTTAAATGAGCTGAATTATACACTAATGATAATTATACACTAATTTTATGAGTGTACTATACAAGTATTATTGCTAATCAAATAATAAAAAAAAATCATGAGCAAACACAAATTAAAATAGACAAACTTTTCGGCTTTTCTCCTCACTGAATTTTTTTAAGAGTACGTCATACTTAATAACAACCACTATTTCAGCTTCAATTGATAGTACTGATAACGCAGATAGTCTTTCTTAGCTCATAGTGCTTCTCAAGTACGTCTTAATCAATTTTAACACTGAGAAGCTTCTCTCAGCAGAAGCTGTACTGACTGGAACTGGGAGAATGATTCTGATCATTATATAGCGTTTGGGTATACTTCTTCCAAACTATTTTCCAGAATGTACTGAATGATTTGTTTTGCGTCGTTGATAGAGTTCAGTGAATTGGATTTTAAAAGCTGGAGCTCCTCATAAAGTTCGAAAGGCTCTATGTCGCTATTTTCGTCTTCCCTAAGTATGGTTCCTAAATTATTAAAATGCTTGAGAAGATCCTCCTTGGATAAAGATTTCAAACAATCGATATCGTAAATAAAACCAAATCGTTCAAAATATTCGTTGAGCGTTTTGAATCGACATTCGGTGTAGTATATTATAGCATCTATGCATCTATCATTGTGTTCAAAAAGTTAACTCTGTACTGCATTTCAACAGATTTTATAGTTTCATCAATTTGTTCATAACCGAACATTCTTTTCTTTCTTTGCTATTCTTTTTTCTTTAAATTGAGACTCAATTTCGGAACTACTTTTTTCTACAAACAATCGAGCTTCTGCAACGCTTGTTCCAAATCCTGTTTCACGGAATTCTTGAATCCAGCCACGAAATGAACGTAAAGTATCAATAGCGACTTTCAAATTCAATTGAACCGATTTCCACGGTTTACTTACATTGTTCAAGACTGCTTCACAATCGCTAAGGCTTTAGGAATCATCAGATTTATTTTTTCGGTCATTCAGCGGGTTCCGGCCCAAGGGGCCCGGTTCAAATCAAACAATAAGAAAACCATTAATCATTCTCCCCCACCTCGCATCGGGAGAAAAACTAATCCTTTCTTTGAAATAGTGGATTTGCCTCGGGATGATCCATATAAGCATCCATTTTGTTGCCTGGATGGAGTGGAATTGGGTTTTTTAATTTATGTATCAGGTACACTTATGGGCACGCACATGTTCAAGAAATATGCGCCAATTCAGCTAATGTGTTAGTACTACGTATGCTTCTCTAATAAAAGGGACTCATTCTGTAATCTTTCTGAGAGAATTTTTTTTTCTTTTCTGATACTTTTTCTTTGTAAATAACTATATGCGTTAACTAAGTGCTATCTATTTTCATATGGTGACAAATTTAATAAATAAATGGTACACTATCAAGTAAATCTGAAGATATTAAAGTGCAGTCGGACAAAAGAAAGAAAGAAGGAAAGAGATACATTTTAATCACCCCATTGTACAATAAAAAAAAAAGGAATAGGCAGTTTTCTAGTTCCGATTCTTTAAACAACACCGACTTCATTGGTGTCAGATCTTTAATCATACAATAGTCAATTATTTGTTACTATATAAGCTTTTAAAAGCACAAAGGCTGTTTGCTCTTTTCCAAAATGCATTTCAGTTGAAAGTGGAATAATCTGGAAGCACTTTTAAGCAAATGTCAACTTCATGTCATTCATCGGATTGTTCCGACAACCTCTCAATGTGGCAAATATTGCTGTCGTTAGTTTATTGACACGCGATTAATAAATAGCGACTTATAAGCTTACAAAGGGTTTCAAATGCTTTTCTTGGAGAATATAGCAAAAACAAAATTTCACTTCCGGCTGTAAATTATTAAATCTATAACCTAAATACCCCAAGAAAAAAAAAAAGGCTAATTAAAAAAGCAATACATTTCTTTAAAATGTACTTCAAAACAGTAATGTGGCATGAATTGCCAAATATAATAAGGAAGGGTGAAACGAAGTTAATTTTCTCTCTATATACATGAAATATTTTTTAGATAAAAAAAAATTGATTCAGTTGATTTTTGATTCAGTTATCTGTACATAAATTTACACACGTACAAATCTGTATAAATCATGTATTCTTCTACATTAACAACATTCATTTGTCACGTATTTTTTAGTCACCGTAAGTACGTCTTTAAAAAACTAAAAATATGCGATTTTTTTTTCAATGCAGATGCAATCTTCTGTTAAGCATGCGATAATAAAACATATATATTGATTAAGCACGTTTTAGTCGAATATAGTTTAATTGAATATTCTGTATCATATAAATATATCAAACTGTAATGCTAAAATAATCTGTATCATATAAATATAACATAAACTATAACGCTAAAGTTTTATTATTTTCATAATAATGCAGTACTTAGCATTATATGCTAAATAATTAGTATGAAAATAATTAAGAGCACAAGCGAAAACTGATAAAAGTGAAAACGAAGCATTTTTTTCAAACTCAGTTTAGAACTTAAAATTTTGAAACGAAAAAACTCATAGATTAAATCAACAATTCAGTGTGTAAACCAAACATTTCAACTAGAGATCGACCGAAAATTCGGTTTCGTTCTCGTTTTTGGCTCAAAATCGGAGTTTCGTTTTCGGCGAAAATGTTGCCAAAAATTCGGCCTCACCGAAACTCGTCCGAAATTATTTTTATTCCAAAAAGTCTCGTTTCTTCCTTTGGAAATTTTCAATATAACTCATTGATTTGAGCTGTATCGGCTCAAATGAGACACTCTTTATTTATTGCTGTGTATTTCACTGTTTATAATTATCAGTCATGACTGACTCAACATGTGAAATAAATTATAAAGCAAGTAATACATGCATGACTAAACTTTGAAGACGCTTTTCACAAGCTCATTAAAAGCTGCAGACTTAACAGTAATAGATTTGAAACCGCAGAAGTGTTTCGAATACCCGTTGAATATAGTATAACGGAATAATATTACTATATTACAGTATAACAGATTATCATTTACAAAAATCTTTGTAAAAGGTAAATCGAGGTATGTATACCTAAAACATTTTTTAATTAGATGAAATTCGTATAATTAGAGACTGATTTAATTATATTTTATTTTATATGAAAATAAAAAGTTTTGGCCAGAGGCACAGAGAGCCAACTATGGTCACACGTATAATAATTACACGTATAACACTTAAAAGTTAACACTTTCAAAACACTAAATAAAATTCTAAAAGTCTAAAACTTACAAGTTTCAGCTACCCTGTGGCCATCATCAGGGTCTTACTTCAGTTAAAAAGAGAAAAATACTTATTAGTTTGTAGAATTCAAAAGTTTACATTTGAAACTTGTAGGTTTTAGACTTTTAGAATTGTATTTAATGATTAAAAAGCAGAAAAACCAACGTTTAAAATGCACAAATAACATATGAAAAGCAGCAAAATAATATACAAAATAACAAATAACATATGAAAATAACAAATCACAAATAACATATGAAAAGCAGCATTTTAAACGTTGGTTTTTCTGCTTTTTAATATTGTTGCACAAAGGCTTTATTTGCTATTTTTTTGTATTTAATGTTTTGAAAGTGTTAACTTTTAAGTGTATTATACGTCTTTTAATAAATCTTTTTAATTATATTTGTGCGTTAATTTCAAAACATAATAATCCTTCAATTTATTTAATTACACATATAATTAATCAATAATTATGTATGTATTAATTACTTTAAAAAAAAATAGGACATTTTCGTTTTCGGCCGAAAATAGTAAGATTACCAAAGTTCGGTTTCAGTTTTTGTTTCGGTCTTAAAAACTCGTTTCGGTCAATCCTTAATTTTAATTAATATGTATAAAATTCAAATTGGATACTTGCTGAGACAGTCATAAATACGTTTTTATTATTAACAACACAAAACTGGCAAGCGCGTTTTTATAAAAAAAAAAAAAAAATTACGAAATCTAATAGCGTTTTTCTTTTTCTTATAAAGGCAAACAAAGTGACAGAAAAGGGTGTCACAGTTGGCCATTTGAACGGAAGTTACCAAAAAAGTTGTTATAAGAGAGTAAACACCTGTAACTCGATTAAGTATATTTTTTGAAAAATGAAAAATAAAATTCGATTCCAAATCACTTGCATTCCTGCCCAGTTTCACGTTTTTACGTTAAAAGAAAGTCTGTGAATGTGCCGGAAAACCATTAGTTTAAAAACACCTTGATTCTTAAAAGTAAAAGCAAAATGTAGATATTGCTTGCCTGCGCATTTTAAAACGTCCTTTATAAACCGACTAGAGGTCTGCCCGGGCTTGGCCCGAGGCCCGTACCCTGCCCGGCGGAATGAAGACGAATTTTCGAACGGGCCGGGCCTGCAGAATTAGGACAATTTTTTCAACGGGCCGGGCCGGGCCGGGCCGGCAGGCAAAATAAACGGGCCGGGCTAGGCCGGCAAAAGAATTGAACGGGCCTGCAGGGTCGGGCCGGGTCGATAAAAAAAATTAATCGGGCCTATCGGCCCGATATAAGAATTCAAGTGAAGCAGATAAAATACGAGCCATTTTCAATGAATATGATTTTCTCGAGAAGTATAAATGTGCATCACGAGCCGATGCGAGTTTAACAACATCAATACAGAAATATAACATGTCCATCGTTGAGATCGGCATCGTACAGTTACTAGATGTCTGACTCCGGGTTTAATTTTTCTCAGCAGACTCGTGCCGGGACGAAACTGGTCTTAATCGATCTCAGGATGTGTAGGATAGGCATTATGTTTTGTAAGATTATTAATAGTGATAATGAACTTCTGTTAAGGGTGTTCTTAAATCCAAAAGGACAACTTTCTGACATAAGTTTTAATTTATTTTTGCTCGAAAATGCATGAAACAAGCTGGTTTTTTCATTTTTTTGCAAACGCAATAGATCTTTCAGAAAAGAGTGTCAAAGTGGGCGTTTTGAACCGAATTTCCGCGCGAAGGGAGAAAGAGCACTCAAGAGCGGGCGAAAAACGTGTTTGTCACGTGATCGAATTCGCTTATAACTCAATAGGTAATTGATTGATCAAAAAATGGAAAAAACAGTTCAATTTCAAATCGCTTTCATGGCCAGGCTTTCCAATTTTATATCTTTCCGTTAAAAAATGAAATTGTAAATATGTCAAAACTTTTTGCGCTTGTTGAGGAGAGCAGTTAAGAATAGCCTTAACAGTATATTTGGAAATATACCTTAAGGTGGTTCTTATGTTCACCGCTCAACAATGCGAAACTTTTAGACACATTTTCTGACCCATTTTTAACTATAAGGGCATAAAATTGACAAGCCTGACTATTGAAGGCATTTGGAAACGAATAGCTTTCTTTATACTTGATAAATCACTTATAGAGATAACAGAGATTCTTGTCACGTGACTGCCACGTTTTTCTCTTTTCCTGTGCTATCGCTTGCGGAAATTCTATTCAAAACGCTAACTTTGGCAGTATTTTCAGAAAGATATATTGCTTTAATTTAAGAAAAAAACGACATTTACATAGTTTCCGAATAAGAATACCTGCCAATCTTACGCGTTTCCAAAAAGAAATGAATTCATAAATGTGTCGAAATGTAGCTCCTTTAGATTTGAGAAAAGCCTTAAAAATGAGAGAAATATTTTCACAAATCTACTCTTTATTATACAGCTTCAAAAATTATCATGTTTTTAATCCTTTATTCTGAACTACATTAATCTTTTAATGAATCCTTATTTGAAATTTTGAAATGTCAGTAGAGACTATGATGACTAAAACACTGTAAGTAATCGTTAATGTTTACTGTTATGTATTTTATGTTTTGCGAACACATAGTAATCTAAAATATACTGTAAAATGTTCCCATAAATATATATGTAGTATTCATTAAAAGAATCTTAATTGTATGTCGAGAAAAAACGGACATTTTTGTAGAGAAAAAACGGTCATTTTTGTAGAAACTGAGTCGGGCCAATCTTCCAATTTTTATACCGGGCCGGGCCAAGATAGCTTTCGTTCGGGCCGGGCCTGGAAACCCAACCCGTGCAGAGCTCTAAAAACCGACAGGAGTAAAATGTAAAAATATATATATATATCTTTTTCAATTGTTATTATTTGATTGTCTCCCCCCGGGATTGCACTTATACTCTAAAGCGAAAGCTGGGTTCCCGGGGCGGTCATCCCTGACATCCCTGTTATTATTTGAACATGTGTGTATCTATCGGTTCGGTCCCTTCCTAATAAATAACTAAATAATTGTCAAATGTTAACTGTAATTCCTTCCAGCCATTTCTAATAAGCTCCTTGGAAAGCTAAGAAGGAATTCTTAAAAATCAATGATGGTTTTAGAAAAATAAAAGTTGCCTTAGATTTAAAAAAAAAAAATATTTTTTTTTAGAATAAAAGAAAATTTTCTTTATTTATTTTAATTCACCGAGAAAAATACAAAATTTAAAGTTTTATTAACTGAACAAGTTTTAAGAAAGTTTTTCTCTTAAATAATAATTCAAAGTATTTTTTTTTTTTATGTATTAGAGGCCGTTACGAGCTAAGCCCTCAAAACCCTGTCCTAACCTCGCCGGATTGTTAAACATGGTAATTTGAGTTGTTTCAAAAAATAAAATTTCATTATAGTAGATTGAAGGGTGTTCCACAAATGAAAATGTAGTCATATTTAAAGGAATATTGTAACACATGAAATTGGCAGGTGTTTTCATGCAGATACTATGCGATCGAGTGTTTTTCATGTTTTAATAAAAGCAAAAGATCATTCATCAAATACTGTCAAAGGAAAACCTGTCGTCACGTGGAAAAAATCGCTTATAAATATATAAGTAACTCATTGATCAACGATTGGTAAACACTATTCGATGCCAAATCGCTTCAGTAGTCATGCCTGCAAACGTCATGCTTTTCCGTTTAAAAATGTGTCCGTAAATATTTAAAAGCTCCGTGTTGTCGGAGGGACATATTTCTTTGATAAAGCCCTTAGAAGGTGACATAATCTTAGATTTGAGATTAGTTCGGATGATGAAACTGACACCATTTTCAAAAGAAAAGGTCATTTTCATATATGGAACAAGTTAGTGTGATTGCGTCAGTATAATATCATATTCAATAAACTTTAGCTTGCATTTAAAGTTCCTAAAATTTATTAGTTTATTTCTAAATTTCTTTTCTTCTATCCCTTGAAATCAAAATTAACCAAAAAACTAAAATCTGAAACATTTAAAAATAATTGAAGGAAATGATGCACTAATCTTAAACGCATAGACAATTCTGTTGGTGAAAATGACATAAATTCCCAAAAGAAAAAATGCCTTTTCATCCAAAAAAAAAAAAAAAAAAAAATGTACATCAGCACAGATTGTTTAGAACAATATTTTAATTAAAATCGTATTATATAATTTTTATATTCCCTTATAACTGAATTTTCTGTAAAAACATTGTGGCAGAATTTTAATGAAACGAAATAAAAGGCTAGTATATATGTTTAAAAAAGAGCGAAATATTACAGACACAGTTTTTTTACATCAAGGACTTTTTTTAATTATTGTATTCCATTATAATGTAGTCTTTTTAAAGAAATGTAGTATTTGATAAAAGTTCTCAACAAAAAAGAGAAAAAAAAAAACCTTTTTTAAAATTCTATACTTCACCAGGCTACAAAATGGATGCCCCTATATCCCTGCAGATTAATCCAATGCGTTAATCCAAAGAGGAAAGCTCCCCGTTCCTTCACTTGACAGCACGACACCACCCATCTTGACCTTTGAGGGGGAATAGCGGGCTGTGTGGGTTTCCACGCATTCAGCGCTCGCTGACATCATCAATTTGCAAAAATATTTTACTGCTCCGATTCTACTTTCCCATTGTGTTTCAGACAGAGATTTTAATGTCAATTTTAACTTAGTTTCTATAAGATCCCAAAGCTTGATTGACTTTGTAAAGAGCACATAAATTTTAATGATTAAGTTGAAAAATGTTTTAGCTGTTTTAAAAGAGTTAGCTGCATCTATTAAAAGCAAATTCTAAAAATGGCATCCGTACGACGTGAAAGAATGCTCCTGGATTAATATTGAGTATTCTTGTTCTGACACCTTTATTAAGGGTCCTGTCCCTGCCGGCGAAGACACTCACGAGCTAATGCTAATCCTATGGGGAGGGATTTTTCTAATATCTCGTTTGCATTTCGACATTTTTAAATAATTTTTTTTGCATTGGATAGCCGAGGTCCGTCTTTACAGCGCACCTTGGTTACTTTTTCGATTTTGGTTGCAGATATTTTTTAGAATGACACTTTCATTTTCAGAACCGGTTTTGAAAGTGAAAGTAACTTTATTAGAAATATCTGCGACCAAAATCGAAAAAGCAACCAAGGTGCGCCGTAGAGACGGATCTCGGCTATCCAATGCAAAAAAAAAAATTTAAAAATGTCGAGACACAAACGAGATATTAGAAAAATCCCTCCCCATAGGATTAGCATTAGCTCGTGAGTGCCTTCGCCGGCAGGGACAGGACCCTTAATATTGGCCATATTGGCGCCATTATCATATCTTTGTCCTCGACAGTTTTGGATATCTAGACTATTTTTTCTAGTTCCTTTAAATTTTCATTTGTTAGATATTCTCCCGTTGTTTCTGCGACGGCAATAAACCCAACAAAATGTTCCTCTTTCGCTCCTGTTGAGGAATTGCAAAATCTTAATATTATTGAGATGTATATAACCTTACATAAAACCTATCCAATGAAAAAAAGAATCATTAAAATAAGTTGATTATGTTTATAGCAAATGAAATGGCGAATCATAAGTATGAAAATATAAATTAATTGCAAATCACTAACCTAAAATTACGACAGTAAAAAGAACTAGTCGGATGTGCCACCCCAAAACTTTTTTCTATCTCATACATGTTAATACTTCAGAATTCGCTAGCATAGTACCAAAATTAAATGCCAATCTTTGCCCATCATGAGGATTCTAAAGATATGAAATTCTTTCATTAGTTTTTGAGATATGACTATCGCTATAATCCTGTAAATCATGCAAAATGCAGCCTATTGGGCAACTGACACGAACACCTAATCAGCAACAAAATTCGTCCATTAGTTCGATAAAAATTCGTCCATTAGTTCTTAAGATAGTGCTATTGCGGAAATCGTGAAAAATGCAGCCTCCACCTGTTCACCAATTTACACCAAAACATAATCAGCACCAATATTTATCAATGTATACCTGAATCTGAAGTTTGATGAAAATTCGTACATTAGGTCTTGAGATAGAGCTATTGCTGAAATCATGAAAAATGCAGCCTAGCAGCGCCACCTGTTGGGACATTTACACCAAAACGTAATCATAACCAACTCATAACAAGGACTAACTGAATATGAAGTTTGAAGAAAATCCGTGCATCTGTTCTTGACATAGTGCTATTGCAGAAATCAGGAAAATGCAGTATAGCAGCACCACCTAATGAGTGATATGCACCAAAAACTAATCAGCACCAATTTATATCAATGTCTAACTGAATTTAAAGTTTTGTGAAATTCCGTGCATTAGTTCTTGAGATAGAGGTCGCACATACAGACAGACAGACACTTTCTAAAAACCATCAAATCGTGTTCAGTTCTTTCTAAAACAAAAAAATCCATCGAATACCGGAAATCAAAATTTTTCACGTATCCTATACTTTCTTCTTGTAAAGATAGAAAAGAGTAATAACGTTTTATAGACAAACTAGCAATCCCCGCGGCTTTGCTCGCGTAATATTTGAAATATGTCAAGTGATATTTAAATGTCTAATTTTTATTAAAAGTTACTAACTAAATTTTTATTTTATTAAATGGTAATATTTTATTTTATTAAATGGTACTTATTACTTTTAGGAATAATTCAAAAATTACTATTTAAAACACAGTTTCATTAAACATCCTTATTACACTGCATTAGGCAGAAATGAGACTTAAATTAATAAAATGAAATAAAAATAAATAAATGATAATTTAGAAAATATTTTGAAACTTTTATGCTCAATTAATACGCTCATTTCAGTATTCATTTGAAGTTTTGAATTTTTTAGAAACCATCTTCTTACATCTTAAAATTAACCATCATGTCAAATTCCAAGTCCTACCACTTCTCTCAACATAAAGGGCTATGTTGAAACAGGAACTGTCACCATTAATTTGCCAACATTAATTTTGAAATCGATTTGTTATTTCCTAACATTCCACAGAAACGTAATTTAAAAAGCTTTTAAAGCCCTTTTTTAGAACGTTTGTTGTTCCTGTGAACCTCAGGTGGTAGAATCACCGGGATAAAGTATAGCCTGTGTAATATCAGAGACTGTTACCATTGATTCGCAACTATTACTTTTATAATCGGTTTATATTCAATGAAATTGCATAGAATCGTAATTTAGAACTTTTTTAGAATGCTTTTCGCACCTCCCCTTCGCTTCACCCCTTTTTAATTCGAATTTATTTTCGACGTTCTTTCGAGGGCATTTATATTTTATAAGTAACTACCATGTCATATTTAAAGTTTCTAGCCTTTTCAGTATCACAGAATTCGCAATTTAGAAAGTTTTTAGCTCCTGCAACCCTCTGCTGGTAGTGGAACAGACATAAAATATAGCTTATGTTTGAGCAGGTTCTATCACCAAAATTTGTCATCATTATTTTTTAATCGGTTTGGTAATTTATAAGTTTGCTTAAAAATTGTAATTTATAACGCTTTTCACTCACTTCATTTTTTAAAATTTGGAATTTTCTTTCGGCGGTTCTTAGAAAGCAGTTGCATCTTGTAAGTAAATACCATGCCATACTTCAAAGTGTTAGACCCCTCAGTTGTGCAAAAAACACAAATTAGAACATGTTTTGCTTTTGCAACCCTCAGACGGTAGTGACAGTAACATAAAATATAACCTATGTTATAACAGGGACTGTCACCATTGATTTGCAACCATTAATTTTGAAATAGCTTTGGTATTTCCTTAGATTGAGTAGAAATCGCAATTTAGAACGTTTTTAGGACGCTTTTCGCGCATTTTCACCCCTTTTTAAATTTCCAATTTTCTTCGAAACAGTTCTTAAAGATCATTTATATCTAATAAATATGTACCTTGCCTAATTTTAAGTTGTTACCCCTACCGATCAGTAAAATCGAAATTTAGTACGCTTTTTTGCTCCTGCAACGTCTTGGTGATAGTGATACCGACATAAAATAGCGTTTATGTTAGAGCAGGGGCTGTCAGCATAAATTTCCTACCATTATGTTTGAAATCAGATTCATTCTTCCTGAAATATTGCCGACAAATCCGCATTTAGAACGTTTATAGAACGCTTTTCGCGCGCATTTTGCTCCTGCATCTTCTTTGGGGTAGTGGAAACAGATATAAAATATAGCCTATCATGGAGCAAAATCTGTCACCTTCATTTGTACACCAATATATTTGAAATCGGCTCAGTACTTCCTGAGATTGCATAGAAATCGCAATTATTTCCCTCTTTATAATAGGAGTATAGACTAGCAAACCCCGCGGTTTTGCTCGCGTAATATTTGAAATATGCCAAGTGATATTTATATGTCTAATTTTTATTAAAAGGTACTAAATAAATTTTTCTTTTATTAAAAGTAATATTTTATTTTATTAAAAGGTACTTATTACTTTTAGGATAAATTAAAAAAAATTACTATTTCAAACACAGTTTGATTAAATATCATTGTTACACTGCATAAGGCAGAAATGAGACTTAAATTAATAAAACGAAATAAAACTAAATAAATAATAATTTAGAAAATATTTTGAAACTTTTATGCTCAATTAATACGTTCATTTCAGTATTCATTTGAAGTTTTGAATTTTTTAGAAACCATCTTCTTACATCTTAAAATTAACCATCATGTCAAATTCCAAGTCCTACCACCTCTCTCAACATAAAGGGCTATGTTGAAATAGGAACTGTCACTATTAATTTGCCAACATTAATTTTGAAATTGGTTTGTTATTTCCTAATATTCCACAGAAACGTAATTTAGAAAGCTTTTAAAGGCCTTTTTTAGAGCGTTTGTTGTGCCTGTGAATCCCAGGTGGTAGAATCATCGGCATAAAATATAGCCTGTGTAGGATCAGAGACTGTTACCATTGATTCGCAACTATTACTTTTATATTTGATTTATATTTCCTGAAATAGCGTAGAAATCGTAATTTAGGACTTTTTTAGAATGCTTTTCGCACCTCCCCTTCACTTCACCCCTTTTTAATTCGAATTTATTTTCGACAGTCCTTCGAGGGCATTTATATTTTATAAGTAACTACCATGGCATATTTAAAGTTTCTAGCCTTTTCAGTATCACAGCAATCGCAATTTGGAAAGTTTTTAGCTACTGGTAGTGGCACAGACATAAAATATAGCTGTGTTTGAGCAGGCTCTATCACCAACAATTTGTTATCATTTTTTTAATCGGTTTGGTATTTGAAAAGATTACATAAAAATTGTAATTTATAACGCTTTTCGCCCCCTTCATCTTTTTAAATTTGAAATTTTCTTTCGACAGTTCATAGAAAGCAGTTGCGTCTTGTAAGTAAATAACATGCCATACTTCAAAGTGTTAGACCCTTCAGTTATGCAAAAAACGCAAATTAGAACATGTTTTGCTTTTTCAACCCTCAGATGGTAGTGACAGCAACATAAAATATAACGTATGTTATAGCAGGGACTGTCACCATTGATTTGCAACCATTACTTTTGAAATAGCTTTGGAATTTCCTGAGATTGAGTAGATATCGCAATTTAGAACGTTTTTAGAACGCTTTTCGCGCATTTTCACCCCTTTTTTAATTTCCAATTTTTTCGAAACTGTTCTTAAAGATCATTTATATGTAATACATATGTACCTTGCCTAATTTTAAGTTGCTAGCGCCTACCGATCACACAAATCGAAATTTGGAACGCTTTTTTGCTCCTGCAACGTCTAGGTGATAGTGATACCGACTTAAAATAGCGTCTATGTTAGAGCAGAGGCTGTCAGGATCAATTTCTTAACATTACTTTTGAAATCAGTTTGATTCTTCCTGACATATTGGTGCGAAATCGGCATTTAGAACGTTTTTAGAACGCTTTTCGCTCATTTTGTCCTGCATCTCCTCTGGGTTAGGGAAACATATATAAAATATTGCCTATCTTGGAGAAAGATCTATCACCATCATTTTAACACCATTATATTTGAAATCGGTTCAGTATTTCCTGAGATTGCATAGAAAGTGCAATTTAGAACGTTTTTTACAACGCTTTTTGCGCATTTTGACCCCCCTTTTAAATTTCGATTTCTTTAGGAAATGTCCTTAGAGATCATTGATATCTTATAACTAACTACCATTCTAAATTTCACGATTCAAGGACTTTCGTCACGCAAAAACCGCAATTTAGAACGTTTTTCTCCTGCAGCCCCTTTGGGGTAGTGGCACCGACATAAAACATAGCCTATGTTGGAGCAAGGATTTTCACCATCATTTTGACGCCATTATTTTTTAAATCGGTTTGGTATTTCCTGAGATTGTGTAGAAACTACCATTTAGAATGTTTTTTAGAACACTTTTCGCGCATTTTCACCCCTTTTAAATTTCGAATTGTTTAAGAACTGTTTTTAGAAATCCTTTATATCTAATAAGTAGCTGATACTCCAAATTTCATATTTTTAGGCCCATCAGTAACACATAAATCGCATTTTTAGAACGTTTTTTGCTCCTACACCCCCTTTGGGGTAGTGGCACCGACATAAAACATAGCCTATCTTGGAGTAAACGTTGTCACTATCATTTTGACACCAATATTTTTTAAATCGGTTTGGTATTTCCTGAGATTATGTAGAAACTACCATTTAGAACGTTTTTTAGAACGCTTTTTGTGCATTTTCACCCCTTTTAAATTTCGAATTGTTTAAGAACTGTTCTTAGACACCATTTATATCTTATAAGTAACTAATATTCCAAATTTTATATTTCTAGGTCCTTCAGTAACGCAAAAATCGCATTTTTAGAACGTTTTTTGCTCCTGCACGCCCTTTGGGGTAGTGGTACCGACATAAAATATAGCTTATGTTCTAAGTTGGACTAACACCATCATTTTGATACCATTACTTTTGAAATCGGTTTGGTATTTCCTGAGATTATGTAGAAAGTACCATTTAGAACGTTTTTTAGAACGCTTTTTGTGCATTTTCACCCCTTTTATATTTCGAATTGTTTAAGAACTGTTCTTAGACACCATTTATATCTTATAAGTAACTAATATTCCAAATTTCATATTTCTAGGTCCTTCAGTAACGCAAAAATCGCATTTTTAGAACGTTTTTTGCTCCTGCACACCCTTTGGGGTAGTGGTACCGACATAAGATATAGCCTATGTACTAAGTTGGGCGAACACCATCATTTTGATACCATTACTTTTGGAATCGGTTCGGTAGTTCCTGAGCTTGTCTCCGACAAATAAACAATTTTTTCCTCTTTATAATATGATGAGTATAGGCTAGCAAACCCCGCGGCTTTGCTCGCGTAATATTTGAAATATGCCAAGTGATATATATATGCCTAATTTTTATTAAAAGGTACTAACTAAATTTTTATTTTATTAAAAGTTAATATTTTATTTTATTAAAAAGGTACTTATTACTTTTAGGAATAATTTTAAAAAATTACTATTTTAAACACAGTTTGATTAAATATTATTGTTACACTGCATAAGGTAGAAATGAGACTTAAATTAATAAAACGAAATAAAACTAAATAAATAATAATTTAGAATATATTTTGAAACTTTTATGCTCAATTAATACGCTCATTTCAGTATTCATTTGAAGTTTTGAATTTTTTAGAAACAATCTTCTTACATCTTAAAATTAACCATCATGTCAAATTCCAAGTCCTACCACCTCTCTCAACGTAAAGGACTATGTTGAAATAGGAACTGTCACCATTAATTTGCCAACATTAATTTTGAAATTGGTTTGTTATTTCCTAATATTCCACAGAAACGTAATTTAGAAAGCTTTTAAAGGCCTTTTTTAGAGCGTTTGTTGTTCCTGTGAACCCCAGGTGGTAGAATCACAGGTATAAAATATATAGCCTGTGTATGATCAGAGACTGTTGCCATTGATTCGAAACTATTACTTTTATAATCGATTTATATTCCCTGAAATTGCATAGAATCGTAATTTAGAACTTTTTTAGAATGCTTTTAGCACCTCCTCTTCGCTTCACCCATTTTTAATTCGAATTTATTTTCGACGTTTCTTCGATGGCATTTATATTTTATAAGTAACTACCATGTCATATTTAAAGTTTCTAGCCTTTTCAGTATCACAGAAATCGCAATTTAGAAAGTTTTTAGCTCCTGCAACCCTCTGGTGGTAGTGGGACAGACATAAAATATAGCTTATGTTTGAGCAGATTCTATCACCAAAATTTGTCATCATTATTTTTTTTTTATCGGTTTGGTAATTCTTAAGTTTGCTTAAAAATTTTAATTTATAACGCTTTTCACTCACTTCATTTTTTTAAATTTGGAATTTTCTGTCGACAGTTCTTAGAAAGCAGTTGCATCTTGTAAGTAAATTCCATGCCATACTTCAAAGTGTGAGACCCCTCAGTTGTGAAGAAAACGCAAATTAGAAGATGTTTTGCTTTTGGAACCCTCAGATGGTAGTGACAGCAACATAAAATATAACCCATGTTATAGCAGGGACTGTCACCATTGATTTGCAACCATTACTTTTGAAATAGCTTTGGTATTTCCTTAGATTGAGTAGAAATCGCAATTTAGAACGTTTTTAGGACGCATTTCGCGCATTTTCACCTCTTTTTAAATTTCCAATTTTTTCGAAACTGTTCTTAAAGATCATTTATATCTAATAAATATGTATCTTGCCTAATTTTAAGTTGCTAGTACCTAACGATCACAAAAATCGAAATTTAGAACGCTTTTTTGCTCCTGCAACGTCTTGGTGATAGTGATACCGACATAAAATAGCGCCTATGTTAGAGCAGAGGTGAGAAGTCAGCATCAATTTCCCACCATTACGTTTGAAATCAGATTAATTCTTCCTGAGATATTGCCGACAAATCGGCATTTAGAATGTTTTTAGAACGCTTTTCGCGCATTTTGCTCCTGCATCTCCTCTGGGGTAGTGGAAACAGATAAAATATAGCCTATCTTGGAGAAAGATCTGTCACCATCATTTTAACACCATTATATTTGAAATCGGTTCAGTACTTCCTGAGATTGCATAGAAATCGCAATTTTGAAAGTTTTTTTACAACGCTTTTTGTGCATTTTGACCCCCTTTTAAATTTCGATTTTTTTAGGAAATGTCCTTAGAGATCATTGATATCTTATAACTAACTACCATTCCAAATTTCAAATTCTAGGCCCGTCCGTAACGCAAAAGCAGCAATTTTGAACGTTTTTCTCCTGCACCCCCTTTGGGGTAGTGGCACCGACATAATTATCGCCTGTGTTGGAGCAAGGGTTATCACGATCATTTTGACGCCATTATTTTTTAGATCGGTTTTGTATTCCCTGTGATTGTGTAGAAACCACCATTTAGAACGATTTTCGCGCATTTTCACCCCTTTCAAATTCTGAATTGTTTAAGAACTGGTCTTAGAAATCCTTTATATCTAATAAGTAGCTAATATTTCAAATTTCATATTTCTATGCCCGTCGGTAACGCAAAAATCGCATTTTTAGAACGTTTTTTGCTCCTGCACCCACTTTCGGGTAGTGGCACAGACATAAAACATAGCCTATGTTGGAGCAAGGGTTGTCACCGCCATTTTGACGCCCTTATTTTGACACCATTATTTTGTAAATCGGTTCGGTATTTCCTGAGATTGTGTAGAAACCACCATTTAGAACGTTTTTTAGAACGATTTTCGCGCATTTTCACCACTTTCAAATTTCGAATTGTTTAAGAACTGTTCTTAGAAATCTTTTATATCTAATAAGTATCTAATATTTCAAATTTCATATTTCTAAGCCCTTCAGTAACACATAAATCGAATTTTTAGAAAGTTTTTTGCTCCTGCACCCCGTTTGGGGTAGTGACACCGACATAAAACATAGCCTATCTTGGAGCAAGCGTTGTCACCATCATTTTGACACCAATATTTTTTAAATCGGTTTGTTATTTCCACAGATTGTGTAGAAACTAACATTTAGAACGTTTCTTAGAACGCTTTTTGTGAATTTTCATCCCTTTTAAATTTCGAATTGTTTAAAAACTGTTCTTAGACATCATTTATATCTTATAAGTAACTAATATTCAAAATTTCATATTTCTAGGCCCTTCAGTAACGCTAAAATTGCATTTTTAGAACGTTTTTTGCTCCTGCACCCCCTTTGGGGTAGTGACACCGATATAAAACATAGCATATCTTGGATCAAGCGTTGCCACCATCATTATGACACCAATATTTTTTTTAATCGGTTTGGTATTTCCTGAGATTGTGTAGAAACTGCCATTTAGAACGTTTTTTAGAACGCTTTTTGTGCATTTTCAACCCTTTTAAATTTCGAATTGTTTAAGAACTGTTCTTAGACATCATTTATATCTTATAAGTAACTAATATTCAAAATTTCATATTTCAAGGCCTTTCAGTAACGATAAAATCGCATTTTTAGAACGTTTTTTGCTCCTACTCCCCCTTTGGGGTTGTGGCACCGACATAAGATATAGCCTATGTTCTAAGTTGGACTAACACCATCATTTTGATACCATTAATTTTGGAATCGGTTCGGTAGTTCTAGAGCTTACCTCCTACAAATGAACAATTTTTTCCTCTTTATAATAGGAGTATAGATAAATATGCTGCTAAGAACTGTATTTGGATACTGCCGTACCTTACTAAGATGAAACAAATCACAATACTATGATAAATGTATAAAAATATAACTTCTTTAAAATAAACAAATAATCAATTTTTCACTTAATAATGAAAAGAAACGTAGCCAGAAGTTCTGTGCATGCGAGTCCCCGATTTTTGTAACACATGATTGAATGAAGCAGAAAGAATTGACGATTCGGGGATTCCCCGAGTATCCCGTAACTTTCATAATGTTGCCAGACGACTACTCTAGATAAATACTACTACACTCGTACGGAAGTAAATACGTATAACTAAATAACTGAATTTTTAACAACATGAAAAACTTTTTTGCGAGGCCCCCACAGGCGCGAGGCCGTCGGCGGTGGCCGACGTCTAACGCCGCCACTGTTGGGATTCTATCATTATTACATGGAGATAATAACAAATCTTCTTGTTAAGACAAAATAATACTCAGTGGAAAGACATGATCATTTTAGGTCTCAGGACTCTTAGAAATGGAAAAAATGAAAAAAAAAAAAGACCATTTTTAACATTTAATATCTTAAAATGTATTTGATTTTAGGACACAATTTTTATTGAGATGAAAGATGCAGAAAATCGGAATAACAGATTACGTGCACGATTACAAAATAAATTTTGCAACTAGAACGAAAATTTTGGTGCCTATACTTCAGATTATAATAATTACCCTGAACCTAAATAAATTTGTATTTACAGCATTTTTATATTTTTAATACGAAGTTGTATTTAACTAATGCAAAATTTAGAAAATTTCAACAGTATAATGACTTAAAGAAATATTTTTTGAATTGTAAAAAGGAAATTTTAGGTTCAGTTTACACAGACTAATAAGAAACACATGTTTTGAAAATGCCATGAAAAAAATCAGGAGTTTTTGAGATATCGTGTGCATTATGCTCAAAAACGTCATTTCGAGAAAAATGACTTCAAAGTTTTGGAAACGCCGCTTCAGCTATTAAGCAGGTACAATTCTAAAAGCCATAACTTCTGTTCCAAAGGGAATTTCAAGGAAAAAATTATATCAAATTGTTCAGAAAAGATACGAGTTTAACACATAAAAAAAAATTAAAGTTTCGAAAATTTTAAAGCTTTAAGAGTCCTGAGACCCCTTAATAGGACGTTAGGCTCCGAGGATTAACCGTTTGAGTGCGGAACAAATCTTGTAGATAGACGCCAAAAATGCGAATGTGTATGGGTTGTATAGTAAAAAATTGCTTGTAAGCCGACGATATATACAGAAATCGCACGCTTCGCTAGTGCAGCCAACTTAAATGTATTATATTCACTACTAACGTAATGAATATAGGGGTTTGATAAATAGCAGAGGGTAAAAAGCAAGAAGAAGCGTTATAGCTGTTTTTATAAACCCCAAATATAAATACTCGTAGTTACTATTGTTAAAAATGCTAAGAATGATAACATAAGAAAAAGATAACATTAAAATAACTTTAATAAATGTGGTGGTTTCCAATAAATAAAGATGACGTATTTAATAATACACAATAGTTTATTAACAATTTAAAAGGTCAACATATAAACAAACATATATTTCAAATTAAAATAAAACTTTAAATAAAAATATTAAAACCTTATTCACTTTAGTTACACATTACTTATCTGAATAACATCAGAACCTCATGACATGATGGCTTGACGGCACAATAGCCCACTTCATTATAAACTTCACATAACATCGTAAAAAGATGACTACTCGCTCAGGAACTCAAATATGTTATATTATAAAATCAATTTTTAGCCAAGTCAAAGAAGATACAAATGTCCATTTTAAATAGACACGCTTTACTTTCAAACCTGGCTGAACACAGGAAACTAATGCATAACGCCTCCATTGAGTAAACACGAAAAACATCGACGAAGCAATCCACTACATGAACGAGTTCTCCAAGATGTCGTGACGGTAAGTTCAGCAAAAATACGAAAGATTAAATCCTCGCTCTTAAACAGCACTTCCAGGAAACACACTTAATACGGCTCCAAAGTACTTCAAACCAGAACATCCATCTCGACACTCCGGGATAAAAAATAGCTCAATGACTAGATTACTTTTAAACAAAATTTATATTAAAGATGCTTCATGTCTAACAACCTCACTAGAAGAATAATGCAGAACATTTCACTTTAAAAGATCCGGAAGCATACTGTCAACTACATAACCAAAGAGACGAAGTCAAAGCACTCAAGGAATACATGTGCACTACTAAGCTATCAGTCAGAACTTCCCAGCTATTCTATTTATCTCCCGCCAATGTCTCCGTAAATGAATCTCTACGCATGTCGGAACTTCATTCCACTGAGCTTCCGGAACACCGTATGCAAAACCAGAGAGGATGACGTGAATCGCGTAGTGATCTATGCTTACGTCATATTACAACGCCATCTGTTAGCACCATTGGGAGTTATACAAATAAACATGTGATTCTAGACTGAAAACGTGCACCTAAAGTTCAATATATAGCTGGTAGTTATAATGAATAAAGTAAATGAATAATATAAATATATGAATTACTTTAAACTGAAAACGATTAAAGAAGACCAATAAAAGAATAACTTAGAGAAAAGGTAAGTACGTTTATTTTAATAAAATTGCATTATATAGTAAACTATTGAAATAAAATGAATATGGATGTAGTAACAGAAAAGTTAGATTAAATGCAGAAAAATATATGCTAAAGCAATTATGCTAATGTAAGCCAATGCAAACGGTCAACTAATATTTCCATATGAAGTTTGAATAGTGTTAGTGCCAGGACAATAAGATAGAGTGTTAAATATTTCTATCAAAATGCACACCACACTGAGACAACAAATAGGAGCACTATCACCCTCTCCGCAATTTTAGCATAAACTAAAATGAACGCTATTGCGCTTCCCGCAATTGTGGCACATAATAAGAGTAGCCCTATCGCGCTGCTCCGTACTTAACCGGTTAAATAATAATTCAAAGCTTGTGTGAGAGATAGCAATCGTCTCTATATCTATTTTAGAATATTCAAAATTTCATACCAGAAAAATGTACGGAGATACCTATGTCGAATCCGAACCGTGTAGGCATTGTAAATATGCGTGCAGCATACTTTTGTATTACAGACGATTAAAATGTTTTTATGATTTAACCCTTTCCGGCACAGTGTGCCCTGGTCGGGATACCTAATTTTAATTCCAAACTTACGAACGGCACAGAGAATATTTTAGTAAAATTTTACTTTTACAATGAATAGTTAAAGTAACATGTTTTTAATTTCTAAAAAAGTCGTTTTAAAATTCTGGTGTCAGTCAGTCATTTCATCATTTTACAACAAAAATTGCCCCTGCCGGCAAGGATTAAAAATTAATGATCGAACCTGAAACACGGAGAAGTAAATGCAAATTTCCGACATATTCAACATTCATCATTATTGTATGGTGAATGTCGACTTTCACCAGTGTAAGTCAGAAATAAGGATATTTAACAAATATTTCGGACATACACCAAGCGACTATGAGAATGTTGACATTCACCGGTGAAAATCGACATTCTCCAGATTTCGATCTTTCACAGTAACATATATACATATATTTTTTTTTCGATTTAGACATAAAATTGTATTACAATGAAGCCAAGTAATATTTTATGTTAAAACAATTTTTACTTCAATAATTTATTTTATAAAGGAACAATACTAATACTAAATGAAAATTTTGAAATTGTAATAGTTCCCTACATAAAAAAAAGTGCACTTTCTTTTTGTTTACTTCTATCTTTACAAGAAGGAAGTAATGAATTCATAAAAATTTTCGACTTCCGGTTTTCGACGGATTTACACGTTTTAGAGGTCAGAGATCCCGAAAAACATGTTTTTACAAAATGTCTGTATGTGAGTCTGTGACACAAATTTTGTGGACGCTCTATCTCAAGAACTAATGCACGGAATTTAATAAAAAAATATATTCAGGTAATCCCTAATATAAATTGGTGCTGATTAGTTTTTAATGTAAATCGCCCAACAGGTAGCGCTGCTATGCTGCATTTTTGCAATAGCTCTATCTCAAGAACTAATGCACAGATTTTTATCAAACTTCATATTCTGTTGGTCCTTGATATGAATTGGTGCAGATTACGTGTTGATGTAAATCGCCCAGCAGGTGGCGCTGCTGTCGGGCATTTTTCACGATTTCTGCAATAGCTCTATCTCAAAAACTAATGCACTGATTTCCCCCAAACTTCAGATTCAGTTAGATGTTGGCATAAGTTATTGCGGATTAGTTTTTGGTGTAAATCACCCAATAGATGGTAGGTTGCATTTTAATGAATTTGCACGATTTCAGCGATAATCATAGCTTAAGAACTAAGGCACTGAATTTCATATTAGCTTAAGAACTAAGGCACTGAATTTCATATCTTTAGAATCCTCCTGATGGGCATAGATTGCCATTTAAATTCAGCAGTGTGATAGCGAATTTTGAAGTATTAACATGTATGAGATAGAAGAGAGTTTTGGGGTTGGTACATCTGAGTTGTTTAATTTTTATTTTAATTTTGAAGTAGGAATATTTTATCATCTATCATGCACTCATTAAAAAATTCAAACTGGTAGAAAATGTTAATAATTTAAGTGTTTAGTTGAAATAATGATGAAATTTCCACTAAACAGCAAAATAATTTATTATATTTTGGCCCTTATGAGGGAGATCATGATGGATATGACAAAGAAGTCAAATGTGTAAAAAAAAATTAAGTAAGAGGAACTTTAGTACAGTAGGAGATCTTTATAACGCAATTCTCCATATGACGCACAACTTCTTAGATGTAAACAATTTTTTTTTGTAGTTAAAAAGCACCTGCATTTTCACATTATAAAATATTGCTACTCTCCAGTGGACTAAATTTGATACATTAGTTCAACTTTATCTTCTAATTTAAGACCTCTTTATTGAAAAAAAAAATGCTATTATTACAATAAACATTTTTGAAAATGTCTAATATAAGGGATGGTTGTGTCAGTTATATTTGGATCATGTTTATAAAGTAAATTTAACAATGTCTGACCTATATTATGCAAAAATTTATAATTTGGATAACTCTTGGTAACAAGGAATACAGTATAAAGATATTCTAATGTATTTTGATATGTTTCAGTCATATTTGGCCATATTTACAAGATAAATTTAATGATCTGATCCATATAACGCAAAATTCTATATAACGCACAACCTTGCATTTTTAGGTTTGCGCTATAAAGATCTTCTACTGTATTATGTTGTAACAGAAAGTTAGAAATCTAAAATTTATGGAAATTATAATGTGGCTGCTAAAAATAGTTTTATTTCTGCATCCAACAGTCTTTCAGACTTCTGTCTCTATTATTTATATATATATATATATATATATACCGGGTGTCCCAAAAAGGACTGACTGATTTTAAAATTCAATAACTTCCAAACGGTGACAGATATTTAAAAAATTCTTGCAGGAGGGTTATGCATAAAGTCAAAAGTTTTTTTTACAGTGATTTTCGATTTTAGTTCGAATTACAAACAATAGATGGCGCTGCGATCAATAGAGGCTAAATTCAGGCTCGATTTTTGGTACTTCGTGGCCCGGATAATACATTTCCATCTCCTTTTTCTGCATGGAACAACAGAAAGGACCAAAATCGAGCCTGTATTTAGCGACTATTGCTTATAGCGCCATCTATTGTTTGTAATTCGAACTAAAATCGAAAATCACTGTAATAAAACTTTTGATTTTATGCATAACCCTCCTGCAAGAATTTTTTTAATATCTGTCACCGTTTGGAAGTTATTGAATTTTAAAATCAGTCAGTCCTTTTTGGGACACCCGGTATATATATATATATATATATACACCTAAATATGTGTTTAGAACAAAAAGATGCATTTGAGTTTCCTGATACAGTTGGCCCCGCTTAATTGCATACAATTGGTTCCACTGAATTGTATGCAATTAAGCGGGGTATGCATTTAAGCGAGGACAGCAATTAATGTTATCAGTATAGGTTATAATTTGATCATATGTCACAGATATGATAAATATCTGTGGTAAATATCTGTAAATATTTAAACAATTTAAAAATTAATTAATGTCAATGGCGGATCTAAGGGGGGCGAGGGGGCGATCGCCTCCCCCTTGGGCAAATAAAGGGTTTGCAAAACGGTATTATGCATCCTCACGGGAAATGACTTGGGGCGAAACTCAAGCCCGGCGCAACCCAGGTCGGGTCGCGCCAGTTTAAGACTCAGCCTGTGAAAGGTCTTCTCTCTTTTAGAGCCGAGCCGAGCCGTGCCCTGATCTTAAATTTTTCTGCAAATTTGGGTCGGGTCAAACTTTTTTTCTTCCAGGTCGAGCCTGGCGTGTCCCGGAATAAAAGCTAAACGTTTGGTCCGTGTCAGCTCATATGATAAGCAGTAGGGGAGAGGGGGTAAGTTGAACTGGGGGCACCTTTGAACACTTTAAATATTTTCCTTTAGATAAATTATATATTTGAAATATATATGGCAGCACAGTACTACTGCTTCAATGTAACAAGAATACAAAGCTTTACTATTTTGCATGCACACTACTGTCTAAGCAGGATATGCATATTTTGCTTTCTTGAATCTAAACTTAACAAAATAAAGTTGTAAGCTTTTTGTTGATAATCTTGTATCCCTAAAATTATAATTTACTATTTAATACCTAAATAAAGATGTTTGTTTTAACTTATAAGGTTTGTTTTATAAAAATTCTCAAACCTAATTGGGTAAATAGTTGTAATGCTAAACTCCATGTGAAGGGGCATCATTGAACAGAAAAGTTGGGGCACCATTGAACAATTAAAACTATGAAGTAAAGAGTTATAGATGTACCTTAATATTATTATTGTTGAAAATTTGTTTAAATATGAAAATTAAGAGATTAATTAAGTGTTATTATACTTAACCTTTTACACGCCAATGTTCCATAAATGGAACATCAACTTCAAAAGTCTCCGAAAAATAGAATTTTATTCGTATTGCCCTATAAAAATTATTATTTAAAAAGAAAGTATTGATTGACTTATTGACGTTGATATAACTTTAATAAAATAACTATTGGCTAGGATAAAAAATCGCAATTTCGGTCTTTTTTTAGACTTTTTGTCAGACAAAATTAAAAATGTCATATAAAATTCAAAATTCAAGAAATGTTTTTATAACTAAGTGAGGGTAATTAAAAATGATCATTTTATTCGTAGAACATAAGTTATAACAAAAAAGATTAATTTTTATTGTTTCTTTCAGCTAACAAATTTGCATGTTCCAGAAATGGAACATTGGCGTGTAAAGGTTTATTTTTTAACATTGTAAAGTTCTTTGATCACAGCGCAAATAAGTATTGACAAAAAGTTTCCGAATACAAGATATTTTAGTAAGTGTCGAGGAAAGATGTGTTTATGACTTTGATCTACTTTATTCCCTTGCACACACCCAACCCCCTGCCTCCCCGCCCTTTCACACACGTGCTCCGATATGAAGTGGATTGCTCATAGCTGCCACTGAAAAACACGTGTGTTTGTTGATAATTAGAGATGGTTTATAACTCAAATTTGAGTGCCAAGATAGGATTGGAGAGTTGATATTGGAAAAAAGGAATTCTTATCCTTTTACTTTCTTCTGTAATTTTTTTCAGTTACTTAGGATACGTCCCACAGATGAGATGTCTAATTCAAAAGCATTTTGTAATACTTTTGTGAATTACCTGATGATTTTGAAGAAGAATGCATTGATATTTGCACTTAGCAAACATAACAACACTTTATGCATTTCATACAGAAAAAAGTTCTAGCTGTAGATGAAAATGACATAGGTCAATATTTTGGATTATAATTGTTTAGTGGATGTCATCAAGTACCCGGAGAAGATTTATATTGGTGCACTCAAGAATATCTATTGGTCCCAATTGTTTCTACAGTAAACCTTGAAATAAATTTAGAAAGCTAAAAAAAAAATCATTTTATAGACAGTATCACCTTTAAATTAGGAGATAAATTGGGAAAAATATATCCCTTTTATGCAAATTGGAGAAAACTTTCAGCAGTCAACATCTTTCATAAAAAATTGACAATAGATGAATGTATGGTACCTTATTACGGTCACCATTCGGTTAAAATGTTTATACGGAGCAAATCAATACGACTTGGTTTTAAAATATCGATATCGAGTTGTAGCGGTGGCTATCCATATGCTATGAGAATGAATGAATATGCTCCAAGTGAAACCAAAAATTCACTCTTTTCCAAAACCTCGTGCACATTGCTCTGAGTTTTTGTGACAATCAGATGCACATTATCTTTTGCAATCAACATAAGAACGATGTGCTGTATGCCAGAAGAATGTTTTGAATGTGAGAAAAGACTTCAAGAGAAATGCTTTCCTAACTATCATGGAAAACAGAAGAAATGTAGAAGATAAAAGCTAAGGACAATAATAATTTTTTTCTTATTTTAAGAAATTTTGAAAATTTTTTTTTATTTCTCCTTGTATTTTTTCGACTTTCATATATATGATTATTGTCTGTACTGTAAATTCATAGCACATTATTATTATTTTCTTATGCTATTTTTATATATATATTTTACCATTCTGATAAAAAATTGTAATTTTTTTCAATGCAGTAATTCCTGCTCATCATCTAAATAATATATATTTATTTTATTTATAACAAGGTTTTTTTCAGTGAAAGCTTCCTACCGTTTCTTGACAATTTTTGCCAGAATTTTGAGCAAAACGAAGGCTCAACGGGTGAAGCCCGGCTATTTTTCCACTTAACCTGTGTTATTTCTGAATAACTTTTATAACTTTACCTACAATTGTTAAAAATATTGGACATAAAAATAGAGATTTTAATTTAAATACCGTTAATCATATTTTATAAAAACCTGTGAAAAAGCTAAGTGTTTCCCGCCAATGTTCCATTTCTGGAACATGCTGTAAATCATATGCAAAAATTTTTTTTTGATAAAACAAATTACTCATAGTGCTTATATTTGAGTTTTAATGAGATTTTTAACATTAAATAGTTTGTGTTACCTTTCAATCATAGTGTGGCGTTTAAAAGGTTAATATGAAAGTTATACTGATGAAGGACTTCAACTACAGGCAAATTCAGGATACATAACAATAATTCCTGATTTAGCAGATTTGTCTAACAAACACTATACTGTTTCATTTACAATGGTAAACATTATTTCTGGATTTCATAAAACAGGTTTTTATCCATTTTCTATAACAGTTCGAATGTAAATGATTTCATTTTAGTTCAATTTCATGTAAAAAGAGCTCTTCATTATGTTGGACAGATTAAATGGCATAATGTCAGGTTTCATCGTAAAAAAGAACATATGACATATTTTCCAGAGGCATCAGATATCAATTTGGTGGATTTTAAGGATATTATATAAAATAGTTGCCACAATTAAGCATAATTGGAGGGATCCTCCGTTCTCCCTCAACAATGTACTTTGATGGATACAAATTGGGTTAAAAGAAATAGTAATTTCAGTTAAATGTAATTGTGTAATTTTATTCTTATAACTTTATATTTTGGAAAGATATGCAGTTTTTAATAAAAACTATCAACATTTTCATATTTTGTTTATTTGTTCAAAGGTGCCCCTAGCTTGTTCAAAGGTACCTCTACATGGGGCAGGTTTGTACAGAAAACTTTCAGCTTTTTAAATCCTCACAACATATTTAATTTAAATGCAAAACTGTAGTTTTTTATTTCATACTAGCAAACCCCGCGGCTTTGCTCGCGTAATATTTGAAATATACCAAGTGATATTTATATGTCTAATTTTTATTAAAAGGTACTAACTAAATTTTTATTTTATTAAAAGGTAATATTTTATTTTATTAAAAGTTACTTATTACTTTTAGGAATAATTCAAAAATTACTATTTAAAACACAGTTTGATTAAACATCATTATTACACTGCATTAGGCAGAAATGAGACTTAAATTAATAAAACGAGATAAATGATAATTTATAAAATATTTTGAAACTTTTATGCTCAATTAATACGCTCATTTCTGTATTTATTTGAAGTTTTGAGTTTTTTAGAAACCATCTTCTTGCACCTTAAAATTAACTATCATGTCAAATTCCAAGTCCTACCACCTCTCTAAAAAAAGGGGCTATGTTGAAATAGGAACTATCACCACTAATTTGCCAACATTAATTTTGAAATCGGTTTGTTATTTCCTAATATTCGACAGGAACGAAATTTAGAAAGCTTTTAAAGGCCTTTTTTAGAACGTTTGTTGTTCCTGTGAACACCAGGTGGTAGAATCATCGGCATAAAATATAGCCTGTGTACGATCAAAAACTGTTACCATTGATTCGCAACTATTACTTTTATAATCGGTTTATATTCCCTGAAATTGCATAGAAATCTTAATTTAGGACTTTTTTAGAATGCTTTTCGCACCTCCCCTTCGCTTCACCCCTTTTTAATTCGAATTTATTTTCGACAGCTCTTCAAGGGCATTTATATTTTATAAGTAACTACCATGCCATATTTAAAGTTTCTAGTCTTTTCAGTATCACAGAAATCGCAATTTAGAAAGTTTTTAGCTTCTGCAACTCTCTGGTGGTAGTGGCACAGACATAAAATATAGCTTATGTTTGAGCAGGTTCTATCACCAACAATTTGTCATCATTATTTTTTTTAATCGGTTTGGTATTTGATAAGATTGCATAAAAATTGTAATTTATAACGCTTTTCGCTCACTTCATCTTTTTTAATTTGGAATTTTCTTTCGACTGTTCTTAGAAAGCAGTTGCATCTTGTAAGTAAATACCATGCCATACTTAAAAGTGTTAGACCCATCAGTTGTGAAAAAAATGCAAATTAGAACATGTTTTCCTTTTGCAACCCTCAGATGGTAGTGACAGCAATATAAAATATAACCTATGTTATAGCAGGGACTGCCACCATTTATTTGCAACCATTACTTTTGAAATAGCTTTGGTATTTCCTGAGATTGAGTAGAAATCGTAATTTAGAACGTTTTTAGAATGCTTTTCGTGCATTTTCACCACTTTTTAAATTTCTAATTTTTTTCAAAACTATTCTTAAAGATCATTTATATCTAATAAATATGTACCTTGCTTAATTTTAAGTTGCTAGACCCCACCGATCACAAAAATCGAAATTTAGAACGCTTTTTTGCTCCTGCAATGTCTAGGTGATAGTGATAATAACATAAAATAGCGTCTATGTTAGAACAGAGGCTGTCAGAGTCAATTTCTTACCATTACTTTTGAACAGGGTTGGGTTTTTGACATGACAAGCGTCAAAAACTGGTTTAAACTGTCATAAACTGGTTTAAACTGTCGAAAACTGTCATAAACTGGTTTAAACCGTCTAAAACTGCCAAACACATGTAACACGCTAAAACATTTTAACAATAGACAGACATTAAATAAGTCAATGATTTATGTGATCTTTTCTTTAAATTTAATAATTTAAAAAATATATTATTTGCAATAAAATATTTATTTTTTTGGATTTTTCAACCAGAAGAAAATAATTTTGTACAATTAAATAATCCGGATCAATTTTACCCCGCAGCATGCTGCAGCACACCACTTGTTTAGCACATTTATTTACACCCAAAAGATTTTTGAGTTTAGAGTGTATGAAGCGTTAGAAAATAGTCTGTTTCTTAATTGATGCTGAGCCAGTAGGACTTGATAGCAAAAGCATTGCTAGATGAGCAAGTTTTGAAGCAGGTCAAAAAGCTGTTGAATTTAGTGATACCTTTCCACCAAGCAATGGAGTCCTCCCTATAGCAGTGTAATAAAAAGACTGGAAAGGGGTTTCTTTAGCTTCATACACAATCAGTATGGGTAAGCATCCATAAACTCTCTCCGTAGCTCAAGCGCGAGCTGAATCAACTGATACAGCAGTCAACCCTTGCCCCTGATGGTTGGGATGCAAAGTACAAGCCAAACAATGGTATGGTTTCATGATTTGATCCCTTCTATTATGCACTTTTTCAATATGGGCTTACAGGAATTTTCTTTTAGGTGACCGAGCCAATTTTGTTCAGTTTTGAAATCGAAAACATTTTTATATATTGAAAGAAAGCATGTTTTAAAAAGATTTTGACTTTTAAGCTTTTTTTTCTTTAATTACTTCTCTTATTTTGTAAATGTTTAAAATTAATAATCCAATTTCAATTTTGAATGGAATGGTTACTGCCTAGACTAGAATAACATTGATGCACATTATCTTGTTATATATACAAAAATATCTACACTTTTCTAAGTTTTTTTTTTCCCATAAAAAAAAAGCTAGCTAAAAGCTCTCAAAAGTAAGTGAAATTAAAACGATTTTAAGTAAGAGATAAAATGTACAGCTCAGGTGAGCTTAATGTCTACTTTTCAGAAAAACACAATTTTACAAAAATTAAATAAATAAATAAATAAATAAAAATAAAATTTTACCCTGTTAAAAAGTTGTACTTCACAATAATACTTTACTATGTACTAATTACTGATATAGAGTAAGAGTGAATTTAAAATATTACATGTAATGTTGTCATGTGTGACATTTAATTTGAATTTTTACAGATCAATTTAGTATTTGAGGTTTCTGACATAACGGTTTAAACTATGGTTTAAACCCGACATAAACTGACACGTCAAAAACCTGCCAACCCTGTAATTATTACTAATACTATATACTAATTATACAATTACAGTAATAGTGAATTTTAAATATTACATCTAATGTGTGACATTTAATGTGAAATTTTACAGATCACTGTAAGTATTTGAGGTTTTTGACGAGGTTTTTGACATGACGGTTTAAACCGCAGTTTAAACTGTCAAAAACCTGCCAACCCTGCTTTTGAAATCAGTTTGATTCTTCCTGAGATATTGCTGACGAATCGGCATTTAGAACGTTTTTAGAACGCTTTTCACACATTCTGCTCCTGCATCTCCTCTGGGGTAGTGGAAACAGAAATAAAATATAGCCTATCTTGGAGCAAGATCTGTCACCATCATTTTTACACCATTATATCTGAAATCGGTTCAGTACTTCCTGAGATTGCATAGAAATCGCAATTTACAACGCTTTTTGGGAATTTTGACCCCCTTTTAAATTTGGATTTTTTTAGGAAATGTCCTTAGAGATCATTGATATCTTATAACTAACTACCATTCCAAATTTCACGATTCTAGGCCCTTCAGTAACGCAAAAATCGCATTTTTAGAACGTTTTTTGCTCCTGCACCCCCTTTCGGGTAGTGGCACCGACATAAAACACAGCCTATGTTAGAGCAAGGGTTGTAACCATCATTTTGACACCTTTATTTTTTAAATCGGTTTGGTATTTCCTGAGATTGTGTGGAAACTACCATTTAGAATGTTTTTTAGAACGCTTTTCGAGCATTTTCACCCCTTTTAGATTTTGAATTGTTTGAGAACTGTTCTTAGAAATCCTTTATACCTAATAGGTAGCTAATATTTCAAATTTCATATTTCTAGGACCTTCAGTAACACATAAAGCGCATCTTTAGAACGTTTTTTGCTTCTGCACCCCTTTTGGGGTAGTGGCACCGACATAAAACATAGCCTATCTTGGAGCAAGTGTTGTCACCATCATTTTGACACCAATATTTTTTAAATCGGTTTGGTATTTCCTGAGATTGTGTAAAAATCGCTATTTAGAGCGTTTTATAAAACGCTTTTCGCGCATTTTCACCTCTTTTAAATTTCGAATTGTTTAAGAACTGTTCTCAGAAATCCTTTATATCTAATAAGTAGCTAATATTTCAAATTTCATATTTCTATGCCCTTCAGTAACACATAAATCGCATTTTTAGAATGTTTTTTGCTCCTGCACCCCCTTTGGGGTAGTGGCATCGACATAAAATATAGCCTATGTTCTAAGTTGGACTAACACCATCATTTTGATACCATTACTTTTGAAATCGGTTTGGTAGCTCCAGAGATTACCTCTAACAAACAAACAATTTTTACTTCTTTATAATATTAGTATAGATGATGCAGAATTACATTCTTTCTCTCACGAAATATTTAAAATTCAATAAATATAATTCAAGTAAGAAATATGTGGATTTAAAGAAAAATGTTCAAAGGTGCCCCCCTCTCCCCTATTGGCCCGACCGTGACCCGTGCACTTCTCTAAATTCTTCTTCCCGAGGCCAAGTTGGTCTGGCATCTTACTTATTTGTTATTCATAAAAAATAATTTATGTTGTACGTTAAGCGAAATCTTTAAAAATTTAATTTGATTTGATAAGTTACAGAGATGCATTTTTAAAAATCTACTTTTTTTCTTTGTAGAGCTTTAAAAATGTGATTTTCTTTCATTCTAAAGTAATTTTCTTGCTGGATTTTCATTTGAATGCATTTGTCCAAGAAATGATTTTTACGTAGTGTTTATGTACATAATTGCCTAAATAATGTTTTAATGTTTTTCCGTATTCATGAATTTCAAACATAATCTAAAATAAAATATGGGCATAAGACAGTGTCCTTTATGAATAATTTTAGTTGTAAAATGCGCGCTGGGATGGAGTCGATTTTTTAACTTTTATACCGGGTCGTGCCAATATATATATTTTTTGAATATGAGTGATCCTGCGCTGGGATCTGGAAATTTCAGCCCGGGTAAACCTATAACTGACATATCGAAGCCAGCTTTAATTTTTTTTTTTTAAATGCTTCTTTCAGCCATCATCCCATAACTATTGAATAAACCAGGTGTCCTAAAATGAACTGACTGATTTTAAATACAATCCAATAACTTGCAAATGGCGACAGCTATTAAAAAAAAATACTTGAAGGAGGGTTACGTAAGATCTCAGGAGCAAGGGTGATTCTGTTCCGAATTTTCCGAAAATTTAACCCTCTCGCTGCGCATCATGCGATTTCCACGGCCAACTTAAAACTGGCAAAATTTGAGCAACCCGCAATTTTCGCAGCAAATCTTTTTTTATGGTCTAATTCTATTTAAAAAAGAAACTCTTTCAGAAAGTTTTTGGAAATATTTGAACTCTAAAATATATGCAGATTTGAAATACGTAATAAAATAAAAACGCAATTTTTAACGTATTTTCATAAAATAAAAGGGTATATATATACGCAGTGAGAGGGTTAAGGCATTTGGTTCTAAAAATTCAAAAAATTCATCAATCCGAAAATTTGAACATAAAAATAATCACGAATTTTGGCAAATATGGTCCTTATAAAAAATCTTTTTCATCAATCGCTCGCAGAAAATAACTCCAATTTCGCCAAAGAATCGCGGAAAAAACGCGAATTTGATCAAATGGTCATGAAAAAAAAAAAAACGGGAAATTCTTCGGGGAAATGCGGGAAAAAATGATCACGGCAAACGTGAATTTTGTCAAGGATCTCAGAGAAAACGCGAATTTTGTCAAATAACCACGAAAAAAAAAAACGCGATTTTCGTCAAAGGATCGCGAAAAAATGCAAATTTTAACAAAGAATCACCAAAGAACCGCGACTTACATCAAAGGGTAACGAAAGAAATGCGAATTTCATGAAATGGTCACGAAAAAACTCAAATTTCGTCAAAAGATCGCGGAGAAAACGTGAATTTCGGCAAAGAATCGCTTAAAAAACGCGAATTTTGTCAAAGGATCGCTGAAAAAACATGATTTTCGTCAAAGGATTGTTGAAAAAACGCAAATTTTGTCAAAGGGTCGCCGGAAAAAAAGCGAATTTTATCAAAGGGCTGCAAAATTACTCTAATTTTATCAAAGGGTAATAGAATAAATGCGAATTTCATCATAGGGCTATGGAAAAATGCAAATTTTATCAAAAGGCTGCGAAAACATGTGAATTTCGTCAAAGAGTTGCAGAAAAAACGTGAATTTCGTCATAGAGTCGTGAGAAAAAAAGTAGTCTCTTTAGAAAACAGCACATATACATACACCTATGTTTATTATTATAGGTATAGTTTTTAAACTGAAATAATATACTGAACTAACTTTTGAAGAAAACGGGTTAACCCAAATCCAGTTTACAGGAATCTCCACTCAGCCTGAAATCGAATCGAATTGAAACCAGACATGCAATAAAAATAATTAGTGCCAGAAGGGAATTCCTCCCCCCCCTTCTCTGCTGTAACATTTCCGAAAATTTGCTTCACATTTCAGATTTTTTTTTTTTTTTTTTTTTTTTTTAACTGAGAGTCACCTCTGATTAGGAGTTTTTTTTTAACTGCGATTTTTAATTTTAGTTTAAAATAGCAACGAATGATGGCGCTGCAAACAATAGGTGCTAAATCGGTGCCCGATTTAAAGACTATTGTTTGCAGCGCCATCTATCGCTGCTATTGTAAAGAATCGCAGTAAAAAATCTCCTGACATCTTATATAACCCTCCTGCAAGTTTTTTTTTAAATTGCTGTCACCATTTGTAAACTGAATTTTAAAGTCAGTCAGTCCATTTTAGGCCACCCTGTATGTTTTTTAATAAGTTTCAAAGCATTCTTTACTGAATTACAACTCCCTTAGATGTAAAGAGACAAGCGTCTTATACCAAATTAGTATTTTTCACATAATCCTGAAGATTAAAAAGTATTATTAAATAATTGTTTGGGCGTGCCCGTTATGGAGCTTTTACTGTATATAGTTTTTATCTTCAAAAATATTTAGACTTTCTTTTCAGAATTCGGGTCGACCCGAACCCTTCTCGTAAGAGTGAAAATCCAATCCGAAACTGACCCAAACCCGAAATAATGTATGTCAATCTGCCCCAAACCCAACGCGCTAGAGCGCAGCTAAAAAGTAAAAGTAACCCGACTCGCAGCAGAAAAGTAGAAGTCAACTGGACCCAAACACGACCCGCAGCAAAAAAGTAGATATTAACCCGACCCGCAGCAAGAAGTAGAATTAAACTGGACTCAAACCCGACCCATAGCAAAAAGTAGAAGTAACACGACCCGCAGTGATAAAATTAGCCCCGAGCCATGCATCAGATATGAGTCTCCAAATTTCTAAAATTGCCCCCTCCCCCCCCCTTGAGGACTCTCCAGATCCGCCCTTGATTAATGCAATAATAACTTTAATCAATAATTTATTATTACTGTTTATATAATAATTTCTATTCTAAAGTATAATGTATTATAACACTGTTTACGTTACAGGGTTTAATTTTTCATTATAATTTATGTGATTTAAGTGAAAATTAAAATTGAAGTAAAATAAAAAAATTTTGTTTTTAAATCATACCTTTGAAAATAAATAAATTTTTGTATAAATTCATTTCATTTTTCATTATTTGCCAATTTCTCCTTTATTTGTTGTCTGTAAAAACTCCTTTACAGAAGTTTGTTTTCCTACTACAGACACTGCATTTCTCCACTTCCGGCTCGGCGCTAAATATTGTTCTTTTACTTTCTTGACCGTCCCTATTGTATTTTCCCCCAATTCCAGGATTTTCAAAGAAGAACCACCAGCAACTTGAGTCGCTCTATGTGTGGCAAGAAAATTACACCTGTTCAAAGTCAACTCACATGTGCGTCCAAGAATTAAGAGAGTAAAGTCTATTCTTTCACGACAATTTCTGCTCTTCAATTTATAACAAACCATTATTTCAAACGAAAATATTTCCGTTCTTAATTTTTTTCCCCTATTCATCGCCTTCACGGGAATTCACAAAATCCGGATTATTAGATTGGGGATATTTTATGCGATTAACCGGGGATTGTTATGCGATAAAACAAGTATATTTAACATTAACCTTATGGCGATTGTTTCTATTCCACGGCATTATATATGCATATAAGCGGGGTATGCAATTATCTGTTGCCCTATTAAGTGGGGCTGACTGTATTACAAAAAAAGAAAAAAAAAAAGATTGGGATTATGGACAAGGTGTAAGAAAAACGTTAATCCTAACAGTAAACTGGACTGAATTTTTTCTTTTTCTTTTATTTTGAACTTTAAATTAACTGGCCATATTTTATGTGTTCGTGTTAAGTTACCTCCTAACAACTTAAGATGGAAGTATGTTAATTAAATCTTTAGAAGTTAAGGACCAAACCTGAAAAATCATAACCCTGGCAACATTATACTTGGGGTAAACCATGGAGTTTGCCACCCATTTTTACAAGGGGTGATAAACTAAAGGGTAAAGTCAGTAAATTTCCTTAAAGGCCAATGACCAGTAGTAGTAGTAGTAGTAAATGGCTATTTATTACACTAGTCAATAAATTTGAACTTTTGCTCTGTCCTAAAACAGAAATTAGTTGGGTTTTTTTTTGGTGCTGATTCCGGATCTAGTTTTGGATTTACTCCAGCACGTCAAGTTTGAGAGATATTTCTATATTTCAATTTATGCAAATTTAGTAAATTTTATACAATTATTTGCAAATTTAAGGTATAAAGCAATATCAGACAGGGTTTTTTGTTTTATGTTATGATTACTACCTACTTTGCTTTAAAAAACGTTTCTGAAATTATACTGACATGTGACTGTGAAATATTGTACCCAATTTGCATATTTTTCATGTAGAGATATTTCTATATTTCAATTTATGCAAATTTAGTAAATTTTATACAATTATTTGCAAATTTAAGGTATAAAGCAATATCAGACAGGGTTTTTTGTTTTATGTTAGGATTACTACCTACTTTGCTTTATAAAACGTTGTTTCTGAAATTATACTGACATGTGACTGTGAAATATTGTACCCAATTTGCATATTTTTCATGTTTTTCTAATAATGTTTCTTGACGTTCAAATATTTCTGCCGCACAAGTACGCTAATATGTTTCTAAGCCAGTTTTTTGAGCTGATTTCAAATCTTGTATCTGTTTTCTTCTATCACGTCTAGTTTTGAAAAAAGTGAAATTTTAGTTTTTGGTCAAAAAACCCAGAAATAGCTTTTTATGATAAACTTCAACTAGTTAGGATAGATACTACTACTTTTTTTTTTTCGATTATATAAATTTTTGTTTGTCTCTGACACGAATCTGATCCTGTTCACCTTCTTGTCAATGAATCACACCCCCTCTAAAAAGCAACTTACATCAAACCTGTGTTAATGCCGTGCAAAAATAGAAATTCATCTTACTCAAAAACTAGATATGACATAAGAAAACAGACTGCAGATTTGAAATTAGCATAAAAATCTAGTCTAGAAAAACATTACGTCAATTTTGTGGCAACTATTTTAAAGATGATAGTGATGTAAACATTACACCATTGATAAATATGCAAATTAGGCTTAATAACTGATAAATAAATGTTAAGATTAGTTGGATTGGTGACGGCCAATTATCTGCGCGAGGGATATGGGCCCAGGGGGGGGGGGGGTGCCCTTCGTGGGGGGTCTTTCTAAGGGAACCTAACCCGTATTAACGCTTGGAAATCCAAGGTTCAAAGAAAACCACGAAAACTCTGAACGATTAGGCCGACGGGCGTAATCCGGATCGAACCAAGCATCTCCCGTCTACCAGCTTCGAGAGCAGAACCTCTCAGCCACTGGTGGGGCTAAATGTTAAGAATATGCAAATCGTGACATTTATCTGAAGCAAATAGTCAAGTAGTCATTATCTAGAAAACATAATTAGATGTGACATATTGTATCTAAAATTTGCATAAAATAGCACAAAAAAACTTAAATTTGCATAAATATAAATATGCAAATTTCTCAAAACCTGGACAACCTAGAGATAAACGGAAAGCATATTCGGAATCAGCGACAAAAATTGATCTAGAATCAACTAATTTTAGTTCTAGGACAAAACCACTGTTGTACAGTGTTATTTAAAAGTGCTAAACAATAAATTTTTCTTAAAACTTCTATTAGTAAAGGGCAAAACTGGGAAATTGCATTAGCGGGCAGTAGTATCAGTTTTGTAAGTAGTCACTTTCTTTAAACTAGTGGCCACTTTCTTATTTAAAAGTAACAAACAGAAAAATTTTGTTAAAATTTCTATTAGTATAAATCTAAAATTGAACAGTCCAAATAAATATGTTAATATAAACATATTGCAACCAAAAAAGTAGAATCCTTGATTAAATGCAAAAAAGTTTTACCTTCTCCTCGTAGGAAAGTGGCCATAAGGTGGCTGCTGACAGAGAATTTTTTAATAGCCACTTTATCTAGTTTAATGGCCCTGTGGCTGCTCTAATTTTGCCCTTTATCTATTAGTATTATTCTAAAATTAAATAAACCAAATAAATGTGTTAATACAGTAGATTCCCTCAAATCTGCACAGCTTGGGACCAGAGGTTGTGCGTATTTTGTGGATTTCTGTCCATTGTTTCGTTTACATTTTTAAACAGTAATTTCAATGTAATAATACAATCAAAATTGGGTACTACAGGCAAAGTTCTTTAATCCGCACAAGTTGGGACCAAAGGTTGTGCAGATTATGAATATTGCGGGTTATGGAGTATTATGGATTACATCTCATTTTCTTATTTTTGGACACTATTTTAATTCAATATTCAGTATAACATGAAAAGAAAAATATGAAATATAATAATTAATTTTTCTGGACACTATTTTAATTCCATATTCAGTGTAACATGAAAAGAAAAATGTGAAATATAATAATTGATTTAATATGCTATCTCAAAAAATGCATTTTTCAAATTCTTGTATTAAAAAATTGATTATATTCACTTTTATATTTAAAAATTTCAGATATTTCTTTTAAAAAATCATTTTTGGATCAAGAATGTGTAAATTTGTTTAATTGTTTACATTCATTAAGCAATGCGAATTATAGAAAATTGCGGATTATAGATCCTTGACTGTACTTAGTTATCCCATCGACCAATTTTGCCAAATTATATAAATTGCCGAATTATACAAATTGACGTAATTTTAATTTTAAATAACGAAAGAACAAATAAATTAGTATAACATTAATAAAAATACAAATAAAACATTGAAATAAAAATCACTTGATGGCATAAACACATGTAACTAGCTTAAAGTCAAGTGAATGTGACATTTATGATCAACCATTATTGGCATTTAATCTTATAGTTTGGCGATAGATTTTTGGTCAACGGCATTAACTAAGTAGTACCTAAAATTATAATGAATGCTTACAGTAAAAGGAAATATTTAAATAAATAAGTAAAGTAATGAACTAAAATAATAAAAATTAAGATAATTTTAAAAATGATGAAATTATTAAAAGGTCAAATAAATAATTAATAATATATACTGTAATTTCCGGCGTATAATTCATGGATCAAACAATCATGTTTCGACCCAGAAAATTTTTAAAATAAAATGTAATTTATTGGATCGCAGTAAATATTTGTCTTCAATTACTAAATAAAATTTCTAATATTGTCCAAACAGAATTGTTTGATCCGCAGATTATACGCCGGAAATTACGGTAATTAATTATACATATTAAAGATGATATACATTTATCTTGAATTATTGAATGAAACTTGTCTCATAAAGGTACCCTACTAATTCACATCAAAATCATAAAATAAGGAAATTTGATTTCAGATTTAATCAGATTAAATAACCAAAAAAACTAGAAGAATACATAAATATATTTGGTAAAAAGATTGCAATTACCAGTGACATAAGCAATATCCTGAGTTTTCCCAGAAATTAATTTATACTTCCTATATGAAAAAGCTTGAATTCAGTCGTATTAACAAGAATTGCATATTAAAATACCTGCAGAATGATATAAAAATTAAAAAGTCTGTAATTTTGTCCCTACATCTGAACTGAAAGTTTCATTGTTTACATCTGCAATGATGTGCAGATTTTAGGGTTGTGGATGTGATCAAGTCCACTGTACTAACATATCAAGACCCCCAAAAGAAGACTCATTTATGGAATGCAGGAAAAGTTTATTCTCTCCTTGCAGAAAAGGTAGTCGTACAGTGGCTGCTAACTGACTATTTTTAGGTGCGTTTGTAATTATATAAATACGTAGCACCTATAGTTTTCATTCAATCTGTCCATCTGCATATAACAGAGCAAAAACTACCCAATCGAATGGTCTGAAATTTTAAATATATAATTTTTGCACAATTTTGTCAAGTCATTTCAAATTTCATGAAAATCGGATGTATAGTTTAATGACAGGGACAGTCAAAAGTTTTCCGTTACATGACGGCCCATGGGAAATAAATATTGCAAGTGCATTTTAATGTTGTTACAGCCTTCTGAACGGTCTGAAATTTTGAATATATAATTGTTGCAACATTTTGTCGACTCATTTCAAATTTTATGAAAATCGGATGTATAGTTTAATGACAGGGACAGCCAAAAGTTTTCCTTTACAATACCAATGGAAAAAATAATTTCAAGTGCATTTTATTGATGTTACAGCCTTTAGAACAGAATGAAATGGGTAGGCACTTTTGAAGTGCACTAAAATATACATTCAGTACAATATGCAGTGCTAAAATATTTATAAAACTAGTTATAGTACGAACGCACCTCATTTGCGACATTTGACGAGCAATTTCCAACTTGTTTTTTTCAGTTAATGGCCATGTGGTCTGTTTGTGCTAATTTTACCCTTTACAATAAACATGACAAGTCTGCCAATTTCTACATACAGTTGAAGCAAACTTGCTTTTTTAAAGCCAAGAACCTCCTTTTTTTGCACATCCGCTCTTAATTTCTTTGCGTTTCGCTTTCTGATTAGTAAACAATGATAGAAACTACAAAAAAAAAAAAATTGTCTTATTTTGAATTTGATGCTCGGACTAGCATATCGTTGTTTTCAAAGTCACTCTTTTCATCTAAAATCTTGTATTCAGCTACTGTAATAAAAATGAACTATGCATATATATTTCGCTTTAAAAACTCTTTTGTTAGATATTCTTTTAATTAAAATTTTTTTGTTCTGTATTTAAATTTTAAACGCAGGTGTGTGGACATCTCTTTTGACAATTGAGATGGTTTCAATATTATTTAGTTATAGTATTTAAAAAAAAAAAAAAAAAAAAACCGATTATTCGCTATCCAAAGCTAAAAATATTTCTTTAAAACACTTTTATGAAATGTTTTTTAATTAAAAATGTTTGTTTTTTATTTAAAAGTAGGTGTGGATACAACTCTTTTGTTTTATGATCATACAAATATTTTCATTGTTATTTGTTTATGTTTCAAAAGGGAAAAATATTATTTCCTATCAAAGATTAATATTATGTTTAAAATTGTCCATGTTTTATACAAAATAATTATCGATGGGTTCAGGAAGGCAGTGACCCTCTGACAAAGAAGTTTTTTTCCCTCTAAAGTGTTAATTTTGAAATTCAAGTTGAATTTACATGAAAATTATAAAGTTTGTTTAAAAAATTTTTTGGTCAAAATATTTGACAGTTTATTTCTTTTTTGCGAGTAAAGTCATCTTAATTTCAAATTGTAAACCATTTAATGAAAAAGAAACAAGCATCCACTTTAAAGCTTTTATATAAGTGAGATAATTGTTCCTTTAATATTTAAAATGTATCTAATTAAATACCATGAATTCGTGCTCTTGCATAGTGCATCCTGTCCTGGAGATTGCAAAACTCTGTCAGAAAAGTTGTAAAAGCTTGCAAATTTGGCGAGTTTTGATATTGCATCAAGGGGGCAAATCTCAAACTCACACTTGATATTTGTAAAAAGAAAATGTTCACAGGATCCTAGAATAAGAAGACAGACAACTCAGCAATTTTTATGACACCTACTAAACACCCATGTGGACCATACTAAAATATGACAACCTGAAAAGCAAAATTCTCCCTACTCATGCTGCTTGCACTGCGGCGGGCAATTCATTATTTAGACTGTTCCAATGAGAATTTCATTCACAAAATAAACATTAAATGAAAAAAAAAATTGATTTTTCAGCAACTCACTAATAAAATCATTCTATCACGTTGATTTTATTCTGTTCTGTGGCTAATTTTTAAAATTCTTAAAAGGATTTCGGTTTAAAACATTTAGTCTAATTTAAATAATGTTTTTCTTTCATGATTTTCAACATTTGTAGTGTTTGTTTTTTTTTCCATTCCACGACTTTTTTTTTAACATTAAATTTCAAACTCTGGATTTAAAATTTTTGTCAATAGCTCTGAATTTTAAATTTGTTAATAGCTCCCAATATTAAATTTGTCTATAGCTCCAGATTTTAAATTTATCAGTAGCTCTAGATTTTAAATTTGTCAATAATCGTGGTTTTAATATTCTAGCCCAATACAATTTATTCACTATATTAAAAATGCATAAATTCCTTACAGAAATATCTAGAACGTATTAAACACAATACTTATATTTATGCACAAAACACAATTCGGTTAACCGGGTGCCAGTGTTTATATATACATATATATTTATATATACATGTATCAGGGTTGCTGGCTTTTAGCCAGGCCAAAAAAAGCCGGCCGGCTTTTTTTGGTTTTAACCACTTAAAAAAAGCCGGCTTTTATTGAAAAAAGCCAGTTTTTATTTTTTAAAGTTGGTTTACAGTAAATTCGTTTTAAATTTGGATCAATTAATTTTTAATACTTATAAATATTTTCTATTAAAAAAATTATAGATTTCCATTAAATTTTATCAAATAAATAAGTCTTTATAACTTCTAGAAGGCAACTGTGAACGCATTATGTCTGAAAAAGAAAAAATATATATATAAACATTGAAAAGGATATAAGTTAAGCTCTAAACTGGTGTTTTGAAATTCTATATTATATATAGTGTTGACACTAAGCCGCTTTAGCAGGCCGCAGCACCCGGCGGCCCTTTTTATTTCCTTGTTGCACCTGGCGGCTCTTTTAAACCCTTCCGATGCGCCCGGCTGCCCTTTTTAACACTTCCTATGCACCCCATGGTAATTCAATTGATATCGGAAAAATATCGCAAATTCTAGGGACTCTAAACAAACCAGTTCAAAATATGTTTTATGAACAAGGTACAAGTGTGCCCTTTTCGAAAAAAATGTGCCCTTATTTTACAATAGTGTTCCCTTTTTTGAAAAATGTACCCTTTTGTCCCTTTTGTAGAACAGCGTTTCCTTTTTGAAAAATGCACCCTTTTGTAGAACAGCGTTTCCTTTTTGAAAAATGTACCCTTTTTTTTTTTGGAATAGTGTTCCCTTTTTGAAAAATTCACGCCCGGCGGTGCTTTTTTTCTAGCGTCAACACTAATATAGCTCCACATGTACTACACATTTTAAAGATTATATTTAATTAAAACTGTTCTTAACTGTTCTGCTCAACAAGCGCAAAATGTTTTGACACATTTAAAAATTCATTTTTTAACGGAAAGATGTAAAATTCGAAAGCCTGACCATGGAAGCGATTTGGAATCGAACTGTGTTTTCCATTTTTTGATCCATCAATTACCTAATGAGTTATAAGAGATTTTGATCACGTGACAAACATGTTTTTTCACCCTTTTCTGAGTGATTTCTTCTTTCGTGCGGAAATTCGATTCAAAATGCTCACTGTGACACTATTTTCTGAAAAATCTATTGCATTTGCAAAAAAAAACAGAAAAAACAGCACAATTACATAGTTTCTGAACAACAACATCTGCTAGTTTCATGCATTTCTGAACAAAAATAAATTAAAACTTATGTCAGAAAGTTGCCCTTTTGGATTTTAAAAGCCTTAATGACAAAATGTAGCACATCAAAATGGAAACATTCTTATGTGTCCATATGGAGAGATTAAGTTATAAATGTTAAAAGAGAAATTAGAAAAGATGTTTCATTTGAGGAGAGTGGTACATAAGTGTATAAAAAATAGAGCATTTAAAACAAGAAAAAAAAAATTCTCCAAATAAAATTTTGAAAAGCTTGTTGCTAAGCATATTCATGCATATGCTATTCATAATGTTTTTAATAGTGAGAAATGGTGGTGTTTTTATTAATATGACTATGTATAATTTCAAATGTTTGCTAGAAATAAAATAAGAATTGTATATTAATAGCTCTTAAAATTAAGTAATAAAACATATAACTAAGTTAACCATTGTCCTCTTTAATTTTATAAAGCAGTAAAAATGAAAAAAATTGGCAGTTGTTATGGCCCTTTTAAAATTTAGCTGACATTTAGCTCTTAAAATTAAGTAATAAAACATATAACTAAGTAACCATTGTCCTCTTTAATTTTATAAAGCAGTAAAAATGAAAAAATTGGCAGTTGGTATGGCCCTTTTAAAATTTAGCTGACATATTTGCCAAGTTTTATTCCAGTATTAATGTCCTTATTGAGAAATTGGGTTACTTATAAACTGTAAATCAATTAAATGTCATTAAAACTAATTAAAAACACTTTAAAATGTGTAGTTTATAATTACAATGCTTTATTGTATAAAAGCCAATTATGGCCAAAAAAAGCCGGTTAAAACCAATAAAAACCACCGGCCTGGCTTTTTTTAATTTTAGCCGTCTTTTTTGCAACCCTGACATGTATGTACATATACATATATATATGTATGTAGATATACAATATGTGTATATGTGCATATACAGTAGACTCCCTTAAATCCGTGACTCTAAAATCTGCGTATTTTATTTTAGATGTAAACAATGAAATTTACAGTTAAGTTGCAGAAACAAAATTCAAGATGGCGCCAAAATCAGCAACTACTGCAATGTTTTTTTTTACTAAATTTTTTGTTAATCATTTTTTTTTTGGCTGTTACAGCTGATTTATAACTAAATAAATTTACATTACTAATAAGATAATAATCTGTGGTCCATGTAGTGCTGAGATCGAATAATGATGTATCGATCTTACGATAGCTTTACCACTAGATGGCAGCATAGGACTTTTGGAATCGAATTGAATCGATTTCACCAGTAATAATTTAATATTTTTATAAATTTTTATTTTACATAATTATTTTAATAATTTATATATTTTAATGTTTCACTTTATTGTAAGCATTCATTATAATTTCCCTTGCTTAACTACCAATTAAATTAATGTTTCAAAAATGTAAACAAATCAATGACCAGAAATCTGCAAAATTCTAAAATCCGCACAACCTCTGGTCCCAAGCTGTGACGATTTGAGGGAGTCTACTGTATGTATATTTACATTATGTGTGTATATAAATATGCATATATAACACTGGCGCTCGGCTAACTGAAAAGTACCCACAATTCTTATCAAATCAAATAAATAAAAACACTTAACTTTTATTTCTCATACTTTGCCCATACTTTAAAATGACTAAGGTATATTTCAAAATATACAAAAAACAGTAACGAAAGACACAATTATTCAATAAATAGTACACTACACATCGAATGAAATTTACTGTCAATCTTTATCACAAACTTCAGCAAAATAAAAAAACACTTCCACTCAACAAAACACCCATTTCAAGAAACCCAACAATCTAAAAAAAACAATTAAAGTGGTAGTAGTCACAATGTATGGAAGAAAGTGATATAGCAAGAAGAAGTGATTTATTGTCTCGCCAAATTCAAAGTGTCTCACTTATTCTACAATTCAGCCAAAATGTTTCTTTGTTTTAATTTTAGGTGAGAAAAATTAAGTGTACAAAGTAAATGCATTTTATTCGCTTTAAAAAAAATACAGTAGAACCCCGCTAATCCGAAATTCTGTTAACCAATTTTATTTTCGAAAATTACACTTGAACAGATTAACAGAAAAGATTAACTATGAAAATTTTCTGGATTAAAAGATGAATGTTGGGAAAAATGTGTAGAAGTTACAATTAAACAAAAAATGTCAGAAAAGTATGTTTTTTATTCTTTAAACAGCTTGAATAGAAAAAAAAATACTCAATGATGTAAAAGTACAACATACGTACACGAATATAAAATGAAAACATGCTCTGTAGGCCTACTCGTAGAAGCCATCTTCAAAAAATCTCGAAGATCAGTTTGTTTGCCAGCCACTATAAAATTATTTTTCAAAATGCAAAAAGTATTTAATTCACGATAAAAATTTATTTTTCCTTTCAACAATTTGATTTTACAAATTTATCTACAGAAGTGTTTTTTCTTCCCTCCTCTTCGACATGTTGACTGAGCTATTTATAGATTCGGGATTTTGAACCGTTTGTAATGGGTTGTTATGTAATTCCTCATTCTGAAGTTCCATTGGATTATTATAAACATCAGGACAGGAGTGATTAAACTAGGAATACTATTTTTTCCCGAAATTCATGCCGGACCTTAGGATGCTGGATTAGAGGATGTTCATTGTACCAGAGTACTATAACTTGCACTTTTTTAGCACTTAGCTTTATTTTTTCTATTTTTATCGGAATTTCAGATAATCCGAATTTTTTGTAATCCGAACATGCACCGGTCCCAATTAGTTCGGATTAGCGGGGTTCTAGAGTAGTAATTTTTTTTTCATCTAAAAATTAATTAACTACAACATAAACTTACATTGGATCCTTGAATGCTGCTATTAATTTTTATGCGATTTCGACATAAATCGACATCATCATCAATTATATGTTTTAATTACATAGAGTTGTTTATTCCAGATATTTGAATAAGAAATCACTTTTTTTACCATTCAGTTTTTCTGAATAAAGTAAATAATACAAAAATGACAATAATAAACACGAAGGATATCGCAAGGAATACGTAACGTAAGGAAGTGAAGCTACGCTAATTTATCGATTATTTAGAAAATCGATAAATTCTTTTATCTCCCTTACTTCAAGAGGGAAAAAAAATCATAAATTATTACTCCAGTATCGTAGTTTTACTCATCTAAATTTTGTGTAAGAATGATTTGTCATAAAAGATATTTCCAAACAGCGAATCGTATATATATTTTATATATCGATTACTCATATAATATAATCGATCTTAAGGCGATATTTTCATCGACTACCGAGTAGATGTGTAGAGTAAACTGATTCGTTCGTTTTGGATTGCTAATTGTTGTAAGTTTTACAGTCATCTCATTTTATGAATCTACTCGTATTTCGTTTAATTTCATGTAAGCGTACTTACCAAAATAATTGCTTTTTCTGTATTTATAATACATGTTTTATTAATTTTTTAAACAGCCTCAGGGTTGGCACGGTTTAAATCCCTTTTTTTTTTTTTAATATAACAAATTTAATGTAATATTTCCTATTTTTTGTAATTTAAGTGTTTGACAGAAATAATTTCTATTTTTAATACTTTATCTAATCAGTCAACATGAGACATAATCTTTCTAGGTCATGTATGTATGCATGTAGGATGAAAATTAGAACGTGTTGATGAAGATGTCTGATGCACTAAAGAGTTATCTTAAAACATTTAAAATTAGCAAAGATAAAACGTAGTCAATATTTAGCATAAAATATCATCATTTAAAAAATGCAAATTATTTATGGCAGTTAATAACATAACAATATGTCCTTTAAGATTTTGGTTGAGTTGTAAAAGAAAATTTTCTCAATTGGGGATTTTTTTGTTACAGAATCTAATGGCCAAAAATGTTGACTTGGAGTTATTGTAAAAAAAAAAAAAAAAAAAAAAAAAAACCAGAAGTATTTAACACATTCACTGCCATGATCATCACCGGTGGGTCTCATAATTTTTTCATCCTGTGCCGTGAGCATCACCTGTGGGTCCCAGCTTTCCATATAATATTAAATAAAAATCATGGGCAGGTCAGCAATGACATTATATGTGTATGTGGCACTCTGGGATAACTGTAACTCACTATATTTTTGTGAATTTACTCTGAATTATGTATACTGTGAAGCGAAGCAGCACCAAAAACTGGCGATATGCAACAATTAAAGTAATCCCCCTGCCTCTCCCTCTCACTTGGATTTTCATGAAGCATATTTTATTTCTAAAAATTCTGATAATATTGTCAATGATCTCTCATCATCTCATTTCCTCTCTCCATCGTGGAAATTAGTTTTGTAATTATTTTCCCTCTCTTCTTGTTTCTTTTCTTTTTCTTTTGTTTTTTTTTTTAAAAAAGGTTCTTTTGGTTTTTTTCTTTTATATTTTATTTATTATTATTATTTATATTTATATATTTTTTAATTTATTTCTTTTATTTTATTTTAATTTTGTTTATTTCTTTTATTTCTCTTTTTCCCTATCAATTTATCTTCTATCATTTTGGCAACATTTTCTCGTCTTCTGCATCTGCTCCTTTCAGCTAGTGCCATCTGTCGCATTCTTTGCAAGCTCTACTCTCTACCTTTCAGTTAATTCTTTATTCTTTACCTTGTTCCCTTACGGACACATATTTTCTTTAGCTGATGACAAGCTGTTGATATTTTTAGCTCAAAACGCGTCCTATGTATTGTTTTTATTTTATGGTGATTTTTCACAAAGCTTTACAATTATTTTAATTATATATGTATACCGTATTTATTTTACAACAAATAAACCCTTTAACCCATTGGGGATGAGCAACCGGTATACGTGCCATGTAAGGTGCTCAGAATCTGTGATTATTCTCACTGGTAAATTTTTATTGTAAATTTTGCCTTATTTCATCCGAGTATTTTCCCGATTCAATAAGGCAAAAATTTCTGTATGGAAAAAACCAGTGATAAAAGATTAAGAATTCTGTAAAAGACACTTGTCCCGAAGGGGTTAAAAACACTTTAATTAGTCTTTTTAACCCTGCAGTGCTCGCACGGCGTCCCACAGACACCAGCGATGTTTCTTTTTTAATTGCTTTATCAATCACGCGAGCACTGCAGGGTTAAGTTTGGCACCCTGGTGATCACTTTAAATTCCTATGGGGGGCAGTGAATGTGTTAAACATTTAAAAACATCTTTAACCACCACATATACTGATATTTAGACAGGGTTCCTACGGGTCAGGGAATTTGAAAATTTAGGCAAAAAGACAGGGAAATGTCAGGGAATTTTTTAAATACAGTAGACTCCCTTAAATCCGCGACCCTAAAATCCGCAAACGCCAAAAATCTGCGTATTTTTTCAGATGTAAACAATGAAATTTACACTTAAGTTGCAGGAACAAAATTCAAGATGGCACTGAAATCAGCGACTACTGCGATTTTTTTTTTTACTAAATTTTTTGTTAATCATTCTCTTTTGGCTATTACAGCTTATTTATTACTAAATAAATTTACATTACTTTTGATTTTGATATAAATTAGCATATCTATATCAAAAATTCCAGAGTTCGAAATGGAAAAATCCACGAACCGGAACGTTATTTTTAAATTATTGTTCGCGGAATTTATTTTTTAAATTATAGACAAATTTATTTCTAAACATACAAAGCAGTATAAGAAAAGCATTCAAGACTCTAAATAGCAATGAAAAAAGTTACAGTCAGCACAATAAGCTATATATACTGATAATAGTATTAACACTATTCTCCTTGCTACCACTAGATGGCAGCATAGGACTTTTGGAATCGAATTGAATCGATTTCATTAGTAATAATTTAATATTTTACAAAATTATTTTAATAATTACTTACTTTTAAACTAATAAATTGTTTTAATATTTTACTTATTTTAATGTTTCACTTTATTGTAAGCATACATTATAATTAATTTGCTTAACTACCAATCAAATTAATGTTTCAAAAATGTAAACAAATCAATGATCAGAAATCCGCAAAATTCTAAAATCCACACAATCTCTGGTCCCAAGCTGTGCGGATTTGAGGGAGTCTACTGTATTTGAAGTGGTCAGGAATTTTTTGATATAGGGGAGAGGGGGGGCACATGTGAACAGTACATATTTTAACACTCAGTTAATTTGAAATAAAAAAATTCAAAAAAATTACCAATTGATGGTAGTACTGGTACCATCTTTTGGCTGAATTTTCAGAACAATAAGACATTTTGATTTCTGGTAGTTGTAATTTGTTTTAGAAGGTGTGAAGTAAAAAAGTCTTTTAAGTTATTGAAGTAAAAAATCATTCAAGATATTTTTTAAAGAAGAATATCAGCATTGCATTCTATAGTGGCATTAATTAGGTAAGTCTACAAAAAGTTTTGTTTCCTTATTTCAATTAAAAAAATATTTTTTTCATAAGTTAGGCTGAAGTTGGTAGATGGGGCACTTGTGAACAGAACATATGGGGGCAGATGTGAACAGTTCACAAGTGTATTTTTTAAGTCTGTGAATGCATTTTAATTTTAGTTTAAAATTTAATTACCCTTGTCAAACATTGAGCTATGTATTCAATGTTTTTAGGATTACTTCACAGTTTTAATTTACTGGAAGTTAGATAACAATTAAAAGTGACTCAAAAGGAGTAAGCATATTATTGTTCAATTTTACAAATAATTTCTTGTATCTATCTATATTGAAACATTTATTGATTTATTCACACAACTAGAAAGAGGGCATCTAATTAGTTTTTATCACAGTTTTTATTCACAAAAAATTATTTTTCTCTTATTTATGCATGTATTCACATGTGCCCTAGCTATGTTCACAACTACCCCTCCACCGCGGCACATGTGAACAAATTTAGGCAATTTTTAGAATGATGATATAAGTTAGAAATTCTTGATAAATGCATCCAAAAGTTTGAGCAAAAGAACAAACAAATTCTAAATATTCATATAAATCAATTTTTGGTTCAATAGCTCATAACAATTTTGAGAAATAGTTAAAAATGTAAAAATTGTTCACATGTGCCCCCCTCTCCCCTACTGCTTTCCATCAGAATTTTGGTTATCTTTGTAAATTCAGAAACTTTGAATTAATTATTCATCCAATCTAAAATTTTTATATAAAATTTATGCAAACTATATAACAATAGCATAATATGAAAAATAATTAAAAATCTGAAATTCATACAATGCATACTTTTTTAGTATTTATCTAGATTAAGATTGTCCATTATGGTGGGTTTTACAACAATATATAAATCGAATTTTTATTGAGAAAGATCAGGGAAATTCTTGAAAAAAGTCAGGGAAAACCTGGAAAAGTCAGGGAATTTTTTTACCAGAATTGTGGAGAACCCTGTTAGATATAACAAAGTTAACCATGGAGATAAAGTATGGGACCCGTTATCCAGAAACCCCATATCCAGAAAGTTCCAAAAACCAGAATGCAAAATGAAAGCCGAAAAATAATTTGTTTCACTTCAAAAATGTAAAAACTAAAGATATATTTTACATCAAGCATAGGATACAGCAGACAGATATACAGTATGGAACCATTTATCCGGAAAACCAGTTGTCCAGAATGATATTTCCAATTGCCTTATTTTAAAAAAAAATGAGCCATACAATCCCAGTTTGATATGTATATTACTTTAAACATTACAACATGCATGTTATAACTTGATTCCAACAACTAACGTTTGAAATGAAAGCATATTTAGCTATACATTGGGCATTTTGATTTTTATGTATAGGAAAAAGGGGAGTTTTTTATTCCCCAATGTATTTCTATAAATTGCCTTCTTTTAAACTTCGATTAATGTCTGATCTTGCTTTTACCTGATTCTTTCTGAGTAGTAAAATAATTAATTTGATATCAAAACACTGTCATAACCATGTATATTCTACAAATCTGTATCTGATCAAATAGATGTTGGTTTAATGCCCAACCAGTTATCCAGAAAAACCAGTTATCCGGGAAACATATGACCCCAACCATTCTGGATAAATGACTCTGTACTGTACTCTCATCCAAGGGTGATACAATTTGCAGCCATCTGTGATATTTTTTGGTGGTGTGATTGAACCTGAAGTGAAAGACTTTAAAATTTCTAAGAAGAAGGAAATTATTACAGATCTGCTGAACTAAGCTAAGCGATATTCATGTTCAGATTCTCAATTGTTGGATCAAGAGTCGGTGGAAGATTTTCTAATTGCTGACGACAATTCTCCTGTAAGTCATCAGATGACTGGCAGCGAGATTTGTGACATAATGACAAATGATATGTCTAAAGGAAGTGATGATAATGACCAGCAGAATGAGGTGGGTAAAAAATTTAAAATGAGCTACTGATATTTTTCAATTGAACAACTGATTTGTGGATTGCAGCAAAGAAGCTACTTCCATGGATAGCAAATCATCTCATTATACAGGATACAGGAGCAATTAGTGCAAGAGACACTATAAGCAACCAATCTTAATAAAAATTCTAAATATCCAAGTCAAAGTATTCTGCTCTCAAGTCTTATATGTTAAAGTTTTTAGAATGTTTAGAAAATAATTAAGAAATACAGTACTACTTACAAGGGAACCACTTTAGGTGTTGCTCGCACCTAGTATTGAAACCTGGTGCATTTTAAAGCTCTATATTAGGAAGTTTGGGAATCGATAAAAATTTTTTGTTAAAATAATATTTTTTGATTTTACAGCAGATTAACTTTCTGAAAATGCAATTTTCTAGACCACTTTTCGGGCTTTTAACGTAAGTTTAAAAAAAAAAAAATAGTTAAAAATATAAATTAGGCAATAATAACTATAAAATGTTGAAAAAAGTTTTAAAATTCCTTCAAGAACATACGAATTTGATTTACAAAAAATACAATATTATATTTACATATTTGGTGGGGAAAGATTGGCGTCTTTTTCGTCCCGTACAGCTTTCCGGCAACCCTAGCTCAGTATTTTCACTACGTACCGTGTTGTAATGGTTTTGACATAAACCTACAGGTATAAAGCTAGTGAAAATTTTGAAGTGCCATATCTGGCGACTTAACTTTCTTTTGGTGTAAAATTAACAAATAAAAATCCAATAATAAAATATTATAAAAAAATATATAAAATATGATTTTAACAAAGAATTTTTATCGGTTCTCTAACTGTTATGCATATGGCTACAAAATGCACCAGGTCTCGATTCTAGGTGTGAGCAACACCTAAAGTGGTTCCCTCGTTAGTTATCCCGTCGACCGATTTCGCCAATTTATATAAATCGCCAAATTATAGAAATTGACATAATTTTTATTTTAAATAATGAAAGAACAAACAAATTAGTAAAATATTAATAAAAATACAAATAAAATGTTGAATTAGTGGTTTTATTGGCATTTAATCTTACACAGGGTTCCTACGGGTCAGGGAAAACCTGGAAAACAGGGAAAAGTCAGGGAATTTGATAATTTAGGCAAAAAGTCAGGGAAATGTCAGGGAATTTTTTAAATATTTGAAAAGTCAGGGAATTTTTTATGTACTACTTCCATTAGAATTTCTATAATCGTCGTAAATGAAGAAATTTTGAATTAATTATTCATTCAATCTAAAATATTTATGTAAAATTTATGCAAACTATATAACAATATAAAAAATAATTAAAACATCGGAAATTCATACAGCACATAAGTTTTTCTAGCATTTATCTAAATTAAAATCCATTGTAGAGGGTTTTACAACAATATATAAGCCAAATTTTTACTGAGAAAGTTCAGGGAAAAGTCAGGGAATTTTTTTACCAGAATTGTGTAGGAACCCTGTTACAATTTGGCGACAGTAATTTGGTCGACGGGATAACTAAGAAGTACCAAAAATTTTGTTTTTAAAGTCAATTCCTACTTAGGTCATCAAAGAAAAATTTAATATGATCCCTTAAGGCTGTTCTCAAATCCAAAAGGGTAACTTTCTGACATAAGTTTTAATTTATTTTTGGTCGGAAATGCATGAAACTAGCAGGTTTTGCTGTTCAGAAAGTATGTCATCGAGCTGTTTTCTCCGTTTTTTTTGCAAACGCAATAGATCGGTCAGAAAAGAGTGTCAAAGTGGACGTTTTGAACCGAATTTCCACGCGAAAGGAGAAAATCCTCCCAAGAAAGCAGTGGTGTAGTCCTGGAAAAAAAAGTGGGGGGACGCTCATAGTTTCGAACATTAGGGTATGTATCACCTATGGGGCAAACTTGATTTTGAATCTTGCTTTTCATTTTCGACTGCATGGAAAAGTAAAAGTAAAAGAAAAATTAAATTAAAAAAATTAAACTAATTAAAATTAATTTGACGTTAAAGAGCTTATTGTAGAATTAAAAAAATTAAAACCTTTTTCATGTCTGAACAAAAGAAAGAAAAAAAGTAATTTTCTGTCGTGTCAGTGAAGTTCACGCCGGACACGACCGAAAATTACTGCACTTTTTAAATGTCTTTAAAATTTTTGAAGTAAATTTTGATAGTAAATAACTTTTGCTCTTGAACCAGACCACGTATATAAAAAACACGTCCCAAAGTGATTATTTTAACTACTATTATTTGAATAGAACTTGTAAATTTTATGCATTAACGAACGGAAAAACTGGCTGTTAACACGTTATCAAAGTTTAATAATGTGTCAACAGCCAGTTTGGAATTGTGGACAAAGAAAAATCTTAAGATATAAAAATTGATTATACCGATATGATCCCCTTTCCCTACAAAAAGAGGCACATAACACACATATATCCTCCACCTCATCTACATGGAAAGCTAGATCCGGCCGTGATGCAAATCACAAATGCCTAGGCGCAACTTTAATAAACTTTATTACTAAATATAAATTATGTAATCTTTATCGGTTTCAGTGTAATAAACAGTTTCAATAACAGTTTTCATAAATATGTTCTGATTACTTAAAATATTTATTTTTTAATTTTGTGCAATTTAATTCAGCATTTGCCTTTGAAAAATGAAACATCTATTACTAAATTTCCATTTAATTAAATGAATAAGTATTGCGCCTCTTAGAAAGCACTAATGCCATCTATTACTACAATTTTAGTTTTAAATATCTTACTATAAGATTTTCTTTCAATTTTTTAAAAATAATACATATTGTTTATATAATTATGTAATTAATTTATTTTTTTGTACGCAGTTATTCAAAATGAAAAAGAATAAAGAATTAAACATAATTTATGTTACAACAATTTTACATTTTTTACTCGAAATACAACTTTAACTAGAATGAAAAATCGTGCGCCATGCATAGATTATGAAACATTTTTAATACTATCAGTCAAGAATATTCTATTATAATTATTTTTTTTTTTCATACAAAGGACATAGATAAGTAAATAGACATTTTAGAATATACTCAACAAAGTTAAAAGCCCTTTTTCAGTAATTACTGTCTGTAGACTGTAAGGGGCTACTTCACTCACGGGAAGTGAACCCGTTTGCTAATGTTAATCCTATGGAAGAATTTTTTTTTTTTTTTAATATCTCGTTTGTATGTCACTTTTTTTAAATGATTTTTATTTGCATTGGATAGCCAAGGTCGATTTCCACAATGCCCGTTTATTCCTTTTTCGATTTTGTTCGCAGTCTCTTTTTTTTTTTTAAATGAGGATACAAAAACTTTCGAAACCGGCTCCGAAAGTGAAATTATCAAATTGGAAAAAAATTGCAAACAAAACCGAAAAATTAAAAAACGGCCTTTGTAGAGATCGGCCTCAGCTATCTATTGAAAAAAAAATCATTTAAAAACTCTGAAAGTCAAACAAGATATTAAAACCAAAATTTTCCCACAGGATTAACATTAGAAAGCGGGTGTTTTCGCGTGAGTGGAGTAGTCTCTTAATACGCAAATTCTGGTTTGTATTTTATACATACCACACAGTATAGGGGCAGATTGACGGTCATGAGTCGCCATGTGGCAACTAAATTTTTTGCTAATTTTCGGCATCTAAGTCGCCATCCTTTGGTGAATTTCGCATTTTATCCCGCGATGCTTTGACGAAATTCGCTCTTTTTGCGATCCTTTGGTAAAATTCGCGTTTTTTCTGCAATCTGTTGACGAAATTCGTGTTTTTTCTGCAATCTGTTGACGAAATTCGCATTGTCTCTGTGATTCTTTGACAAAATTAAAGTTTTTTCTCCGATCTTTGGATAAAATGAGTTTTTTTTTCGTGATCCTTTGACGAAATTGACGATTTTTCTGCGAAGATTGGCAAAAATCGCTTTTTTCCCTGCGATTCTTTGACGAAATCCGCGTTTTTTCCCCTGATCCTATGACGAAATGAGCGATTTTTCTGAGAAGATTGGCAAAATTCGTGTTTTTTCTGCAATCTGTTGACGAAATTGATTCTTTGACAAAATTAAAGTTTTTTCTCCGATCTTTGGATAAAATGATTTTTTTTTCCGTGATCCTTTGACTAAGTTGACGATTTTTCTGCGAAGATTGGCAAAAATCACTTTTTTCCCTGCGATTCGTTGAGGAAAAACAAGTTTTTTGCAATTCTTTGACGAAATTCGCGTTTTTTCCCCCCCTGATCCTATGACGAAATGAGCGATTTTTCTGAGAAGATTGGCAAAATTCGTGTTTTTTCTGCAATCTGTTGACGAAATTGATTCTTTGACAAAATTAAAGTTTTTTCTCCGATCTTTGGATAACATGAGTTTTTTTTTTTTTTTTTTTTCGTGATCCTTTGACTAAGTTGACGATTTTTCTGCGAAGATTGGCAAAAATCATTTTTTTCCCTGCGATTCTTTGAGGAAAAACAAGTTTTTTGCAATTCTTTGACGAAATTCGCGTTTTTTTCCCCCTGACCCTATGACGAAATGAGCGATTTTTCTGAGAAGATTGGCAAAATTCGTGTTTTTTCAGCGGTCCGTTGACGAAATTCACTTTTTTTACGAAATTTGCAGGTTTTTTTGCGATACTTTGACGAAATTCGGGTTGTTTTCTACTGGCGATTGACAAAATTGAATCTTTTGACGACCATTTGTCGAAATTCTCGATAGTTTTCTGTGATATTTTTTTAGGTTCGAACTTTCGGAGCCGGATGCGTTAAATTTTCGGAAAATTTGGAACAGGATTTGGGGAAAATGCATTTTCAAGAGTGTTATTTGTTTTTCAGTACTACTAAGTTTTACTATGTGAATAGAATACAAATAATAAATTTTCCCCTGTAATAGTCTGAGATAAGATTTTTTTTTAAAGATAGTCTATGTTTTTCTAAAGATATTTTTCTTGTGTGTTCTTGAAAAACAAATGTTTGAATTGTATTTTGATTTTTATAGTGCAAAATAATCTCACTCATTCACAATTTTTTTTATATGTACTCTTGTATGACAAAACGAAAATATAAAATATTGTTTTCCTACTATTCCCCAGTACTATGATTGCTTAGCGTATTCATAGATATATTTTTTTAACCTCTATCTTTCCCTTATGACTGTACTGTACATAGCTTAATATTTATATTATACTTAATTTAAATCCAATTTAAAAGAATTGTGTGATTAAATGAAATATATACATTTGATGTAATTAGTCTGTGTTTCTTTTGTACATGTGTAGATTATATTTCACTTTCAATTCCTGCATTTTACCCCCCCCCCCCCCCCCCTATAAATGCTATTGCTTTTATGCGTTTCTTTCACAATGTGGCCACTGGATTATTTGGGTTTAGGAGCCACTGGCTCCTTAAAAATTTTGGGAATCTGCACCTATACCACACAGTAAAATTAAATGCTTAATTAAAGAGGAAAACGCATAAAACAACTAAAAAAAAAAAAAGCTTTCTGGAAATTACCGTTCAGTGACGACAATATTTGTATATCCATATCTTTTGTGCAGTCCTATATATGAATTTATTTGTATTATATCCACACAGTAAAACTTAGTTGTACTAAAAAACAAATAACACTCTTGAAAATGCATTTTCCTAAATTAAATAATTCGAATTGTTGCACTGCATATGATTTATAGAATGCATTCCACATAATGTAATAAAAATTAGTTAAGACTGAAAACGCACATCCTGCAATGTTGCTCATAGACTGTAAAAGAAAATTGATGTGATACATTCCCTATGTTTTCTCTGGGTGACGATATATCCCTCCTCAATAACGTATATCAATTTCTCAAAATGTTTTTCAAATAAATACTGTATACCGAGAGTAATGCAATGAAATTTCTTTGTGCATCCCTGTAAATAAACGATAGAAGCTACACAATACGTATTCTATATTAATCTTATTGTTGTGCACTTCAGTGATATATATCAATTTTCTTATGCTTGAAGTAGTGTAACATCATTGAAATACAATGTAAAGAATTTTCTTTCCGTAGTACATAATTTAACGGAATGGTTTGATGTATTACCTGATAGTGTGGCAATCCAAGTTTATTTACGGGCAATCGGAATGACGAACCAAAGACAAACTTTTCAACTATGTTAGAAAGCGTTAAAATGTTGTATTTTAATTTTATAATTTTATGCTATTGCAAATTTTATAGAGATTGCAGACATTTTTAAACAAAATTGCCGCTATGCAATAAAATCTATTTTATTTAAAAGAAATATTTTAGAAATTTAACAAATAAGATGTATATTTAAAACGCAAAATTAAACTCCTATCAGCTTTTTTTACAAATGAATTATTGAAATACATTAATATATATATTTTCTGAACACCGGATAAATTTTCATCGGTGGTTTAGAACAGAACTAAAAATAGTCTTTTACTGGGGCTTCAGGGGGACAGACCCTATCCCTGATGAATAATTCCTGGTTATCCTTTCTTTTACTGTTTAATTACTTTAAGTCCTCTGAGACGAACAAACTTTATTATTTTTTGAAAATTTCAAGAGAGAAAGAAAATTTAGTTAATTAAATTTGAAATCCAGAGAGGGGCAATTCTGCTCAACTCTGGGCAATTCTGCGCCTATGTTTCCTTTCCATCCCATTCTACAAAAGATACAGTTTTGTAACAAAAACATATTGATATTTGGAAAATATGTAACCCTTATCAAAATTTCATGGTATCATAACATATATAAGTTAAAATATTATCAAAACTTAAGAGATACTTACAATTCTCTTGGATCGGACTTTTGATCTACAATTGTGGTCGATAATTTCAGATCTATCATCACGATAGCGTTATGCTATCATCGACGACAACGTTTGGAAGAAATTATAAAACTTTCCAGTTTTGGCTGCCTATATCGTTTTATTGTTATTTTATCCTTCAAAAATTGAAATTTTGATGCAAAATACTTATAGCTAGAATTAAAAAAAATATATGATTCAGACTTTTTCCTGTGAGGTAATCCTTGAATCTAATCAGGAAATAATTGTCAATGTGAATGATAAACGAAGATGGTAGAAGGGGGGTGGGTAATGGTTTGGGGGGATTCTTGCACTTCACAGTATCAGGATCAGGAGTTGTCCGTCTTCATTGATGTCCCTTTTGTTGATTTATTCTGTATTCTACTGCAGAAGCCATACCGGCCATTTGAGGACCCCTACTAACAAACAGTATGTGGCAGCTATAACAATTACCTTGAATGTCCTTAAAGATCTTATTTACTGACTAATGAAAACATGCTGTTGTTAATTGTCATGTGCTAAAAACATGACCAGGCTTTCAAAACTGAGACATCTGGATATTTTTTTAATTGAGACTGCGGTGTATAAAGATTTTTTCGGAGAGCCTGTGTGGTCTTTATGTTAGGAACACGAGGTGGATAATAGTTTTCGATTAGAGGATTCCAAGTAAACCCAATGCATGCATCTGAAGAAACTAATGCTTGTGCGGTATTTCACTATTGGTAATTATAATGAAACATCAAGTAAACATCCCTTTCTTCCCAATTCCTTTCAATTTTGTTTTCTGAATGCCCCTTGTTAAAGAAAACTAAAATAGTTTACAAAATAAATTCTTTACTTCATAAAATTCTTAATTTATTAATGTGTTTTATATTTTAAACATTTAATAAATCAGGAAGGTCTGCGTCCCCTCGTGTTTTTAGCGTCCCCCTTGAAAAAAATAAGTAAGGGGACGCTTGAAATAAAATAAAGTGGGGGGACGCCGTCCCCCTGCGTCCCCCCTCGACTACACCACTGCAAGAAAGGGTGAAAAACACGCTTATCACGTGATCAAATTCGCTTATAACTCGATAGGTAATTGATTGATCCAAAAATGGAAAAAACAGTTCGATTCCAAATCGCTTCCATGATCAGGCTTTCCAATTTTATATCTTTCCGTTATAGGTGAAAACTGGGAAATTGAGTTAGTAGCCAGTGGCCGGTAGACTCAGTTTCATTAGTGGCCACTTTTTAAAGTTAGTGGCCACTATAATGTTTAAAACTTTCTTGACATCTAGATAAACTATAATCGCTGTATATATACATATTTTTCTATAAATCAGAGTTTTATACCAGCCAACTATTCATGATAAGAATAGGGAAGCAGTCAAAATTCAAGAAAATTACTTTAAAACCACAAAATCTGTTATATTAATTTTTTAGAATATATTTTTGGATTATTTGTATATGTTTATAAACACAATTATCAACCAAATTACTATTACTTTCTTTATATAAAAAATAACTAAATCAAAATTCCAACAGCTAAGTGTATACAATAATAATAATAATAAAATAAAATAAAGACAATAAAATGTTATTTAGATTTTATTTAATAAGTAAATGTGCTATTAACATACTACAGAAATTACATACAGTTGAAATCTAAGCTGGTGAGTGTATTTCGCAGGATTAAACAGTATTTCTTGAAGAAAAATAATCTAACTGGTGAGAATGTAGCAGGATCGAAATATTGAAGATACTGCAATGTCCTTAAAATCTGCTTCCATCCAGTGAAAAAAAAAAAAAAAGGAATAAATTATTTGAAATGCATGTGGAATCAAAGCTGATGAATATATTTTGCAGAATTCTTGAAAAAAATAAAAATTTCTTGTAAAAAATAAGTGAGGAGCTAGCATATGACGAAAAGTCGAAATATTGAAAATACAGCTAAATCGTTGAAATCTGCTTGCATCCGGCAGGAAAAAGAATTAACCAGTTTGCTACTTAAGTGTAATCAAAGTAGAGATGCATATTTCCATGAAAAATGCTGTATTTCCGTTGGTGATCGTTAACAAAATTTATAATCGCCACTTGGCGAGTGGCGACTAAAGTGGCGATCGATGGCCGATTTTTTAATTGCCACTTTTACAACTTTAATCGCCACGTGGCGAGTGGCGACCGCTAATTTTCACCTATACTTTCCGTTAAAAAATGAATTTGTAAATATGTCAAAACATTTTGCGCTTGTTGAGCAGAGCAGTTGAGAACAGCCTTAAGCTAACATTAGTTTTTGTTGCATTAAAATAACTCTGTTGATTTTCTATAATCAAGTAGGTTTACAATGGAAGTCTATGGGAATTTGGTGAAATATTAGAGATATCGCCAAGTTGGTGTCACTTCTGGTGACTCATTTTGGCCACCAAATTTGGCGATATATCGCCAAGTAAGCAATAACTTTTACAAACTTGGTGGTATTTGGCGACAGAACAGGGTCCCCCCTATGGTAACCCCCTTATAGATATGAAGATGCATTAAATGCTGTTCAATAACCAATGGCTGCCATTTTGTCTCCCATATAAAAACTAAAATTAATTAATTAAAATTTAATTAATGAATTAATATTTGACAAAACTGTATTAACATCAATTGTCATCCAGTAAAAGTATAAAAAAATTTATTTCAACTTGATCGGATGAATAATAAGTATTTTATTAACGATTGAAAATTTGAACAAGATATATAAATATAGGGAGAGTGTGAACTAATAGTAGGAATTGAAAAAGACACTCAATAACTAATATGTCATAAACTAGGTATTGTATGTTTTTTCTGTGTAATAGTCTTATCTTTTTTAAACTGCATGAAAAAAAGGCCAAAAACCTAAATTTTATTTTAGGAATTATTTAGGATATTTACATTAATTTATAATAAAACAATGTCCCATTACTTTTCTTAAGGTTTGTTGATTAAGTACAAGGTTAAACTGCTGAAATTTGTAGCAATGCACCACAGATTTGAAACTGGATCAATTTACTGGGTGTGGAGGGGCGAGAGGCACTGCACGATGCTCAATTATTTCAAATAAAAATTAATATATGTAAATACATATCTAATTTTCTTCTTGTTAAATGTTGAGGATAAGGTCGTTCTTATTCTTGGTATAAATAAAAATACTAAACTTACCTCTTTTCAACAAGTTAATTTAAAGCGAATTTTTCAAAAATCTATCTTGTTATTTTTTCAAAACATAATTCCATTATTAAATAAGGAGTTATTTAGTTGCATAAAAATTTAGTCTAGAAAATCCTAATGATTTTTACTAACTTTAATACTTTTCTAAAAAATAATATTTCTATTAGATATAGCGTCTCGAGGATGAGAGTTTTCTGCAAGGAGCTTTTCACTTTCTGCGATAATGTCGCCGTGCTGCCGCGTTTCTGCCACAGGGCTCACCAGTTTGGATAAACTGAGTGTGAGGAGAACTTTGTAAGTGCTGAGTCACTCTGTTGCTGCAGCTTTGTGCTACCTCTCGTAACAAGTTGCTTTATGGGGCATTCTCACAATCTTTTGACATTTATGTCCCTGAATAATAATTTTTATTTTAGTACATTTTCTTGTATTTTTTTTTATTTCATATCTGGGGAGCATACCATTGCATGATTGCATAACAATATTTACGAGATAAATAAGTTTTGGATGATGTTGGGTGTCCAAATACCAGGAAAACTCCTATACCGTCCCGTGTCCCTGATGCTGATTTTTAAGTTTGGAGCTGTCTGTATAAAATTGTTTCAATAAAAGTAATTCGATGTAATTGTTTTCAGAAACTGGGACAATTGTTTTATATAAATATGTAGCAAAAAATTAACTTGCACACATTTTTACGGTTGATATTATTTTTTGAACTTTGTCCCTGGGTTTTAGATTCCTTACCGTCCCTCTTGCTAAACTTATACAGAAAATCACTTCAGATGCAACCTCAGAATTTTTTTCAAGTTTTTTCTCATGCATAAGTATGCTAGAGAAAGAATGTATAAAATTTTTTGATAGGAAATTTACTGCAGAATTTAAATCAGCATTTAAATATCAATTTCAAGCATCATGTTTTTATTGGTAGTCTTACCTTCCCCAAGGTTTATTGCTTCACTTTTCGAGGTAAATTAATTTTTTTTTTAATTTAATCCAATGTTAATAACTGTTTCTAAAAATCAATGAACATTGTGGCTACCACTTAGTCTTAACATGATTTGCATAAAATAGGTGGTAATTTTCCTTACCGTTCCATCCTTACTGTCCCTTTTTTTCCTATACCGTCCCCTTTTTAGGTGCGTTCGTAATTATATAAATACGTAGCACCTATAGTCGTCATTCAGTCCGTCCGTCCGTCCGCATATAATATATATTGTATTTATATAGTTCTATTTCTATTAATATATACTTGAATATAAAACTTTGTTGTATTTGGCCTATATGAATTATTTATTTTATTGATTGCATTAGGAAAAGACTTGTATATATCAATTTTTAGGTGCGTTCGTAATTATATAAATACGTAGCACCTATAGTCGTCGTTCAGTCTGTCCGTCCGCATGTAACAGAGCAAAAACTACCCAACTGAATGGTCTGAAATTTTAAATATATGATTGTTGCAAAAGTTTGTCGAGCCATTTCAAATTTTATGAAAATCGGATGTATAGTTAATGACAGGGACAGTCAAAAGTTTTTCTTTACATTACGGCCAATGGGAAAAATTGTTGCAAGTGAATTTTAATGATGTTACAGCCTTCCGAATGGTCTGAAATTTTAAATATATAATTGTTGCAAAATTTTGTCGAGCCATTTCAAATTTTATGAAAATCGGATGTATAGTTAATTACAGGGACAGTCAAAAGTTTTCCGTTACATTACGGCCAATGAGAAAAACATTATTGCAAGTGCATTTTAATGATGTTACAGACTATGCACCTATGAAGCGCAAAAAAATATACATTGAGTACAATATGGGGTGCAAAAAATAATTATAAAACTAGTTATAGTACGAACGCACCTCATTTGCCACGTTTGACGAGCAATTTCCAACTTGTTTTACCTTACCGTCCCTTCTTTAATACCCCTTTAAGACAATGTTATACCAAAATTTTGTACTAAAAATACTACATTGTTATTATTTCTTATTTGAATGTCCTGTGGGTACTATGCAAATTCATTATAAGTAAAAATTTAGAAGAAAATAAAAAGTTTTAGTGGTAAAATGGTGAGGAAAATTAAACTTGCAAAGTTTAATTTTCCATAACATAAGTTCAACATAAACCTCAGTTAAATAAAAAAAAATTCGCTGCTGACCAGTTTTCCTTTATTTTGAATCATTAAGGCATTCGTCTATCAGATTAAAATGTTATTTTAGCAAGTTTAATTTCACCAGATTTTTATTCCCGAAAGTCAAAAGATTATGAGAATGCCCCTTATCTGGCAGCCACACTGCAGATTTCTGTTCAATAGGTAATGATATGTTTGATAGCATGAACAGTCGTAAACTCACACATACAACAAATCCATTGCTGTGTGCAGTGACATCAGATTCCTGTCATTAGAAAACATGGGAAAAATCAGCTGAATTTATGAAGGCAATTTGTTTTGAGACTGGAAAAAAGAAAATAACTTTTCCAAAATTGCTGGGAGAGCAGATAACCCTTTCAGCTTTTCGGCTGATGGTGCCTGAACCTTTACAGAATATGCCTTTTGTTTTGATGAACCGGTTTAATCAAGATGCACTGGAGAACTTCGTTTCAAAGGTAAATGCAGTAGACTCCGTCAAATCCGCACAAATTGGGACCAGAGGTTGTGTGGGTTTTAGAATTCTTTGGATTTCTGGTCATTGCTTTGTTTATATATTTAAATTGAATGTAATAATGAAATCAAAATTGTAAGGAGTGCGTGCAATATAGTAAAATATTAAAATAATGAAGTGAAGCAATAAACTAAAATGATGAAAAGTAAAATAATTTTAAAAGTAATTAAATTATTAAAAGGAAAGGTCAAGTAAATAATTAATAATGTATAATTAAATATTCATAATAAAGATAAGATACATTATCCTTGAATTATTCAATGAAACATTCCACATAAAGGTTACCTATTAATTCACATCAAAATCATAAAGTAAGGAAGTTTTATGTCAGGTTTAGCCAGTCTTAATAATAAAAAAAACTTGATAAATACATAAATACACTTAGTAAAAAGATTGTGATTACCAGTGATATCAGCAATATCTTGATCCTTTTTTTTTTTTTAGAAATAAATTTATACTTCCTTCAGGAAAAACCAAGAGTTCAGTCATATTATCAAGAAATATATTAAAATACATATTGAATGATATTCAAACTAAAAAAATCTGTAATTTGCCTTTACATCTGAATTGAAAGTTTTATTGTTTATATCTGCAATGATGAGCAGATTTTAGGGTTGCGGATTTGAGGGAGTACCTATACTGTACTACTTTTTGTTTTACTTTGGTAATCTAGTTAATACTTTGTTACTCGATGAATATATTCTTCACTAATAGTGTTTGTTATTATTATTTTAAACATTTACGAGAATTTTTTATTAGTAATCTTTGTTTCATTTCATCACAGAATGTCTGTCATCATATAAATAAATAAATTATTTTTGAAAATTTCTAGTAGACATTTTGAATTTAAAAATGCATCATCACTAACAATCAATAAGAAGTTAAAGTGTCGCTTGAACTGGGTAGTAATTTTTAAGGCTGTTCTCAAATCCAAAGGGGCAACTTTATGGCATAACTTTTAATTCATCTTTGTTCGGAAACGCATGAAATTGGCAGGTGTTGTTTAACAGAAACTATGTAACTTAGAGGCGTTTTCAATTTTTTTTATAAACATAATAGATTTTTCAGAAAATACTGTGAAAGTTGACGTTTTGAACAGAATTTCCGATCAAAGGAGAAAAACCAGTCAGCAAAGGGAGAAAAATGCCTTGTCATGTGATCAAAAACACTTATAACTTGACAGGTAATTTATTTATTAAAAAATGGAAAAATCATTTCGATTCCAAATCGCTTTCATAGTCAGGTCTGCCAATTGTACGTATACCTTTATGTTTAAAAATGTGCACGTCATTGTGTCAGAAAGTTTTGCGCTTGTTGAACAGTGAACTTGAGAACAGAAGACTGTAATGCTACACATGTGAAATGTTGAAATATAAACTTTTTTATTGGTCTGAAGAAAAGGTGGAAAGAATGAGCACCCATCACCATTTAATTTCTTGTTCCACTGCAGGGTATTGCTTGCAGAAGGGAAAATCAAATTTTGTAAGGATTCAAATTGCGAGAACGACAATGATGAACCCTTGGCACCTGTGAAATTATTAAATGCACACGATTAATAAACATCCTCATCCTCATGAATCTATGTGTCACTTAATTTGATTATCGCTGAATCTGGCTTCATCAGTATAGATGACATATTGAGAAAAACCAATATTCTGGAAGAAGATCAGCCATTCATTGAAAACACTGCTGCTTTTGTTAGAGGTTATCTTGCAAAGTTTTAATTAAATATCAGAAAGGGGGCAGTAAAGATTGCAAGACCTGCAAAAATCTCCTCACACAAGAAAAGAAATTAACAAATCAAACCCTTAGGCTCTTAGGGTCTTAAAAAAAAAAAAAAAATGTATATTCCAAGTTGGGTTTGACTTATACATCTGAAAATCTAATTAAAGCCGTTGTTGAATTTGGCCAGGCATTCAGTGTTATGTTGAAAAAAATTTCGAGTAAATCTAGAATTAGGCAACAGGGCCGAAACTAGCTTTTTTTGCGCACGGGGTAGACATGGATTTTGGCGCCCCCCCCCCCTCCCTTTCTGCAAAGTATATTTACAAAGAGAATTTTACAAATTTTCTAATAGCCGACTTATTTAAAAATTTAAAATATGTAATACTGAATTACGTAATCTACAACGGTGGAACCAAGGGGGAGGTCACTGGGGTCATGACTCCCCTCTGAACACCAACAAAAATATTCTAAAGATCATTTTTTAAATGAAATGTACAGTAAGAGCCCCGATTATTCGAGTTCCGCTTTTACAGAGTTATTTCCTTTTGATGGACTGGTGGCTTCCATTATTATGAAACAGCCATTATAAATGAAGTGTTAGGTGAAGATGAAAGAGCAGTCGTAAAAAGTTGCCATTTTTTCCCCATTCTGACCAGAAAATCAGAGTTCTAACTTTTTATGTCTGCTCCTTCATCTTCCCCTAACACTTCATTTATAATGGCTGTTTCATAATAATTGAAGCTATCAGTCCATCAAAAGAGAATGCTCCATTCCAAAGGTATAATCCTTCATTTGGCGCCCCTTCGTTCTGCCGCTCGGGGCACGTGCCCTCTCTGTACCCCTTAGTTTCGGCCCTGTTAGGCAACATAATTCAACAAACCGCCTGAGTATTGAGTACAGCTGGTTCAATTGTAAAGATCATGGCACAAACAGTTGGTCACAGTTAATGTACTTAACACTAAAATGATGATTTATAATAAAGTAAAATGTATGTCGCAGCAGGTAGCTGATTCCAAAAAGAATATGAGAAAAATTAAATAAGAAAAACCTTTTCTTATTTAATTAAAAAAAATAAATTTTAATTCAATTAATTTTTTTTTTGTAAAGCAGATTTCTATTTTTTTACTTTTTTAAAAACTTGTTCTAATATTTATCTAATGTAATCTTCATTTTTCTATGCGCACATTGTCATAAAACCATTATAATAAAACTACATATTTTTCTTATTTATCTTGCGTAAAATTTCCTGAACACCTGTCTTTTGATCTTTTTTGAAAAGTTAGTTTGCTACAACATTTTGTGTGGTTGCTGTTATAGTGTTCCTTCAAATAGTTATTTTACCTAGTCTAGTGCTCTTATTTAAATGCTGCATTGTAATCTGTATTTTTCTATTAATTTGGGATCTTAAAAAAATGTATTATGTATTGTTATATTATCTTATAAAATATTCATTACCTTGCATAAACATTTTCATGTAACTTTTACAATACATTTTTTTATACGTACCTTCAGAAAAAATAGGTTAAAAATATGGGAGAAGATATTTTAAATATACAAATCCATCAAAAGTCCATTGATTTAACATTACGGAGGAGAATTCTGAAGTTGAGTGACTAGCACCCTTAACACATTGATGACTAGCCTCTTTTACATTTCTTTTAATTCTTTGACACCAGTTTTTCCTCATTGTAATTTTGAACTATTTAATCACCCAAAATTTGAGAATAGATGATGTGAAAATTTCCAAATTAAAATACTGGTATTAAAATTTAAAAGATTTGTTCATCTTACACGGCAAGCTTTCTTACCAACCGTCTTTAATGAGTTAACACAAAATGTTTTCAACTAAATTGTGGCAAAAGATTTTTTAAAAAGGGAGGGGGGACAAAGTTTATATATAAATACAATTAAACAATGTGAAGATTTATATTTATGTTAAGGGCAGAAAAGAAGAAATTCTTTCAGAAGAAATTCTTTCAGCTACATATTATTTTTAATAATTGTTGAATATTTCTATTGTTTATGTGAAAAAAAAAAGAAATTGGTAATAAAAATAATTTTATACAAGTAATACTATATTACACTTTCAACCTTACCATTTCCACAAAATGCAATAATTTGTATAATTTTGCATATAACTTTTTTTTTTATGAAAAGTAGCATTTAATTGTCAATTTTACAAGTTAACTCTTCCCACTCCGCTGCGAAGACATTCTTAATCTTTGCAAAATTTGTTTTTGGTACCAGTAATAAAGGAAAATAAAATTCACCTTATTTAATCAGAGCATTTTTGAAATTGTGTACTTGAAGGAAACTGCTTTTTAAAAAGTGGTGCCGATTGAATAAAATTTGTATAAGAGACGCCGGAGCTTTAAGGGTTAATGTTTTCAAGTAGAACATTGAACATGAAAAGAAAAAGTTAAAAAACACCCGAATGTACCTATTATAAAATTTTAAATAAATTATTTTATTAATGGTATTTAAATTTTACTTAAAAAAATAAATACCTTCAAAAAAAGAAAAAAATTTCCCCCAAACAATTTCTAGGTTATTTCAGAGCATTTCCATCACTAATCATTTGTCAAATTGTCACTCAACATACATCATAAAATCCGTCCTTTAGATATTTTCTGCATTATTATGAAAATGAACTTAAAAATTTAATTTTCTATATCATCGAAATATATATATATATAATTCTATATCAGCCAAATAAAAGTTTTATTTTAAATAATTTAAATTTTTTTTATATACATATATATTCAAACCTGGATTCATTAATATTTCTAACATTTTTCCCCTAATATAAAGAGATATTGATTACCAATACTATCCCAAGACAGATAATCAATATCTTCCTATGTTGGAAGAAAAAAAACAAAAAAAAAAAAAAACAAGTATGCTGTGGCCATTACAAAACTTTCTTCTATATAAATCACATCAATTAAATCATTCAAATAGTACAAGAAATTACATCAATTTAGCCCCAATTCATATCAAAGTCTATCTGAATTTGAAGTTTGATGAAAATTCGTGCATTAGTTCTTAAGATTGTGGAAATTCTGAAAAATGTAACATAGCAGCACCACCTGTTGAACGATTTACAACAAAAGATAAACAGCATTAATTCATATCGAGGTATACCTGAATCTGAAATTTGTTGAAAATCCAAGCATTGGTTCTTGAGATAGATGTATTGCGGAAATCGCAAAAAATGCAGCCTAACAGCGCCACCTGCTGAGCGATTTACACCAAAATATATAAAACGTCAATTCATATAATTCGTCAATTCACTAACTGAATGTGAAATTTGATGAAAATTCGTGCATTAGTTCTGCAGATTGAGCTATCGTGAAAAATGCTGCGTAGTAGCGCCACCTGTTGAGCGATTTACACCAAAAACTAATCAGCACCAATTGATATCTGGGACTAACTGAATATAAATTTTTATTAAATTCCGTGCATTATTTTTTGAGATAGAGCGCCCACAAAATTTGTGTCACATGCATACAGACAGACATTTTGTAAAAATATGTTTTTCGGAATCTCCGACCACTAATGAAACATGTAAATCCGTCGAAAATTTCCACGAATCCAATACTTTCTTCTTGTAATGATAGAAGAAAGTAAAAAGCTTTTCTGTTTTATAATGCCGAATCCAGTTTTGACCAATATCGGCCTGTCCGGCTTTCCCCGATATTGGAAACTAGTATGTTGCGACCATAACAAAACTTTCTTCTATATAAATCACGTCAATTAAATCATTTAAATAGTACAAGAAATTACATCAATTTACCACCAATTCATATCAAAGTATATCTCGATTTGAAGGTTGATGGAAATTCGTGCATTAGTTCTTGAGATAGATCTATAGTGAAAATTCTGAAAAATGTAGCAAAGCAGCGCCACCTGTTGAGCAATTTACACCAAAACATAAACAGCACTAATTGATATCAAGGTATACAAGAATCTGAAGTTTGATGAAAGTTCGTGCATTAGTTACTGAGATAGAGCTATAGTGGAAATTCTGAAAAATGCAGCATAGCAGCGCCACTTGTTGAGCGATTCGCACCAAAACATAAACAACTCTAATTCATATCAAAGTATACCTGAATCTGAAGTTCGTTGAAAATCCAAGCATTAGTTCTCGAGATAGAGCTATTGCGGAAATCACAAAAAACAGCCTAGCAGCGCCACCTGTTGAGCGATTTACACCAAAGTGTATAAAATGTCAATTCATGTCAAGGACTAACTGATTCTGAAGTTTGATGAAAATTCGTGCATCAGTTCTTGAGATACACGTATAATGGAAATTCTGAAAAATACAGCATAGCAGCGCCACCTGTTAAGCGATTTCCACCAAAATGTATAAAAGTCAAATCATGTCAAGAACTAACTTATTCTGAAGTTCGATGAAAATTCGTGCATTAGTTCTTGAGATACAGCTATAGAGGAAATTCTGAAAAATGCAACATAGCAGCGCCACCTGTTGAGCAATTTAAACCAAAATGTATAAAATGTCAATTCATGTTAAGGACTAACTTATTTTGAAGTTTGTTGAAAATCCAAGCATTAGTCATTGAGATAGAGCTATTGCGGAAATCGTAAAAAATGCAGTATAGCAGCGCCACCTGTTGAGCGATGTACACCAAAAAATATAAAACTTCAACTCATGTCAAGGACTAAGTGAATCTGAAGTTTGATGAAAATCTGTGCATTAGTTCTGGAGATTGAGCTATTACGGAAATCCTGAAGAATGTGGCATAGCACACCTGTTGAGCGATTTACACCAAAAACTAATCAGCACCAATTTATATCAGGGACTAACTGAATATGAAATTTTATTAAATTCCGTGCATTAGTTCTTGAGATAGAGCGCCCACAAAATTTGTGGCACACACAGACAGACAGACATTTTGTAAAAACATGTTCTTCGGAATCTCTGACCGCTAAAACGTATAAATTGGTCGAAAACCAAAAGTCGAAAATTTTTACGAATCCAATACTTTCTTCTTGTAAAGATAGAAGAAAGTAAAAAGGTTAGCCATGCAATATCGGCAGGTCCGGCATTCACCGATATTGGCCGGTATTGCGAAATCGCTGTTCCCGATATTGCTGTGCTACCTGGGGTGTATTCTTCTATTTTATTTAGATATTTTTTTACCTGCATTTAAACCGAATATCCTGTATGGTATTCATTCATTAGAAGCTTTAATTCTTCGCATAACAATCGAGTGTCCTCTTTTTGATAATCTGAAACGACATTTGAAACCAGTTTCATTAAAATTAAATGAGTTTCTTCTAGAGATGCACCGAATAGAGATTTTGGCCGAATACGGAATATTCAGCAACAGGTAAACCGAATACCGAATATTCAGCTAGCCGAATAGTGACTATCAAGCCGAATACCGAATATTTGACCAGCCGAATAGTGACTATTCGGCAGGGCCGAAACTCAGAGGGGGCATGTGCCCCGGGCGCCAGAACGAAGGGGCGCCAAATGAAGGATTATACCTTTGGAATGGATCATTTTCTTCTGATAGACTGATGTCTTCTATTATTATGAAACAGCCATTATAAATGAAGTGTTAGGTGAAGATGAAAGAGCAGTCGTAAAAACTTAGAACTCTGATTTTCTGGTCAGAATGGGAAGAAAAAAAATGGCCATAAATTTTTTGGCCAAATTTTAATGGCCAAAAAAATTATGGCCATTTTTTTCTTCCCATTCTGGCCAGAAAATCAGAGTTCTAACTTTTTACGACTGCTCTTTCATCTTCACCTAACACTTCATTTATAATGGCTGTTTCATAATAATAGAAGACATCAGTCTATCAGAAGAAAATAACTCGGTTAAGCAGGACTCGGATAATCGGGATTCTAACTGTATATTTCATTTTAAAAATGATCTTTAGAATATTTTTGTTGATGTTCAGAGGGGAGTCATGAACCCCGTGACCTTCTCCTTGGATCCGCCATTGTAGATTACGTAGTTCAGTATTACATATTTTAAATTTTAAAATAAGTCGACTATTAGAAAATTAGTAAAATTCTCTTTGGAAATATACTTTGCGGAAGAGGAGGGGGGGGGGGGCGTCAAAATCCATGCTTGCCCCGGGGGCAAAAAAGGCTAGTTTCTGCCCTGCTATACGGCCGAATACCGAATATTCGGCTTGCCAAATACTTTTAAGTTTCAGAGTTTGAAAGTATTAAAAAGATAAATTTTAAATCAATTTTACATAATGTTTAACACTACTTCCATATTGATAAAAAATATCTCTTTATAAGTAAATTTTGCACTAAAAAAATCTATGCTTTGAATTGTTATTTAAGAAAAGGATAGTTTTAAAGCTTCTTTAATTGATAAAAAAGAGGGTTTTTAAGTATTCGGTCTGGCCGAATATTTCGATATTCGGCCAAACCGAATATTCAGCCTACCGAATAGTTTGATATTCCGCCTAACCGAATATTCTATAGTATGGCCGAATACCGAATATTCGGTGCATCCCTAGTTTCTTCTATCTCTTAAACGCCACAGATGAGTTTTTTACATCTTTGCAATCGTCGAATAACAAAAAATTCTGCGATTTTTCTTACAATGAACACTTACAAATGCAACACCCATTGATCTCTTCCAGAGTTTCAAGCGAGACTGCGAAAATGCCACTGCGAACTTTACGCTTTCGCTGCTTGCGGCATCTCTGAGTATCCGCAGATTTTCATGCGAAATAGCGAAAAACTAGCTGCGAAGTTCTCTCTGTTTTACTGATCGAGAAAAGTTAATTGCGAAAATTAACTTTAAACTCCGCCTTCAACTGTCACATGAGCAGAAAATTGCTGAGCTCAATCACGACCGGGAGAGATGATAGAATTTTCAGTTGCTTTGGTTGATGGCATGATACAGCCGGGAAATATTTTTACTATGAAATGGGTAAATTATCAGTTTTCGACATTGAATATTGCTATTTTCAGTTTATTTTATATACTTCTTACTAGTCTGTTTCTGAAAAAACTAATATGGGCTTGTAAAAAGTTCGTAAATTTATACAGAAAACATGGTTAACGAATACAAAAAAATGAAAACTTTACGCATTAAACTGCATATTTCATTTTTTAATCCAATAATATAAACTACTTTAATGTGAAAAAGTTGTCAGCGCAATTATCTACCCTTAATAATTAAAATAAATTATTAAAAATCAAATATTATTTGAAAATTGAATCAGTAAAACTGAAAACGGCAGGTTGACGCACGCTCCTGGTGTATATTTTAGCTTATTGCGAAAGGTGGAGCTTATTTCTGAAACTGGACAGCATTTTTGCGCAAGTTTCGCAGTTAGAGAAATAAGCCCCGTCTTGACACCTGTCAAAATTTGTTTACCTTTAGCAGCGAAAAGTTCGCAAAAAGGCTGGCTTCTGATTGGTCAATCTCGTCTCGCTAATAGCGAAAATCTATCTGGATCTGGGCCAAAGTCCAAGTCATTTCAGAATAATCGAGCTTCAGTGGATATATGTAATCGAATCATCGAATGTTAGTTGTTTTCGTTGGATATGGTTGGCATAAGTCAAAGAAGGGCGGCGAATATTATACTATTTTTATATTATTTAACCCCCCCCCGCCCCCCCAAAAATAGCACGTTAGTATCGAAAACAATGCTTTTATGCTATTACTTATATTGGGTCGGATTATGTAATCTAAAAGATTATTAACCCCTTGGGGACGAGCGACACGTATACGTGCCGCATGAAGCTCTCCGAATCCTTGTTTTTTCTCACCAGCAAAATTTTACTGTAAAATTTGCCTTATTTAATCAGCGCATTTTCTCGATTCAAGAAGACACAAATTTCTGTTTTTAAAAAACGGTGACAAAAGATTAAAAATTTTGTAAAAGGCTCCCGTCCCGAAGGTGTTAACACAATGTTAACAACTTGTTTTCAAAAGTATTTCACAAAAATTGACCCATTGAAACAAACTAACGAATTTTAAAAATAATAACGTTTGTTTTTTACTGGGATTATATATCTTGCAACTAATCGCGTTACAGTTTAAAAAGCTTTTTAATTATATCTGTAATAGGAATAAAAATCTCTTTGTATTTAAGGCTGTTCTCAAATCAAAAAGGGCAACTTCCTGACATAAGTTTTAATTTATTTTTGTTCGAAAATGCATGAAACAAGTTGGTGTTGTTGTTCAGAAACTATGTCATTGAGCTGTTTTTTCCATTTTTTTGCAAACTCAATAGATCTTTAAGAAAATAGTGTCAAAATTGACGTTTTGAACCGAATTTCCACGCGAAAGTAGAAAAATCCCTCAAGAGCGCGTGAAAAACGGGTTTGTCAGGTGATCGAAATGGTTATAACTCAATGGGTTATTGATTGATCAAAAACTGGGAAAAAACAGTTCAATTCCAAATCGCTTCCATGTACAGGCTTTCCAATTTTATATCTTTCCGTTAAAAAATGAATTTGTAAATGTGTCAGAACGTTTTGCACTTGTTGAGCAGAGCAGTTAAGAACAGCCTTAAAGGAAGTATTTGTAAAAGTATTTATACACTCATGGGGCACTGAAAACCGATGTTTGAAAATTACTCAAAATATTTAGAAATCTCATTCATAGGGACATTCGAGGGGAAAATTAAGTTTACTTGCCATATGAACAAAAGAATATTCCTGGAGCATGCTCTTATCTCAATAACAGAAGAATGATGATATATAGTTTCTTATTTTAAAAATATTTATTTGCATAAAAAAATATTCTATCAAGTTTACTCATATTTTTCTTCTTTCCAAATTCAATTAGGCTCAGGTGGGGAAAGTGGTCATAAAAACAGGCTTTTCAAACTTTCAGAGGATATAAACATCAGAATTTCTGTGATGTTTTCTAAAATTTTGGGTGTTGTTTTACATTACATTACTCTAGAGTACATCCATACCCATTTCAGAAATATTTTTGGGGAATAACACCTTTTTATAACATATTTTTCCAGGCATGTTTTTATGACCATTTTACCCAGGGAGTGGGGTAAAGTGAGTAGTGCATGGGGTAAAGTGGTCACATTGAAAAAGTGTAATAAAAAAATAAACTAATGAATAAAAAGCGACATTTTATTATTTACAAACATTTCAAACAACCTTTATAATAAGTTATCTGCCATTTTATTTTATAAAAGTGTAAATTTGTAATGTTAAATTGTTTGTAGTTAAAATTTGGTTCTTTAAGGATTTTGATCACATCTGATTCTGGAAAAGTATAATGATTGCCCAAATTTGGATTTTTTTAACATACTTTAAGAAAAATAATCAGGTTTTTTCCCAATAAATTGCTTTATTGATTTCTTCATTTCATATCTTAGCAACACTCAAGGTCATAGATATGGTTTGAGATGTCATCTTTAGCGATTATAAATGGATTCAAAAGAGAAGGTTGATTAGGGATATTTTTTTGTTGTTTTTTTTTCCTCTTGGAAATTTATGCAACTTTTAAGTATCTCATTCCTCCTGTTATTTTTGCAGATATAATGCAAGTGTTTTTTCTGTCAATACTACCCCGATCTTGGACTGGACACATTTCCTTTTCCTTTAAAACTATGTTTAACAAATCTATTCACATCTGAAATGAGTGTAGATAATGTTGCCAATGCAGCTTTTTATAATTTTTTTACATATTTTGCAGTCGGCTTTCTTGGTACTGTTTCTTTAAAAGTCCTTTCCAGGCTTTTTTTAATGGGGGAAAATACACCTAGATCTAATGGTTGTAGACTATGACTAGTATGAGGTAGCAGGCAGAGTATTATAATGTGATTGTCAATAGCTTTTTTTCACAGCGTCATAATTCATTTATGTCCATCACAATCATAAATAAAAGGGCAGGCTTTTGTAAGCTTTCGGTGTACTACTTAATAAAATGATACATCCAAGATTCAAGTACAGAATCCTGCATCTATCCAGATTCCATGATTCATACAATGCTCCTGCAGGACCACCCTTTAACCATAATTCATATATACTCGCTCATAAACTGCGAATGGAAGAATGTAATAACCACTAGCTGATATACCAAAAGGAACACTAAACATTATCTTTCCTTTCGTTTCTGAATTTTATATAATGCATTGCATTGCGTATTTTTTTTTTAACTGGACTAGTTTGGCTATCCATATCCATTCCAGCCTCATCAACATTAAAAATTCTTTCAGGACTTTCTTGTGGACCATTTTCTTATATAATACAAGTATAGGTATTAGAAAAAGTAGTTAATGTGTTGGTTGATAAATTAGTTGATGTAACCTTTGCAAGCAATTCGGATTTACACTTAGTTAATTCATTTACTATTCAGAACCTATTAAAAATTAAACCTAACCTTTATTAACCCCCATATTATAAATTATTATTAAATAATAACTATTTGCAGTTAGTTTTTAATAATTATTAGTATTTAATAAACCGGCATTGTATACAATGAATAATTTAACTCGGATCAAATATCTATAAGTTAAGCCTAACCCTATGACCACTTTACCCCATGTAACTAAAATATGAAATAAAATCTGTGATAAATATTACTTAGCTATGAATGAAAATATGTTCTTGAGATAGGTGTAAAGCTTTCTGAACTGCCAATTTAACAAAATTTGGAATAAACAAAATGCAGCAGAAAAGTTAATTAAAGAGTTAAAAGAATAAGGTGTAACAAAGACAGACAAAATTAGTGCTCACAGTGGCTCAAACATGTTACTAAAAATGTTTTTTTGAGTGAGACACTTTGATCAATACTTAATAAATCTAAAATTAAAAGAAAATTATTCAAATTTTATTAGTCAGGATTTTAGCCCTTTTTATGAATTATGACCACTTTACCCCGCCTGACCACTTTACCCCACCTGACCCTATGACTTCCAAATGTGAAAGAGGTTTAAATATTTAGTCTGCTATGTTGGCTTTAGATTCAGAGTATGAATTTCCTGTCCTCCCAATTAGCAGTACTTTTAACATTATTATACACTGCAAAAAATAGGATATTTTAATAACACATTTCTTGATAAAGCATAAGGAAATATATTATATAAAAACATTGAACTTTTAGCTGACTACACTAATAAAATATTATTTTGTTTAGATGTAAAACAGGAAGATTTTGCAAATATGCTTCTTACTGAGGAATTAAAATGATGGAATTTTCCTGTGGCAAAGGCTGAAAGAAGGACGAAAAGAAATACCTTTGCTGATAACTCTCCTCCCTGCATGGTAAGTGCTTCAAAACATATCTTAATTAGTTTGGATTTCCATGAATTTCTTATTTTGTAGAAATTTTGGTACTTTTCATTTAGCCGGGTGCCAGTGTTATATTTACATATATTGTATATATATGTAATAATAACGTCATGTTTTCCAGTGGGATTGTCTTAGAGGATGGTTAAGATGGGATGAGAAATTGACTCGGGACCCTTTATGCGAATCGAACTCCTTTATTAGTCCGTTCATCATACATCTGATTCGCGAGCCGATCGCCAGTCCCGGGAGGTTACATGGCCGTAAGTTTAGCTAGCCTCTCAAATAGCCAAATTCCTTCTTTTTCGCGCGTGTTCTGGGTAATATGCTGAAGATTCTAATATTTTCCAGCAGAGGCCAGAATTGTTAATTTGAAAGGAACATCTAATTTAATTGGTTCATTAAGTTTTGATTGATCTGTGGTCAAGGGCCGCACAATTCCCAGTGACTGTGACGTATCAGCCCTACCCACAGATGCCTGCAAAAAGCGCTTAGATTAGCAGTTTCACACTTAAGAATCGTCCTAAAATGATATCTGAAAGTAATAAGATGTATTGCTGGGAAACAAAGTTACAAGGGGTAAAACTGGTTTTAGAATAAGATTTAAAGTTAAAAGAAAGAGACTTCGGATTTTAATTTAAATTTTTGAAATTTAATTTGGAATTTTAAAGGGTTTTATCCTTTCATATCCCCCCCCCCCCTCCAAGTTGAGATCCACCCGGAATTGCCTGCAAATCCGGGGGGGGACTCGCACGGAGAATGGCAAATACAAAAACAGATAAGTGCGACTTTACAGATTAGGGTTAACGTTAAATCTAAAGGTAAATTTAAATTAACTGTAACATTAAAGTTAAGTTTGATAAGATATGAGGACTGAATTTTTCTGCTGGAAAACATATTAAAATTTAAATTTTGAGTCATAAATTTTAAGGAAGAAATTTAAGATTATAAATTTTTAGGCTGAAGTATATAAGTTTGGGATATGGCTCTTGAGACGATCCGATCGGACTTTACATATAATATTTGAAAAATATAATTACATAAAATATGAAGAAAAGCTGAAAACACAAACAACAAGAATAATAATAGAAATATATGGGACAAAAACAATAATAAAATTATACAATTTAAAATAGTGACCATATTTTCTTACTTGAAAGTCCTCAAGTTTGTGCTTTTTTCAGTTAGAGTATTTAAGCACATATTTCACCTTTTTTATATAATGTTAAACTCTGTAAAAATATAAGGCTGAATCCATATCAACTCAGGCAGGGGGGGGGGGGGTTACCTTAATAGTCTCAGAAGTTTTTGAATTGAACATATGTTAAAATTTAAGAAAAAGTAAGATACTTGTATATTTTTATTTTGCCCCAAAAAATTCCTGGCCTGAGATACAAGCCGCCAAAGATGACATCCCCGGCATCTTTTCTCATTCGCGATTTTCGATAAAAATTTTAAAGTGCTCTATCTCTAGAACGGTGCAAGATATTTTGTTGCGGTTTATTTTATATTAAAGATAATATTCTTCTGTTTAAAATGATATACCCAATTTTGAAAAAATGTATTCAACTTTTCTTGTGGCAGCCTTTTGACAAAAAAATTTTTTTTCAAAAAAAATTTTTTTTTTTTTGGAAATGCCAATCCCAAATTTTTGATTTTTTTGCTGTTGATCAATACCATTGGGAACTACCTTCACTGTAAAGGAGAACTTCCACTTTTGAGTTTAACAAATTTTAGAAATGTTTAAAAAATTCAGAGAAGTTTACAGGAACTGTATATATACAGTTCCAGTAAAAGCCACTGAATTTTTGCTTATTTGTATCATATTTGTAAGGATAAGCCTACTATATATCCTAAACAAGTTAGAAATTGCAATATCAAAAGTGGCAAATGAGGTGCGTGTATACTATAACTAGTTTTATAAATATTCAGATCTTGGTGCAATAAGTTACACTCTTGGGCAAAAAGGGCATGAATACAAAATTTATTATGATTCTACATATTAAATTCAGTAATACGGAAGTAATATGAATTCATCTTAAAAGGACTTAATCGCCATGGCAACCTAGAATCATTACCTATCATGGTATATCATTGAATCAATTATGTATTATAGGATTTTTAAATAGAATGAAGAAAACTTTTATTAATGTCTTTTATGTTTTAATTTGATTTTCATAGCATTTGAAGTAGTGATGCAACGAATAGTGGTTTGGCCGAATAACCGAATACCGAATATTCGGCCGCCGAATAATGAACTTATTTTTGCCTAAAAACAAAATATAGTATGCACTATATGCACAACTCTTGTATATTTCACAATTAAAATGTATTGTTTTCTTTAAAAAAAATTATTTATATACAAATTTTTAATTTTTTAAAGCATTATTTTACTCTGAAAAAATATTCGGCTATGTTCGGCCTAAAAATTGCCTCAATAATATAAGTCAGAACCCCTCCCCCCCTACCAAAAAAAAAAAAAAATTCTTAGCAAAAGTTCCTCATCAGGTACTGTCTAGTTACATTTTAATAGATATTATGTGTCTTGTTGTTACATTTTAAAATAATGACAAAATTTTAAAAGTACTAGGAAAACATAAGCTTCAGCTTTCAGATGAAATAAAATAAAAAATAAGAAATCTTAATATCTTAAGAAAAACCACTGATAGAAAGGGTAAAAGTCCTCTAAAAGAAGGTCCTCTAAAATGGTGGAAAGAAATCATTGTAGACTTTATAAAGCTCACAATTAACAAAATTTTTATTTATCTTTATTATTTTTTTTTCTTTGCTGTCAGCAGAGAAGCCTAGAAAGTACCCCTCAATGTGAAGAAGTAAAAGAAATTAGTAATTTTCCTTCCCAGCCACTACTAGAAAGACAACAGTGCCCCTTTGGAGTGAAGGGCGAAACATTCGGAAGACTTTCCAAACCTTTCACAATTAGCCAAAGGTACCTTTCTGCACCAGGAAGTACCATATATAGTCAGTGACCCGGAGCCGAACAATTTTTGATGCTCCAGCTCCAGCTCCAGCTCCAGCTCCGCTCCTAGAGAAAATACCATGGCTCCGGCTCCAACTCGGCTCCGACTTCGCGCTTTTAAGTTGCAGATTTTTATTTACACGTTTAATTTTTTGCTCACAAATACTTTCTATCTTCATTAAAGATCTGTCAAAATGCATTTTTCTTCTCATCAAACTTGAAATGCTTGTTCAGAAAATATGACATCTTTTAGCTTTTGCTTTTAAAATAGAAAGTTTGGTAGAATTTTACACACAAAAATCTTAAATTTCTTCTACACTTTTCGAACAGCCAAAATTGTACGACTACACATGTAAACAACAGGCGGCCATATTTGTTTTCAAATAGTGTTGTCACTTAGTTCAAGTAGAAAGTAGAAGTAAAGTAGTGTTGCCATTTTTTAAGAAGTTTTCCTTCCCTAATAATAATAATAATAAAAACCTAAAAAATGATATAATTAAAATACTGAATAATGATGTAATTAAAATATATTAAGCCTAGAAATTTAAAAGACTGAAAAAAAAAAGATTTAAAAGAATATTAAAAACTAAAGGAGCCCTGGAGCTGGGGAAAATTTAGAGCTCCAGCTCCAGGAAAAACACAGCTCCGGAGCGCGCTGGCTCCGGGCTCCAGCTCCAGCTCCGGGTCCCTGTATATAGTGAGAGATTATTTTCAGAAACAGGTAACGTTTACGAGGAAAAAAAAAAAAAGACTATCACCTGAGAATGCTGAATTATTATTATTTCTGCATCACAATCTACGTTTATTGAAAACATTTTAACTGTTTTTTAAGGCATTACAATACTATTCTTGAAAAAATATCTAAAACGTAAATGCATGCTAATTAAAAGAATTTAGTATTTACATTTCTTTCGTTATTTAATAAAAAATAGTAACAGACTTAAAAAAATCACTTAAATTATATTTAACTTTTAAGCGTATTTTACTAAAAAAAAAAAAAAAAATCCTTAAGTATTGCAACATATACGACTTAAATATCTTATACATGTAATACATCTATATCTAATCAATCATATATTTATGTTCTTTATAGGTATAATTCAAAATATTGCTGAAAGAAATTTTTTTTATGTAACAAGGGTTAAATGTTAAACTTCCCATTATGTTAAAAAAAAAAAATGAATTAGCTTGTACAGCTGTTTTAAAACAATTTTGAATAGATTAATTTTAAATTTAACAGATTTTGTTAGCTTATTACAGATACTTTTTGTACTTACTGATACAGCATAATTATTTTTTTAACATGATTCCTAAATTAGCCTCTTATATGAAAATGGGTAGATAAAACCCATTCGGAGTATGAAAGTTAATGGGGAAAAAAGTGTTAGTTAATTTCAAATAAAATTTTCATTATATGTGATGAATATAAACTGTCAAATTAAAAAGTTATACTGTGTAAATATAAAAACATTTATTACAGTATTATTCGGCCAAGGCCGAATAATGGACTTGATATTCGGCCGAAGCCGAATATTCGGCAGACAGGCCGAATGGGCCGAATATTCGTTGCATCTCTAATTTGAAGTGATACATACTTTATTTTCAATACCGAACATAGTAAAACAATCTCAATAACATATATCAATTACACAGCAATACAAATTATATTAATACAAGTTAGAGTTCAGACAGATGGGCAGACAAATCGAATCCATAAAGACTTTCAACTATGTTGGAAATTGTTAAAAGCACATAAATAGGTCGGAATTTGACTTTTAGAAATTTATGTCAATAGACGGAAGCATACTTGAATACTTTCATACAACCCTGTATTTTACCTACTATCTTTATATATATGCCACTATTTAGCTAATATTTAATTAAGATTAAAACATCCTTAAAACCAGTGAAATCACACTTCCAGAGATTATCATCCATAGACGGCCATGTATATAATTCTTTGCGTGGACCTGTATATCATTTTATCTATATTCTCCAAACATATCTTAGTATACTAAATGTAGTTCAGTGTAAAAATGCATAACTCATTTAGAAATCACCTTTAAGCTACTTTCATTCATACTCAGTAAACCCTTAAGATTTTTTTGTGTACCCCTGTATATGATCTACAGCATTTATGCACACAATGTAATATGGAAAAATTTAGTTAAACTTAAAAACTCAAACACAACTAAAAATGCACTTCCAGCAATACCCTTACGATTTCTTTTGTGTAGCCCTGTATATGATATACAGCCTTTATACACACAACGTAATATGGAAATATTTAATTAAACTTAAAAACTCATATCGCAACTAAAAATGCACCTCTAGCAATCATTGCTAATGTACAGTATTTCCAATAAGGTAAAGTATCCGAAATCTTTTGTGTGTCCCTGTAAACACTATGCACTTTCTATGACACAGGAAGTAATTTTTTGTAAACCTCTGCAATAAAGTATGTATCACTTCAAATGCTATGAAAATCAAATTAAAAACATAAAAGACATTAATAAAAGTTTTCTTCATTCTATTTAAAAATCCTATAATACATAATTGATTCAATGATATACCATGATAGGCAATGATTCTAGGCTGCCATGGCGATTAAGTCCTTTTAAGATGGATTCATATTACTTCCGTATTACTGAATTTAATATATGGAATTACAGTAAATTTTGTATTCATGCCTTTTTGCCCAAGAGTGTAACACTTATTGCACCAAGATCTGAATATTTATAAAACTAGTTAATACTATGCACGCACCTCATTTGCCACATTTGATATTGCAATTTCTAACTTGTTTAGGATATATAGTAGGCTTATCCTTACAAATAAGCAAAAATTCAGTGGCTTTTACAGGAACTGTTTATATACAGTTCCTGTAAAATTCTCTGAATTTTTTAAATGTTTCTAAAATTTGTTAAACTGAAAAGTGGAAGCTCTCCTTTACAGTGAAGATAGTTCCCAATGGTATTGATCAACAGCAAAAAAATCAAAATTTTTAGGATTGGCATTTTCAAAAAAAAAATTTTTTTTGTCAAAAGGTTGCCACAAGAAAAGTTGAATACATTTTTCAAAATTGGGTATATCATTTTAAACAGAAGAATATTATCTTTAAAATAAGAAAAACCGTAACAAAATATCTTGCACCATTCTAGAGATAGAGCACTTTAAAATTTTTATCGAAAATGGCGAATTGGAAATGGTGCCCGTGATGCCATCTTTGGCGGCCTGTATTTCGGGCCAGGAATTTTTTTGGGCAAAACCAAAATATACAAGTATCTTATTTTTTATTGAATTTTAACGTATGTTCAATTCAAAAACTTCTGAGACTATGAAGGTAAGATTTTTTCTTTGGCTGCCTGAATTGACATGGATCATACCATAAATTTATGCACATAATATAGGGTCACCTGGGGTAATTCCTGGTCAAAAAGCATCAACATCTAATTATTATAAAAACTATTAAAGGTATTGTTCCCATTTTTTTTTTTTTTTTTTTTTTTGTGGAATAAGCCCCCTGTGATGGCTACATTATAAAATGCTTACTTAAAGATATATTCACTTATAATTAAAATAGTTTGAATTTTTAAATGACCAAGAATTACCCCGGAAATGGGGTAATTCCTGGTCACTTCTGGGGTAATTATCAGTCACCATCCTTATACATGTAAATAAAGTGATACAATTAATTTTTTTATGACTGAATAATAAAATAAGTAGAATAAATCTTCTAAAAGTTTTGCTCATCTCATAATTGTGGAATAATAAAGTCATAGACTTTGTTTTGGGCATAAATACAAAGTTATTTGATGTGCAAAAGACTTGTACATTTTACAAAACATTAATTAGACAAAGAATTTTTATGCATTGTTACAACATTTATAAGCAGTATTCATTAATTCATTAGTATCCGTTGTGAATGGATTTATTAATAACTTGCAAATTTATTGGGGGTCCATAAAAAATATAACTGAATGTTTGTTATCAATTTTATTTTGCTTAGGCCAACTGAAGTTTTTGGCTCCCTTTTCAAGAAAATTTCAATACAGACCTTTAATATAATATCTATTCCTCTGTTGCATTATGTATATTCATATTGCATTATGTATATTGTTCCTCTATTGCATTATGTATATTTTTATGCACCATTTTGGCATTTTGCAATGTATTTGTACTTAAATTGTTCAATCATAGAGTGTGTCTTATTCCCTGAGCACTTACTGTTTTCTTCTTTTAAAAATGTTTAATATAGTAGAGGGAAATTTTATAATCTTTTTTAAAGACTGTGATATGTCATTAGTGGAAATAAAATATTAAATCTTCAAGAATGACAATGATCTGTTTTAAAATGTGTAAAAATTAAGATCAATGTTTTGCAGAAATTTGAGTAGCGGTTTTGAATATATTTTTTTAAAATATTTAATTTCAACTAAATGAATAATTAAGGCATATATTTCAAAGCAAAGGATTTAAAGTATCTTTGAGATTTTTTACAGTTTCATAAATTGTTATTTTTATAACAAAAGCGAAAATGATCAAGAATTACCTCAGAAACTCAGTGACCAGGAATTACCATGGGTGACTACTTTATTAAGAACTACAATTAACTAAAATGTAGTGAACAGTGTGGTTAATTCTCAAAGTTTTGCAACAATTAAAATCACTAAATATGACAATAAAAAAGAATTAAATGATGATAAAAACACTGACCAGGAATTACCCCAGTGACCAAGATTTACCCCAGATACATGGGGCAATATTTGACCAATTTCTGTAAATTATTTAAAATAGTATAAAAAATTTCAAGGCTATTTTTTAATAGCTAAAGTAGTTGGTAATTGAACCAAAAAGAAAGTAAAGAAAAATACTTAAAATTTGAGTTGTGACAAAGATCTTTGTAAAAGTGTATCATAACTAAAAACCAATGTTGTTTTACAGAAATTTAACAAGCCATTTAAAAAAGATTTTTTTTTCAAAATAAATAAACAATAAATGCATAATTAAATAATAAATTCCAATGAGGATAGTTCAGAGTACCACTATGATTTTTTTCATTTTGGTGAAGCGTTTTTAAAACATAAAAAGGACTGTGACCAGGAATTACCCCAGAAACTTGCTGTCCAGGAATGACCCTGGGTGACCCTAAGAGTCTTTTCCTTATTTTCCCAGGTAAGTTCTGTATTTTAGTCCCTTATGGCATAAATTGGTATGATTTCCACAATAATTGAAATTATTATAAAATACACAGATACGGGTAATATTAAAAAAAATATATGTTAAATATAAAACGATACTCACATATGATTACCGGGGGAAAAAAATGGTTTATGCACAACACATTCAAATTATAGAAATATTTAAAAAATTGAAAAGTTCTTCACTCATTTGGAAATGTGAAAATGTTAAAAATATGTTGAAATATAAAATTGATGTAAAAAAACAAAATGTACACATTAAACAAATATAACAATAATACTGAAATGCACAATGAAAATAAAGAAAAATATATTGCAGACTATTTACACGGTAAGTAATATTTATCCTAAACCTCAGGGAGGTTTTAGCACATCCTAAACCATTTACGGTTTTCGCATAATCCTAAATCTCAATGGAGATTTTAGCAAAAATTAAAAAAAAAAAAGAAAAATGAGCTTTATGTTTATTTTTTTCTGTGAAGATGCGGATGCAGTTTACCTGTAAGTAATGGCGTTTACAATTTGCAGACTGAGGTATTTATTTTCATCAGTGGCAGGTCAATTCATGTGAAATCATCCAGAAAAAGTAAAAAATGTTGCTCAATATTTTTGATTTTTTTTAAATTCTTTACCACTTAATTTACTGTACTTTTAGGAGTCTAAAACCAGGATTAAAAAATTTTTAAACCTTTAAAAATATTTTTTGGCAGCTATTTTTTGTCATGTCACAAGTGTTTTTTCATGAAAATAGTACTTTACGGAAACCTTTATAACTTTTTTATTTCTAAATGTATCAAAATGATTTAAAAAATATTTTATTGAGTAAAGAATGATCTAAATTTTGATAATAGGTATTTTTATGATAATGATTCAAAATATTGCATAAAATAAGATTAAATGTATCATTTTTACAGCGAAAAATTGAATTTTTGACATAAAAATTTTAATGGAAAAAAGAACTTCAGCACCTTTATATATTTTTTTCTGAATATATACCTTATTGAACTATTCTCAGAAGAAATATGAAACCGTTTGAGTTATTCCTTCTTTTACTATTAGTCAAACTTGGCATCTCAGCGCCAGGGCCGTGCGAAGAGAAAACTGCCCCCGGGGCAGCATGTCAATTTGGCGCCCCCCCCCCCCCCCTCCTTCAAAACTGATAAAGGGCAGAAATAGAAATAAATTATATTGAATAAATATTTTCCGTTTATTTTAGAACTTTAAAAGATTTAATTTTAATTAAAAAATTCCAAACAACTAAATAACAGAAAAGAAAATTGCCCTTATTTGTTAATGAGATCATGATGCTTTGCGACAGATTTTTCTTAACCTTTCTCACATATTTTTCTAGCCATTTTTAGTTCTTGTTACTCTTTAAGCTGCAGAAAATGGGTAAAAATCGCTAACAACCAGATTGGAAACAAGCGGTCCCTTCAACCAATAAGTACTAAAAAAGCAAAGCAAACAAAAAACCTGCAGAACATAATGTAATACGAGGGTGAGTCGGAAAATAAGTTTCCCCTGGCAGCTGTGGACAGAGGTGTGTATGAAAGACAAAAAATGTAATGGAACATTAAAGATAAGACGTAACTTTATTTTTCTACATAAGTTCCAAGTGAGTTGAGACATTTGGCATACCCCTTTGTAAGCTTCAAAAACCGCTCCTTGAAAAAATCAGGGCTCTGCATCATTCTGTTCCCGTTAGATATGGAGAGAAAGTGCGTTGTGAATTCGTGGTCAAAGAGGAAGTGATAGCGGTTGTCGCTAAGAATGAGAACGTGGAGTATCGGGAGCAGAAATCCATAACCGCCACATGGGAGTCTATGGGCCAGAAGTGATGTCGAAAAATATGGTGCGGAGATCGTGCCGCCAATTCAGTGAGGGGCATCAACAAGTGTTGGACAGACCGAGACCTGGACGGACGTGCACGGCCACTACAGACGAAAGCAATGCTGAAGTCACACAAGCCGTTCAACGCTTCTTTTGTATGCAGAGCCCTGTTTTTTTCCTGGAGGGCTTTATGAAGCTTATAAAGGGTGTGATAAATGCCTCAACTCACTTGGCACTTAAGTAGAAAAATAAAGTTACGTCTTATCTTTCATGTTTCATTACATTTTTGTCTTTCATGCACACCTCTGTCCACAGTTGCCAGGAGAAACTTATTTTCCGACTCACCCTCGTAGATAAAAATAAATTATAATTTCAGTACATTAATTAAGAAAGATAACTGAAGCAATGTTTTAATTAACCTTTAACTGATGTCACAGAAATTGTCACATAGCTAGTGTGAAGCTGTCTGTGAGACAGCTCCATTGAAAGATGAATAAAAGGCACGATTAAATGATAGGATGGTGGTTTTGTACTAAACTTTTTGTACAGGACTGTTATAATTTAAATTCACCTATTCAAAAGTCTCTGGTGATAGTACTAAAGTTCCAAACGGAACAAAATTTTGGTAGTGTTTGTAGTTAAACTGAAAATTGCAAGTTAAACTATAAAAATTGAAAAACCCCGCGGTCTGAGAGACCGGTAACATCAGTTAAAGGTTATTCTTTAAGTGATGTTACCGGTCTCTCAGACCGCGGCTTTTTTCAATTTTTATAGTTTAAATTGGTTTAACTACAAACACTACCGAAATCTTGTACCGTTTGGAACTTTAGTACTATCAACAGAGACTTTTGAATAGGTGCATTTTAATTATAACAGTCCTGTACAAAAACACCATCCTATGAGTTAATCATGCCTTTTATTTATCTTTCAATGGAGCGGTCTCACAAACCATTTCACACTAGTTATGTGACAATTTCTGTGACATTCTGTGACAAGGTTAATATAAAATATAATATCAGGCAAATACATTTACTTTCACTTTATTTTTCTTGCATTTAGGGTAACAAAATCGTTTATTGTTTTATGTGTAAAGATTGTGACACACTGAATTGTATAGAAAGTAAATTCAGGTTGCTTAATCTCTCGACTCATAGCAGATCTTAAGTAGTTTTTTACTACTTTATTGTTACTGGAATACTTATAAATTATGTACTCTGTCTCCATATTTTTGTAATTTCTTGTTTACACAAAGTTAAAATTATGGAGCAACTAAAGGATTTCTAAATGATCCATTTTATAAAAGTTTTTATATAATGGTAGAAATAGGGTTTTCGCATTTAAAACATCGCTTAACAATTCAAGTCCATTCAAGTCAGCAATACAGGGCAAGGTCCAGGCAATATTAACACATTTTCGATAGCTGATTTTAGATTCGCACCAGCCAGAAACTCAAATTCTTGTTTTACATTTCTCAGTTTCTCAAACCTCCAGTTCAGTTGCACGGTTATAGTGTCTCTACGTAACACGTAATCCACCACATTCATATAAATTTCCACTTTCATCAGAAGCTTCGTAGTCAAATTGTTCTGTGAATTTTACGTTTTCTGTTTTGCTCAAATAAGGACTAACATTTACAGACATAACCAAATCTTCGCTTTTTTGTTCAAAAATTTCCTCTCTTATTGTCTGAAATGTGTTTTTTAGTGTTTCAATCAGTTTGCTGGCTATCAAAACATTGACAGTTTTTTTTTTCTTCTTTTTTCTTTCGTGAGAATAATATTAACTTTTTCCATTTCATTTAAAATGCTGTGTCAAACTAGTAGGCCGTAAATTAAGGGGAATTTCCTTATTTGCTTTATTAAGCTTTTTGCTCCTGAGTAAGTTTACTCATTTTACTTCATTTCTATAAGATCTTCCAGAGCTTTAAAAATCTGTGGCAATTGTTTGTAAACTGCAGATATAACTTTATTTTTTCATGACCATAGAGTATCGCAATGTTTCTTTAAATAAACTGATAAGTGGGACATAAGTATATCCCATCTTTCAGTCGAAGAGAAGAAAAAACAAACACATTTTATGCAGTTCCGGACATTTTTGGACATATACCAGCAGCACGAACTCAAAGTTTAGAGAATGTGCAGAACATGGTAAAAAATAGACGAATTTATTTACTTCGACGATTCGAGCTTACAGAGCATTATATTGGGAAGCCATATTTGCACCATATCACAACATTGAGCTTTGAAGGGTTGATATTGGTATTGTTTATGACGGCCGATTATCTACAAGTTGGATATAGTAGGCTGGAGTGGGATGGGAGTGTCCTCTGTAAGGTCTTTCTAAGGGAACCTAACCCGTATTTACGCAAGGTTCGAAGAAAACTACGGACAATTTCGAACGATTAGGCTGACGTGCGCAATTGGGTCGAACTCAGCACCTCCCGTCTACTGTCTTTGAGAACAGAACCTCTCGTGCAGCTGTGAATGTCGAGATTGTCAGACATTAGCTTATTTTAAATTTCTTGTGCTAATTTTTCTTTTTTTTTTTGACTTGATGAAGTCAAGAAACCTTTCCACGAATGAAAATTTTCTATTTTCGGTATCGTATAATTTGCGTCATTTGTTCTTTGTGAGGTGTACTGGATTCCTAAACTGGACTGTGTTTAAAATTCAGTAACTTGCAAATGCTTACAATTATTAAAAGAAATTTTTGCAGGAGAGTTATGTAAGATATTAGAAGTATTTTTACTGCGGTTCTCGGTTTTAATTCCAAATAGCAGAGATAGATGGCAAGCAATAAGCACTTAATGGAGGTCTAAACTGAAATCCCCTAGCATCATACGAAGGAAGAAGGTTAAATATATAGAATAGGATTGTATTGGAGAATGAGACCCACTCCCTATATTTAGCCTCCTCTTTTCACATCAGTGTTGGGCGATTTCGGTTTTGGCCTTGATTGAGCACCTATGGCGCTAGATGTTGTCTTTATAGTGCTTGTGTGATTATACATTGCTGGCATAATTGTCAATTCAGTATAAACTTGATTGATTTACACGAATACAGTTTAATAAAGTATACTGCTGTAACCTGAATTGACTATAAACCTGTTTAATACTTCAACAAATCATCGATATTTATGTTGTAATGTGAAATTGTAAAACTGCAGTATAAGAATTGAAAAAGTCATTTGTAACGCGAGCAGCTAGTGGATTTGGTCTGACCCTCGGCATTGCGCTATCACTCTAAAGCGTAAGCTGAGTTCCCGAGGTAATCATCCCTGCTTGCAGCACCATCTGTAGTTGCTATTTGGAAGTAAAGTCGGGAATCGAGGTAAAAAAATACTGGCATTTTACATTACCTCCTCGCATTTTTTTTTTTTTTTTTTTTTTTTTTTTTTTTTTTAAATAGCTGTCACCATTTACAGGTTATTGAATTTTAAAAACAGTCAGTCCATTTTAGGACACTCAGTATATGGAGTGCGATCGAACGAAATTGAAAAATACCTTGCTCTATTAATTTCTTCTACAATCGTTTTTCTTACTTCATTGGCAAGAAAGTTCATAATTTCATCCTGAATATATTTTGCCATTTGTCTTTTTCACTTTCAATAATTTTCACTTTAGCTCTTTTCAAATTTGCTGTTGATTATATGATTTAATTTTAAACGTCTCTCAAGTTCCTTTTAGCGAATGAATGCATTCCTGTGTTCTAGAGCATTTTTGTGCTCAGGAATTTTAGGATTTAATTTCTTCCACATGAAAAATCCACAATCTGGATTGGCTAACTTTGGAGGGCGATCATGATAATTGGTGAATAGTAAAAAGAGAAAACAAAATATAGTGATTCCCTTAATTAAGTTATCCAATAAGCCGCAATCACCGTTAATAATTACTCCACTAGGACTAGGTATAATTTTCTTGAACATTAGTTTGGAAAATCGTAGTCCTTATGCAATCGCAGATTTCATGTAATCAGCATTTTCATCCTGTGCTGGATCTTTTTTTAACAGCAAAGTAATGACCGAATGACTATAAGAATGATCCCATAGTGGAATCAGAATAGGTTATCAATTCATATTCACTGAGGGTGGCAGGTGGCAGAAACTTTTGTATACGATGTAAAGGGCCCGCAGAGTGCAAAAGTTTAAGAAACACTGTAATAAAATACCACAAAAGTATATTATAAAATCATCAGATCTAAAGAGCTCAATGAAAAGTAAATGTGAACAGCACAATAATTTTGAAATGAAAAATGTACATACAGTAGACTCCCTCAAATCCACACAGCCTCGGACCAGAGGTTGTGCGGATTTTAGAATTTTGCGGATTTCTGGTCATTGATTTGTTTACATTTTTGAAACATTAATTAGATTAGTAGTTAAGTAAGGGAAATTATAATGAATGCTTACAATAAAGTGAAACATTAAAATAAGTAAAATATTAAAATAATTTATTAGTTTAAACGTAAGTACTTATTAAAATAATTATGTAAAATAAAAATTTAGGAAAATATTAAATTATTACCGATGGAATCGATTCAATTTGATTTCAAAAGTTCTATGCTGCTATCTAGTGGTAAAGCGATCGTAAGATCGATTCGTCATTATGCTATTATCAGTATATATAGCTTATTGCGCTCTCTGTAACTTTTTTCATTGTTATGTAGAGTCTTGAATGCTTTTCTTATACTGTTTTGTAAGTTTAGAAATAAATTTGTCTATAATTTAAAAAAAAAATTCCGCAAGCAATAATTTTAAAATAGCGTTCCGGTTCGTGGATTTTTCTATTTCGAATCCTGGAATTTTTTGATATAGATATGCTAATTTATATCAAAATCAAAAGTAATGTAAATTTATCTAGTAATAAATCAGCTGTATTAACCAAAAGAGAATGATTAACAAAAAAATTTAGTAAAAAAAAAAAACGTTGCGGTAGTCACTGATTTCGGTGCCATCTTGAATTTTGTTCCTGCAACTTAACTGTAAATTTCATTGTTTGCATCTGAAAAATACGCGGATTTCAGACTTTCGAGCATTTAAGGGAGTCTACTGTACTTCCATTGGGAAAAATATTCCCGATATGTAAATATATACATTTAGTTTTACAAAAATATAGAATATCGAAGAGTGAAAAAAAAATTTTAATGAAAATGATTGACGACAATTAAAAAAAACTGAAATTGGTAGTACAAATTTGGCGCCCCTAAATTTCCGCGCCCGGGGCAACCGCCCCCTTCGCCCCCCCTTTCGCACGGTGCTGCTCAGCGCCAAAATGCTAAGTTTGAAGTTCAATACCTAAAAAAGGACTGGATAAAATTTTGCAGGATAACTTTCTTATAGATGTAAATATGTAGCAAAAATATTATGAGTGATATTTATGTAGTTTTAGAAATATGGAACTTCAAAATTGGCTTGAAAGTCACATTTATTTACACAATTTTTCTCAAGAAGAACTCTTAATTTATAATTCTCATTACTTCAAATGCTGCTTTTTAAGGTTCACATATTTTTCTTACATAGAATACATAAATTTACTTTACACACATAGAAATAAATATCAGCGATATTTCATTGCAAAGTGTCTCGGTAATGTTGTACTGTGTCCAGTGACTGGAGTTAGTTACCGAAGCATGTTACTTAGTGGTATCCAAATTGTATCATTTTTGGACAGTTTAAAAGATGTTTTCAGTCCATATGGGTGAAAAAAAGTGAAGAAATAGGTCACCGTTTTCTTCACTTAGCTCAAGAATTTTTCCAACCCACCACTTTTTATCATAAATGCACGCAATATAATTGCAAAGCAATTCATTTACTTTGAATGATAGTGAGCTTTTCCAAATTTTTGAAATATTGTGATCATTATATTGTTCACATGTAGATGTTACAAAGCATCTGATAACACTTTCACTTAATGGTATAAATTGGTGATATGCACATGTTCCTGGAATCCGTTGGCAGAATTGGAATCCATTTTATAATTTTTTCTCATTTTCTTCGATTTCTTCTCTTGAAATATATAGATAAGTAACCCCAGAAATGTTTTGAGAACAACACTCAAACATATCTTTTGGTGTTAAAATTTGGTTTGTGTATGGTCGCTGTAAGGAAATTCTTGTTATCTCTCTCTCTCTCTCTCTCTGTCATTTCACCTATCTCATCAGTCATTTTTCCATGGGAAGAGGCGAAGAAATTCCATTCTGATTTTATCCCAAAATCCTTGAAATGATGACATACATTCACAAAATTCTTCATGTTTTTATACTGGCTGCTTGAACCATCAGTAAAATAAATACCTTTTTCAATGACAGAAGGGGCAATGTTTTTGATGTCGTCAATTAAGTGTTTCTGAAAAGTGTGAAAACCAATTGTATCATGTACCAAAATGATCGCGAATTATGCACAGATTCCTACAACAAACTTTTGTATCATTTTTGTAATAGTATACAAATGGGTGTATTGTAGCCTGTTGATTATTCCAATGGTAACTCTGGATTTCATCTTGAATTGTAAATGCGTAATTTTCAGCAAAATCTGCTGGAACAATACATTCTTTTGAAGTTAATTTCTTTTAACTCCTGGAAGTACTGAGACTGTGTTTTATCAGTAAAATGGTGAGTTTTAAAAGCCAGTAACTTTTCTACTAAAGACTCTAAAAATTCATCAGTTGCCTTTATCTGGGTTACAGTTTAAACGATAACATATTTATACACTGGCACATTAAAAATAAATAGGACAGGATATGAAAACTTGTTCTCAGTCATAGAATTTAATAGAAGTTTACAAGTAAAGGCGTGATATTATTTGTAAATTTGTTCTTAATCATAAAATTAATACTTACTTTCAATTAATGCTAGCTTAAAATTAAATGAAATATTAAATTTGTGAGCATAAATTAAGTTTTAATATTATTACTTTTATGTAAAAAAGTTATTTATACTTATAAAAGAAGCATTTGAAGTAATGAGTAGAATATATTACGCATTATGAGTTCTTCATGGTGTGGAAATATATGTAAACAAACGGATTTTCAAGCCAATTTCGAGACTCCATATTTTTAAAACCACATACATATCACTCATAATATTTTTGCTACATGTTTACATCTATAAGAAGGTTATCCAGCTAAATTTTCATAAAATTTTATCCAGTCCTTTACTAGGTATTGAACTTCAAATTTAGCATTTTGACGCTGAGATGCCAAGTTTGACTAATTATAGAAAAAGAAGGAGTATCTCAAAATGTTTCATATTTATTCAGAGAATAATTCAATAAGGTATATATTAAAAAAAAAATGTAAAGGTGAGTTTTACTTTTTTCCATTACAATTTTTATGTCAAAAATACAACTTTTTGCTGTAAAAATGATACATTTAATCTTATTTTATGCAATATTTTGAATCATTATCATAAAAATACCTATTATCAAAATTTAGATCATTCTTTACTCAATAAAATATTTTTTAAATCATTTTGATACATTTAGAAATAAAAAAGTTATAAAGGTTTCCATAAAGTACTATTTTCATGAAAAAACACTTGTGACATGACAAAAAATAGCTGCCAAAAAAATTTTTTAAAGGTTTAAAAAATTTTTAATCCTGGTTTTAGATTCCTAAAAGTACAGTAAATTAAGTGGTAAAGAATTAAAAAAATCAAAAATATTGAGCAACATGGTCTGGATGATTTCACATGGATTGACACTGGCATTAATAAACTAAAGTCATAATTAATAAACCACATTTACATCTCACTCAGCTCTTGGCAAATAGCAAAAATCTCTAAATTTTTAAGAATTCAAGAATTTTACTACTGGCAAAAAGAAAAAAAATCCATAAATAAAACAGAAAAATTAAATAGATAAAACAAATAAAAAAATTAATAAAATAATAGACCCTGGTTCAAACAAACAGGACTATGACCAAGACTTCTAAGTGCATGGCAACCCATTGACAAATTTTTGTTAGCTAGCTTTTATTGTCATAAAATTGCCACATTTGATCAGATTATACAGGTCACTGAATACCTTTTGTCTGTGGAGGGTTGTTTTCGGTGGAAGTTACTTAAAAAAAATATTTTGTTTAGACTTAATGGGGTAGAATCATGGTCATCTTTAAAAATTGAATGTGTGGAATTAGACACTATTGGATTTACCACGGTTAAAGTGGGGTTACCAAGGTCATGTCTAAACCAATAATTGAATCATGGAAAATATTTTGAACATGGTGGGGGCGGGACCTTCACCTATTTTCTAAACTTGGCAGGGGTGAAATACCTGCTCATCTTTTGTTTTTTGTGAAATGGGATTTATTATAAAAAAAATATAGATATATTGGATAAAATATTAAAAATTAAAAACTCAAGTACTAAAATATTAAAATACAACAATATAAAATGCAATATTCAGCTATACACAAAAATCTAGAATGAGTAATATTTGCATAAAATTCTATATACAAAAAGAAATATTTTAAAAACGTTCTCATTAAAATAAAATCTATCTATACAAAAATGATTCAAATATGGATTAATCTAACACACAACCTGGCATAAATAATTATTTACAAACATTAAAAAATTCCAGGGTGCTCATCTGTATTTATAAAGATAATTAATGGAATAGGATACTAAATTTTATCAAATATTCATTTGCACAAGTATTATTTGATAATTTTTTGTTTAAAAACATGTAACTAGTTTCATGAATTTATTTACAATATGCAAAAACATTAAAATAAAATAAATTCACTTATTGGTGATCGCACGTATGCGTCATCTGATGACTAAGAAAACAAAAACTACTGTTACCTTAGTTATTACGATTTCAACGCGCATGCAGTATGTCTACATCAAATTTTCAAAAATTTTAATCATAAACTTTAAATCTCACAAGAAATAATAATAATAATAATAAATAAATAAAAGTAATAAAAATTTGAAAGTGATAAATTTAAATTTGTTTAAAATCTTTAAAATCCCTTTAATATAATACCCATATTGATAACAGTATTTTTTGTTAACTTTTTCATTCATAGTTCTCATTATCACGTAGAACTTAACATTGTTTAATGTACAGAGAAAGCATTTCTTATTACTAAAATATTTCATAAAATGAATATAACAAAGAAATCCGAAATGTTATCTAATTTACAAACTGAAAAAAAAAAAAAAAAATATTGAAAGGAAAATAATCTTTAAAATAAAGCATGTCAGTTTTTTTTTCTTTTTTTTTTTTCCAAACTTACATGTAATTTTAAACGAAAACAACATATTCTAAAATAATAATGAATAAATAAAAAGAAACATACCTGTAAATAAAGAATATCCAAAAAGTTTTATAAAAAGAAAGAAAAACTGATAATAAAGCGTTAAATAATTTACTTTACTTTTTTTTTTTTAAGCAAACTATTCTTTTTATCCCTAAAATATAATATAAAACCATAAATAATACATTTCTTACTCTATTCTTACTATTAAAATAATCCACCAAATAAAAATATTCAATTTTTTTTAATTCAAGAAAAACTTTTTTTTTTTTTTTTTACTTTTATGCGTAATTTTTCAAAGACAAACATCTATCTTCAATAAAAATAAAATAAAAAGAAGCTTCATGCCTGTAAGTTAGCTTATCCAAACAAAAAGATGTAAATAAATTTATATACGAAATACACTTAATTACCAAAATAACGACACGCAATTTATCACCACTTTAAATGAAAAATAAAAGAAGTCCAGTTGTCCAGTGATTTCAAGCGTGATCATGGAAGACGGTAGTATTCCGAGTGACGCAGCCTTAAGCCTAAAATCGTATCGTATCGTATCGTTAAAATCGTATCGTATCGTATCGTAGAATTCGTAGATGGCGGAACTCATATATACAGCTAACTCGAGATCAAAGAAAATGCGAAAAGCCGCCTTTTAATAACTCAGCAGATATAGGTCCTATTGTTCTGAATTTTCTAGAACAGTCTTATATCTGCAGTCTAATCGTATACTGAAATTTTTACATTTCTACGTGCAGTATATTTTGAGATCTAAATAGCCATTTTTAAAGTGAAAACGTTGGTATGATTATCGAGGAAGTTCCTAATATGAAAATCTCGAAAACGCTTCTAACGATTTTCTGCAAATTGATATATAATATAAATCTGATTAATACGAGGTGAATAACACTTTTCTTTTTTCTGGGAAAACTCGTTTTATTTTAAAAATCGTTATTTTAAAAAATCGCTTTTTTTACTTTTCTCGTCTGTGATTGGTGAATAGGTTTGAAGTCACTTCGTATGTAGGAGGAGTCTTAATCCATCTGCTGTGGGTATAAAATCAGAAGATATTTGCAAAGTCATTTTAGGTATTCTAAGTTGAGTTAACAATCTGAATGTAGGCAGTAAATCTTTTTTTTTTTAGATATTAAAATTTTAAATGTTAATTATTATGTGTTTTAAAATATTAAATATATTAAATGAAATTTCGATTGATATTATCTTTCTCTTTTGTTATGAAGAAATTATTATTCCATATTACTGCTTTTTGTCGAAAAAATATTTAGATTCATTTTTAAAAAAGGGGGTAATTTTTTTTAATTATATGTATTCAATATAATTGTTATTTATCATTCTTTTTCAATTTTCAAAAAAAATTATTTTTAATTTTTTGTTTATGATCGTGTCTCGAGGTTTTCGACTTGTGACTCAACTCAACCATTGCTATTTTTCATTGCTTTCTGCTTTGCATAATTATTGGATTACACTTTATTAGGTATTTTGTTAATTTATTGTTTGTTTTTTTAATCTGATTTACGATTCCATTTTTAACTTTTCTTTTGATTTACTTAGATTTAATGTGTCCTTTTTTATTTTCTGCCGATTTAACCTAACCACGCTATCGTTTTGTAGATATTACGAACCTTTTATTTTCTCTTGAAATATCTATTAATGTTTTAATATCCAGCATCAATAATTATTTTTACAATACCTTATGGCTTCATAGTTGAATAGCTTCTTCTGAAAAGGGCAACAGAAATTTCTGAAAACTTTTGTTTACATATCGATTACGATAGGAATGTTTTAATATCCAGCAGTAACTTAAACTTTTGTTTTGATTACATATCGAGTAACAAAAAATATGTTCTTGACTCTTTAGAAAATGTAACTAAAATGATAATTTTAACAATTGAATCATTAATAAAAAATTATATGTTAAATTAAGCCTGAAAATTTTAATACTTGGAAAGGCTGAGACAAATATAAATTTTTAAAGCAGATATCTTACAATGAATGTTTAATCACAATGTTTTAACTAAAATATCTTTAAATATTAACAAATTTAAACAAAATGAAGTTCTTAATTTTGCCGATTGATTTTTCGCGAAAAAAGGTACTAAAAAAACTTAAAACTATTTAGCTAGAAAAGATTACAATGTTTCTGATGGGAACAAATAAATGGATTTTTCAATGCTTTCACTAAAGTAAATTTAAAATTCAAAGTCAGAATTACAAATTAATTAAATTGTTTATTGTGGGATCCCCATAACTCAAAAAATATTTTAAACTAAGTTATCATTGTTTTTTCAATGTTTGTTGACAGACGGTTGCGATTTGTGTTAAAAACCACCAAAGTTACATTCTCTATGCCCTATCATATGATACATACCAATAGATTTCTAAACAGCTTCCACTTGAAAATCTGAAGACCATTAAGATTATTAAATCAAAAGAAAAGTTCACGATTAATTCACAAAAAGTCAGAATGAATAAATTTCAAAATACATAATATGTGTAATCCTATTTTAAAAAGCTTTTTTCCAAAGTAAGAATTCATTCACATACACTGACAATAAAATTATCAGTGTTTTGGTTGGTGGGAAAACATTTAATGTATTTTATCAGCGCTGTCCAACATGGCATGATTTCGGGGGGGGGGGGGGGGGGCATTATTTTTTTCCCAATGATTTTCTGAGAACATCACCTTTATTTTCAAGAGCAAGGGGTGATTCTGTTCTGAAATTTCAGCCATTCAGTTCTGAAAAAGAAAAAAAAATCATTCCTTCTTAACCTAAAAACCTCATAATGAATATTAATTATGAATGAATCCTATCTTTTCTCCTACCGATTGGCAATTTTGTGTGTTTTTTATGTGACCACTTGACAAATTTTATGATTTTTCCCCTAACAACCGACTGTCGATTTTTCTTTTTCATCTGCGACTGATTGATGAATTTTTTTTTTTTTTTTTTAAGCAGTAGATGGGCAAATTAATCGATTTTTTTTTTTTTTTTCTTCATGACTAACTGAAGAATTTCTTGTAACCAACTTGTGAATTTTTTCCTTCACAAGAGCGATTTAGAAATTTCTCTACATACATTTATAATCTACAGTGATTATAGACAAAATTCATGCATTAATAAGATTCCTGTGGTAAGATTCGTCAAATGGTCACAGAAAAAGACTAATTCTGTCAAGGGATCGCAGAATAAATGTCCTCAAAATGTTACGGAAAATTTCGAATTTCGTAAAAAGTCTGTGAGGCTGTGAAAGTTCAGCTTTTTTTTTAGCTGAGCCTGTACCATGCCTGATTTTAAGTCAACACGACCCAAACCTGCAAAAATAATTTTCAAAATATGAAAAATATTATCAATATTTTGTTTTTGATACACGCAAAAACCACATGTATCATATTTTTGATAGTTTATGTACACATGTTACATGTGTTTAAATTGAGAGGTACCTGTTATTCAAACTTATATAAAAGTTCAAATATATAAAGTTTAGGAATTAAAAAGTGTTTGCTAAATAGAAATGTCTGCCTTTTGAAAGAAAAGCCATTATGGAGGTCTTATTGTACATAGACAGGGGTAGGAAAATGCATTATTTTACTCGCCATTGGCGAGTGAATTTTCTAACAGGGCGAGTGAATTTTTAGGTAGTTTTTGAAAACTGCAAACTATACAGATAAGCCGAAAACTTTTTTTTTTTATTAGTTAGCTATATTTTTCAACTTTCCTAATTATTGTGATGTAAACATGGTACTAAGTTCTATTTTATATTAAACTTTCATCTCTTGTTTATTTTTTTAAAATTTATAGGGAAGAAAAATATGAAAATGCATTATAGTAATAGTAACCAACTATTTTTGAGTTGCGTAATTTTGTCATAAAAATTTTCAACTGTAGATTGCATTTTATTGGCTGGTGAAATAAATCCTTGGCTGGTAAGATTTTCTAGAAATTCCCCACCCCTGTACATAGATCTTCAACCTGAAAAAATACTTTGGATATCATTTGAAATTCAGGTCGACCAATTAGAGTCAAAACCCAAACCGAAACAATGAAAGTGAACCCGGCCTGCAACAAAAAATCTACTATTGATCCGATCCGAACCAAGAGTCGGTTCGGGTAAAAGCAAGTAACCCGACCTGATGCAGGACTCTAATGCAGATATCTTTCAGTTAGTGTAGTAAATTGTTTTACATGCTTCCTCAATTAGTGTGTGAAGCACAAAACTGGTTACACTATTTTTTTCCCAGCAAGATGGTGATCATTATTCAGCAATTGGTAAGTTTTCTATTAAATAAATTAACCAGTTTGTAGGTTTAAAGCAATTAAACTGTAATGCAAAATATTTTAATCAAGTCGTGTATTTAAAAAAGTACTCTATGATAAGTAAGCTAACATAATTAAAGAATTGTTGTAATGCAGATTAAAAATTAAGAGACTTTGTACTGTTTCTTGACTGATTGTTTATATTTTTAAAATGTATACATTAATATGCGAGTGCACATATGTGTGCACCAGTGATTTTTTTTTTTTTTTTTTTTTAATTGTGTATTTGCAGAGTGCATGACATCTGGCCGAAAAAGTAGCAAAACTAAACACTGTATGTACTGTATAAACAAGAAAATTAATCGGCACTGTTTGTTTTTAAGCATTTTGCATATTACAGGTCATCTCTTTAATCATTGTTTATATCAGTGTTGAATTCAGACACTTTTCTCCAGGAGGGATTGCACTTTTTGACCATTGAAAACACAAAATCTCAAATCTTCTGGGGTGGGTGTTCCCCCCCCCCCCCCCGGGTCACCCCCTGAAATCAACGCTGATTTATATTTAAAAAATTTTCTCTTTAATATGCGAGTGCACTTATAACGTGCACAAGTTTTTTTTTTTTTTTTTTAAATTCGGTATTTGCACAGTTCATGACACCTGGCCGAAACAGTACTCAGTACAATATTACTCAGAAATAAATTAAGAAATATTTTAACTCTCTGAGCGGTTTGAGCATATTTTTCAGTTTCCCAAAAACAACTTTAATCTGTTGTAGACAAAAATATTTTCAGCAGAATTGTATTTCAAGATGTCTATCAAATAAAGGAGCATGAAGTGTATTTTAGAAACAAACAGGAAAAGAAAATTTTAATTAAAATTATTTTTATAAGCATTTTTCTGAAAATGCCGGAACGCCTTCAAGATGCTCGGAGGGTTTAAAATATATATATATATATATTCCAATCAACCCAGTAGCAGAAACAGTGCAGCACGGAAGCGGGCGCTGCAGATTATTTTAAACCTTGCAGATTAATTCACCAACTTAAAAATAAATGCTGGGCTTAAAAAATAGCTGAAATTTGCTTTAAGTCTCTACATTTATGGTATTTGTTGTATCCTTATATTATATATATTCTTTATAAATGGAAATTTTGCTTACTTTAAGTGTTTCTGTTATTTCTTATGATATGATAGTAGGCTTATTGGGTCACAGATAAATTTTTGTTTGCTGCAGACTGACGCAGAAAATTCTGCTTCTGGGCCAATCAATAAATATAAAGACGTTTGATTTATGTTGTGTAATTAAAAAAAAATAGTGTATTTATATATTTATGCATGTAAGCATTCGCTGTTTTCTGTGGTAAAAATCTGTATGTACTTCAATGCAAATAACTTAAAAGTAGAGCTGGGTGATATATTGATAAAATTGATATAAAATGGTAATTGTGATAATGATATTAAAAAACCTTACAAAACGGTATATCATGAATATCATAATCGTGATGTAAACCGTGATTATCGTGGTTCTTCATGAAACCGCAACATTAAGCAGCGCTTCTTCAGCTTCGACCCAGTCTAAACCGTGGTATTAAATACTGAATCGTCTGTTCTGATTATTATGATACTAACGGAGTGTCTCCTCTCAAGTCTAAACCGTGGTATTAAAAATACAAATTCCTCGGTTTCAGTATTCTTGATATTAACTTCTGCCAGCCTAAATTGTGATATTAAATACCGACTCCTCGGGTTCCATGTTCATGATACTAATGGTATGTGATTTCGTTTTGGTGGGTGATAAGTATCGTACATGCAGTTTTCTGTGTTATCACTGACATCAGATGATACATATATATATATATATATGTATATATAATTTATGGTATTGACGGTGTAAGCTGAATCTCTGAGCATATGCGTTTTATGCTTCAGACACCATGTCTTTCATTTCATTGTGGTATTTAGATTTCAGCGATGTTGATGAATATTTGCTCTTTGTTATTGAACAATGTGTGAATCAGGACGATAAAGAAATGAAATATAACATTTTATTTGCAACAGTGGATTTAATTAGACAAATGAAATAATAATTATATAGCTGGGTCCTCAGAACCACTTTTCTAACTTTGGCCGAGACCTCTCATGTGGCATATCATTGGAAAGGCCTGTGACCACTTATTCATGTTATGCACCTCCGGTGACCACCCCCCACTTCCACGTCTGGGGGGCACTTTTCTAAATTTTACCGAGACCCCTCATGTGACATATCGTTGGAATGGCCTGTTGCCGCTTATTCATGTTATGCCCCTCCAGTGTCCCTATCCCCCCCCGTGGGAGGGCCTTTTCTAAATTTTGCCCCCCCCCCCCATTATGTGACGTATCTTGCAAAGACCTGTGACCGCTTGATCATTTTATGCATTTCCGGTGCTCCGCCCACCACTTTGCCCCCCAAGGTGGCACTTTCCTAAATTTTGCCGACACTCATCATGTGACCATTTATTCATGTTATGCACCTTCAGCATTCCTCTTCCCACTTGTCCCCCCCTTGCGGGAGGGCTTTTTTCTAAGTTTTACCGTCACCCCTCATGTGACATATCGTTGCAAAGGCCAGCGACCGCTTAATCATTTTATGGCCTTCCGGTGCCCCGCCCACTACTTTGACACCCCTGGGGGGCACTTTTCTAAATTTTGCTGGCACCCATCATGTGACATCATTGGAAAGGCCTGTGAACGCTTATTCATGTTATGCACCATCAGGGTCCCACTCCCCACTTGTCCCTCCCCCCCCCAAGGGAGGGTCTTTTTGTATATTTTGCCATCACCCCTCATAAGACATATCGTTGCAAAGGCCTGTGACCGCTTAATCATTTTATGGCCCTCCGGTGCACCGCTCACCACTTTTCCCCCATGGGGGGCACTTTCCTAAATTTTGCCGACACCCGTTATGTGACATATCGTTGGAAAGGCCTGTGACTGCTTAATCATTTTATGCACTTCCAGTGCTCCGCCTACCACTTTGCTCACCCCCCTCCCCGGGGGGCACTTTCCTAAATCGATATATCGGAATATGATATAAAGATGCTGATTTATCATGATATTTAATTCTAGACATTGCCCATCCCTACTTAAAAGTGCTTTGCCATCGATCAGCATGATACCGATATATATTGTACAATACATTTTCGTCATTATCTAACATTAGTGCACACAAAATGCATTTGTATGCACTTCATAGTTTATTATCTACCGATTCTAATAAGGATTTTATGATCGTAGTAGATATGAATGTATTTTATATGAAATTAGTACCAAATAATAAGAGATTTATTGATGTTGTTATGTCAGTAAATAACATTTTAAAGAGTTAGACTTTTTTGTTTGGTGCCATCAAGTTTTGACGGGTTCCATCTAGTGAATCTTTAAGACTTTTTTACTGTTGCTATAGAAATATTTTAGATTATTAATAATTTGTCTCGAATGAGTCATAAAAGGCCAACCCTGCCGCATGGCAATTAAAGTTTTTAAAGTGGCAATTAAAAAATCTATTATCTATCGCCAAATTAAATACAGCTTTTTCATCTCTAGTTACGTTTAGCTTTTTTTTTTTTTTAAATGGTGCAAGGACACGGTATCTAAAATGTCACTAATAATATGTGCATCCATTGTCTGCAATTTTCTATAATCTACGTTGCTTAGCAAAAGTAAATATCACAAATTTCACCTATCTGTTTCTGAAAATTATTGTGAACTTCAACCATTGATGGCCAATTTGTGCCGAAGTGGAAAAGACCATCACATCAAAAATACCTTTTGTCACAATTTTTGTTGCTGTCAAAAATTATACTAGTATTTTAAAACAGGGTTTTAAGGATTTTATTTTAACTACATGAGGCAAGAATGAAGAGATACTGATAAACTTAAAGCATATAATTGCTCTACTCATTGGTTAAATCTTCTAGGTGACAATATAACTCCACAAACAATTACAAAACATGTCATTGAAATACAAAAGTACTTTCACAATTACCATGCTGTATATGCTTGGTTAAAAGAATGCAATGATCATTTTACACTACTCTTACCTTGCAACTTTTACTAGAACAGTCAGATAACTTGTTTTGAAACTTTTATCAATAACCACAGCCATTATACTAAAATTATTAATACACTATTAACATTTCTTTGAAATTATCAGACTATAATCTTTATAATGTTAAAGATCTTCTTTTGCAATTAAAACCAGTTGAAAACACTTTAAATAGTCAGGAATGGGAAATATATCATTTTGCTTGCCACTGGCGAGTACCTTTCCTCGCAGGGCGAGGGGATTTTTAGGCAATCTTTGAAAATACTGCAGGCTATATAAGGTCTGGCAAAAACATTTTTTTAATAGTTGGTTATATTTTTCAAATTTACTTCGATAGTGCTAAGTTCTATCTTATACTAAACTTTCCTCTGTTGTATATATTTTTTAATAACAATTAATAATTTCTTAGTTACAGTGACTACTATAGTAACAATTTCTTAGTAACAGTGTAAACTATTTTTGCTGTGTGTTTTCTCATTGTTTTTGAACTGTACGTTGTATCTTGCTGGATCATAAAATAAATCTTTGTTTGGTAAGATTTTCTGAAAATTCCCCATCCCTGTAAGTAGTAGTATCAATACAGAAACCCTTAATGGGTTAAAAGTTAGTGATGCAGCACTTTATCTTATTCTCTAAGAATTTTAAATATGGAACTTAAAAATAATGATATCAAATTTTGAGTGACGCTATGCTATTAATTAATCTCTATATATATTTCATCATTTTATTTTTTTATAATCGCATGTGCAAAAATTATGTTCAATTTAAAAAGATGTATAAAAGTTTAATCATTGATGCTTTATCATTCATATCTCTCATAAATTCAAAGTATGAGTTTAAAAAGATATGGGAACTACTTGCGACCCGGAGTCCGCTATCTTGTTTCTTTGTTGGTCATTTATAATCACTTTATGCTTAATTTAATACATAACAACAACAAACATAATATAAACAACAACAAACATAACATAAAATAAATAAATTTAACATCGGCGATGATCAACAAAGAAACAAGGTGGACTCCGGGCGAATCCGCAAGTAGTACCAAGATATGAATTAAAAGTATTCTATTTTTCATGCACTTTTTCTAAAATTTTGGTATTTCATTAAGTTTATTTTGTTTCTAGGAAAATTTAATCCAATTTTATCTATGAAGGTGTACTTTTTTAATCTTTTGATCCTAAACCTCCAAAAAGTAATGATATCAATACAAAAACCCTTAACGGGTTAAAAGTTTGACGCAGCACTTTACTTTATGGCTATATGAATCTGAAATATGGGTCTTAAAAATTCTGATATCAAATTTTAAGTGATGCTGTGCTATTAAAATGAATTTATATATATTTAATTTTTCTTTTTTGTTGTATTTATTTTTAATCAGTGATACTTTTTCATTCAAAATATGAGTTTTAAAAGATATGATATCAAAATTCAAGTGACGCTGTGATCTGACTTAGATTAGTTAAAAAATTACTTTACACATACTTATGTTTTGCCTTCTGAAATATATTTAGAAATTGAAACATTTTTTTTTTCAATACACTATCAAATATGTCATACATTTTCTCAGCTGATGTTATGTATTAAATGTATTTAATTCAATAAATTTATTTATCTTTTGCGTCACGATATCCAGAACCATCGGTAAAATTTGTGTAAATGTTTTCTTTGCATCACACTATCTATTTGCATACTATTTACTCAGTTTAGATACTATGACGCAAAATAAACATTTACACAAGTTTTACGGATGGTTCTGGATATCTTGACGCAAAAGATAAATAAATTTATTGAATTAAATACATTTAATACATAACATCAGCTGAGAAAATGTATGACATATTTGATAGTGTATTGAAAAAAAAAATGTTTCAATTTCTAAATATATTTCAGAAGACAAAACACAAGTATGTGTAAAGTAATTTTTTAACTAATCTAAGTCAGATCACAGCGTCACTTTAATTTTGATATCATATCTTTTAAAACTCATATCTTGAATGAAAAAGTATCACTGATTAAAAATAAATACAACAAAAAAGAAAAATTAAATATATATAAATTCATTTTAATAGCACAGCATCACTTAAAATTTGATATCAGAATTTTTAAGACCCATATTTCAGATTCATATAGCCATAAAGTAAAGTGCTGCGTCAAACTTTTAACCCGTTAAGGGTTTTTGTATTGATTCATTTTTACTATCGTTTAGCCTTGAAAACACAGCTGTTCTTTGACCTATATTTGAAGCGCGAGGAAAATGTTACTTTTAAATCTCACAACTTCTGTTATCAGACTGTTAATTTCTGTTATCAGACGACGCAGAGAGAGAGGGCAAAGAAAAAAAAAAAATTAATGGTTTCGTTTCTTGTTTCGTCCAAACTTTTCATGGCAGGTTGTTTTTCCGACTTAGTTAATGACACCGAGATTTTCACAGTGATAAATCTTTTCCGGGTGTCCTTTTGCCGTAGAAATGTTCATATGACCTAAAAAGTCTTTCACCGACTTACGACATTTTCGGAAACACGTCACTGGCCAGGCATGGGATTACAGGCGTAGAGATTATGTAGGCGCTGGGATTTTCGTTGGATTTCAACGGCAGGTGACGGGCTAGGCTTGGGACTTTTCAAAGCAGATGGGCGGGGTCTGTCAACACCCAAGTGGGTGTTGGGTCTGTCCGGTCCGCATTCAGATCGCGGAATTTCACCTCGTGTGGGTTAAGACTTGGGATTTCTTCACGCGCATCCTTTATCCTGCGCGACTTCTGTAATAAATAAGTAATGTATTCCAGGTGGTATTGTCCTAGATGATGTCTAAGATGGGATGAGGAATTGACTCGGGACCCTTTATGCGAATCGAACTCCTTTATTAGTCCGTTCATCATACATCTGATTCGCGAGCCGATCGCCGGTCCCGGAGCCAACAGCATAGATTTTGGGAGGTTACATGGCTGTAAGTTTAGCTAGCCTCTCAAATAGCCAAATTCCTTCTTTTTCGCGCGTATTCTGGGTAATATGCTGAAGATTCTAATATTTTCCAGCAGAGGGCAGAATTGTTAATTTGGAGGAACATCTAATTTAATTGGTTCATTAAGTTTTGATTGATGTGTGGTCAAGGCCGCACAATTCCCAGGGACTGTGACGTATCAGCCCTACCCACAGATGCCTGCAAAAAGCGCTTAGATTAGCAGTTTCACACTTAAGAATCGTCCTAAAATGATATCTGAAAGTAATAAGATGTATTGCTGGGAAACAAAGTTACAAGGGGTAAAACTGGTTTTAGAATAAGATTTAAAGTTAAAAGAAAGAGACTTCGGATTTTAATTTAAATTTTTGAAATTTAATTTTGAATTTTAAAGGGTTTTTATCCTTTCATATATATATATATAAATGCATATACAGTCAAACCTCGTTGACACGAACACGCTTAGCGAGAATTACTGTTAGCACGAACTATTTTCAATTGCCCTGTCCAGTTGTATGTAATATTTTTCAGTTTTGGATAACACAAACAAAAAAAGTTTCCCCTTTATATACATACATGTATATATGCTTATATGTATATATAACACTGGCGCCCGCCTTGCTGAAAAGTACCGATATTTTTTTTGTCAGTTGTACTTTTGTTGTATCAGTTTATCAGTAGCCTATTGCATTCCTGATGATGGTGCATTTTTACATCATTTTATACATTTTAAAATTAATGAAGCTGCTTTTCTTTTTTCCCTGTTTAGTCAATAGTAAGACAATTGCATCCTAAAACATGAGTATCAGGCAAGCAATTATAAGAAAAAGTAATTGATTAACTTAACAAGTTCTTTTAATCCTGTGGGGATGTCAAATTATGGAGGTTTCACTTCATTTTAAGGTACATTTTTTAAAATGTCAATCTTCTCGATATATAATATGATTTGCATTTGATTGAGTTATGTTCAATAGACATAACTCAATCCAAACCAGACGGAATAGTTCTTGTTTAAACCAGGCTAAACCTGAAATGCTTAATTCTTTAATGCGCAGCTTTGTAAATATGAAAACAACAGTATTTTGAATTTAATAGATTTTTTTTATTACTATATAACTAATTCACACCAGAAAATTAAAATAGCAATATTTGCTTTAATTAATAACCGACATTCCGTATTTAAATAAAGTGAAATTAACCATTGAAACTTTCTGGTGTAAAGTCAGATTCTCTGAACTATGTCATTTCTAGAACGTATTTTATCATGTGAATAAAAGAGTTAAAGTTTAAGTTTTATAAAATAAATAATTATATAAAATAAGATATTTGGAGACATACATATTAAAATATTTACTAATTTGCAATATTTTAGTATAAAACAGCCACACGACAGTAGTTTTTACTTATATTGCAGATGTGCAACATAAGAAAATTTTGACGCATGAAAAATGTAATCTCTGACTTTTTTCATTATTTTTCCTGTGTAATAAACTTTTCAGAGAATCATATATAATTTTTTCGAAACAAAATAAAAAATCGCGCATTTAAGGGTTAAATCAAATTTTACCTACCCGAGATCCAAAGAGAAGGAAAATTAAAAATAGCCTGCAAATGTTACCTTTAATACAGTAGATTTCCACAAATCCACACAGCTTGGGACTAGGGGTAGAGGTTTTAGAATTTTGTGGATTTCTTGTTATTGCTTTGTTTAAATTTTTTAAACAGTTATTTGAATGTGATAATACAATCAAAATTATAATAAATGTTTACAATAAAGTAAATTATTAAAATAATTAAGAAAAGTAATAAACTAAAAAAAAAAAAAAATTAAATAATTTAAAAAACGATCAAATTATTAACAGTAAATAATTATATAGATAATTAAGTAAAATAATAAAAAATTAAATAATTTAAAAAATGATCAAATTATTAACAGTAAATAATTATATAGATAATTAAATATCAAGTAAATAATTAATAATGTATAATTAAATATGCATAATATAGATGAGATACATTTTTCCTAAATTATTCAACGAAACTTGCATCATAAAGGTACCCTATTAATTCACTTCAAAATCATAAAATAAGGAAGTTTTATTTCAGGTTTAGCCAGACTTAATGAGAAAAGTTTGATAGTACCTCAATATATTTGATAAAAAGATTGCAATGATTAGTTATATCAGCAATATCTTGAACTTTTTCAGAATTAAATTTCATGAAAAAGCATGAGTTCAATCATATTCAGTGGTGCTAACTTATATGGGCCCAAGCCCACCCAATAATTCGTTTCTAGCCCATCCGATTTCCATTATTCTATTTTGTTACTTGTTAATTTTTCAATTGCTGAAAAAATAATTCGTCCATTGAAAATTATTTTGTTTGAAAACACAGTAAGATAGCATAAATGACACACAGGAACCTAACCCAACCCATTTAACATAACCCAAATAATTTAGTTAAAACATTACTGTCTCTATACTATAGAGATAATGAATGGTTCAATGTATATAGATGTACAGTCAACTCTATGAAATCCGCCGATGTATAATCTGCAAATGTCTCTTATCCGCACTACATGTTGGAATGTAAACAATGAAAATTGTTATTAAATTTCTACTAAAAAGCTAAATTTAGTACATATTTTTTTCAGTGTATTAATTTTCCAATGAATAAATATTAGAATATAAATTGCATATAAATATTTAAATTTCCTTGAGTAACAAAATGTTATCAAAGGCAAGGAAGGCAAAAGCAAGGAAGTAATAAGTGTTCATAGATCACAGAAATTTTTTTTTTTACAACAAACCAAAACATGAATTATCAATAAAAATTGTATATAATTTAACTTTTCTTTAATCTTAATTATTAAATATATTAAACCAATGTTGCATTATGTTTTTCTTTTCCATTGTAATTTTTGTACAGCTGTTCCAAATTTATAATCAGACTTTAAAAAATAAAATGTAAACAAAGGGATGATCTATAATCTGCTAAATGTATAATCCACAAAACCCTCGGTCCCTAAGTGTGCGGATTTCACAGAGTTGACTGTACTTCACAAAGAAATTCTCTGTGAATACATTCATACTCGTCCTTTTCATCTGTTATAGTTTAAATTATCAAATACAGTAGAAGATCTTTATAATGCAAACCTAAAAACACAAAGTTGTGCGTTTTATAGAACGTTGCGTTATATCGATCACATTATTAAATGCACCTTGTAAATATGGCCAAATATGTCTGAAACATATCAAAATACATTAGAATATCTTTATACTGCATTCCTTGTTACCAAGAGTTATCCAAATTATAAATTTTTGCGTAATATAGTTCTGACATTGTTAAATTTACTTTATAAACATGATCCAAATATAACTGACACAACCATCTCTTATATTAGACATTTTCAAAAATGTTTATTGTAAAAATATTTTTTTTCAGCAAAAAGGTCTTAAATTAGAAGGTAAAGTTGAACTAATGTATCAAATTTAGTCATCTAGAAAATAGCGATATTTTACAATGTGAAAATGCAGGTGCTTTTTAACTTCAAAAATCATTGTTTACATATGAGAAGTAGTGTGTTATATGGAGAATTGCGTTATATAGAATTGCATTATAAAGATCTTCTACTGTAGATGCATGCAAAAGAAGCAATGCTAGGTTGTTTTCAAAGAAAGATTTGTTTTTTTCTGACTCATTTGTGAATTCATTTTTTTATCCTAAATGCATGAAAATCACAGGTGTTCAGAAACCAAGAAATCAAATTGAGTTTTCCATTTTTTAAAATTAAGATTAAATGATTTTTCAGAACATGCTATCAAGGACTTTTAAAATGATTTTTTCATGCATCATTTTTTTGTCTGTTAAGTTTTAGTTTGTAGTCATATTCATAGTATAACCTTAAATATTAAAGTTGGTAAAATGATGACCTCATATGAGAATATAATATAATAAAATTCCAATTTCATATTCTATTTTAAACGATTTGAACTTCACTGTCGTAACATTCCCATCCATCTCCTTATCTTCACAGAAAACACAATGTCCATGTCATTTTACCCTAAAAGGGTAATCCAATAAAGGGCCATTCCAATATTTTTCAAAAGTTGGCGCCACTGGTCATATTAATGAAGCTTACATATTAAAATACATACAGAATGATATAGAAAGTTAAAAAAATGTGTAATTTTGTCTCTACACCACACCTGAACTGAAAGTTTCTTTCTTTATATTTGTGATGATGTGTGGATTTTAGGTGTTTGCGAATTTTATAATTGTGGATTTGAGGAAGTCTACTGTATGAATTTTATCGCTTGTAAAGTAAATTGATTATATATACAAAATGTCCTGAAAAAGTTGAAACACGCTTTTTTTCCTGTTATAGATAAGTGACTAATGTAATAAGTAGTTGGTTATTTACAAGGAAAGTTTAATGGTATGTGAAATGTGATCTATATAATGCAAAATTCTATAATAACACACAACCTCCTGTTTTTAGGTTTGCATTATAAAGATCTTTTTTTATGTGCAAATATTTTTATCAACTATCTTTATTTTTGTTTTGTTTAAATAAACCAAATAAATGAGTTTTAATTTACATTCTTTTTTTTTTTTTTTTAAATGCAATGTAGAGAATATTCTTATGTCTAATTTCCAAATTTATTAAAATATTTATTAAAAAGAAAAATTTATTAACTATTATTACACATTTAAAAAGTAACGCAACTATTAACATGTTAAATATTGGGTAATCTTAAATTCATGATCACGTTTTAGCTTACTGTAATATCCTGTTAATTTACCCCTCCCGGTCAAACGCCCTCCTCCCTTTTTCCGTTTTATAACCAAAATTGAAATTTTCAAAAAATCATGAAAAAGCACCCTCCTCCCAAAATTCACAAAAATTAATTCACTTTTTTTTATGAAAACAGCCCTTTCACAAAAAAATTCAGCGTGTGAACCACACCCAGGTAGTAAGTGTAAAATTCAGAGCAAAAATCTAGCTTTTTTTGTTCATTTTACCATTCATATCTTAATGAAAACAAACTAAAACCTCTTTTGTTTATTACCCGACTGTCAAGAAAGGCTATGTGTTTCACGCTTATCTGGACATGTGGATTTCTTTATACCCTCGAAACATTCCAATGGCTGGATGGATTTTAATGAAAGATGTGTCTATATAGATTTGTCTGGACCGTCCGATGGTTATAGGCTAGCTTTTGCTTTTATAAATTCAAAATGGCGGTTGTAAAATACAAAATGGCGATATAGACGAAAAAAAAGTTTTAAGCACATATTGAGTGCCATATCATTGGATAGGTCTTTCAAAATGAAGGCGATGTTTCATTGACTATTTTACAGTCAGAAGCTCGGTTTAAATATTACACAACCTGTAAGCTGTGTAGGTAGGATTGCTAGGTTTACTGCAACTGTAACCTTCCTAGACATCTATAGACTTCATCAAACAAGTGTTTATAGATAGGAACTAACAATTAAACCCAACTTAAAAGTCATCAATACGAGTAAATTAAAAAATAGGTAAGTAATATAAAAAATAGTTTCACATTGATGAGAAATAATTAATTTGTTCGCTTTTTACCCAATCGGGTTTTTTGATTTTTTAAATTTAATTTTTATTGCTAGTTGGCTTTCCACTCTTTCTCCCCTACCCCTATATCCTCATTTGGAATCAACACCAATTGGCTGATAAATGACATCATAGCAGTAGTAGGTTTGGTGATTGTATTTTTGGTGATTTCTTTTACTTCTTAATTTGGCAACACTTGCTTTTATTTTGCTGTGTTTGTTTGCTTTGCATTCGCATCATATGTCTGCTAACACCAGGTAATTCAAGTTTTTGTAATTTCGCAACACCATTTATTTTAAACATTTGTTGTTTCATCTTCATGTTTTTTTGTGATGGTCAGCAATTAACACACCTCCCCCACCACTACCCATTTATGTTACATACCTTTTTAATCCTGCGTAACCCCCCCCCCTCTATTTATTTTATGATTTTTTGTCACATCTTGGGGGAGGGGCGGATTAACGTAATTTTACGGTATCTGTTCATTTTGTTTCTGATGTGTAAATGTCTGATGAAATATCTGAATTTCTGTCATAAGCCTTTACAGTCTCATAAGAAATTATAAGACTACTTTGATTTTGAAAATGATAAAATAAATAAGTTCTTCAATTACAATTTTAACATATAAAATAGGAACATCATTATTACTGTCAGGTTTCAGTAAATTTGAATAATGTGAAAAAGGATTAAATTAATTAAAATATTAGAAATGAGTAGCAGTTAACTGGGGCAGTCAAGATAGGATTTTTTTTACCAGAAGATAGGATTTATTGCCACTTCCATGACATAACATTTTTATGTCATTTTAGTCTTTCCTCTCAAAGACAGGCTGTAAAAAAACGTATTTTTATAAATTATTAAAACCATATTTTTAACACTTTTCAATAGTTGAAAAGTGTTTATGAATTCAGTTTGTCTCTCTGTCTGCCATCTGTCCGGGTTCTAACTCGTGTCAATAGAATCAGATTATTATGAAATTGATACAGTAGAAGATCTTTATAAGAAATATTTATAGTTTATTATATATATTATAATATATATTTATAGGAAATAATGCCATTTTAGATCATTTGAGGTCATGCCGGCAAAAGCCGTTGAGTGAATACCTCATAGCTTAAATAACTAACTAACTCCTCCGTATATGTCCGGTTTCTCACGTAAAGCTATAGCGTATACTTTCTAGCATATACCCTCTGTTTATAGCACAACTACAACACTTGTATTGTCACCAGGATCATAGCAACATCTCAGGATCTTTTTTCGGAGGTCGAATTAAAAAATTTCCTATCTTGAAACAAATTGCTCTAATTTTCATCTAAGATGATATGTGGAACGTGTATAATAATGATAATGAAACTTACGCATATAAAATTCTTTTGCAAAGAAAAATCCTGAAACTAAAAACGTAAAAATTATTATTATATCTTTAGTAAAAAAATTCAGCGCAGTTTTTTCACTTAAGATTAATTCTTTGGGTCTTCAAAGAATCCCACCATCGTCGTTTACATTCAATAAAATTCCCAATTTCACTTTCACATTTTAAAAGCATTACGTTGCCAAGCCTGTCATGGTATGCTATTTCTTTCTCCCAGCTTATTTTGTGTCCAAAAAATAACGTTAGCTTACAGACGCTAGCAATAAACAAAGTAGATGTATCATTGTACAATTAAATGCTCTATAGCATTTTTTTAAATTTCTAAGCATCGCACATTTTCAGTTTTTATACCATCGTATTGGGAAAAAAAAGTACTTTTTAATGCAATTTGTTTGAAAACTGCATCTCTATTTGTTTTTGAAATATTAATTTTTTTGTAGTTTTTAGCGACATTTGTTTCATTTTGGCAACTCAAGTATTCTGTAGAAACTAAAGAAAAAATTGCTGAAAAATAGCAATTATATCTTTTTGTTGCCATTTTCTCATAAAATGGAGAAAAAAAATTAATTAAAAAATAATTAATTAAAATACGTGCTACTTTGAGAAAAATATAAATGAAGGATTTATGATAAAACAGGGAGCTATTATAAACTATATTTAATTTTAAGTTTCTATATTAATGCAAATGACGTCATTTTACATAAAATAAAAGCGTGTGCTTTAAGTCTTAAATCTGAAATATGTTTTGCAGTAGAGTCCAGATTATCCGAGTCACGCTTAACCGAGTTATTTTCTTCTGATGGACTGGTGGCTTCTATTATTATGAAACAGCCGTTATAAATGAAGCGTTAGGTGAAGATGAAAGAGCTGCCGTAAAAAGTTAGAACTCTGATTTTCTGGTCAGAATGGAAAAAAAAAATGGCCATAATTTTTTGGCTGTGGTTAGAGAGCCGGCAGCCGGATCTTTATTATAGTTCCGGCAGGCTACTACGCATGCGTAGTAGGACTGTCCGTTGCTCCAGAGAACGATTCACTATTTGAACGATTCTTATTACCGGCAGCCAGTGTTTGCGTACGATAGACTGCCGGAACCCAATAAACTATACAGTAAATAAACAACATTAACATTGTTCTAGAAGAATCATTTTAGAGATATTAAAAGTTTTATCAATTCAAATTACTATACATACAAAATTTCCGAATTCTTTGTACTTAGTGTTAAAACTAATATTTTAATTTTAAAATTATAATTGGTTTATTAATTTGCATTTAGTTTTAAAAATCAATAAATCACTTTTTATTTACATCAATATGTTTTATATCTTATAATATTTGTTTGGTTTTCTTTTCTATTTTTTTAGGAAGGGGGGGGGGGGGTGGATAAAATCCAAATCTACATTTTAACTTTTAAAGAAGCAATTATTGTTATTTACTGCTTATTATAAAAATACTCAACTGTGAATACTGTAGTTTATTACAATTTTGATAGTTAAGTTTAATAAAAAACATAGTAGTGGTTGTTAATTGCCTACAGATAACTAAATAAATATTTCTACATTTATTTTAATATGACAATCCACAATATTTCTGAATGTCACATAGTAAATAGCATAAAAATATCAGAATGATACTAAAAAATGAAAGAATAAATGTAACTGAGTTTGCAAACATCAAAATTATCAATTTATAATAATAACAAAATGTTTGTTTATCATTTTCAAATCTTGATGTTAAGGGGAATGAATAACCCCTCCACCTCACTCTTAAAAAAAAGGGGGGAGGGGGGGGTGGGGTTAGGAAGAAATAAAAAGTTTTTTTTATATATACATTCATTCTATGTTTATTTTTTAAATCTCCCTCATTTCATATTGAAATTCATGTAGTTCCAAAGAATTTCTATTTTTTGAAACAAGTTTATAAAACGACTGATTACGTTTCACAGCTATTTCTCATAAAATATGGAATGTTTGGCAATGAAATTGACACAAATTATCCGTAATGAGCCGTGGATGTCAAAAATGTTATTAGAATTTTTTAATTTGAATTAGTTTTTGAGATATTAATTTTTTTCTAAATTTAATGACATTTATGTAATTATGGCAACAAAATTATACAATTTATGTGGGATAAGCGAGAAAATTTAAATTTAGAGATTATTAGATTTTTTTTTCATCATTTTCAAACTGAATTTGAAATTATCTTTTATTTCAATCGCAAATGAAGAAAATATAGTGATTAAATTATGTTTTCCAGGAAAGTTGAAAAAAATAATTCATTAAATAATAATAAAATAAATAATAATTTCTTATTTATTTTAATCATTTCAAGATAAATTTTTAAAATATTTTAGAAAAGGTTATTATTTTAAATTGTTGCCATTTGTTAAAACAGTGCAAAGAATAATATTTCCTTACGATTAAAAATTTATTTACATGTGAATATTAAAAGTGAAAGAAAACTTCCACAGATAATAATATTTCATTTTAACAAAAGTATTTTCATGTGAATGTTAAAAAGAGAATTAAAACTTTATTGAAAATTATTTAAAACGATACATTTAAAATGTCTGTATTGTATTTTGTTAGTCTTCTCATAACGTTGTTAGAAAATACTGGGATGGCAAAGACTCTGTTTACTTAATTTCTTTTATTTAAGTTTATTTTCAAATGTTTAAATGACCTTATTTAATCAAACACGAAAACAGACATTGGATGTAATAACAACAGCTGAATCGGCCTTAAAATTTCTCAATCAAAGGGAAATAAATGGAAACTAGTTTACAGAGAGATCAATAACTTGTTTTTTATTTATAATTCAATCTTCTCTACTCTTTTTAAAGCTGATCAAATTAGCATGTTTTTAGATTCTGCAGTGTCTGAGTGGGGGTTGGCGAGCGTAACTTGTAGAGGGCAGAGCCCCCTAGTATATATATATATGAAGTTTGGATAAAATGTCTCGAGCCATAAAATCCAAAAAGAAAACTGAATCAAATGCATTAAATCTGATAAATAAATAAAAGTATTAACCCCTTTGCGACAAGAGTTTTTTGCTTACTTTTTAATTTTCTACCACCGGTTATTCAAAACAGGAAATTTTACGTAATTGAATCACAAAAATGCTCTGATTAAATAAGGTAAACTTTACAATTAAAAAATAACTGGTGGGAATAATGAAGGATTCTGAGCGCCTTAAGTGGCACGTGTAGTGGTCGTTTGTCCCCAAGGGGTTTTAATCTACAATAAAGATTGCAAATGAATAAGAAAAAAAAGAACTGTTCTCTTAGACCTATTTTTATACTTCCATTCTAAATATACCATGTCTATGCCTTTTATCGTGGAAATCCCTTCCTGCGTAGGAAGAATTACTAACATTTTTCAAGGTCAATCTCTCCTCATGTCTCTATGGTACTGACCGGCAAGTATAATGGACAAGCGATTCCCTCGTTTTTCTGTTAAATGAAAAACTTCCATGAAGAGTGTTCTATGCTTTATTTCTTTCTCGCTAAGCAGTATAGAGAATTCTTTCTTTTTTCCCGCCTTGCCATTAGGGCTGGGTGATATATTGATATAATATGCAAATCATGATAATGATATTAAAAACCCTATACACAACGGTACATCATGGATACCATAATCGTGGTGTAAAAGCCACAATTATCATAGTTCTTTTTTAAACCACAACATTAAGCAGCACTTCTTAGGCTTAAAGTACTCTAGATTCTCCCAGTCTAAACCCTGATATTAAATACTGAATCGTAGGTTCCAGTTATCATGATACTAACGGAGTGACTTCTCCCAATCTAAACCATGATATTAAAAATACTGATTCTCCAGTTTCAGTATTTTTGATATTAATGGTGCGACTTCTCCCAGCCTAAACTGTGATATTAAATACCGACTCCTCGGGGGTCGGTGTTTATGATACTAATGGTATGTGATTTCGTTTCGGTGTTTTCGTTTATATGATGGGTGATAAATATCATACATGCAGTTTTCCATGCGATCATTGACAGCAGATGATAAATATATATTTTTTACGGTATTGACAGTGTATGCTGAATCTCGGAGCATATGCGTTGTATGCTACAGACACCATGGCTTTCATTTTATTATGATATTTAGATTTCAGCGGTGTTGATGAATATTTATTTGCTCTTTGTTATTGAACAAGGTGTGAATAAGAGCGATAAAAAAATGAAATATAACATTTTATTTGCAACAGTGGATTTAATTAGACAAATGAAATAATAATTATATAATCAGGACCCCGCAGCGCACTTTGGCCAAGAACCCTCATGTGACATATCGTGACCACTTATTCAAGTTATGCACTTCTGGTGATTCTCCCCCACCCCCCCAACTTCCACACCTGGGGGGGCACTTTTCTAAATTTTGCCAACATCCGTCATGTAACATATTGTTGGTAAGGCCTGTGGCCGCTTATTCATGTTATGCATCTTTGGTGTCCCTCTCCAACTTGCCTCTTCCTCCCGCGGGAGGCCCCTTTTCTAAATTTTGCCGTCACCCCTCATGTGACATATCGTTGTAAAGGCCTGTGACTGCTTAATTATTTTATGCTTTCCCAGTGCTCCGCCCACCATTTTGACCACTGGGGGGCACTTTTCTAAATTTTGCCGACACCCACCATGTGACATATCGTTGGAAAGGCCTATGACCACTTATTCATGTTATGCACCTCCGGCGTCCCTCCCCCCATTCTGCCCCTCAGGAGGGGGTACTTTTCTAAATTTTGCCGTTGCCCCTCATGTGACATATCATTGGAAAGGCCTGTAACCGCTTAATAATTTTATGCACCTTCGGTGCCCCGCCCCCCCCCCCCCCACAATCGGGGCACTTTTCTAAATTTTTAGGCACCCCTCATGTTACATATTGTTAAAAAGGTCTGTGACTGCTTAATCAATTTATGTACCTCTGGTGGTCCGCCCCTCATTTTACCCCTTGGGGTGAACTCTTGAAAAGTTTGCCACCACCCCTCATGTGACATATCATTGGAAAAGCCTGTAACTACTTAATCATTTTATGCACCTCCGGTCTCTACCCTCCAACTTGCCCCTCCTCCCCCCGACACATTTCATGTGACATATCATTTGAAAGGTCTGTGACTGCATATTCATTTTATGTACCTCTGATGTCCCGTTCCTTAATTTGCCCCACCGGGGGTCACTCTTCTAAAATTTGCTTACACTCCTCATGTGACATATCGTTGGTAAGGTCTGCGACTGCTTAATCATTTTATGTACCTCTGGTGCTCTTTCCCTTTTAGTCCCCTCAAGGGGGACACTTTTCTAAATATTGCTGACACCCCTCTTGTAATATATCGTTTGACTATCGTATACGACTTCTCTCTCAAGAACTAATGCACGGATTTTCATCAAACTTCAGATTTAGTTACACATAGAGATGGGAATGCTCAGAAAAAAGCCGGAAAAGTTGGGAAAAAACCCAGTTTTTTTCCGAAGGGCTATTTTTCAGTTTTTCCAAATTGGATAAATTGAAACTTCATTTATAAAATAATGTAGTCAAAATTTTGTAATTGCTACATTATGATACTTTTATCTATATTTTTTCATGTTTAGTGTCCCTCATGAAAACCTTAACATGGAAAATCTTATCTATAAGCAGGGATCTCTTTATTAAGAACTTGAGTCTCTTAAGGGTGTTCTTAACTGCTCTGCTCAACAAGTGCAAAACGCTTTGACACATTTACAATTCATTTTTTAACGAAAGATGCAAAATTGGAAAACTTGACCATGGAAGCGATTTGCAATTGACTCGTGTTTTCCATTTTTTGATCAATTAATTCCCCTTTGAGTTATAGGTGATTTTGATCATGTGACAAACCCATTTTTCACGCATTCTTGACCGGCTATTCTTCTTTCGCATGGAAATTCGGTTCAAAACGATCACTTTGACACTATTTTCTGAAAGATCTATTGCATTTGCAAAAAAACAGCTTGATTACATAGTTTTTGAACAACACCTGCTAGTTTCATGCATTTCCGAACAAAAATAAATTAAAACTTATGTCACAAAGTTGCCTTTTTGGATTTGAGAACAGCCTTAAAGGATCCTTCACAGTTTTTTCTCCGTAAAACATATGACTTTTAACGAAATTCTTTCTCTTAAAAATAGACATTTCAGAATTTTTTTACAATCTCCAAATTAAATTCTTCACAAACGTAATGATTTTAGAATTAAAAAAAAAACCCTGTTGTATCATAGCTGCAATAACCAATGAATCTAATATCTAGCTGTTTATGTACAAAGGACCATCTCAATAATGTCTGAAAAATAAGAACTTAAATATGACAAATTTACAAAATTCCAATTACATTTTTTACATTTCATTCACATTTTTTACAAATTCACAAGTTTTTATAAAAATTCACAATTTCGCGAAAACATGATCGTGTGAAAAAAAATCCAAACAAATCCCTGGTAAAATAATTAAATGCAACTTCTCTCGTTAAAAATGAAAATTCATGTGCAGAAGTATTTCAATATTATACCAATAAATGAAAATGGTAAGATGGAATATTTAATGTAAAATTTGAAACATGCATTTATCTTTATTCGCATGGCTGTAATTTTTCACTATTGTTAAAAAAATTTCTTTTGATAATAACATGTGGTTGAAATCAGTGACCCGGAGCCGAACAATTTTTGATGCTCCAGCTCCAGCTTTGCTCCTAGAGAAAATACTGTGGCTCCGGCTCCGGCTCCAACTCGGCTCCGACTTCGCACTTTTGAGTTGCAGATTTTAACTTACACGCTTAATTTTTTGCACACAAATACTTTCTACCTTCATTAAAGATCTGACAAAATGCATTTTTCTTCTCATCAAACTTGAAATGCTTGTTCAGAAAGTATGACATCTTTTAGCTTTTGCTTTTAAAATAGAAAGTTTGGTGGAATTTTAAACACAAAAATCTTAAATTTCTTCTACACTTTTCAAACAGCCAAAATTGTACAACTACACATGCAAACAACAAGCGGCCATATTTGTTTTCGAATAGTGTTGTCGCTTAGTTCAAGTAGAAAGTAGAAGTAAAGTAGTGTTACTATGTTTCGAGAAGGTTTCTTTCTCTAATAATAATAATAAAAACCTAAAAAATGATATAATTAAAATACTGAATAATGATGTACAGTAGAAGATCTTTATAACGCAAACCTAAAAATGCAAGGTTGTGCGTTAGGGTGGGCCGAAAAAAACTTTTTTTTGATTTTCGATGATGGGTAGTGCGGAAAAGTGGCCACTAGTGGCACCAAGTTCACACAAAAAATTTGAGATTTTTAGGACTATTCCTATATTTGCCGCTTTTGGCTTGAAGTTTTGCTAAAAGGTTGATTTTTGAACTTTTTTAGCAAAAAATTTAAAAATGTTAAATTAAACTTATTTTAATCGTATTTACTTGAAAAGGCATATTTAATGTTCCAAGTGTATAAATAAGCTCTGATAATGCATTATTTAATTGCTATGTGTATTTTAAATTAGACGATTTTTATAGCCTTTTTGCGTTTAAGTGAGCAAAAGTTGCATGTATTGTTTGAATCTTTCAAGGATTTCTCTCTTTTGTCTTGTTTATGTCCCTTGGTCTTTCTTATTTTTTTCGATGCTTTAAGGGTCATATATTTGGGTGACGGACAGCAGAATCCCTCAGAAACAGATCTGGAAGGAGAGAAGGGGGTCAGGCAAGAACTTAAGCGAACGCAGGGACTCATCGCGATGTTGGGGGAGTGAAGGAGGAAATACAAGAGGGGTGAAAGTGCGATAAGGGATGCTTATTATTTTCAGTGCTCAGTTTCCCTGAGAGATGGCAGACGCTGTATGAGACAGGAATATGCATTTAGGAGTGTTTGGCTTTGAAGGGCCTGGTTCAAATTCAGATTCAGTCGAACTGCTTGCTTGAAAGCTCCCACTACTTGAATCTTCCAGCAATATAACTGTCTTCCATCTAACTCCACTCGTTGAAGGCTTTGTCGCAGAACCACTATTCCTCATTGAAATTGTATCCCTTTTCATTTTCCGCGATATTTTCTTTGCAAGAGTTTTGCTTGTTTTTAAATCAATATTTCCAATAAACATTTTTCGAACAGTTGATCCTTCAAGAAGTTCACCTCCTGATGTGGAACTTTACGTATGATGTCGCAGCTACAATTGTTCAAGCCTCTACACTTACAAGCAGCAATGTCAAAAAGAGAGGTTTCTGCATTTCGTATGAAATCTTCGCGGATCGCCTTGAATTTAACGCCCGTATGATTACAAGATTTCTCCAATGATCTACACTCATTTTAATAGTTTTTAATCTTTCCGTTAATTGTTCGTTGGGAAACCACTGGTATGGAATTTTTTATCCAGATTTCGGAAACTTTTTCACCTACCATTTTAATAATATCATCCACTGGTTTAAGATAAATTTCTCGATTTTCTTCTATATCGTTTCGCAACCAATAGTAGTGGTGCATGATGTCAGCAATAGTTGGCAATTGCAAGTCTTTCAATTTGCACGGTGCCCCAAAATGGCTACTTTTCACGCTATCACATGTCTTTACAGGATCATGAACTTTCGCACTAGCCATTTCAAAACTCGTCGTAATAAAGCACACAAAACACAATAAAGGCAAGTTACAGGATTCAAAAAGCAATATATTGCACGAGAAAAAGGGTTTACTTTTACACTGAACAAATGTCACAAGGAAACCGAGCACTGAAAAATAATAAGCATCCCTTATCGCACTTTCTCCCCTCTTGTATTTCCTCCTTCAGTCCCCCAACATCGCGATGAGTCACTGCGTTCGCTTAAGTTCTCGCCTCACCCCCTTCTCTTCTTCCAGATCTGTTTCTGAGGGATTCTGCTGTCCGTCACCCAAATATATGACCCTTAAAGCATCGAAAAAAATAAGGAAGACCAAGGGACATAAACAAGACAAAAGAGAGAAACCGTTGAAAGATTTAAACAATACATGCAACTTTTGCTCACTTAAACGCGAAAAGGCTATAAAAATCGTCTAATTTGGAATACACATAGCAATTAAATAATACATTACCAGAGTTTATTTATACATTTGGAACATTAAATATACCTTTTCAAGTAAATACGATTACAATAAGTTTAATTTAACATTTTTAAAATTTTTGCTAAAAAAGTTCAAAAATCAGCATTTTAGCAAAACTTCAAGCCAAAAGCGGCAAATATAGGAATTGTCCTAAAAATCTCAAATTTTTTGTGTGAACTTGGTGCCACAAGTGGCCACTTTTCCGCACTACCCATCATCGAAAATAAAAAAAAAGTTTTTTTCGGCCCACCCTATTGTGCGTTATATAGAATTTTGCATTATATGGATCACATTTCACACATCATTAAATTTACCTTATAAACACGACCATATAAATCTGAAACATACCAAAATACATTAGAGTATCTTTATACTGCACTTCTTGTCACCAGGAATTATCCAAATTATAAATTTTTGCATTATATGATCATTTTATATTGTTTATTTTATAAACATTGTCAAACTATACCTGGACCCAATCATTCATTATATTATTCATTTCCAAAAATATAATATTTATTGTAAAAATAGCAATTTTTTTTCATTAAAAAGTTTTGAATTAAGGAGATAAAGTTGAATTAATGTATCAAATGTAGTTTTCTAGAGAGTAGCAATTTTTATGATGTGGGATTTCAGGTGCTTCTTACCTGCAAAATTCATTGTTTACATCTGAGAAGTTGTGCGTTATATGGAGAATTGCGTTATATAGAATCGCGTTATAAAGATCTTCTACTGTAATTAAAATATTTTAAGCCTAGAAATTTAAAAGACTGAAAAAAAAAAAGATTTAAAAGAATATTAAAAACTAAAGGAGCCCTGGAGCTGGGGAAAATTTAGAGCTCCAGGGAAAACACAGCTCCGGAGCGCCCGGGCTCCAGCTCCGGGTCCCTGGTTGAAATTATGTATCATTTTTTTTTTCCTTTTTGAAATATAGATTCTTAGATTTATCTAAATGTATTTTCAAAAAATATAAATCCATACAAACTTTGCAAAGAAAATGTAAGCAAATCTCTGTGAAAAATCTAGTTTAAAACAATTTTTAAACATATGGAAAAATCCACCTGTTTTAAAATTTCATAAAAAAAAAAAATACCACTTTCAATATTAAGGATCTAAATCTTACTAAAACATAGTTTGGGTTTCTGGAAAGCTGTACCAAAACCACATATACAGGAAATGAAAATTATAACTGTAAGGGGAAGGGGGGGGGGGTAATATTTGAAAATAATACCAATTTTTAAATAACAGAAGATTTGAAAATGATAGTAGTATTTATAATAATACCAAAACTACTATAATTTGTTTCTTTTACACTGGCATCCTTTATGTATTTGAAAACCAGTACTATGTAGATGAGATGTACAATACAGTTTAAAACTACAGTGATATTGGTTGAAACTAAAGTTTTTTAATTAGCTCTACTGATATAATTAAAAAAGTGCTACTGAAAAATCATTTTAACAGACACATGATAGATTACAAACATTGGTATTAAATTAAGCAAGAAAAGCTACTGTCAGAATTCTGAGATTGAAAGTATAAACTTTTAAAAGCTGGCTTTTTTTTCTCTCTCTCTTTTTTTTAATAACATATTCACATGTAAAGGGAAAATAACTTTTTTTAATGTGCATAAATATTGAAAAAGTTTATTATTGTATACTTTTAAAGAAAATATAACTTATTTTTGCAAAACATTTATAGGAAATCAATTTTTCCAGAAAAAAACTGGAAAAAAACCGGTTTTTTTACACCACTTCAAATGTTCCGGAAAATTTACATCTCTAGTTACACATTGACGTAAGATTTACTGATTAGGGTTTGGTGTTAATCCCCCAATAGGTGGCGCTGCTATGCTGCATTTTTCACTATTTTTGCTCTAGCTTTATCTCTAGAACTATTGCAAGGATTTTCATAAACCGTCAGATTCAGTTAGGTGTTGACATAATTTATTGGTGATTAGGTGTTAATCGTGCATAAATGGCGCTGCTATGTTGCATTTTCTATAATTTTTGCACTAACTTTATCTGAAGAACTGATCCATGGATTTTCATTTCATCAAACTTCAGATTAGGTTAGATGTTGATATAACTTGTTGCTGTTTAGGTTTTGGTGTTAATCGCCTAATAGGTGGTACTGCTATGCTAATTTTCCACGATTTTCGCGATAGTTGTATCTCATAAACTAATGCACGGATTTTAATCACATTTCATATTCTGTTCAATTTCACATAAATAAATCTTTATTGCGCTTGGGTGTATACTGCCCAAAAAGTGTTGTGTTTATGCTTTTTGGAACTTATACAATACTATATTTATTTAAGTAAGTATAACACACCACAAAAAATAAAATTACCGTTGTAAATACCTTAGTGATCAAATCCACCAACCTGATGTTATGAATTTAATAAATGTATACTAAATTACAGTTTTTACATTGTTAGTTTTTTTATACAAAATTATACCACTTTTATTATTAATTTGTATTTAATAAGATTACACCAAGTACTGTTTTGAACACGATTGGCGATTTATTTTTCTCACATGTATATTTATGTACCAAAAAATGTTAACGATAAAAAAACAGTTATCAAAATTTGATGATTTGCTTTTTTTTAGCTGTAATTTTTATACAGACTGACAATACCAAAAGAATATTTTTATCTTATAAAACTAGTTTTATGGAACAATCTCGAAAAAACAAACACAGCCAAAATAAAATATTTCAGAGAAAATGATTCTGTTTTGCATATTATTATTTGATTTATATCAGATCAATTTATAACAATACATTTACAAATGTGACAAAGGTTTAACATTTTGGAATATGCACATAGATTCTTGAATTGTAAAAATATGTTAATATTTATTAAATTAATTAAATCATTTTTTTAATTATTAAATTAATTTATGAATAGCATTAGATAAACATACAAAAAAGCAAAATGATTTCTATGAATATAATACAATACATAATTTGGAACTTTCATTTTTTTTTAATTAAAAAATATATAAATGTCATGTCTAAGACACAATTATTGTAAATATTGTTATAAACTGATATGATAAGCTGATCATATAAATAAAATAAGAAATACTGAACAAAATCATTACAAAAAACATAAAGTACTGAAAACAGCATAAATTCTTACTAACATACCTCAACTGAATATAGTGGTGGTTTTCCTTCAAATGTTTTATGCAATACAGTCACTTTTACTTCGACAGTTCAATGCACATCTCCTTTCTGCCAGAAAGCTTCGATTCTGAAGGCCCTTTGAAATGGAATTTAGCCGGAACAATGTTACCAAGGAATATGCCGTGAAAATCACTCACATATCCACTCGGCAACACTTCTGCAGCCTTTGTGCCTGGAATTTGATTAATGTACTGTCTGGCTGGGATAAGAAAGACTCTAAAACCGGTCTCGCCTCAGTCCTGTTGCCAAGGTAACTGTTCAGTCTACTTTATTTTAGGGAAGTCCCGCATTTTCTTTTCTTCCATTAAACCGATCATTCTGAGAATTAGCGGTCTTTTTTTGTCCTATGGGTGAAGTCTGCTCCCTACAAGTTTTGGAACCTTCGAAAGCAGGAAACATACTCAGGGTTTTTCTTATCTCGGTAGCAGAGTAGTCCCACTGTCTCGGGAAAATTTCAAGAATCTGAAAAGATATTTTAAATACTTAAATGTCAACAGAAATTTATTAACAAATGTATATACAATAAAATATCAGTGATAGTTTCTTAAAACAGGACCTGATTTTCACAAAGGTAAACAAAGCTGCTGTCCAGGGCGCCGAAAGCTAAGAAATAAGCGTTTTCCTTAAACAGACTACAACGAGTGGTTAGAATCAAATTACAGGGGACCCTAACTGGATATTCGTCCAAGGGGCCTGCTTTAAAGCATGATTCATAAAGATCATGTATTTTATAATATAAAATACTCTAAATACAAGCAATTTGAATAACAAGTCATTCACATTAAGCTTTAAAATGAAAGTATAAAATGACATTAGTAGTCTAGAGTGTGCAGTCTATGGTAAACGAACAATAAAATCAGAAAATTATTTGCAAGAAATTGAAAAATTCAATTTATGACATTGCCCTGCAAAATATTTATTACGGTACACATATAAACTGCCAATAGCACTGAGACAGGCAGTAAAATTAATTACAAAAACATGAAACGCTATAGTAATTCGCGTTAGGGCTAAATACGTGCATCCAACATGACGACAATTAACAAAAAATACAAATTTTAAATTAAAAAAATCATAAAACTCTACAGTAAAGTAAAGAAAAGCATTAGATACCGAAGGGAGATTAATAACATTATTCTTTTCTAACTTTTCTTAATTTAAAATACTGGTTTAACAGCAAAACAATGACAGCACGACAGAGATGACGCTCAATGGAGAATCAATGAAACGATTTCAAGGAGGAATCGTTCTTATGATTCGAGTTGATTCAAAGGTTCACTGCCGGAACCATACTCTATAGCTCCGGCTGCCGGAGATCTAACCACTCCGTAATTTTTTTAACGCTTCATTTATAATGGCTGTTTCATAATAATAGAAGCCACCAGTCCACCAGAAGAAAATGAAGTAATGGAAATGCCGGGGCGACACTAAATTCTGAAAAAGCATAATTCCTGTTCTTTAGTTTAAAATTTTAATTGACTAAAGATTTTTTTCATTAGATGCAACACCATAAGTATATACAATGTGGTGATACAAAGGATTAATGGCTTTAACAATAACTTCGTATTTTCATAAAAATAGTAGCAAACTGTATTGATGTAAAGAAAAAATTATGCCAAGAAAAGAAAATTTTGATTGGAATGTAAATGATAAAGATATTAATAGACAAAAACCCCTCTCCCTAGAGATATCTTGCCATAACAAGTGCCAGATCCCCCCCCCCCCATTTCTGCTAAAGTGATAACATTATATTATATATGTACAAACCCAAATACACAAACGAACTAAAAAAGTTGCTTTCTAATTGGCCACCTTCCATAAAAAATAATGTGTCATAACAAAAAGTATGACTAAAATGGACTTATTGCTCTGTTTAATGCATTAGATTTGTTCAAAACATATTAATAAAATGTTTCAATGGTTTTAGTGTCAGGTATTATGATTCACAGTCATCAGGGGAATTACGGAATTCAAGGCAAAATCAATGGAAAAATTTTGGTCATAAAAATCAGGGGATTATGCAAAAAGATTTCCCAAACCTTGCAAAACAATTGGCTATTCTGGAAAATTGATGGTAATCGCTGCTATTCGCATGCTTTATTGTGTCATAATGAAATCAAACTGAGGGGTCATTCTCAAAATAAGTACAATTTGGTGTCTCACTATTCTAAAATTTATAATATTAGAAATAGGTAAAAATTCCAAACTCATAATTGTTCTTTATTTCTTTTTTTAATAATCCAAGTGTTAAACCAAGTAATTTATATAAAAATAAATTAGCTAAAAAATAAAAATACATGATTGACTTTTCAATGGGAAGTATGCTTGTCTCAAATCCAAACTTTCATTTTTAACATGTTATAATTTCTAATCAATAATCACTATTTTCATTGATTTGGGCAATTTTATTTTGAAAACAATATAAACTTTGAGTACTTATAGCAATATGTCTGAAAATTCATTTTAATATGGAATAATTTTATTAAATAAGACTGTCTTACATGTTTTGTGTCACTGGTCTAAAAACTAATATTTTTCAGTTTTAAATACTACTCTGATGATAAAAATTGAAGGAATTTGCTTTTTTATGTTAGCAACACTGTTTGTAAACAAAATGGTGGAAAAACTAGCTGCCTCCATGTGGTCTACTGCTTAAAAAGGGGGGTAAATATTCCTAAATCAGCTAAGTTCTTTTATTATGTGTCACTGGTCTAACAAATATTCTGTTAAACAGATAACAGTTAAATCAATTTAATAAAAATATTATAATAATACAATAAAAGAAGTTTTGTTTAATACCCTAAATCATAATATTACTATTTTTAAACGAGAAATAAAAATGTATTTCTTAAGAAATTTCACTGGTATAACAGTCTCTGGCCTAACAATGCAATTGTTAAATTAGTGACAAATTCTGTTATTCCAGTGACACAATGTTAAGCAATAAGTTAATTTCATGTAGAAAATGTATTTAAAAGTTATAATAATATTATTATGACTATTCACAAATTTAATAAAGCCTGTCTTTGGGTTAAAACAAAGATGTCAACAGTCTAATGCAAAATGTCACCTGCTTGACAGGCATGTCATGGGTCTAACTAATACTTACTTTTAAGTAATTAATGTATTTGCGTTAATGAGTCAATTAAGCTCAGCCACTGCATTATTTGAGTTACAGTTATTTTTTATTTATCGTAGTAAAATAATTTGTGGAAAAAGTTATACTTTAAAATTAAAAAAAAAAAAATTCCTGAAAATGTACCTTATTTTGAAAATGATTCTGAGGTATCCCTTCTACCATCATGAGATATAGAATTGGAAACTAGCCACTCCTTCTTACAGATTAAATTTAACATAATGTTACATTTAATCTGTGCTCCTTCTAATGTCTGGCGACATCCATTTAGTCACTAGACACACTTTTTAACATCATGGGGTCATGAAACTAAACATGTGTCTCCTTCCTTCAAGATGTTCTTTGAATGGTTCTGCTGATTTGGATTTGTGTTGCAAATTAGCCTTGATCACCTAGCAGCGTTAGTGTGAAATTTTTGAAAACTGTTCAAGAGGAACTTAAGTAATATAAAGGACATTTTAAAATTGATATTGGCTCTTGTAGCTTTCATGTTATTCATAATACATTTCAAAGAGATAATAAAGTCACAATACAAAAGGGTTGCAAACTGTTGTACTGTTAGATATATTTTTTTCTACACCCATTTCCCATATCCCCTTTGCCAAAATATAACTGTAAATTTTCTGTTATTCATTTGTTTGGAATTTCTGCATAAAATTTAAACCTGAAGTTCTAAAATAAACACTAAATTGTATTTACTAGAATTTATTTCTGTTTCTGCACTTTTCAATTTTGTGACACATGTCACAAAGAAAAAGTGTGGATAGATGATGCTAAATTGAAACCTTTCAGTGGGTGCAGTTTTATCTTTGCACGGTGCTGGCTATTACTATTTTAAATTAGATAAGTTTGTCTTTTCTAAAGAAACAAAACCTCTTCTAAATAATCAAATAATTTGTTGATAAGGCTTTTAATCATGATTTAGTTAAATTATTTTGAGCTTCTATTATTCCTCTTTTTTTCTGGCCACTTTTTAAAATTTCTTGTATAACAAGTGATACAAAGAAAGCATAAAGATGAAAGTTGCATAATTTGCTTTTACTAAATTATATTAATTTATTAAATTAAATTTATTATTGATAAAATTATTAAAGTATATATCAGTCAAACTTCCCTTTAACGAAATCCCTGTTAAACGAAGTTTTCTACTTAACAAAATTTTCTGCTGAACCTTGACTTTGAGCACTATTAGCATGCAAATTAATCTCCATATTACGAAAAATATATTCTTTTATAACGAAGTTTATTCCACTTTCGTGCGTGTACACCATTTAAAGGGAGAGGTTGCTGTTGCTATGGATGTATGAATTTACAGTAGAAGATCTTTATAACGCAATTCTCCATATAATGCACAACTTCTCAGATGTAAACAATGAACTTTGCAGTTAAAAAGCACCTGCATTTCCACATTGTAAAAATATTGCTACTCTCTAGAAACTAAATTTGATACATTAGTTCAACTTTATCTCATAATTTAAGACCTTTTTAATGAAAAAAATGCTATTATTACAATAAACATTTTAAAAAATGTCTAATGTAAGGGATGGTTTGGTCAGTTATATTTGGATCATGTTTATAAAATACATTTAACAATGTCTGACATATATTATTCAAAAAATTATAATTTGATAATTCTTGGTTACAAAGAATGCAGTATAAAAATATTCTAATGTATTTTGATATGTTTCAGACATATTTGGCCATATTTACAAGGTAAATTTAATGATGTGATCCATATAACGCAAAATTCTATATAATGCACAATCTTGCGTTTTTAGGTTTGCGTTATAAAGATCTTCTACTGTATTTCAGCAGATTGTATGAAAATGCAATTATTTAAATGTATTTAATCATTTCCATTTAAAAGAAGAAATGCTAAAAGCCTTTGATACAATATGAAAAGGATTCCAGTTTTACGAAAATTGTACAGATGAATTGTTTGGATACTTACATTAAGTGCGACAATTTTTATGAACAGTATATTTTTTATAAGAAACCTGCACAAAGTAATATTAGAGACTTTTTTAAAGTTAAGAATTTGAAATACTGAGAAAAAAGAGAAAAGATACGTTATGCCTTCAGCTTTTGTTTAACCTCCATTTATTATGCGTTTTTCTAGACATTCTAATTAAATTTTTCTCATATATCTACATTAAATAAAACAAAAGTTACTGCCCAAACTAAAATACATTTTCCCAATATTTCCATTTGATGTGTATTTTTCATTTTATGCATGTGTATTTTATTATAAAAATTTCATGAATTTGAGCTGATTTCTATTTACCGAATTTTCTTCATAGCGAAGTGTTTCAGTGGAACGAGGAGACTTCGTTAAATGGAAGTTTCACTGTATTTTTAGAGCAGTTACTGCTTTAATGTCCAATGTTAAATACATACAAAAAAATTATCACATTTTCGAAAAATGTAAAAAAAGTTGCTAAGCCTTACAGTAAAACGATTTTACCCCACATAGTTTTTTTTTTCTCTCTCTAAGTAATTAATTGTATGTTATTTTGTAAGAAAATATGCAGAAAGTAAATCTCTCTTGAATAAGTGTTTTATTCTATACAATAGGTAAATAGCCAAAAATAAGTTCTTATTTACTTTAAATTCAATGTTTTTCTCATCATTATAATCACCTCATTCAAAAAATTTAAAATGGCTGCTAAGTATAATAATATATGAACAAATCTTCTGTTATTCATTGAAAAATGATAACTGGTACCTGTGACACTCTAATTTGGCAAAACGATTGCAAAAAATTGCATTTTGTATTTTTTATAAATTTATTTTACTCCACTTAACCCTATGCAATGCAGATTAATTTTCAACTTGCCAATTTTTAAAAATTTGTGGCTATTAAGCGAAATCATGAAAAATTTATTTTTATGATCTATTACTTACATCTTGTTGTTGCTATAGTACAACATACAACTATGAAAATCATGAAACTCTGCTGCAATTTCCAAACTTTTTGGCTTATTTAGCAGCCTGTCCTGGACTGGAGTCTATGTGCTCATGCTTAAACCTGGACCTGGATGTGTTTCAAAAGGTTTGGTTAATTATTGATTTAGGAAAACTAAATTTCTCTTATGTTTTAAAATACTTGTTTTTAAAAAAAATTCATTAAATTGATTTATATTTTGTGTCACCCTGTCCGAAATCATACAGTAAAATTTATGTAAATATTTTATTTGCATCATGCTATCCAGTTGCATACATTTTACATAGTTTGGGTACTATGATGCAAAATAAACATTTACATAAATTTTGCTCCCGATTTTAGAAAGTTTGGTGCAAAAGTTATATAAATTTATTGAAGTAAATACATTTCAATCATAATAAGGCAATGAAAATGTGATATATATTTAATAGTGAATTGAAAAATTGATACTTTTCGGTTAGCCGGGCGCCAGTGTTATAATACATATATATGCACACATATATATACATATGTATGTATATATATATGTGTGTGTGTACACATACATATATGTGTATATATATATATATATATATATATGTATGTATAACACTAACACCCGGCTAACCGAAAAGTACTGAAAAATTAAATGGTTTAACCCATTTCAAATCACCATGGAAGGGTTTCTTGCCATTTTAAAATTTCCTGATATTTTACCGTAAGAAGATTATTTTTACCTGTATTTTCTCTTATTTTTTCCCTGTTTATTTTCCCTGTTGTTTCCGTTATTTTTACCTGTATTTTTGAGCTTTTATTGAATTATGTATGAAAGAGACGCTGATTGTTTCAAGGTATGAATGGCTAAAAATGTTAGATTAGTGATGCTTTTGAATAATACCCTAGAGTACAAGGTAAAATTATGAACTAAAAAAACGGGCCCCTCTGATTAAAAAAAACAACAACATTGTTTTTCTCACCTTACTGTTTACAAACGTTCTTTTTTAATAATTTGGGTAAGTGAAAATTTTGTTTTTTGGTATTTTTGATATACTGTATTCCTTTAAAAAATGTATTTTGAATAATTTGAAATTTTATGTATTTTTTGTTTATTTTCACTCAAAAATACAGGTAAAAATTAGAGAAAAATAAGTGATCGAATATTTATTTTCAATTTTAAAATTTTCGTCCAGATACGTACTTGTTTCAAAATATACGAGAAGAGAAAACAAATAATAATTTTGCGTACTGTCTCCCGGATGTTGGATGTTGCAGCTTCGGGAGACAGTACGCAAAAACACGCCAATTTGGCAATTTTTGAAAATTGCGCCAAGAAGGAGAGTAAACTGCGATTGCACCACCTTTTCTTGAAGCAGATATTATTCTTCCCATCACCATGTGATGGTGGGAAGATTGTGTGACAAACCGGGTTTTTCCCTTCAGAAACTGTCATTGGAATTGCCGCTCCCACCGACACTTATATGTCGTGTTCGTGCATCCGGAGCTTGACAGCAGAGACAGAAATTTGCCAACAAAGTGATCAATGCCAAAAAATAATAACCTTTTGGCGATGAAATCGGTAGCATGTTAGCTTCAAGTATCTGGAGGAAGAACAATGGGATTCGTTCTCTACGTAATTCCTCCTCTAAGGGTTGAAAGCAGTGAGCCCCAATATTGGATTTCTTTATTAAGATTTACGTTTAAAAATAAAAACAGACTGGAGTCTTCACAGCACGCCTGTATACGCTGCCGAAGTCGGTGGGTTTATTCATTTCCCTGAATTTTCGTTTAAAAATCTAAACTCATACAAATTTAAAGTGTACATAGCTGAATGTAGTTGGTGCCCCCAACAGTAGATTTGTTTAAATGAATTTTTATTTTAAAATATACTATCATTCTAATTAGAATGTGTATGTTGCTGAAGACAATGTATCCCTGATCTTAAGGTTTATTTGGCAAGGATTTCGTTTAAAGTTGTAAAGTCTGATTTGGCTTATATTAGGTTGAGCAAAAAGTTCTGAGAAACTTTTAATCCAACAGTTACCAGAATTTGTATCGTATCTAGGAGTACTAGTGGTATCTATAGGAGTTCAGGAATTTCGGCTCCAAAATGCCTGTTGAATAGTATGATTTGCGTGTATTGATACGGCATTACTGGAGAAAAGGTCTAACGATTCTGAAAGCCGTCTGTGAGTTTGCACAGTTGGACGACGTCGAAATTCTTCCACACCCTGCCTGCAGTCCAGACGTGACTCCATCCGATTATGGCCTTTATCGATCAATGCAATACCTTTTTTAAGGGCCGTTGATATGAATCCGTTAATTAGGGATGCACCGGATATTGATTTTGCCGGATATCTGAAGCTCCTTTGCCTGCCGGATTCGGATATCTGTCACTAGATATGTTTTTAATTATATGGTGAATGTTTATTTATTTCTTTATATAATGCCGTCTCAGAACAATAAATTACAAACATGTTTCACACATCATTAAAACATATTAAATGCATTGAAATAGAATTTACAAAAACTGTTAGATAAAAAGTGAGACTGAAGGTAAATAACAATATTCACATTCAATCACAAAATAAAGATAAGGTAAAACTCCTTACCTTTTAATTGTAGATCGTTCACTTCGAAGCAGGTAAGTTTCTTCAACATATCCAATGGGAAAAGGTTGGGTAAATCCAAGATAAAACTGAAATATTCACCGATGTTTCACCTATAAGAACTGGTGAATTTATTTTATTAAAAAATTGTGTATCTTTTTGATGTGATATATCTTTCAGGAACATTGCGACAGTTCTGGTTTAAACTATAACTTTTATATATCTTAAAATACAAAATTGGAGCATACATTTTTGCTCCTTTCTCATTACACTGCAGAAACACACTGATAAAAAATTATAACTTACAAAAAGGATTATTGATATGTAATTAAAAAATAACAAATCAAAAAATCTTGATTATTAATATGAATAAAATACTTAGTCATAAATTATGTAAATAGTTCTTTCATGTGTCATAATAATAGTCATTTAATTTGAAAGAGATTTAGTTTGTCTAACATGATTGATAATGTTTAGCCAATTCTGAAAGAGATTAGTTTTTCTAACATGCCTCCTTAATCTCTTCAGATTGATGAGGCAAACAAGTTCATTGAATTTCTGTGATTCACTAATTCAGGTTTGGGGACTGGTTTAGTTAGTTCATCAGCAATCATATATTTCGATGGACAGTACTTTAATTCAATTATTCCATCTTCTTTGAGTTGTTTTATAGCATGAAAACGAATATCTATATGTTTACTTCTTTTCGAAAACTTATCACTTTCAATCATTTTAATACAACTCTGGTTGTCTTCATATAAACAGATAGGTTTTGTTTGTGCTAAGTCTAAATCTTCCAGGAGTTTCAATAAATAAATAATTTCTTATCCTGCACTTGCGGCTGAGACATATTCAGCCTCTGCTGATGAAAGGGCGATGCATGACTTTTTTTGTAGTCCATTGAATTGGATTATTTCCTAAGGTAAAAAGGTTGCCACTGGTTTATTTTCTTGTACTGGTATCACCTGCCCAATCGGCATCCGCAAAAGCCTTTAAAATTGGTTCAGATTTCGTGTCAATGCGCAAGTTTAATTGTTTAGTACAGTTTAAATATCGTATTATTCTTTTAGCTGCCATCCAGTCTTTTTGATATGCGGATTCATTTCTTCAACTCAATATATTCACAGCAGCAGAAATGTCAGGTCTACTGACAGATGCGATATAAAGCAATGAACCTATCGCTTGTCTGTATTTAATATTATTTGGCAGTAGATTGTCATCATCTTCTAATCTATTAAAATTAGTACCGACTGGTTTAGCTTCCTCTAAATTAAACTTTTTTACTAGTTCTTCTATTTTACTCCTTTGATTTAATTCGTAACCTTCTGCTGTTTTCTCTATTTTGATTCCTAAATAATAACTTAGTTCTCCTAGATTTTTTAATTCATATTCTTGCTTAAGTTTTTCTATTATCTCTTTAATTTCTTCATCTTTTTCCGCTATCAAAATATCATATACATAGACAATAATATACGTTTTGCTTTCTCCTTCATTTCGAATATATAAACATGTGTCTAAATTAGACTGTTTAAAATTTAAATCATTCAACGATTTTGTTATCTTAGTGTGCCATGCCTGGCTGCTTGTTTCAACCCGCAAATGGATTTATTTAATCGGCATACTTTGTTTTCCTGATTTGGAATAATATAGCCTTCTGGCTGAGTTATGTAAATTTTCTCATCTATTTTACCATATAGGAAAGCAGTCTTGATATCAACATGATAATTTTTTAATTTGTGGTAAGCTGCTGCTGCTATAAATGATCTGAGTGTTGTATATAAAACAATAGGGGAAAAAGTTTCTTCGTAATCTACGCCATATTTTTGATAATATCCCTTTGTCAACTAATCTCGCTTTGTATTTCTGTATTCTTCCTTGATCATCATATTTGGTTTTAAAGATCCATCTGGATCCAATTATTTTTTTACCTTGTGGGGGATCTACAAGTGTCCATGTTTTGTTTTTATTAAGAGAATTTATCTCTTCTTGTGTCGCATTTAACCATTGCTTTTTTTCTTCTGGGTTTTCTATATTCATTATGTCATGAAAATTTTCTGGTTCTTTTATATGTTCGTGTGTTGTCATGTAAACGAATCTGTCTGGAGGGATTCCTTTATTTGATCTATCTGACCGCCTTGGTTCTGGTGTTAATTGTTTTGAACAAATTTAACTGTGTTTCTACCTTTTCTTGTGAATTTTTGTTTTCTAGAAATTTAACAGTTCTTGCGATTATTATTTCTTTACCACTTGTGTAGATGCGGTACCCTTTGGAGTAATTGTCGTAACCGACAAAAATGCCTTCAACTGCCTTATCATCTAATTTTTGTCGTTTATTTTTGTTCACATATGCAAAGGCTTTACAGCCGAATACTCTAATGTAATGCAAATTTGGTGAACGTTCATTCCAAAGCTCATACGGGGACTTTTCATTAGCTTTTGTTGGCAAGCAGTCTTGCAGGTGATTCGCCGTACAGATAGCTTCACCCCAGAATTTTTGAGGCAAGTTTGCTTCGCTAAGCAAAGCTCTCGTCATTTCAATTAAAGTTCTATTTTTACGTTCAGCTACGCCATTTTGGCTTGGAGAGTACGGAACAGTGTGTTGGTGCTTTATGCCGTTTTTTATGAGATAATTGTCAACTAAATTATTGTGAAATTCCCCTCCATTGTCTGTTCTTATATTTTTCGGCTTTTCGCCAAATTTATTACTAACTAAGGCAACAAATTCCTTAAGTTTTTCATAAACTTCTGATTTCTTTGATAATAAATACAGAATTGTGAATCTAGAATAATCATCTACAAATGTTAAGAAGTATGTTTTTCCGCCTATGGTCGGTGTCTGGAAAGGCCCACATACATCAGAGTGTATCAACGCTAATCGTTTAGTGGCTCTATAATCTGCTAATTTTGGGTAAGGTGCATCTGTTAGCTTTGTTTTGATACAAGTTTCACAAGTTGTGTTATGTTTACAATTATTAATTTGTATTCCTTTCGCTAGGTGTTTTTCTTCGATTTGTTTTATAGATGCAAAATTTTTATGGCCGAATCTTCTGTGCCATAATTCTATGCAATTAATATTGTTGCAATTGTAAGTTTTATTTATATAGTTTACGTTTGCGCTTTCATTTGCTAATATAATTTCATATAAGTTATTTTTCTTTACCGCTTCTAGGCGAGTTATTCCGTTATACGTTAACTTACATTTATCATTTTTGAATAAAATCTCGCATCCATTTTCTGTAGCTTTATTAACGGAAAATAGGTTCGATTCAATATCTGGAACAAATAGAACGTCTTTTAATGTTATGTTATGTGTTTCACCTTCTGAAGTTAAAGTTTTTATTAATGTATTTCCTGATCCATAAGAAACTAATTTGTTTCCGTTTGCAATTACAACATTAGTTTTTTCATTTGATTTAATTTCTGTAAATAAATGTTGATCATTTGTTATATGACTGGAACTGCCACTGTCAACTATCCAAGCTTTGTTATTGCGCGGTTTTATAATAAATGCACAATGTTTATTACCTTGTTGACTTTCATGTTTATTGCAATTGGCATTTTTATCCGAATTTGATACATAATCATTTTTTACAGTTTTATCATCCTTTTGGAAAACAAGCGAAGAATTAAAATTTCTTTTGTAGTTTTGTTTATAGTTCGTATTATGTGAAGTATTGTTTTGTTTATTTTTATAGTTGTTATTATGCCAGCAATCTTTAGTATTAAGGTTTTTTAATTTACAATTTGAACAGTATTTTTGTTCCTTCTTATATCCCGCATTATTGAATTTGTAAGCCGCATTGTTAAATTTCTTTGTAGTTTTAAATGCTCTTGCGGTGTTTTCAGATGGTTCTGAACTATCGCTTCTGCGATTATATTTATCTATCAATTTACTTTTAATAAAACTAGGTGTCAATTCTTCTTCATTACGGCACTCTAATGCCGTTATTGATGTATCATATGAAGCTGGTAAGCTACACGATAACAACGCTGAAATATGATTGTCTTTTATGGATTCACCAATTGCCGATAATTTATCTATCAACTCAAGTATGTTTGTGATATGCTTTACCATATCACCACCTTCAGGTAATTTTGTGCTATACAACTTGCGTAAAAGGTATAGCTTACTTGACAAATTGCTGCGTTCATGAATTGCCTTTAATGTGTTCCATGTATCTTTTGCATTTTGAATATTTTTTACGTGGACGATCTGGCTATCCTCAATGCTGAGGTTAATTATAGCCCTTGCCTTCCGGTCCTTTTTGGACCAATCGGTCGTAATTGGGTTTGGTGGTTCATCAGTAATGATCTCAAAGAGATCTTCTTTGATGAGAAGCATCTCGATTTTAAATTTCCAAACATTGTAATTATTAGAGTTTAGCTTCTCAATTATCTGTGCATCTTTTGATGTCGTCATTTTTTACTTCTATTACCACCTTTTAATTTTCAAATAAACTCTTTAAATTATCATATACTAATGTTTAATATTTTAAGGACGGCAGCGCGTGTCTCATAATCATTGTTAGATAAAAAGTGAGACTGGAGGTAAATAACAATATTCACATTCAATCACAAAATAAAGATAAGGTAAAGCTCCTTACCTTTTAATTGTAGATCGTCCACTTCGAAGCAGGTAAGTTTCTTCAACATATCCAATGAGAAAAGGTTGGGTAAATCCAAGATAAAACTGAAATATTCACCGATGTTTCACCTATAAGAACTGGTGAATTTATTTTATTAAAAGATTGTGTATCTTTTTGATGTGATATATATTTCAGGAACATTGGAAAATGGAAAAAACAATTCAATTCCAAATCGCTTCCATGGCCAGGCTTTCCAATTTTATATCTTTCCATTAAAAAGTGAATTTGTAAATGTGCCAAAACGTTTTGCGCATGTTGAGCAGAGCGGTTAAGAATAGCCTTAAACATAAAATATCTACTAATACTGTTTTGCTTTCAGTCATATTTAGTTTTATTTTAAGTTAAATTACTTTGATATTTATAAATTTAAAAAAAATTACTTTTGATTTTAAATATTTATAATGAAGTTACAAAAATGTTGGATGTGCTAATCCTAAAACTTTCTTCTTTCTCATATACATCTTAATATTTTCAAAAAGTAGTTACAAATGCTAAATACTTCAATATTATTACAATATTATACCAACTTTGATTTTCATATAAAATTTCTGCTCCAGTCAATTAAAAATAATAAGTTAATCTCGATCATGATATTTATTAAAATCAATAATTTTTTCGTTATTCTGTTGTACATCAGCTGTTTCCGAATAGCCAGCTTAGCAGGATGCGAAGTTCTCGCCGCTTAACAAACCGCCAATGTACTGTACAAAAAATCAAGAAATTTTTATAAAAATCGCTATTACAGTGCCACCTTCTGGCGGAATATTTCCAAATTCAAGGAGAAACTGCTGGCCATAGCCCAAAATATGCACAAAACTGGTTCAATTCGATGTTTAGCTTAACGCAAAAATCACTAACGCCCCCTTCTGGCGGAATATTTTCAAATTGAAGAAAGACCTGCTGTCCATAACCGAAAACATACTCCCAAAAATTGGTTAAAGTCTATGCATAACTTCATACACTTTTCGATGGTGCAAGAATGAAAGTGGCACAAAAATCGCTATTACAGCACCCCCTTCAGGCAAAATATTTCTAAATTAAAGGAGAACCTGCTTGACATAGCCGAAAACATGTACAAAAAATTTGGTTCAACTATATGGATAACTTCATACACTTTTTGATGATATGATAATGAAAATGGCACAAAAATCGCAATTACAGCACCCCCTTCCAGCAGAATGCTTCCATATTGAAGAAGGACCTGCTGGCCACATACAAAAACATGCACAAATAATTTGGTTCAATTCTGTGCATAACTTCATACACTTTTCGATGGTACCATGGTGACACATGGACAGACTGACATTTTGTATAAACATGTTTTTGGGATCTCTGACTCCTAAAACATATAAATCCCTCTAAAACCAGAAGTCTAAAAAATTTCGATTACAATATTTTCTTCTATTGAAGATAGAAGATAGTAAAAATAGGCCTGTTTAATTGTTAAATTTAAAAGAAAGAAATTAAATTAATAAAGTCATACTTTAACAAACAACTTCAAATTTCATTTTATAATCTGAAAGTAAAGGCACAATTTTTTAAAAGATGTAAACATAAATTCTTAAATTTATTATAATGCATTCAAATATCAGTGTTAGGAAATCTGGCAATTCTTTAAACTTTTGAAAATTACCCTTTATTCATGAATAGTGAACTTACTATATTTCATATTTTGCATTATAAACAACAGTAATTTGGCATTGTTTGGGGTCAAATGATTTCTCTTATCCTTATATATTCGCTTTGCTGCGCCCTGCCGGATATCCGACAGTTAATTCGGATATCCGGTGATTGTGATTCGGATATCCGACGGTATTTCGGATATTGAAAAATCAGCCGGATATGCCGGATGTAACAAATTCACAAAACGTACCACGCAAAGCAAATTTATGTTTACTTTTAAATTCTACGAATGAAAGACATTTACTGAACTTTATATTTTTAACTTAAACCATACTCACATTAACACCTTTGTGCTCGTATAGTTGTACTATTTATGGAACAACTCCTACGGTGAGATAACTTCAAAACTTAGTAATAATAACTCATAAAAAACAAGCTACCAACATTTATTTTCTTTTTTACTTGAATCTACAAAAATATAGGAAGTTGCCACAGAATACATCAAAACTTGTCCTTTTTTCTTTTTTAACCAGCGACAATAACATGTGAACTCGCAAAAACAAAATAATAAATGTCATTTCAAGTCAATTGTTTTTCTTTACATTTTTCATCTCTGATCGCGTGATTTTGAACAAAAATAAATGATACCGATTCCGTAACATCCTCCCACCTTCTGATTACCTTGTATAATCGTGGCCGCCCCTCCGGGTGGTTCCGACCCGACCCCTTGAGTGGGGGAGGTGACCGGAAGCTCGGCAGAGTTCGTTGTGTACGAATGCGAGGGGGCCGGATGGGGACGATTCGCCACCTCCTCGAGAGGCTCATCTCCGACAGGCGTTGAGCACGGTGGCCACGGTTAACGGACGTTGTGCATGGGTGTGTTCGCCCTTTTGACTCGACGCACCCCCGGCAGCCGGGTTCTCTGGCCAAGCCGGACAGCGACGCTCCATAGGTCGATCCCGGTACCGGTCTAAGGGCCGAACGGTGTCGCCGGGCAAAGACTAGCTAAGGCGATAGGACCCCATCCACCAATTGACTAAGAGGGAGCCTGAAGTGTGAGTGAGGGCTTCGTAGTCGGGAACGCCATGCAGGGACTCCCGGAGCAACCGAAGGGCGAGGGTTTCGGACAGCGCCCAGGTTACTTTATGACTTGGGTGGCTCATCCCTCCGAGGACCTCAGCTGGAGCAGTTGGGAGCCGACCCTAAGGGTGGTAGGGTTTGGCGGTGCCCCCGTTGACCAAGGAGCGGTCGCGTGGGGAGGCCAGTATGGTTCTGGTTGCTCCATGTCGTGCCGTGACCCATGGAAGGGGGTCGGCCGGCAGGTCCACCATCGAACACTATTCCCGCAGGGAAACGGGCCGGAGGCTCGCCGGTAACGCGGCGGCTCATCGTGCCTCAGGTGAACTCTTGGTCCGATCCAGGTCCTCCGTGTCTATGCGGTACCGGAGTTTTCCTTGCCTGGTGATGAGGACCTAGAGGTGTCTCCACCTAACTTTCGAGCGCACTAACAAAGGTAGCGGTCGGTCACTGCACGGGGTCAGGGGCCTTCGGGCCTGGATGACCCTCGACGGCCGTGAGGTAAGGTAGTGGCGGGCGGGCTTCTGTCGGCCTCCACTGGCTTCTTTGTCTTAGGATGGGGTCGAATCGGTGGGGGCTGGCGGGACTCCGTTCCGTCCGACCCCCTAGCGAGGCGGAGTCTATTCCGTCTAGGTGGAGCTTTCCGTGCCCGCCTGGGGTCGCTAACGGCACCTAGTCTGGGCCAACTGGTTCCCGGCGTGATCCACGAGGGGTTCCGTCGGTTGAGCCGGATGGTTTGGGCGAAAAGCCAGGAGCTGGGTCGCTTTACGGCCGGAGGGACTTTCCCCGTCCTCCCTGGTTTTCAAGGTAGGGGCTCTTCAATAACTTTCCTATCGGCTGGCCCACAAAAATGTCTCTGCCGGAAAATGGTATCTGATCTTGGGGGCCTTCCGTAAATTAAATTCGGGTCGGGAAGCCTCGGTTCAGTCCGTGGGCCCAGCGTCTTTATAGGCATCTGGTTCCTGCGATGGCTTGCGGGGTCTACCGGCTCGAGTAACCAAGTTTAGGGACCACTTGGTTTTTCTAGCTGGGTGGCGAGGACTATCGTAGCGATTGTTCACCAACTTGGGAATAGCCAGCGTGACATGCGCTGGGCAGTGCGTCGTCCTGACCGGAGTTTGCGTGGGGTTCTGCTCTGTTGGAGCTTGTCTGGCGGCGACCTTCGGGACGCGCCGCGGGGCTTGCTTCACGGGTGGTTCCTTGCGTAGACAGATGGGCCTGAAAAGGGCCTGGGACCGGAAGATGGACCCCCCATCTTACCTTGTATAATCAGAACTAATTTTAAACGTAGAGAAATTGACAAAGTCACTTGCTATAAATTCAGTCTGTTAGGAATTTTCAGTATCCTTCCAGCCCTGCTGTGTCTTCCTTGCTTGAGGATACATCCAAAATTGTAGCTTTGTTAAGTATTTTCACTGGATTGTGAGAAATCTTTGGTGTCGGACAGTCAGTAGACGAAGCTATCTCTAGTGGATATATTCTTTGTATAGGTCGTAAAAGCTCATGTTGTGATGTTTGAACTCTTACGAGTCGAACTTTCTTGTCTCTACCAGGTATAATTTCTGTGATTCGACCTAAAGGCCAATCAATTCTCTTTTTATTATCAGATCCGATCAATACAACATCACCTACAGCTATAATTTGCTCTTGTGTTTGTTCCTTGCTCTTTTAATTAATGCACCTAAATATTCGGACCTGAAGCGATCCTTCACTTCTTTTTTCAATGACTGCCGATACTTCAATCTCTTGCTCAATGATTTTTGTTCCACAACATCCAGGTCTGGGAGATTGCATTCTTCTATACTCTGCAGAAACATAGATGGGGAGATAGATTTCACAGTTGCGTCTTCCGAAAGGTATGTTAGCGGTCTTGCATTTATTACACATTCCACATCTGTTAAAATTGTGTTCATTTCTTCATAGGTGAGGTAAGCATGACCTAATACTCTTTTGAGAAGATCTTTCATTATTCTGATAAGCCTTTCCCAAAAGCCTCCCCACCACGCTGCGGTTGGTGGATTAAATTTCCAATCAATAGCATTAACAGAACTGTATTTTTGTATTCGTGACCAATCTAGGCTTTTCAATAAATTAGCTGATCCAGTGAAGTTTGTGCCGTTGTCAGAATAAATGACAGTGCACCTCCCTCTCCGTGCTACGAATCGTCTGAGTCCCATCAAAAATGCCTCTGTCGAAGCAGCGGTCACTAGCGCTAAATGCACTGCTCTGTATATTGCGCAGGAAAATATCAATATCCAAGATTTCTCAATTTTCTTCAAGTATAACGGACCCGCCATGTCTACACCTGTGATCTGAAACACGTTAGCATCCTTTATTCTATTTTCCGGTAGAGGCGCACTATCTCCCCATAAACTCTTCCCTCTGAAGCGTTTCCAGACAACACACTGTGCTAACACTTGTTTTACATTTATACGACCATTAAGTATCCAGTATTTTTCTCTCTATAAATTAAGTAGGATCTGTAATCCAGCGTGACAATGTTTTACATGTACATGATATATAAGACGTTTTACAACTTCATGTTTTGCTGGCAGGACTATGGGTTTCAGAAAATCTTCATTGTCTTTCCTGTACGTTATTTTAGTCTCCAGCCGAATTATATCTTGTTCATCTTTCCATGCTTGTAAAGTTCTCAATCTGTTATCATTCTCGGGAAAAAACGCTTCTTTCTAAATCATACGTAGAGTCTTTAATTCAGCTTCTTTAAATTCAGATGACGTCAGGTCTCCTCCTCTTTTCCCTTCGGTACTTCTGCAGTTATGCCTAAAACGTAATATCCATGCGACCATCCGTATGATTTTTACATAACTCGAGAAATATCTGTAATACCAACCATCTTGTTTAACATCAGAATTCGTTATCATGGAAACTGACTTTATTCGTTCCTTCCGAATTTCATCTTCGTCATAGTCTTGATCACTAAAGTTCGTATATTTTTCAAACTCTGCTGAATCTCTCAACCAAGCTGGACCCTCCCACCATCTCCTGGCAGCTAGCTGTCTCACTTTACATCCACGAGTTGGCAAATCTGCAGGATTTTTATCACTTGGCACATAGATCCATGATGAAATACTGCTTAATCTTCTGATCTCTAGAACCCAATTTCGCACAAATACTGACCAATTGACATCTCTGGATATCCAAGCGAGTACTGTAGATGAATCGATCCAATAATATCTCTTCATCTTTTCCCAACCAAGGGCATCTACAATAGTTTGCGCCAAACGAGTTCCCATAGTTTCCGCCAATAATTCCATTCTTGGTATCGTGACGTTCTTCAAAGGTGCAACTCTTGATTTGGCTGCTATAAAAACTAACTCGACTTGGCTTCCAATTTCTATTCTAAGGAATATAACTGTTGCGTAAGCATCTTTACTTCCATCTACAAATGTGTGAAGTGTACACGCTTCTATGTTTCCTGGAGTCATTTTCATGTATCTTGGGATCTCTATATCCTTCAAAACTGTTAGTTCTTGAAGCCATAGTAAAAATTCTTTACGTAACTCACCAGTTATCTCTTCATCCCATTTAAAACCTAATTTCCAGGCTTTTTGCAACATAATTTTCGGACAAATCATGACTGGCGACGTAAAACCAAAGGGATCAAATATTTTATGCACAGCTGACAACATACTGCGTTTGGTGATCTTTTCTGTGTCAAAATCTTGTAGCCAACTTAGGTTGATCTTTAACATGTCGGATTCCTTATTCCAAACAAGTCCTAAGACATTAGTTTCATTCGTGTTTGGCGTTTCTTGGCGATCACCTGTGTACTCCCACTGTCTTATATCAAAACTACCTTTCGCTATGAGCATCCTCGCATCTTCGATGAAATGTTTCAATTCTTCTTCGCTATTTACACTGGTTACGACATTATCCACATAAAAACTGTGCAACAATCTATCTTTAAAACTGTCTGAGAAATCTGGAGCCCTTCGGATATGATATTCAATGACAGATGAAAGAAGAAATGGACTGCATGTCACACCGAATACAACTCGGGTATGCCTGAATGTCATTAATTTCTTTTCCTTTAAGTCCTTCCACCACAAAAAACGTAGGAAATTTCTATCTTTCTCACAAATGCTGATCTGTAAAAAAGCTTTCCTAATATCTGCAATTACACAAAGTTTTCTTTCTCGAAAGCGTAGAAGAACATCTGGAATGAGCTCGATCAAGTTGGGTCCACATTGTAGGCATTGATTCAGAGATGGATAATTTGCTAATCTTGCTGACGCATCAAATACAGGGCGGATCGGGGTTGTAGTACTACTCTCTTTTATGACTGGATGATGCAGCAAGTGATTGCCATAAAATTTCGTTTCGTAACAAGGAACTTCCTCTATAATACCTTCGTTAATCCAATCATTAAAAACATTCTCTTATTGTTGAAACATGTTCTTGGCAATTAACTTTGAGGTGATGCCTTCCAAACGTTTCATCGCCAAATTAATGTTATTTGGCAGTGTTGTTATGTCATCTGCCCAAGGAAGGCAAATCTCATACCGATTTTCATCGTTTATTTTTACTGTTTCGAAGAAATGCTCCTTAGTTTGGCGATCTATCTCTTTTCTTGACTTCTTCTCTATGGGATCTGTAATTCCGATTAAGTCAAGTCTCCATAGGTTTGAGATATCCGCTTCTTTTATAAACATTGATGTTACTGTCATCGCCAAGTTTTCGGATGAATATGGCTTTTTACATGGTGCTTTTCCCATTAATGTCCATCCAAGATATGTTTCCACTGCAACTAAACCAGAAGACAATATTTTTCTTTTACCTGTTAACATTTTCCCCATAACATCAGCTCCAATTAAAACTTCTATACTACCACAACATTGACTCACATCGCTTAACATGATGCCACTTTCCTTTAATTCTTGTAACCATGGCCCCTGTGTAACGGGTTGAATATCTCCGCATATGCTAACTTGATCTCGTACTTCGAAATTTCACCTGAATTCTTCGCTCAAATCTCTAACTCTTATTTTGTAACAGTTGTGTTGGCATTCTTGAGTAGTAATGTCACCAAACAGAGAATGTATTATCTTTTCTTGCCGAATAGGCTTGTAATTCATTTCTTCCGCCACACTTTTTAATATATACGATTTCTGTGATGCTGAATCTAACAATAAACGAACAATCTTCTGTTTACTTTCAGAAACTAGCTTCACCTTCAAGGTCTGCAAGAACACTTTGGCGCTCTTCTTACTAATATTTGTCATATTCACTTCATCTCTTTTGGACTTCTCCTCAGCTCCCTCTTGAGTATCTTTACCGGATGACTTACGTTGATCGCATAGTAATGGCACATGCCGCTTATTACAAATAATACATTTCACCATCGCTCGGCATCTTTTAGCGGTATGTTCTGGTACTAAACATATGAAGCAGCATCTCTTCTCCTTGGCGATTTTTTGTATTTCCGCCAAGTTTAATTTTCTCGCAGAAAAGCATTCCGAACTTGCATGTCTTCCCTGGCAAAAAAATGTAGACTCCTTTTTTTCTCTGTTACGGAAGAGGTAGTCAACAGACCTGCCGCTGTCGAAGTCTTACCGGTTTTATGTTCAAAATTATTGTGATTCCTTTTTGCGACATATTTACGGTCTTCACTTTTAGCTAATTCAAAACCAGCTACGGCGAGTGACACCCTTTCTTCACCTTCTACTTCAGTTCGCAAAAACTGCATCAGACTATTTAATCTGTCCTGCGCCTCAGTTTTCTCAGACGATATGTTCGTACGATTCCACGCTTTTAGAAATTCTGTTGGAAAACAGGACTCAACTAATGGATATAAAATTGATGCACATTTATCAGTTGTGACACCTAATGTATCTAAGGCTCGTAAATATAATTCCAATTTATCATATAACGATGTCAACGAGAATTTTCCCTTCGTTTGTACTGATATTATTAATTTGAGTAGTTCTCTCATAGTAGGAGAGCTGTTGAACATTTTTGAGTAGGTATTTGAGGCACCCTGAAAATTTGTGCAACACTTCTTTTGTAATGCCTGAATACAAAATCGAATGTCTGGCTGAAGGATCGTGGCCCAAAAACTGTGCCAGACACGTGTCAAGTGCCATTTGGCACTTGACACGTGTCTGGCACAGTTTTTGTGCCGACTAAAGTGTCTGTCATTTTCAAAATATTTTTTTCTAAGCATAAATATTATTCTGCCTCAATCTCAGCGTGCCTCAAATACCTTTTTTGGGTAGTCAAAAAATGGCACTTGACACGTGTCTGGCACAGTTTTTGGGCCACGATCCTTCAGCTAGACATTCGATTTTGTATTCAGCCATTACAGAAGAAGTGTTGCACAAATTTTCAGGGTGCCTCAAATACCTTCCCTAAAATGTTTAACAGCTCTTGGACTATCACATAGACTTCTACCAATATATCTTCTCTACCAAAACGGGTTTTTAAACTCTCAATTGCCTTGGCGTAATTAGTGCCACTTGGCGGGAAACTCTCTACCACTTCTCTTGCTCGGGAGCCGGCAACTGTTGCTTGCACCAAATACTGAAATTTATCTTCTGGTGCTATTTCTGTATCTTCATCAATTTGTCTAAATTGAGACCAAAACGGTAACCAGTCTATTATTTCACCGCCAAACTTTCTGAATTCTAACTTGGGCAGCGTAAACTTTCTGCTCATTGCATAACTATCGATAATTGGATTAAGAGCTCCACCTTGGCTGTTTACTGCTGACTGAAGTTTCGCCAATTCTAACTCGTGCGCCAATTTTAACTTTTCGCCTTCAATCTTTGCTTGTAATTCCATATTCAATGCTTCAGTTTTTTCCTTTGATTGTCTCTCTAATTTTTCCTTTCTTTCTGAAACGGCATTTTTTAAACGCTCTGTACAAATTCAGGATCATCTTTATATGCCTTACAATTCAAAATTAAATCTTTAAGTGTCACAAGTAAAGCCGTTGGTGCTGCTATTTCGCCCAATTGCTCGGCTACGAAGATCAAATCTTCCTTTTTAAAACCTTTAACTAACTTAAACATTATGGAAAATCTTTATTTCATTTAATTTTTATTAACACCTTTTAAATTACGTGTGATAGATAACCTTGTTTAAACTCAGGTCCTGTACCAGTGGACGCCACTAATGTAACAAATCCACAAAACGTACCACGCAAAGCAGATTTATGTTTACTTTTAAATTCTACGAATGAAAGACATTTACTGAACTTTATATTTTTAACTTAAACCATACTCACATTAACACCTTTGTGCTCGTACAGTTGTACTATTTATGGAACAACTCTTACGGTGAGATAACTTCAAAACTTAGTAATAATAACTCATAAAAAACAAGCTACCAGCATTTATTTTCTTTTTTACTTGAATCTACAAAAATATAGGAAGTTGCCACAGAATACATCAAAACTTGTCCTTTTTTCTTTTTTAACCAGCGACAATAACATGTGAACGCGCAAAAACAAAATAATAAATGTCATTTCAAGTCAATTGTTTTTCTTTACATTTTTCATCTCCGATCGCGTGATTTTGAACAAAAATAAATAATACCGATTCCGTAACACCGGATATCCGTTGCATCCGTACCGTTAATGAAGTTGAAGAAGCATGCCAAGAGTTTTTCAATTCCAAGAATCCGCCATGGTACTTTTAGCAAACTCGGTTTCTGGCAGAACGACGGCACAAAGTCATGGACTATGATGGTCTCTATTTTAAAGAAAAATCCTTGTTGTTTTTGTTGTTAATTTGCGTGTAACAACGCAACTTTCACAAATTTCCCAGAATTTTTTGCTCAACCTAGTATTTAAGTGCAGACCAGCTAATTTTAATATAAATTAAGTAAATTTTATACGCCATCATGTATAGTAAAGTAATATCCGTAATATTACTGGAAATTTAAAAAATAAAATCTGATAAAAGATTTCTGCAATAAAGTTATTTTTGTTGTGCTTAACATATCATTTTTTAATATTACACAATAAATCATTATTTTAGTTATCTTTCATTATTGTATAAAATGTTGTGATATTGTGTTTTCATTCATTGCAGGTTCTGAAGGTGTATTTTAATAAAAGCTATTGTAAATGTATATTCTATTAGTCGTATATAAAAAAAATCTTTTAAATATGGAGAAATTAACCAGAGATTTCGATACAAGAGCTTAATCGAAAGTTCTGAAACTCATATAAAAAAATGTAGTAGCAGATTTACTTAGTAGAATAGTTTACATTAAGTCATCATTTCCAAGTGTCCATTTATTTCTGCATTATCCATAAAGGCTTCTTGGGAGAACAGCTTAAAGTGCTTCTTTTTACTTATATCAATGAAAAGATTTTTCTGTATGAAGAAATCAACAGATATCTTTCTTTAGAAAATTATAAAGTGCAATTTTAATATATAGTATAGAGTATTCAAACTACACAAAAATGTTTTCACTTAAAGATAACATGAATAAACCGCTTTTATTGCATGCAAAAGAAAAACCTTTCAGTTGTGAAGTATGCAACAAGACATTTTCTCAAAAATCTAGATTAAAACTTCATCTTCTAGTGCATACAAATGAGAAACCTTTCACCTGTGATGCATGCAGCAAGAAATTTTCTCGAAAATGTCATTTGAATACACACCTTTTAGTCCATACAAAAGAAAAACCTTTCGCTTGTGAAGTATGCAGCAAGACATTTTCTCTGAAAGGCAGATTAATTGCACACATGCGTGTGCATACAAATGATAAACCTTTTGTTTGTGAGGTATGCAGAAAAACATTTTCTCATGAAAGCACCTTAAAACTACACCTTCATGTGCATACAAAAGATAAACCTTTTGTTTGTGAGGTATGCAGAAAAACATTTTCTAACAATGGCACCTTAAAACAACACCTTCGTGTGCATACAAAAGATAAACCTTTTGTTTGTGAGGTATGTAGCAAGACATTTTCTCAGAAAGGCCACTTGAATACACACCTTCTGCAGCATACAAATGAAAGACCTTTCAGTTGTGAGGTGTGCAACAAGACATTTTCTCAAAAAGTCCACTTGAAAGACCATTTTCTGTTGCATACAAACGAAAGACCTTTCAATTGTGAGGTGTGCAGCAAGACATTTTCTCAGAGAAGCCATTTGAAGTATCACCTTCTAGTGCATACAAAGGAAAAACCTTTCGTCTGTGAGGAATGCAGCAAAGCATTTCCTCGTAGATTCAGCTTGAATAAACACCTTCTGCTGCATGAAAAAGGAAAAACCTTTCTTTTGTGAGGTATGCAGCAAAACATTTTCTCAGAGTAGCAACTTCAAAGCACACCTTCTGGTGCATACAAATGATAAACCCTATGTTTGCAAGGTATGCAGCAAGGCATTTTCTCAGAAAGGCACCTTGAATACACACCTTCGTGTGCATACAAAAGAATAACCTGTTTGTGAGGTATGCCGGAAGACATTTTCTTACAAAGCCACCTTGCGTACACACCTGCTGCTGCATACAAATGAAAAAACTTTCAATTGTGAGGTGTGCAGCAAGACATTTTCTCAGAAAAACCAATTGAAGTCACACCTAGTGCATACAAAAGATAAAACCTTTTGTCTGTGAGTTATGTTGTAAGACATTTTCTCATAGAAACAGCTTGAATAGACATTTTCTGTCGCATAGAAAAGAATATCTTTTGTAAGGTATGCAGCAAACCATTTTCTTATAGAAGCAGTTTGAATAGGCACCTTTTGGTACACATAGAATAAAAGACTTTTGTTTGTGGGGTATATGCAGCAAGACATTTTCCTCAGATAAGGTCCCCCTGAATACGCAACTTTTGCTCCATGCAAATGAACTTTTTTTCTCTTTTGAGATGTGTAGCCTGTAATTTGCGAAGGGTACATACTCAATGTTTAGGTATTATTTTTTTATTCATACCCGGATATTTTCCCAAGCCTGAGGTAAATACCCAAGAATTGGGTATTTTTGGGTATTTTCCTAATGTATGTAAAATATCTTGAAAAAATTCCTGAAATCATAGGTTAGAATATTTCTGATATGACAGAAACTTTCAGTTTAGTTAAAGAAAAATACCTGTATTTTTTCCAATTGAGTAATCTTTTCCAATGTTCTGATTTTTGAGACATGCATGAAAAAGTTCCTCCTAAAGGAGGAATTTCACTTTTTTTTAAAGCACTTTTGGACGTTCTCTGGATTGATGCAAAAATGAAAAGAAAATTTTGGAAGGATAATAAAGGGGGGGGGGGGGGTCTGTAAAATTTAATAATCACACATTTTGTCAATTCAAATCCAGGGAGTGTATTTTTAAAATGCTGTGCAAAGAAACCATAAAATCAAAGGTGATCATATAATTTTATAAGTACAGTAGAGCGCCGATTATCCGAACAAGTCGGGACCGACCCTAGTTCGGATAAATGGACAGACAATTTAACGAGTGTACCTGACTATACTAAAATCTTCACACTTTATCCATGCATTAGACTGACAGCACTAGTTAATGCTGGCATGTTTAAAAATTGATTTTTGTATTTTTAATTTTTTTTGTTTACTTTTTATTATCCTTTTCTGAACGCCAGAGATTATAATTTAAGCAAAAAAGCTTTCGATTGTTGCTTGCTTCAAAGAAGACATTCTTTTCCATGCTGCCATATCTCAAATTCTTCTTAAATACGTTAGTTGAATAGGATCAGCCTTCTTCTGCCGTTCGAGCCATTTCATATCTGTTTCCAAACATTCAAAGGCTTCGTTATGTGATGGACCATGATCATTTTCAGAGCATTCATTTTCAATGTCTGTTTCGTCTTGAATATCATCCACAATCTCATCATCATTTAAAATCTGATATCCAAATCTAATAAAGTGTTTGGATAATTGGAAGTTCGTTTAAAAAAAAATTTTGAGAGAAATAGGCAGTTCGGATAATTGGAAATTCGGTAAATTGGAGTTCGGATAATCGGCGCTCTACTGTATCTGAAAGTCATGTAAATGAAGTTGTTTAAAGTGTCTTTCTAGAGTTTATATTGTTTAGACTTCAAAAATTAAAAGTGAATGGAAGTTTCCATAAGGTTATTTTTATTATAGAATATTTTGTCCTATTTATACAACAATTTTGGGTAATTTCAGTGATGTATTTTTGGAGATGTATTTCTGAGGCATAGATCAGCTTAGCATGGAGATTGTTTTCTTTTGACAAAAAGATAAAAAATTAACATTGAAACTAGGGATGCATCGAATAGTGATTTTGACCGAATACCGAATATTCGGCCTACAGGCGGACCAAATATTCGGCTAGCCGAATAGTAACTGTTAGACCGAATACCAAATATTCGACTTGTCGAATACTTTTATATTTCAAAGTTTAAAGGCATTAGAATGTTAAATTTTAAAACAATTTTACATAATATTTAAAACAGAAACTTTAATTTTGATAAACAAGCGCTTTTTTCAAGTAAACTTTATATGCTGAAAAAAAAATTGCTTTATTTAAGAAAATGGTAGTTATAAAACTTTTTTAATTAATAAAATTTTTAATTTCGTGGCTTCTTCTGTGAATTAAAACAAACGAATAAAATTTTCTTAAAGTCTAAAACAAACATTTTAAAATCAAAGAGAAATTGTGAAAAAATTGGAAGAAAAATTGTACAGGATCATATATTATTTATTTGTCAGGAAGAGACTAAATTAAAAGTAAATAAATGATACAATCTATTTAAATTTTATATGGTGGATACTCAGCAAGAATAACTGTTCTACTCCCTTTGATTAACCAAGGAAGTTTTTAAATGCATCCTAGATTGGTGTCTGGAGTGGGCGATCACTTTCAGATATTATAAATGTTGTTCTTAAATTCTTAGCATGAAACAGATTATTTACTGAACAATGTTCAGGAACTTGCATTTGTACATAATTAATTCTATGAAAATCCTCGTGATCTTAAATAATACTTAACAAACAGCAACTAAATAATGTGAAAACATTGTCTTTTATTTAAATATGATTCTGCTTCTAGTTATTCTGAATATCTTTATAAGTTGACTGTTAATGTTGTAACAAATTATTATTTATTATGCTTTGCGATCTCTGTATTTCTTTGGTTTCTCTCTAATAAAAATGAAGAGGTCAAGAATCCAAGGGCTAAGCAATTAAAAATTATTTTAAATTTTGAATGTACTTAAATTACCTGTTTTTTCCATATCTCAAATTATTTGCGGTGTTGCAAATTTAATGATGTTTATGGCTTTTGTGAAAGAAATTAAGAATGCATTTCATATATACTTTAGTTGTATAATTGGAATAAACATTTCTTTGGAAATACCGAACGACTCCTACCTGTTTCTAGCTTATTATTAGTCTCGGCGGTGGTTGGGGATGGGCGGGGGGTCAACCGCCGCGGCGAGCGGCCCATCTTCGTCCGCAGCCCTTTATTCTTCTACTCTACTCCTACACTTTGATGTGATGAAAAAGTTGAAGAATAGAAGTTGTATAATGTTTTTAAAAATATGTTTTAAAAGGTTTTTTTGAGGTAATCGACAGGCCGAATAGTTTGATATTCGGTAACATGGCCGAATACCGAATAGATATCGAACATTCGGTGTATCCCTAATTGAAACCATTCAGAAAATATTTGTTTTGAAATATTAACCACTGTACATATAGACTGGGAGCCGGCAGTACAGACAATCACCTCATCGAGCTCACGAATGAAATTCTAGGATTAGTTAAATCTTGATTCGCATATTAAAACGCAATCGGTCTGCCAAGTTGTATCTTGGTGGAAAACACCTGAAAACCCTATTTTAGCAGTTGACTCGTAGGTTTACCATTGTGTATTCCGGCAGCAAAAGGTATGAAAACCTGGAAGATTGGGAGCAGGAAACACACAAGTGAGCTGCTAAAATCGGGTTTTCAGGTGTTTTCAACCAAGATATGACTTGACAGACAGATTGCGTTTTAATATGCGAATCAAGATTTAACTAGTAATCTTAGAATTTCATCCGTGAATTCGATGAGGTGACTCTCCGTGCTGCTGGCTCCTGTTCTAATAAGTTGATGAAATATATTTGGATTGAGCGTTTTTAACGCAGTTACAAAAAAAAAAAAAATAGCCACCATATGTAGTTACATTTAATTTTATTGTATAATTATCTGTTAGAATGCAGTTTAATTATAAGAGTTTTGCACCATTGTTTAGATGGGAAAATTTTCCACATTTTTTCTCATTTCCCACTTTCATGCCTGTTTAAAATGCAAGGCAATAAACCTTTTCTTAACAAAGGGGTTTTATTTTTTAGCTTTGTTTTGTAATTGATATTGAAGACCACCAAATGAAGTAACCATTTACTTAAAATGTTCAGATGAGTTCTAGATGCAAAAGATTTAAAAAAATGATACTTTAAAATTGCCAGGATAAACTAAATAGAGGAGTTATTTGCATTGTCTCAAACCTTTAACGCTCAAACTGTCTTAAAGTTGTTTTTAATCAAGATTTTTTTTCTGAATATTTTTAATGTAGTACCCAGTTGTATGGAGAAATGCTGGGATATATTACCATGCGCAAAAGAACCAATAAGGTGCATTAACCTGTTAGAAAACGATAATGAGAGAATTAACATTTCAAATGAAAATTTCCTAGAATTAACCTTGAGAGAATTAACCTATGGTGAGAAACTATCACAATGACTCGTAAAAGTTAAAATAGTAAAAGGTTCGTTTTTATTATAAGTTATGGCAGCTAGTGCAGAAGTTTATCAGCTAAAGAAAAACTTTTAGATGTTCTGTTTTGGATCCGCATTAAAAAAAACTTCTCAATTATTTTAACCACCTGTAGAACTAATTAAATCCTTTGAATAAAATAGCACTACATTCATTTTGTATATACCGGGTGTCCCAAAAAGGACTGACTGATTTTAAAATTCAATAACTTCCAAACGGTGACAGATATTAAAAAAATTCTTGCAGGAGGGTTATGCATAAAGTCAAAAGTTTTTTTTTACAGTGATTTTCAATTTTAGTTCGAATTACAAACAATAGATGGCGCTGTAAGCAATAGTCGCTAAATACAGGCTCGATTTTTGGTCCTTTCTGTTGTTCCATGCAGAAAAAGGAGATGGAAATGTATTATCCGGGCCACGAAGTACCAAAAATCGAGCCTGAATTTAGCCTCTATTGATCGCAGCGCCATCTATTGTTTGTAATTCGAACTAAAATCGAAAATCACTGTAAAAAAAACTTTTGACTTTATGCATAACCCTCCTGCAAGAATTTTTTTAATATCTGTCACCGTTTGGAAGTTATTGAATTTTAAAACCAGTCACTCCTTTTTGGGACACCCGGTATGAAAACTTAACACCATAACATATTGTCTAAAATTACTTCCTAAATATTTACTGGAAAAAAAAGAAAGAAAAACTTGCAATTGGGATAAATTAAAAAAAATATCTGTCATTAGTCTGTCTTCTCTATCTTGCAACATATATTTTAAATGTACTGTTGCAAGGAGGAGGTGGACAATAAACAAAGACACCTTTTATTGGCCAAATTGTCGAGGGGGGAAAATAGAAATAGCCATTTCACTCGAAATTAAGACTTTTCCATTTTATGTTTTAAAAAAAAGTTAGTTTTTATCGTAAGTTATGGCAGATAGTGCAGAAGTTTATCAGCTAAAGAAAAACTTTTAAATGTTCTGTTTTGGATTCGCAAAAAACTTCTCAAAATTTTTAACCACCTGTAGAACTAATTGAATTCTTTCAATAAAATAGCACTACATTCATTTTGTATACATGAAAACTTAACACCATAAGATATTGTCTAAAATTATTTCCTAAATCTTTACTGGAAAAAAAAGAAAGAAAAACTTACAATTGGGACAAATTAAAAAAAAAAATCTGCCATTAGTCAGTCCTCTCTATCTTGCAACATATATTTTAAATGTACTGTTGCAAGAAGGAGCTGGACAATAAACAAAGAAACCTTTTATTGCCCAAATCGTTGAGGGGGAAAACAGAAATAGCCATTTGACTGGAAATTGAGACATTTTCATTTTATGTTTTAAAAAAGATTAAGAGTCACCTTCATACCGAAATTTTACCAAACTTTGAAATTTTCAATATGAGCATCTAATTTTGGCATCATATTTGACTTTTTTGTAAATTTACCTTAAAATATACGAATTAAGTCAAATATCTTAGAAATCATGAAAATTTGGAACTCCTAATGTTAAATTAATCTGTAATTTGCAGGTAGCTTTGAAGCAAAATTCACTACTTAGCGAAATGAACTGTAATTGTATATTATCATAATAATTTAAGCTTCAATTTCTAAACATATACAAATGATACCAGAAATCCATTTCTGTTAAACAATTCATAAAATACATTTCAGTTTTATACGTTATATATGCAGATACATTTCACTGAAAAAAAAATATGTATAAAATTCTGATTAGTAACCTATGATTCTTTTTAACAAAAATAATGGTACTACTTGGTTATCCCGTCGACCAAAAATCTATCACCAAACTATAAGGTTAAATGTCAATAATGGTTGACCATAAATGTCACATTCACTGACTTTAAGCAAGTTACATATGTTTACGTCATCAAGTAATTTTTAATTCGACTTTTTATTTGTATTTTTATTAATGTTTTGCTAATTTATTTGTTCTTTCGTTATTTAAAATAAAAATTATGTCAATTTGTATAATTTGGCGATTTATATAATTTGGCGAAGTTGGTCTACGGGATAACTATGTAGTGCCAAAATCATTTCTAAAGCCTTCAAATTTGTGCATTATAAAATTACAGCTTATTCTGCCAACTAGTTTTAGAGATATGCTTAAAATTCCCTCATTTTAATCTGTTTTGAAACCATTAAAAATGAATTTAACGTTAGGAATTCCAATTTTTTAAAATAATTAATAAACTACTTGACTGAATGACTTCCCGTATGTTGTCCTAAAGTAAAATTTAACGACAGAATCAAATATGATGTCAAAATTATGTGTTTGTATTGAAAATTTAGGCTTTGGGTATAATTTCAGTATGAAGAGAAGCCCTAAGCTTCTTTTATGTAAAAGTGAAGAAGGCATAATTTCCAGTTAAATGGTTATTTTAGTTGTTTATTGGGAAATTTTGGTGATAAAAGTACAGTATAACTTCAGAAATTTGGCATGATCGGGACCAAGACTATGCGGGAATTTTGAAAATTCCGGATTTTGGAATATCAAGAGTAGCACTATATTCTTAATGGTATCTTTAGTTATAGTTTAGTTCATTATTAATTGATAATTGTGTAAGAAAAAAAGAAAAATATAAAAAAATTACTTTAATTGATATTTTCTGTTACAGAAAAAAAATCCAATAAAGAGTGAAATTATTTCTTTTCTTGTAATTTCAGAAACATCGATACCAACTTTGTTTGCTTCAAATTTTTTGGCCGTTCTTTCATAAGTATTTTTTTTTTTTCATTTTATACAAATGAAGAATATCTATTTCGGAAATACAGTCTTGTTTCTCTAAAGCATATATTAATTCTCCAGTCAAATTTAAGCTTTTTTCTAGCGATATTTTTTCTTCTGCTGGTTGTTCATCCTCATCTTCTGAACTCCTACTAGCATTATCGGCGGTTCTTTTTAGCTCAGCGTCAGCGATCTCGCTGTCCATTAAATTGTTTTTTTTATGCATTTTCGTCAATGCTTAGCCAGTCATCTATATCCCTTTTTGCATTGTCCGACACACTTAATGCATTTTCAGATTTTGCGTGTTCAATGAGCTCATAAATTGCAGCCTTTTCACGGGAAATGTGAAAGCCTGAAAATTCTTTCTCATCATTGAATTCGCCATTGTCAAAAATTCGTTCCAGCCATATATTGTGCCATGCATTCGCTAAAGTTGACCACTAGTTGTTCCCATTGGTTAAGCAACGATGCAGCTCCCAGAAAATAATCGCCTGTGGCAAATGATAAAAATGTCAAATATTCTTTTTTTGCATTTTTACTTTCGATCTTGAAGTTTTTAATTCATAAAGAATTGCTATTTTTCTTTTCCCATAACTTGAAAGTGTAAAAGAAAAAAGAAGGGAAAAGATGGTTTTGATGCCCAATTTTAAAGGTTGTTGGATTTCTGAATGCCAGATTTTTGTAGTCAATAGTGCATGTGAAATATTCGTTTTACCTTTTGGCCAGTGGCACCTTAATACCGCCAGTAATACCTGATAGTTGAACCTTTATTTATGAAATTGATCATTCGACATCGCTCAACTTAAGACGTACGTGGTGATCAGTAGAGGAAAAGAGTGTATTCAGGAAAGAAAAGTCTTTGGAGAAAGATTAAAAAATATGTCTCCTTTATTGGAGTAACCTACGTAATACTAATACATTTGCTGAATTGGTATTTTGTGTATTACGAGCATAAATTTATAAAAATTATCGTATTAATAAAATTCTTCTGAAGAAATAATTTAACTTTTTTACATTCTTCATTATAACTTAAAAAATATATTTAAATTTAATATCAAAATGTAAAATGTTTAGTTTCTTTAAAATTTAAGAGTTGTAAGAAATGTAAAATTCTAAATTTTTCTCTCTTTTTTTAGTAATAAATCGTAACTAATAGTGATATTTTTTTAGAGCTATATTTATGTGAGGTATAAATATTCATGTAAAATACCCATTTTGTGTATTTACTTGAGTACATACTCTAGTAATTTACCATTACAAATAAATACCCGGGTATGTTACATCATTGATTCCAATCAAGAGATGGATTCATCAGAGACACACTGAATTCAAGGTCCATGATACCAAATTTTACCACCAAATAGTAGTACGAAGTTGCGTCTAAAGGTCTGACTTAAACAAATGAAATAATAAGTTATGTATTTAAGTAATGCTATTAAATGTAAGTAATTTAATCAAACATCCTCATTGGTTGGATGGAGTGAAGTGTGTGGGTATATAACACGAAACGCAGCCACCTCCCCGTTGTGAGATCTGGATAGTTTAAGTATCATCAAATATCTGAACAAGCAAAGACCTGCACAATTTATATGCAAATATTAACATTTGAATGCAAACTGACCTCAGGTCATTATTTTCTTAATTCATCAAAATCATTCAAAATTGATTTTCTCCCGATTTTTATTGAACTCGCGCGATCGGGAGACATTTTCTAAACGCAATTTTTTTTCAATATTATTATTATTATTAAACAATACAATCTGCAAATATTTTCCCCTATAGCGATAAAAAATATATATATAATACGTAAAAAAATTAAATTCTGAAAAAATCAGAAATTTTCAATTTTTTTTTTAATTTTTAGGAAGTTTGCGCGATCGGAAAATAGTCCAATTTGAAGAATTTTTTTTGGTTTTTCTTATATTTACCAATCGCAACTTTTCTGCACTATAGCGACTCGGAAATATCAACTTGACTTTTTTCGCACCACCCTAATATACGCGGTATTCCAGAACAGTGAGCAGTTACAAACTTTCAGGAAAGATAGAGTACATCTGGATGATGGGAGATCACATAGCAATGCATGGTCGGAAACGCTTTTCTGGCACGGTAGTGACGACACAAAACACAAGAAAATAAGGACAGAAACAGGGCGTGAAAACAAGTTTATCATTCTTAATTCTCAGTACAGCAATAAAATTAAGAAATAAGAACAAAAAGAGACAAAGATCGCCATCAAAGAAGGTGTTTGAACTTACGACCTCGAGCCGTGATGCAAGCCTCATATCTCCGCAGGGGTCGATTCAGGTTTTTTTTCTTGGGACCCATTTTATGAAAAGTAAAAGTTATTTTTGTGAATTTTATTATATTTTTGTGAAAAATAACATTTTTTAATAAAAATTGGTATTTAGTTACTCAAATTCGAACTAAGCATTTACGTATTAACAAGAACTTCTTTAAACACTTTTGCTAAAGTTTTTGTTCCTGGTGAACTGTTTTTATTTACAAGCCACACATTTTAAAACCTAACAAATTAAAAATAAATAGTACTAGTAAATTTTCATGGAAAGTAATTTTGTGAAGGGACCTAATTTATTAAAAAGAATTTTGTGAGGGGACCTATTTTATTAAAAAGAATTTTGTGAAGCGGCCTGTTTTATTAAAAGGAGTTTTGTGAAGGGGCCCATTTTATTAAATTGATTTTTGTGAAGGGGTCCATTCCCAAATTTTGCCTGGATCGACCCCTGCTCCGACGTATGGAAAATATAATGTTCTCAAAAATAGCGAGTGTGTTCCGGACTTCCCTAGCAGCTGTCACGATGCCTGCAATGAGTTCCTCAGCATTGTTAAGGGGAGTCTTGTACACCAGTGTTTTAACGTCAAAGCCATCCCAGCATATTTGCAGTACTAAGAATAATAATCATATTTCCTCACCCAGATCGGGTCCTTCCTTTCTTGTGTTTTGTGTCGTCACTAACTCGCCAGGAAAATGTTTCCGACCATACATTGCTATGTGATTTCCCATCATCTATAGGTGTACTCTATCTTTCCTGAAAGTTTGTAACCGCTGTGCTGAAACATCCCCTATACTGATCATTTATCAGTTTTATGAAAAAAAAATTCTTCAAAATTAATTCCAATACCCTAAAACCACTTTAAACAAAACTGTCAAATTGAAGACTTAAAATAGAAATGTAACACTTAAGTATCATTAAAAGTTGTTCTCAAATTCAAAGTTGGTACTTACTGATGCATTCATGGTTATCTCTGCATAAATAAATACATGAAAATTTGAAATTATCTTAACTTTTAAGGAATCGAACAGTGCTTTCCACTTTTATAAAATGCTAAAACTATATAACAAATTAACAACTTGTAATAATGTACTACTTCCAACTGCTGAAAGTGTACGATTGAAACTTTAAAAAGAGTAAAATAGTTTTATTTGACTGTTGACTTGTTTCATCTTATCCAGAATCATTTTTTGAAGTTTTGAAAATGACTCGGGTAGAATCGAAACATGTTAACAGTCAAATAAAACTAGTTTACTGTTTTTAAAGTTTTAATCTTGCACCATTTAGCAATTAGAAACAGTATGCTAAAGCACCATTTCGAAATTACAGTCAAACTTCGGAGTTTTAACCCTTAAATGCCTGATTTTTCAAAAATCATTGTAATAATGTTTTTCGGCTTTCATTTTTTAAATAAATCATGGGAAAAATACTTAAAAAAATCATATTTTGTTTTAAGTATGGTTTACGGCTAAAAAACAGTTTGTTACTAATCGGCAATACTGGTCTTTAATTGAAAAAATAATTTTCCTGGATAAAATTCTATAATATTAAACACACAAGAATTTTAGGAACTATAATTAGAAATAAATTTTACTTGCTCACTGCAGAACAAAATAGGGTATTTCGCAAGCTTCCAAACAAAACAAAAAGAACAAGTAGCAACAATTGAAAAAATCTATCTTTATTCTTAAAGAGCACAAGTGTTGCCATCTACATGTTGAAAATCGATTTAATAATATTTTCAGAATGTATTTTATTGGCAACATTAGGCATTATAGCTTCAATATTATTCTAATAGTATTTTAGAGCCTAAATTGGGTATGTTGCCGAAAAGCAACACCCGGCATTTAAGGGTTAAAGTGCAATTTGAAACAGTCATTTGATACTATTTGACTCTAGTGAAAAATGTATCATCATATTAAATTGAAATAAAAAGGTTTAAATCATTTGTATGCATGTAGAAATGTTTATGAATTTGTTGTTGACCAGTGGGGAAAGAAAAAAAGTGACAAGATTCTAAGTATTGAAAAAGATATGGTATTTTTAGAAGTTCCATGAGAGATGCAAAATACTTTTAAGCAATATAACTTATCAGTGGACGATCATGACAATGATTTTGGGCACTATTTAATATTTCCCTCAGAAAAATCTAATTAAATAGAGCCCTTCTCCAAATTCTTTTTAACACTATTTCTACTGGTGTCAAATGACACTTTTTAAAGTTCTGATTTATATTTATTTCATTTGCAATTTTTAAAACTAAAAACAATAAAATAAGTCTTCAGTGTATTAAAGATAATTTTTACCTGTTTTAATTTAAAAATTACAAATAAAATAACCGTAAGTAGAAATATTTTAAAAGGTGTCATTTGACACCGGTAGAAATAGTGATAATAAAATAGTCCCCTTCTCAAAATTCTTTTTAAAAAAATGCTCCATCACAAAGTTTCATTTCACAAGAACATATTCTTCATTAATTTTTATTTTTTGTTAATTTTAAAAGGTATGACTTGCATAAAAATAAATAAAATAAAATAAGTTCATCAGAAACGTAAACTTTATCAGTTTCAATTTGATTAATTGGATTTAATCTTCCATCATTAAAAAAAGTTATTTTTCTCCAAAATATGATAAATTTCAGAAAAATAACTTATTTCTCAGAAAATGGGCCCCAACAACAACAAAAAAAAAAACAATGCATCTATCCCTGCTTATATCTTATGTGTATATGATTGATAAATCCTGCTTATTTGTTTGGATCTTTTAAATATGAATTGCTATTCAAAATGATAAAAATGAAAATCTAAATTCCCTATTTTCTGAATGCATTTGCAAAAACATTTTAACATCATGCATGATTTTCATACATTCTGATTCAAAATTCCAAAGTCTTTTTAAACTTTCTACAAATGAAAACAGAACGTATTTCTGTAAATATTGCTAAAGCTGAGCATTTTAAATTAATTCTAAGTCATTGATAGCCATATAAAAATTATCACTAGCTGTCAACCATTTAGAATAATGCTTGTATCAAAAGGAAATATGTTGTTCAATTATTTGGAACATAAATAAGAATAACTTAAATTTTGGAGCATTTATGAATGATTTTTTTAAAAATTATTATACATATATTTCATTCAAAGTACAGAACGGAGGTGATTAAAAACAAATGTTCTGTAGTTTTTTTTTAAAAGCATAATTTATAACAAATTTAGAACACATGACTTTTAACAAAATAAAACACACCAATACAGTTAGAAATTTAATTAATAGTACAATCTTTAAAGTAACATTTTTATTATCTGTATTAATTTAAAATGAATTTTAAATGTAAAAACAAATTACAAAGAAACATAATTTTACACAGTTTATTTATAACTTTTAACAAGATAAAACACATCAATATACTTTAAATTAGAAATTTATCTAAAAGTACAATTTCATAAATAACTTATAAAAATAATATCTAACGAATTATTTTAATAATCTACTATACGATGACGATTACAATCAATATCTTTTACAATTCTTGACTTGTATCTATTGGCAACAGCAAAAGGATGTGCTGCAAAGGATTCAGCCACATAGCTATTAACATAGACATTCTGCAAGCTGTGGCATGACTGGATCAAGGAAACAACACCCTCAGAAGTCACATGATTACAATCTCTGAGGCAAATTGTCGTTAGTTGTGGAAATTCTGCATTATTGAAATTGAAATCATGGTCTTGTAGATCAAAACTAAGCAAACATAATTCTTTTATATTAATCTATGATTCTTTATTGCTGAAAATGTCCTGGTACCAATATTTGGGTTTTTCAGAGTTAACACATGTAACTGATTCAAGAAGGAAGGATCATCTTTAAACAAAGAATGATCGATACCATATGGACCACACAAGTGCAGTTCTCTCAAGTAGGGCATCCTTGAGAATGGGGGCTTTTTGAAAGGCTTATCCTTGAATCCACAACACCAGACACCCAAAATCTCCACTTTAGAAATACCATGGTTTCTGGCACTCACCGGTGCAACATTTTTTCTGTCGATCTTTTTAATTGTGGGATTTAATTAATATATCAACCAATTATAAAAAACAACAAAATTGAGACTGGGGTAGGTACATTAGAACCACCTCGGAATATCCTCATCCAAATTTACAGACCGTTCGTTATGGCCAACCTTCTTGGGATGAAACTACACATGAGAGGAGGGGTGTAAAAGTTGTTTCAGGACGAAACTAACAATCTCATAAGCCCCAGTCCGTTTAAGTTTGATTTCCAACGCATTTAACCTCCAAATAAGGAACACTCCATTTGAAGAAAAGGAATTGTCTAATTCAAGATATATAAAATAATCTTGTAGCTGTTATCTTAATTTTTCAAAAAAAAAAAATGTTTAAAATACTTTTAAATATTAGTTGGCGCCCTTTTGATTAGAAATTGGCGCCCTTTTTATCCAAGTTGCCACCGCCTTTTTTGTCATGCCTGTAGGACCCTGAACTGGTGTCTCAGGTACAAATGCCTCAAGAGTAAATAAACGGAAGAAATAAACTAGGTACCTTTTTACAAAAATGAAAAGAATAAAAAAAATTACGAAGAAAGCAGATTATGTAACTTAATTTATGAAAGATTTATTTCAAATTGTTGATGATTGAGCAGAATGTAAGAGCATTTACAGTTGTTTCCTTCCAAAATATTACTTTTGACACATTTGTAAAATCATCATCATCTGTTTGCATATAAAATTTTACGTATTTTTAACCAGTTCTCTAAGAATCAAACAGCACTGAAATTTTTGTGTAAAAATCAAAACTGATATTTTAAACAGGCTTTCGAGACGTGATAGTGAGAGAAGTGATCACCAGGTAACAATCAAGCAACAATTCAGTGCGTTTTTCACATATTTAAAAAGAAAAGAAAGCTTTCTCGGTTCGTCGGCTCATTTGAATTTGAAAATCTGAAAGTTTGATGCATGTAGACATGAAATCAACATTCTAACTGTATTGCATCAAACATTTTTGCATTTTCGAGAAGAAAAAAAAAATCTAAAAAAAATCCTTCGTAGAACAAAACTTTTTTAGAACAAAACTCATTTAACACTTTTTTACTTTGTTCAAAAGCTTTTGTATTTGCTGCTTAAATGTGTTCAAATTTATTAATGTCTGCCAAATGTGGCAGACGGTAAACTTTCCAAAATTTACGGTATATCGTAGCAACTATACCCTTATAATAGATTATTTACAATACTGCTTTGAGTTAATGAGGAATGTCTAAATATACTACCAAACTATTTAGATCTGCCAATCCCAAAACTTTCTTCTATCTCATACAGCTTAAATTTCAAAAAGTAGCTACATATGTTAATACTTCAATATTATTAGTTCAATACCATACCAACTTTGATTTTCATCTTAAATTTGTACTTCATTCAATTAACCGAAGTCAAAACAAGTTAATCTCGATCATGATAGTTATAAAATTCAACAGTTTTACGTTATTCTTTTGTACATCAGCTGTTTGAGAGTAGCTGACTTAGCAGGACGCAAGTTCCCGTCGCTGCACGAGCCGTCGATGGACAATAGAACTACAAAAAAAATCAAGAAAATTATACAATAATCGCTAACACAGAACCCCTTTCCTATCATAGAACAGAACATGCGGAATATTTTTAAATTCAGGGAGGACCTGTTTGCCATAGCCAAAAACATACACAAAACATTTGGTTCAATTCTATGCATAACTTCATACACTTTTCGATGGTAAAGCAATGGAAATGGCACAGGCATTGGTATTGCAGCGCCCCCTCCCGGCAGAATATTTCCATATTGAAGGAGGACCTGCTGGCCACAGCCAAAAACATAGCACGGACAGAGACAACGTTGCTTGGGAGGGGGGAGGGGGCGAAAAATGAAAATGATAAAAGGGCGCCAAAGTCAGGTCCCTCCCCAATAAAATTTTCAAGCTACGCCCCTGTTTGCTACTAGAAAATATACTGATCATTTATCAGTTCTATGTGAAATAAAGTTTCTTGAAAATGAATTTTAATACTATAATACCACTTTAAACAAAACTGTCATATTGGAGGTATGAAAAGAATTTCAACACTTGTAATTATCATTAAAGGTTGTTCACAATCCCTGTGCTGGTACTTCCTGAGATGTTCACAATTATCACTTGATAAATAAATGCATGAAAGTTTCGGATTATCTTAACTTTCGAGGAATCAGGCAATGTTTTTCACTTTCCTATAACTCCAAAACACCATTTCAAAATTACACTTAAAGTTTGGTTTTTTGAAAAGACAGTCATAGAAATTAGTCATTTGATACCACTTGACTCTCGTAAAAAATGTATCACATTCAATTAAAATAAAAAAAAAACATTGGCATGCATGTAGGAATTCGAATGTTAATGAATTTGTTGTTTAACACTAGAACGGCGGGAAAATCTTACCTACTGGAACGGCGGGAAGGGGTCATTTTGACCCCTCGATGAAACTACTGAAATAACAACGCTAAAATAATTTTAAAAGCCATACATTGGCAAAAATATGTAATTTACGTGTATTTCATAATTTATATTTAATATTATTCGATAATTTATTGAATTTTTAAAGTACTGTATATGTAACGCCTACAGGGCGATTAATTGGATCATACTACGACTACTCAAAAAACTCATTAATTTGATATAAAAATCGATTTAAAATTAATGTTTTCACAAATTAAAACTAATGTTAACTAAAATAAAACACAATTTATAAAATAATATATATTTATATTTTCATCTACTTACTCGCCGAATGATTCACTCTCTAAATCCACAAATGAGAAATATGTTCTGTTGTTTCCGTTATTTCATTATAAGTGTAGCTGAATGGTTAATATGTTAAGCATTCTGTTTCAATTTTATTTAATGCTTATAATACTCCAAATTGTACGCACGTATTAGGAATTAATTCAGTTGTATAAAAAAAAAAGAAAAAAAAAAGCAATTTTTCCAGTACATTTTCCGCACACAACTTTGAAACATGGTGCGCAAAATGCTTGAGATTTGTTTCCATTGCATGTCTGTACTTGACATTTTTTCTCTTGATATCTATTTTATTTTCGTGTTTTTTTTTTTTTTTTTTTTTTTTTTTCTGAAGACTCAGGAAAGATCTTTGGGAGATTTGAAACCATAAGATGCATTCTGAACAGATCTCCTAAATTTAATAGAAAATCTCTTCTGCTGATAGGCTTGCCTGTTACACTTTTATAAATTATCCAGGCGTTTAAAGCTGCATGATCCAAAATATTGAAAAAAGATATGTACAGGCCATCATCTAGAAGCCGATTTCACGGAGTATTTTCGGCACATCTGATCATAGATATCCACACCATACTTCGTTGCGTTGTAATAATCTATTGAATCGGGCAACTTCTTGAGACCGTCTTCAGTTTTTACAGTAGAATGTAATGAGCTAAGTAGAAAAACACTTTTTTTTCTTTTGGCTTGATAGATGGTAAGTGTCATATTATCACATTCCTCTATCTTCGATGAATAAAGAGTACTGCGCATATTTTTCAATGATATAGGAATTTCTCTTCTGTTCTTTTTCATTGTACAACCAAAGTTGTATTTTTAGCTTTTAACATTTCTGCTAATATGATATTAGTGAAATAGCTATCTGTCGTAATGGTCCTCCCTTCGTTTAGATGGGGATCTGTTAATTTCATGACAACATTTTCCGATAAACGTAATTAAGGATTGGCTGCTTCATCCTTTTCTAGATAAATAAATTCATTCAAGAGGTATTTAGTATCAACGTCAACAGATCACCAAAATTTTATTCCAAATTTATCCGATTTATTTGTCGTATATTGCGTAAATTTATATCTATCCTGAGATGGGAACAATTGTTCATCAACTGTAATATTTTGTCCTGGTCGGTAGCATGTTTTGCAATTTTCAATAAATTTATTCCACATTTTAGATGCAAGAGCAAATTTAACAGTCTGTAGTCTGCTAGATCTTGTTGTCTTTTCATCAAACCTAAAAAATCTTTTTCTTTCTTTGAATCTATCTCTTGAGGTAGTTTCTTTGCAAAATAGTATTCCTCATGCCTTGGACGACAATGAATATAAATCTGAACCCTTTTTTTTGTTGCTCCTCGAACATATAGTATAGCAACAAAAGCAGCTTCGAGTACAAAGAGTATTTTATTAAAGGGGTCAAAATGACCCCCGTTCGCCGTTCTAGGAATACAAGCCCATATTTCAAAAACTAACAAATCTAGAAAGCTGAATTTTTCTTTAGAAATATATGTTATCTATTTAGGAAAAGTCAAAAAATTTCAAACGATTTTGCCCAAGCAAACAAAAGTAATCAACGGACGAAAGCACTCAGGTGTCAAAATGACCCCTACCGCCGTTCTAGTGTAAAAGAGAGGAAAGAAAAAAAAGTGACGCCATTCTTAGGTATTGAAAAAGATATTTGATATTTTTAGAAGTTTCATGATAGGTTTAAAATTCTTTTAAGCAATATAACTTATCAGGGGTCGATCCTGGCAAATTTTGGGGTTTATTTAAGAAAACGGAACCCTTTACAAAATCCTTTTGATGGAATAGGCCCCTTCTCAAAATTCGTTTTAATAAAATAATCTCCTTCATAAGTTTCATTTCATAAGAACATACTCTTCATTAATTTTTATTTTTTGTTAATTTTAAAAAGTGTGACTTGCAAAAAAAGTTCACCAGAAAGGAAAACTTTGTCAGAAAAAAATAAGAGTACTTATTATTAATAAATTATGGTTTGAATTTAAATGATTGGGTTTCATCTTTTATTATAAAGTGTTATTTTTCTTAAAAATCTATATATATATTACGCTAACGTACGTGGCACAGAAATCGCGATTATTTGTTATTGTTTAATGGCAACGCCCGAGAATCGCATCTGATTGGCTATTGTGTAAGAGTACTTGGCAGGATTTATGGCGATCGCGTTTGTTTACGTTTCGCGGTTTCGATGCGATATCTCTCGCTGCAATTATGTAGCTTCAAAATATCATTTGACATGCCCATAAAAAATCTCGGTGAATGCTTGAAAGTGAAAAAGAAGCCGAATTCGAGTCGAATCGAAATAGATTCGACCTCCAAATAGAGAACGCCGTTAAGCGATCGGCAAAATAGGCTTAATAACTGTAGCATGCACGCGGTGCTTCTGAAATCCAAATCACTGATTTAAACGTTCCGGGGCATGCATAACTGTGGGTGAAACGTGCAATTTCTGCAAAGCGCTGTATTGAAATGCGAATTAAACAGCAGCAAGAAGTTTACAAAATGTTGTCATGAGGTAAAAAGTAATTTTGTACGGACAGGCAGTTTTGACTGTACGGACCTGCGATACGAATTTCAGGTTCATTTAAGAATATTATTACCCCCCCCCCCACACACACACACACACACAGAAATAAGATACAATAAAACCTGCTTAGATGGAAACGAAAACGACCAGTGATAAATTCCGTTTTATGCAGGTTATTTAATTTGAACAAAGCATAATAGCATTTTTTTCTTTGGGGGGGGGGGGGAGCTGTAACTTTTTTTTTCGTTTATTGCAGAATTCCGTTATAAACGGACTTACTCTATTAGAAAATAAATTTGCTGGATGGTACTTAAAAAAAAAATCTACATAGTAATACTTGCTTACAATTTTTTTTTTTTTTTTTTTTTTTTTATGTATTACACTTTATGTTGTATTTGTGATTGCTTTTTCATATAAAGATTTTAAATAAAAAAAATAAATTATTGAAAATATAATTACATTTTAATTAAATTCATCAGTTAATTTGGAATAAAAAAGGTTTAAAGTATGAGACATATAAAAATTAAAAAGCTTAACCTTTGACTTTACACAACTTTGGAACTGAACAAGTCGGGCCCAGGTAATTTGCACCGTCTCCCCCCCCCCCCCCCCCCTCTGTACGGACCTGCGATAAAAATTTCAGATTCATTTTAAAATATTATTACAGGCCCGGGCAACGCCGGGCGTGTCAGCTAGTCTGATAAATTTTACTTTTTACAAAATGGGCCCTTAAGAAAGAAATAATGCATCGATCGATATGGATTGCGATGCAAAATGATGAAAGTGCAGCAAATGATGAAAATTTTAATTCCCTATATTCTGAATACATTTTCTAAATCATTTTAACATCCATGCATGATTTTCATACATTCTGATTCAAAATTCCGAAATCTGCTTTAACTTTCTATAAATAAAAACAGAACTGAACTAATTTTGTGAAACATTGAAAACAAAATTGAGTATTTTAAATCGATTCGAAGTCATCGATAACCATATTAAAATGACCACTAGATATCAATAATTTAGAATAGAGACATGTAATGCTTGTATCAAAAGGAAATATGTTGTTCAATTATTTGGAACATAAATAAGAATAAGTTAAACTTTGGAGCATTTATGAATGAATTTTTTTTAATTATATTTGATTCAAAAGGAAGAAAGGAGATAAATAAAAACAAATGTTCTGTAGAGTTTTTTTTTTTTTTGAACAAGCATAATTTACAACAAATTCAAAATGTATGACTTTTAGCAAAATAAAACACACCAATACAGTTAGAAATTTAATAAAAAGTACGATATTAGATGTAAATTTCCAACTGGCCGAAAAATGTCCGGACCAGGATTCGAACCAGGGATCTTCTGGCTGAAGCCGCCAGTGCTCTGCCATCTGAGCTATCTGGGACGAATCTGGTGGAAATTTCTCACCCAGCTAACCTTAATGATTATAGCATCTGGTCTGAAACCTGGTTCAGCTCAACAGAATAAATCTCAGGTAATGGAACTCCAGAAATTGCTGGATACGAAATTACACTACATTAATTTTAACACAATTATTCTAATTGGTAAATAAATCATATTAGATGTAAATTTCCAACTGGGCGAAAAATGTCCGGACCACGATTCGAATCAGGGATCTCCTGGCTGAAGCCGCTAGTGGTCTGCCATCTGAGCTATCCCGGACGAATCTAGTGGAACTCTTTCACCCAGCTAACCTTAATGATTATAGGACATTTTTCGCCCAGTTGGAAATTTACATCTAATATGATTTATTTACCAATTAGAATAATTGTGTTAAAATTAATCTAGTGAAAAGTACGATCTTTAAAATAACATATTTTCATAATCTGTATTAATTTAAAATTAATTTTTAATGTAAAAAAATAGCCAAGAAACATAATTTAACTCAGTTTAAGAATATACACTCATGTTTGTTAAAATTGCAATGTGCTCATGAACATAGACACTGGCATTCAGATTGGCGAAAAGTCGTTTATTCTAACGAATCCCACTTTAATTTGTGGCATCATGTGGCCGCATTCACGTTAGACGCTATTCCGGAGAACGATATTTTCGGAGTGCATTATCGAACGTCATAGTAAACGAACACCCAAAGTTATATGTCTGGGATGCGATTGCGCATCATGGACGATCGCAACTGCTACAAATTGTGGGTAATCTGAAGAGCAACAGGCACACCAGTGAACTGCTGGAGTCCAAAGTCGTTCCTTTTCTTAAAAGCATTCCTGGAGCTATCTTTCAACAGCATATTGCCTGCCACATGTTGCAAGGAATGCTCAATACTTTTTGTCAGCAGAAAACGTACAGCTTCCTCCGTGGCCAGCGTATTCGCCGGATAAGTCGCCTATTGAACATGTGTTGGATTTCGTTGATCACCGTCAAGCTCGTGATTCTCGTCATACAGCTTCTACAGATGAACTTTGGGTGCGCATACAAAGAATATGGAATGCTCTTCCCCAGGCAGAAATTCAAAATCTGTTTGACTTAATGCCACGTTCGTATAGCAGCACTTATTGCAGCGCGTGGATTCTACACCAAATACTGATTTCGGACACTTAATGTTGTTTTTTTTTTTTTTGCTGTGAAAATGTAATCATTTGTTTGTACCAATACCAGTCGTTTGTGTGCTAAATTTCATTTAATTCTAAGGAATCCTTCAGGGTGTTGATATTTTCACAAACATGAGTGTATGACTTTTAACAAAATAAAACACATAAATATACTTTAATTAGAAATTTGTTTAAAAGTACAATTTCACAAATAACTCATAAAAACAATATCCAAGTAACTATTGGGAATTAAAACGGCCTATAGAGGCGCTGCTCGCAGCCTTCGGTACAGGAAAATCATCCCTTTAATTTCCCTTTAACTAATGCTAAAGTGCCATTGAAATAATTTTTTATTGTAAATGCATTTGAAAGTTTTAGATATTCTAATTCGGGTAATTTTTACTTTGTCACATAAGACAGAACACAAATGTCACAGGAATCTGAAATTATGCAAAAAAATAATCATTCTGGACAAATTAAAAATACATGTAATGCAATACGCTTGCACCGCACTATCCTGAAGCGAGAAGTTACATCTTTTCTCCACTAGATGGCGTATTCGAGCGCTTGAATTGCCAGTGGAAATAATCCACTTCACGATGACGATTACAATAAATTTCTTTTACAATTCTTGATTTGTATCTATTATCAACAGCAAAAGGGTGTGCTGCAAAAGATTCAGCCACATGTCTATTAGTATAGACATTCTGCAAAGACTGGCAGGACTGGATCAAGGAGACAACGCCCTCAGAAGTCACATGATTACAATCTCTGAGGCAAATTGTCGTTAGTTGCGGAAAAACTGCATTATTAAAATTGAAATCATGGTCTTGTAGATCAAAACTAAGCAAACATAATTCTTTTATATTAATTCCACGATTCTTTATTACTGAAAAAGTCCCGGAACCAATATTTGGGCTTTTTACATTTAACACTTGTAACTGATTCAAGAATGAAGGGTCATCTTTAAACCAAGAATCATCTATATCACATAAAACACATAAATATAATTCTTTCAAGTAGGGCATCCTTGAGAATGGGGGCTTTTTGAAAGGCTTGCCCTCGAATTCACAACCCCAGACACCCAAAATCTCCACTTTAGAAATACTATCACATTCACCCGTTGCATGACAATCAGAAAATAGACAATAACAAAACACCAATTTCCATACACCCTGTAGGAAATGAGTGCATAAGTCTATAACTGAGGAAAAACTGTCTGAAAACTCACAATGACCCAAAATTAATACTTCAAGATGAGGGCACTGTTCTTGCAGTCTCACACAAAGTTCCACAAAAACCAATTTTATACCCCAGTCAAAATGCTTATCAAAATGTAATTTGATGAAAGTTACACAGGAAGGTAGTCTGTTAATGAAAGATTTAGTTATACAAGTCGAGGATCTGTTATGAGATGGAAAGAGTTGTGCATCCACTTTCTTCCATAGAACTGGTCTCCTGGTCAGCACATTCCATCTTTTGCATACTCTGTAATATAAGAAAAGAAAATACACACATGAAAATGCCTGTTTTTATGTACACCTGATTCTGTAATTTGAAACGTTAGATCACACTATACTGGAAACCAGAGAAATATACAATTTTTGTAATCCAAATATTAAATTCACTACAGCTGTTCTCACATCCAAAGAAGCTATTCTCTGGTGCATTTTTAATTCATTTTTGTCAGAAAAGCAAGAAATTTGAAGGTGGTCTTATTCAGAAACTATGCAATCGAATTCCGTTTTCTGACAGGAAATATTTTCATATTTCCTTGCCTATTTTTAGTCCGTATCACATTATTTAAACCTCTTTTGTTTCATAAAATATACAATATGAACTTTAAAAAGCTCACTGTTTTACATAAAAGTCGACTAAAATAATAGAAGACACATTACAAGTGAAAAATTATACAAATACGTCACTTCGTTTTGAAATGAGAGAGCCAATAATTATTAGAATTGAAAGTAAAGTAACAGTCCCTTGGAGTGAGTTTAAGTTGAGAAAATACATATTAACTGCAGCTTCATTTATTTTATTACATCACTTTATTCTCATACGTCCCTAGTTTTATGTTTCAATGAAGGTGAAATATTGCGCTTCACCTTATGACTCTTTTATTTCTTTTAACATAGTATAAAAAAACACTTATGTCTTAATAGCCTATTCATTTTTAATGTTTCAGTTTAAACACATTCATTATCTTTATTTATGGTGCTTAAATATTATTTCATAATTAATATACAGTAGACTCCTTCAAATCCACACAGATTGAAACCACAGGTTGTGTGGATTTTAGAATTTTGTGGATTTCTGGTCATTGCTTTGTTTACTTTTTTTAAACAGTAATTTGAATGCAATGATGCAATCAGAAGTGCAATGAATGCTTGCAATATAGTAAAATATTAAAATAATTAAGTAAAATTATAAATTAAAACAATAAAAATTAATGGTTTTTAAAATGATTAAATTATTAAAAGTAAAGGTCAAGTAAATAATTAATAGCGTGTAATTAAATATGCATAATAAAGACGAGATACATTTTTTTCTATGAAACTTGCCTCATAAAAGTACCCTACTAATCCACATCAAAAAAGAAAACAAAAAGGAAGTTTTATTTCACGTTTACCAAGACTTAATAACTAAATAAGCTTGATTAATTAATGTAAAAATATATTTGGTAAAAAGATTGCAATTACCAGTGATATCAGCAATATCTTGATTTTTTTTTCAGAAAAAATTATGTCTGTCATGAAAGGCACGAGTTCAATTATATTTACTAAAATTATATACTAAAATACGTACAGAATGATACCATAAAAATAAAAAAAAATCTGAAATTTTGTCTCTACATCTGATTTGAAAATTTCATTGCTTACATCTGCGATAATGTACAGATTTTGGGCATTTGCGGATTTGAGGAAGTCTACTGTATCTTAATTATCTTTGGTCACATTTGTGTAGGTAATTTCCTCAGGCATCAAGTTTACTCATTTCTTAGTACCAAATTAGCTCACGACATTAAAAATCTCTATTTACTTTTGCCACCTTTTCATCTCCGGTCATCCCTTTACTGTCACTTAATCGAAAGAGTTGACGGCTGACTAGATATGGCGCTGCCTGTATGACATCAGCTGCTTTCTTCCTCATGACAGATTGTCACTGGCTAGAAGCTGGAAGTGGCATTTGAATTGAAGATGGTAAATTACATAAGGGAGTGACTTCCTTGGATAGAGATCTATTTATATGGCTGCCAGAGGCTCAGTGATAGCTTCTTGAAAATACTTTTAATCATAACAAGTTGGCTTAAAATAATGTGGACTTGTTTATCGCTGTGTAATTTCTTTTGAAGAATAGTGACTATTCGGCCAAATAATTTTGAATTTCAAAGTTTAAAAGTATTAAAAAGTTAAATTTTAAAACAGCTTTACATAATATTCAACACAGATAATTCCACTTTGATAAACAAAAGTTTTTTACAGGTAAACTTTACACTAAAGACAATCTAAGACATTATTTAAAAATATGGTTTATTAATTAATTAAATTTTTTTATGGCTTCTTCTGTAAATTAAAACAAAATTAATATAATTTTCTTATATTCTAAAGTTAATATTTTAAACAGTATAACAACTCTGATGATACAGTATAAGTACTGTCAGCGGCATTATGGATAACGGAATGTGTAGATCAGTGTTGTTTAGATATAAATGTTGGTGATTTTTAGCACTTCGTCATATTATCATATTTAATAGTTATTAAAATTACTCTGTTGAAATTATCTCAAATATGTATGCCAGACCGAATAGTTTGATATCTGGTCTTATCGAATATTCGGTAGTATGGCCAAATAGACTGAATACCAAATAGTACAAGTCAAAATTAACTTTTGTACTTACTGGCCAGTACATGGATTTTTCACTAACCAGTATTGGTCACACTGGTCAGTAACAAATTTACAAATACTTGATTTTTAAAAAATTGCGCTTTTTCTAACTATTAATATCATAATATACTAATATCCTTTATTTACCATTTGATAAGATGACACTTGATGAAAAAACTGGCATTCCATGAATAAAGAAATAAAAACAAGCAATTACTGCAGCCAAATTGTAAGTGATAAACTATATTTAAATGTATCTTGATGCATTGTATAAAACAGACGAGAAAAATGGATTTTTGAAATGACAATATCAGTGAATAATGAGTGCTAATTTTGTCCTGTATAGAAAAAAAAAATGAAAAATAAATCAATAAGCAAACTCTTTTGTAAAATTCAACAATTTTTAACAGCAAAGACGTGTTCTGACAGTAGAGAGAGAATATCTTCAAAATTTGGACTTGTTCAGTCTAAATCCCGAAATTAATTAGAACTTCAAACAGAGTCAAAACTTGTGTTTTATATAAAGTTTTTAACTAAAATGTAAACATTCACTGGTTGTAATATTAAAAAAATTCTATAATAGGGATTGATGATTTTGGTATATAACTGATTACACTTTTTAGTGTTTATATGTAAAAATATTATGATAATATAAAAATATTGTAATACTTAAATTAAAATAGTACTAAGCTTTAACAAATTAACTTAAAGTATTTTTTGTTTATTGCTCGACTTCAAATATTTAACTTTAGACTGTTTGACAATTAGGCAATTATGTAATGTGAAAAAACTACAAATGATTCAATTGCATATTCTCATCATTACCATAACGCACTAGAAATCAAATTAATTAATTACTGCTAGAACTGAGATAAGGGTCATTTTGACCCATAACAAATCAGAATATTTTGATTCTAACCAGAAAATTCTTTATAAGAAAAAGTTAAACACATACTACAGATTAAAAAAAAAAAAAAAAAAAAAAAAAAAAAAAAAAATCTAGTGTAAAGCATTTTTTAAAAGCTAAAAAAAAATTCCATTCAGTTTTAGTATTAAAGCCATAAATTAGAAAAAATGTTTTCCGGTCATATATTTCTCAGAATGACAGACATGCAAACATTTTATCAACACAAAATATGGGAGATTAAAAGAAAATCTTTTTTTCGAAGCCAAAATCTCACTTTTTCGAGAAAGACCCATGTCTGAATTTATGCGCCTTGAAGCCAGTTTTTGGATAGGGGAGACCGGGGTTAGTTTGCTACAGGGGTAAGTAGGCGCAGTCCTCATAAATCGCCTGTTTGTGGATAGATTGCGCAACCAGTCACAGAGTACCTTTCTTATTGCTTTTTACAATCCTCAATGTAGTTTTGCATCGTTACCTACGTGCAGTGGACATTTATTACGATGTTTCTGTTTTTTGCACTCATGAGTAATTTTTTGTTGCTTCACTCTTTTTCTAATTTCTAATACTTATCTTAATAACTGCGATTTAACTTGTGCAGTTTTTCTTAGTGTATGATTAACTGTACCTACCCCATATGTGATTTACTTGGATTATTTATGCTTAGAGGATTACGTGTCCCTTTTGTGAAGAAATTTATTATGGGGCAAGTAGGCGCATTGAACACGGACAAGTTGGCTCGGTGTTTGGTGTGCACTGGCTTGAAAATCAGCAAACAACGAGAAAAGTGGTTGCAATGCAAGATTTTGGGCACACGAGGCTTGCCCAAACGGAGACACTCGATTTTTTATTTGTGGCAACTGTAACTCTGATGCTGATATAGAGTAGGATAAAAGTTACTCAATGTTAATGTTTTATTCATTATTTTTATGTCTGTATAACTTATAATTTACATTGTACGGCTATAACACCTTAGTCTAAACTTACTGGTAATAATGAAATTGATTTCGCTTAACTGCGTGTCTTATTTGAGCTCCATTTAAATTATTATAAAGCGTGTACAAATTTACCCCATAGGTATAGGCAACTTGCCTCGTGACGGGGTAGGTTGGCGCACAATTTTCCTTTTACTTTAGGCTTCTGCTAAACATAAACTACAAAAGCTACAAACTCAAAACTCCGGGTATTTATAGCCAAATGTCTGTTCTTTAAAAGTGCAGTTAAAATTTGTTAAAAAATTTATAAAAATCAACAACTGAAAACTGCACCTACTAGCACCGGTCTCCCCTATTAAATTACATTATGCAGTTATATATGAATGCTTCTGAAATTACCTTTAATGTTTCTACTACATAATATTAACTATAGAGTTACAATAGAGAAATAAAAAAGGTTAGTATAATTAGTGTAATAAGTGCCATTGAATTACAGGTGGCATATTTAACCGGGCATGGATCTTAGAAGTCAGTGGACATCAAGCATAAATGCCTACGTGAGTGACACTTTTATGTTAGTTGGGTGCAAATCTCACCAATATATATGAAAGGATGAAAACCCCTTTTAAAATTCAAAATTCAAAATTAAATTTCAAAAACTTAAATTAAAATCCGAAGTCTGTTTCTTCTAACTTTAAATCTCATTCTAAAACCAGTTTTACCCCTTGTAATTTTGTTTCCCAGCAATACATCTTATTACTTTCAGATATCATTTTTGGACGATCTTTAAGAGTAAAAATGCTGACGTTCGGAATATTCTCATTCAGTTGTGGTTGGCCGATTCCCGGGCCGGCCAAGCCTAGGTCTGTCATCTGAGCCTGGGCAATCAATCAAAAGCTAATCAACCAATTAAATAAATGTTCCTCCCAATTTTACAACTGTGCCCTCTGCTGGAAAATATGTTAAACCCCAAGATATTAGCTAAAACCCGCGCCAAAAACGAGGGATTTTGCAATTTTGAGAAGCCTGCAAAACCCATGCCAAAATAGCTCCTAAAATCATCAACCTAACGGGCTCGAGGACCTCCGACCGGGCTGTGCGATGGAACACGAAATAAATGAGTTCGATCCAACAAAAGGTTCCCGAGTCCAATTATTCCACAAGAAATGTCACCTCAAGATGTCCTTACATGTAAAGCCGGCTGTACGGACACATGCTGGAACGTGAACGGCACGCGACTACCCTATACAAGTCCGGAACGCTCGTGAGATACATTACATTTTTAAAGTCGGCAGCACAGTTACCTACGATTACTCTGCCTTGCCACAAAAAAGTTCGGCTATTAAAGAGAAAATCGAGATTTTTCTAACATTAATCAATGGAAAACGTCGTGATCAAAGGACACAATCCCTCTCCCACTGAAATATGGTTCCATTGGCAAAAGAGAAAAAAAAATGTCTTTAGCCAGCCTGCACTCGGAAATTTTAGAAAGAAAAGAAAAAGGAATGAACTTACATCAGTGCCGAGAAAAACTACGCACCCTAAGTTTCAACCAAATCATCGAACGATCGTGAAAAGAAAGAAAAAGAACATTTATTCACTCCGAAATTTTTTTCATCTTCAATGATGCCTGATAAAGGAAAATATAACTTTAGACTGCAATTTTAAAGCGAATTCCACTCTCTTCAAAGAGATAGAACAGCTGTGGTTTCTCTTTTTGCACACTAAAGAAAAGATGACTGCAATTAAAAGTTCTTCATTGGGAATGCTTTTTCACTAATCAACCGAGTGAAAAACTGGGTCAGACTTTTCAAGGTTAAAGGTCGCAATCGCGACTAACTCTTTTTCTCCTGTATCATCCTGCAAAAGTGACTCATACTTGAATGATCGAAACTGATTTCTTTTTTTTTTTCCAGCAGACTAATAATTGAGAAACGAGAACCAGAAAAGTGTTTTATTTAGTTCTTTATCATTCAAATTTATTTTGAAAAAAAAAAATGAAATTAATTACGTTGTGTTTTATTATTTTTTTTATCTTTTTTGTAAAAGCTGACGGATAATCTAATTTACAGGTATGCTTCTTTTTATTTATTTTTATTTCAGATTAATGTTTTTTCAGTTTAAAAGTAACTATTATTGGAGAAAAAAAATACCCGGACTTTATTGGGAAGGTTAAGTATATTCCTTTTAATTTTTTTTGTGAAATAACTAACACTGCAGATTTCTCATGTTCATTATTTATTTTATGGAATATTTTCGTTACAAATGAAAAAAAGTTAAACGATGTTTTTATTTAGTTTTATTATTATATTTTACTTAAAATATCGACGACGAAATTTATTGCCGAAAGTGCAAAAGAAGAAATAAAAAAGGTTCGTCGCGAGAATGCAAATTATTTTAGAATGAAAAAGACAACAAAAAAATACTGTTATCCATCTGTAAATTTTAAAATTTTGAGAGTATTCATGAAGTCAAAGTAGTTAATTTAAAATATGGGTTCTTTAAAGGAATGTTAAAGATTTTAAACAAATTCAAATTTATTATTTTAAAATTTTTATTAGCTTTATTTTTATTTCTTGCGGGATTTAAGATTTATTATTAAAACTCTAGAAAAGTTTGTGATGGACATTCTACATGCGCGTTAAAATCGTAATAAACTGAAATAACAGTAGTTTTGTTTTCTTATTCATCAGGTGACGCATACGTGCGATCACCAAAAAGTAAATTTATTTAATTTTAATGTTTTTGGCATACTGTGAATAAATGTTGAACTAGTTACATGATTTTAAACAAAAGAAATTATCAAATAATCCTGTGCAACTTAATATTTGCGAAAGTTTAGTATCCTGTTCCATTAATTATTTTTAGAAATAGAGATGAGCATCCTGAAATTTCTACATGTGTTTAAATAGTAAGTTAGGTCAGTTTGTGTGTTATTTTAATCATTTTTGTGTAGAAAAGGGTTCTTTTTTCTGCATAATGAGAAAAGCTCAATCCATCCTTTCAAGTATTTCTTTTTATATATAAAATTTATGCACATCATTACTCATTTTATATTTTTGTGTATAGGCGAATATTACATTTTATATCATGTTATATTTTAATATTTGACTTTTAATTTTTAGTATTTTTATCCAGTTTTTCTTTAAAAATAAGAAATTTAATCACATTAAAGAGTCCAGTGAGTTGGCTACCCCAACCACTTTTAAGAGACATAATGGAAGGTCACGCCCTTACCATTTCATAAAAACAAAATATGAACAGGTAGTTTACCCCTGTCAATTTTAGGAAACAGGTGAAGGTCCCGCCCCCAGTATGTTAAAAATATTTTCAATAATTCAATCAGTGGTTAACCCTACTTTAACCGTGGTAAATCCAATAGTGTCTGAATCCACATATTCCATTTTTAAAGATGACCATGGTTTCACCCCATTAAATCTTTAAATCAAAGTTTTTTTTTTAAATTTAACCCCCACTGAAAACACCCCTCTACAGATAAACGGGATTCAGTGACTTGTGCAATCTGAGCAAATGTGGCAACTGTTGATAGAATAGAGGTTCAGACAATCAACAACATACAAGACTATTAAAAAATTTTGTCAACAGGTTGCCATGCGCTTAAAAAGCTGTGTCATAATCCTATTTGTTTGAACCAGGGTCTATTATTCTATTTATTTTTTTGTTTGTTTTGTTAATTTTTTTTCTGTTTTATTTATTTATTTATTTTCCTTTGCCAGTAGTAAAATTCTTAAAAATTTAAAGAGTTTTGCTATTTGCCATGAGCTGAGTGAGATGTAAATGTGCTTTATTAAATTATGATTTTATTTTATTAATGCCACTGAGGAAAATAAATACCCCAGTTTGCAAAATAGTAAACACCTTTTGCTTACAGGTAAATTGCATCTGCATCTTCAAACAAAAAATAAACTTCATGCTCATTTTTCTTTTTTTTTTAAATTTTTGCTAAAACCTTCAACGGTTTAGGATTTGCGAAAACCTTTAATGGATTAGGATAAATACTACTTACCTTGCAAGTAGTCTTCCCAGTACATAGACATCGATAGTATTTTTCTTTATTTTCATACTTATTTGAATATTTTTATGACATTATTTAATATTTACAATTTTACCAATTCATATTTCAACATATTTTTAATATTTTTACATTTTGAAATAAAAAACGAAGAAATTTTCACAATATTTTATAAGTTCACATTTTTAAATATTGTCCTAAGTTGAATATCTTTACATTTTGCTCTATATTATTTTTCAGTTGAATGCTGCTTAATATTTTGAAAATAAGTGAGGAAATGTTTTCAAATATTTCTATTATATTGTGTTTTCTTTATAATTATGTAAAATAATTTACTTTTAAGTTTTCATATAATTATGCATAGTTTTCAATATTATTATATTTCTGTATAAATGTGTTTTTAAAGATTTTAATTTTATATGAAAATGGAAAATTTTAGTGCACAAAGACTAACTAAAAAAGCACAAACTTCTTCACCAGAGGACTTCCACGCAAGCAGATTGTGGTCACTACCTTAAAATTTATTATTTTATTACTGCGTTTTCCCATATAGTATATCAAGTATTATTATTATTGTTTATGTTTTTTCAGCTTTTCTTTATATTTTATGGTATTCTTATATTTTATGTCATTAAATTTTTCAAGTATTATGTAAAGTTCGGTCAGGTCCCGAGAGCCATATCACAAACTTAGATAATTTAGCATCAAAACTTAAAATCTTAATGTTTTCCTTAAAGGTTACAACTCAAAATTAAAATTAAAATGTTTTCCAGCAGTAAAATTCAACCCTCATGTCTTAGTAACCTTATTTTAACATTATATTTACTTTAAATTTTACTTTATATTTAACTTTAACATTAACCTTAGTCTGAGGCGTTGCCCAATTAAATTATTTCTTATATCTAATTTTGTATTCACCATTTTCCGGGGTGAATCCCTCCAGATTTGCAAGCGAATCTGGTGGACCTCTTCTTGGAGGGGGGGGGGGATATGAAAGGATAAAAACCCCTTTTTAAATTCAAAATTCCAAATTAAATTTCAAAAACTTAAATTAAAATCCGAAGTCTTTTTCTTTTAACTTTAAATCTCATTCTAAAACCAGTTTTACCCCTTGTAACTTTGTTTCCCAACAATACATCTTATTACTTTCAGATATCATTTTCGGACGATCTTTTACGCTCGTATTCACGAATAACTTCGACCCGGGGTTATGCAGAAAACCCGGGTTGAAAACTCAAATGGCATTCACCGTCAACCCCACTGAACCGGTTCGAGGTTGAAATCTAACGCCGGGTCCAGTAACCCAAACTTGGTCTACAGCAGGTTCAACCCAGAATTTTTCAACCGAGCATGCGTATTTAACGAAAAACAAGCGGTGAGAGGAAGAGGGAGATGACCGACATTTTACAATGGCGGCATACGTGCTGATAGAAGGCGCTGTGTAAAATATAGAAGTTCTACTATTAAATAAAATGGAATAACATTATGCAAAGGTATGTAATCTCATATATATGTAATTATCTTCAATAGTTTTATCTGATTTATTTATATTTATGTATATAGCCTCTATATATTGAATACATAATGAATTGTTTGTTTACATAAATACGCGTGGTCGCGAAAAATTTATTTGCCTTAAAAATAGCCAATATTACTTAAACAGCCGAATAATTGCTTCTAAAGTAACAACTGTCGCGTTTAATGTCATTTATTTTTTGCAATTTTGATGTTAAAAAATTCACAAATGTATTTTAACAGGACCGAAATAAACGTCGTACTTGCATAAGTTCCAATTAAAATGTGAGACTCGGGCTAATTTGCATTTTTGTTTAAGTAAAGAAATACACAGATTATCTTAGAATATTCATAGATTCTCTGTAGATTTTTGATCAGTACTTATAGAATGTTTTAAAATTAAATTTTGGGTCTATTGTGTAAAAGATATATTATTGTTTATGTAGAAACTGAGATAAATATAAATCAGATCTATAAGTTAGATATTTTAACTTAGAATTTAATCAGTTTGAGTTTTATTACTTTATTGATTTTTTTTTTTTACGATTGTTTGTAAGCTTCTACGTATGTTTCCCAATTTTTGTGAAATTTGAAATATTTATTTTTTGCATTTATTTTTCAACTGTATATTTATTTCAAAATTATACATAATATAAAATATTGCATTAGTACTATTTTATACGAAAATAATAATAGTAATAATAAATCCTAAAATGAATAACTTTTCAACGCTACCTCCTGAAATTGTGACTTTTTTTTAGAGATCACTTATAATTTTTGCTTCTTAATTGAGAGCTAAATTAAAATAAATTACTAAAGGGTTGAAATACGCTGGTAAAAAAAAAAAAAAATCCTTTTTTAAAATAACCCCACACCAAAAATATTTTTATCAGCCCTTGCAGTAATGATGACTATTTTTAAGGTAAATAAATTCTTCGTGATCATGAGTATTTATGAAAGCAAACAATTCAACACGTAATGAAGGAGATATAATGTATAAATATAAACAAACCAGTCAAAAAATGCATAGATGATATATATATATGTGTATGTATGAGATTACATATATTCTTCTATTTTTGGTAATATGTACTTTAAACTTTCTTTTTATTTCTATATCTTACACAGCATCTTGGAAAACGTTTAATTTACTTGAATTAAAGAATGACACCAAAAAAGAGAAAAAAATAGAGGGAATGGGTAGGGTGGTACAAATGGGAACTTGTTTTTCTCCACTGATTCACAAACAACAGACAGCTATTTTATTTATTAGATAATGTAAAATTATATGAAATTATTAATAATTAATTTGAGCTGTTTTGTTAAATTACAAACTGTCATTAATCTGCCTATTTAGTCTAGAAATCTATCATTAATCAATCATAAAAAAAAAGAATCCCACTTTTAATTTCTATTTTAAATGAGATTCTTATTACATCTAATGAAGTGATATCTAAATGAGTTAAAAATATGAAATTAAGAAGCTGAAAAAAATATAGAAAATAAAATATCATTTTCTAAATAAATATATTTTCAAATGCAACACTGCAACCAAAAACAGGTGTCTGCGTGCATGTAATAATATTTCGTAATTATTCGGCTAATTTATCAAAAAATAGTCAAAGAGAAACGAGTGAGTAGCTTTAATCTTGTAAATGTGATAATAGAAAAATTATCATACAAATGGCTGGAAGAGAAGGGGTGGGGATAGGTCCTAAAAGCTGGTCGATAAAAATTCAACTTTCTGTAATATATCACATTTATTTGTCCAGATAGTATTCAGAATACATTTATCATGATTTAGGAAAGGCATTATTCGATTATATGTGTTGAATGGAAATTCATACACTATACACTAGTAGTCTTAAAAAGTTTAAAATATTTGTGTTCCTTAAAATAATATCTTATAAAATATCTCCACTGCACACAGTTTAAACTTAAAGGAAGTATAGAGTTTTATTTAGCGACTAGTTAAATGAAAAATTTTTATCAATCGCTCAGAAGTGATAACTATATGCGCCTCTGCGGCTTGGTACCTGGTGCCAGGGCACCGCTAGGATCACCTGTTCCACTTTTTCTGCAGTTCTGTTAATATTATTTCACTACTTTTTCCAGTCAACCTGGAATATTAATTACTATCTAATTTAATTAGAATTAAACATTTTAATTAGCTCGCTGAAAATCCAAACAATAAAATTAATACATCTGGGATACCATCTATACTAATAAAAGAAATAGTATATATAAAGTACAACAGACTACTTTCTTATTTTTTTTCCTTTTTTCTCCATTTTAATATTTTCATTATCAGAAATTGTTTAATTGCTAACTAGAGCTATTAATAATAGAAATCATCATAATTGCTGTTGAAATAAAATTTTAGTTTTTATTCAAATCAAGTTTCATTAGTTTTGGCTCAAATCAAGTTCCATTTCTTAGCAACTATGCGAAAATTTATTTTGAAAAAGAACCTTTTAACATTTATTTTAGCAGTTGACACGTTTCATATTATTAACCTAATTCATTAATAAATTAAAAAAAAATAATTGTTTAAAAAATATTAAAACTTTCAAGAAAAATTAAGTTGATCCATATTTAGTAATTACAGGTTTTTATTTTGTCCATACATTTTGTGGGGATAAAAAAACACTACATTGAATTTTTCTTTTCTTTTCTTTTCTTTCTTTCTTTTTTTTTTAATTGGCGTTTTACTTCCAAAACATAAACAAACGAAGTCTCGACGCGAAACCGAACAAGGCATGTGATTTTTTTAACCAATGAACACATTTCGTTCAACCTAGGTCGAGAAACCCTGAGTTGGGTAACTTTTCATCCGAAGTAAACGGTGAATACGAGTTTTCAACTCCCGGTTGAAAATACCAACCTGGGGTTACTGAACCCACGGTTTAACCCTCGGTCGAAGTTATTCATGAATACGAGCGTAAAACTAAAAATGCTGACGTTCGGAATATTCTCATTCAGTTGTGGTTAGCCGATTCCCGGGCCAGCTAAGCCTAGGTCTGGCATCTGAGCCTGGGCAATCAATCAAAAGCTAATCAACCAATTAAATAAATGTTCCTCCCAATTTTACAACTGTGCCCTCTGTTGGAAAATATGTTAAACCCCAAGATATTAGCTAAAACCTGCGCCAAAAACGAGAGATTTTGCAATTTTGAGAAGCCTGCAAAACCCATGCCAATGTAGCTCCTAAAATCATCAACGTAACGGGCTCGAGGACCTCCGACCGGACTGTGCGATGGAGCACGAAATAAATGAGTTCGATCCAACAAAAGGTTCCCGAGTCCAATTATTCCCCAAGAAATGTCACCTCAAGATGTCCTTACATGTAAAGCCGGCTGTACGGACACATGCCGGAACGTGAACGGCCCGCGACTCCCTATACAAGTCCGGAATGCTCCCGACATACATTACATATATAGGGTAAATGCACCAGTAGTCGGCCACCCCCCAGTATTCGGCCACTTTGAGATAAGATACGTTATGAATTGCTTATTTTTGATTTCAAATGAAATATTACAATCCCCCTATATAGGGCTCCTATAATACAGGCTGAATCGTCAAGCATTTCGTTTCCCACTTTGACCAATGAGCGATTGTTGGCCACGCAGCGTGGCCAATCGTTCTTCTCCTACCCGCAATTAAATGGCGGCGTGAGTCAGCCCGTATTATAGGAGCCTTATTCCTATATGTAACCATCCTTTATACGTCATAAGCCATCAGCAAAGAATTGTGGGTATTTTTATTGCGTTAGTAATCAACCATTTTTTATTTGGTTGCGGTCAAATAACCGTTTTTGCTATTTTTTTGTTAACCGATGATAAATTTTTTAAAAGACTAGTATTAATTTATTTTTTATTATTTTCTAAAATTAGAAGACTCTACTATTAAAAAGTTTAATAAACTAATGTTTTTCAGTATCAAAGTTCAATAAGTGTGTTTGTATTAATTAATTTTAATGTGGCCGACTATTGGGTATTATATTTACTTACATGTTCAGCAATCGGCCACCACGGTTGACTACTGGCTAAAAGGCTATTTCACTTTTTTGAGTCTACTTTTAATAATTTGATTTTTTTCGTAATTTGATTATCGCAATTTGAGATTTATATAACCTTTTACTTGCATTTTATTTCATGTACACTATATATAAGGTGTTCTGGGGTAATAACGCTACGTTAAGATTCTACCAATTTTTAGGGCTTAGTTTTAGATTTTTTTCCCAAACAAATATAGGATTTGATACAGTAACTTATTGATTATGTATACAAGAAAGACTATTTTAGCAGATAGCTATTCATAAAATATAGTGGCATGATTTCTTGACCAATGCTATTAAGCGTTATTACCCACCTGTTGGGTAATAAAATGGCGTCTAAATCGCGGCCCTCAAAACGGCTCTTATCACAAATGCGCCCAAGAAATTCCCTTGCACTTTGCCCTGGTTCATACGATGTCATTATTATTTACTTTAGTGTTGTATTTTTAGACTTCATAGTGTTTACAAATAAGAAATGAGAACAAGTAAAAATTTAATTTAAAAAATCAAAAAACCCGACTGCGCGATCTAATTAATTATTTCCCATCTATGTGAAACTATTTTTATATTACCGTAATTTCGCACATACACGCCGCACCCACCGTAAGCGCCGCACCTCTGAAAATACATTAAATTAAAAAAAAAATTCGGCAGAAGCGCCGCACTGTCAAAAAATTGGTTAAAAAAAAGAAATAGCTGCGTAAGCGGCAAGGCAAAAAAGTATTAGCAAAATCTGATTAAAATTAACAAAAAATATTGATAAAATCTTAGAAGAAATATGATTCATGTAATGTTTGCAATTCCTAAATATCGACACATTTTAATTTATCTCGTAATTTTTGTCCTAGATTCCCATGCTACGTTTTTTTCACCCGCTTCCTTTTTTCAACATGCAAACTGCTGATTCTCCTTTCGTTTTGATTTGCTAGTTGCTCGGTTGAGTTGTTTGATTGTAGCGCTATTTATCTGCGACATTCGGCAATAAATTTATTGCGATCGCACCTGCGATTTACTTCATACCAAAATTTATTTTAAGTCAATTAAACTTTAAAAAACACCTTTTTAAGACAGAATTTGCATTTTTATAGGTCTTTTAAAGTTTTTGTAAGATTTTATAAAACTTAATTTTTTTAAATTCAAAAGTAAGTTATCGTCTTAGTGATGCAAGTGCAAATCACATAATGCTTCCTGTATTCATAAGTTTAGTTGGTTGAATTTGACAACAGTCAATGATTGTTTACTTCTGTGTAAATGCGCTACGCTATGTAGCAAGAAATAAGATATTCAAAATATGATTAAATTCATCTTTTAACGTTTATAAATATTATATTGAATGTTTATAAATCATTTCCAAAAATAGTCAAAAGTTTGGCGTAAGATAAAAAGAAGATTTTAAAATGTGAAATCGGCGTATACGCCGCATCAGCGTAAGCGCAGCTCCCAGCATTTTTAAAACTTTTTTTTATGTATGCGCCGCGGCACTTACGCGCGAAATTACGGTACTTACCTATTTTTTTAATTTACTTGTATGGATGACTTTTAAGTTGAGTTTAATTGTTAGTTCCTATCTATAAACACTGTTTTGATGAGGTCTATAGATGTCTATGATGGTTAGAGTTGCAGTCAAGCTAGAGATCATAACTACACGACTTCCAGGTTGTGTCATATTTAAACGGAGCTTCTGACTGTAAAATAGTCAATGAAACATCGTCTTCATTTTGAAAGACCTATCCAATGGTATGCCATTCAATAGGGTGCGAAAAAAAATCGTCTCTACCGCCATTTTGAATCGATAAAAACAATACCTAGCCTATAACCATCGGACGGTTAAGCCGAATCGATAGAGACCTCATTCATTAAAATTCATCCAGCCGTTGGGATGTTTCGAGGATATAAAGAAATCCACACGCCCAGATATGCGTGAAACACATAACCCTTCTTGGCAGTCGGGTAAAAACACTTATAAATATCAGTCATGCACAAGTTAAATGAAATTGATTTGCACTCATACGTTCGTCAGTGACTGCAACGTTCACGAATTTCGTTTGTTTGTGATCGCGGATTTCGCGAATTTAGTACTTTTTTTAGACTGCTGCATCCAATGAATTTTTTGTTGTTGTTGTTTTTATGAGTGCTATGCACTCATTCTTTTATTAGTGTTTGCGGCGTTAACGAATTTCGTTCGTTTGAGATCGCGGCTTTCGCGAATTACTGCTTTTTTGAGACAGCTGCACGACGAGGTTGTTGCACCCAGTGATTCTTTTCTGTTTTCAAGAGCGCTATGCGCTCATACGCTTGTAACTGATTGCGGCGTTAACGAATTTAATTCGTTTCTGATTGCGGCTTTCGCGAATTTAGTGTGTTTTCGAGACTGCTGCACGACGAGTTTGCTGCATCCAGTGATTTTTTTTTTCGGTTTTCATGAGCGCTATGCGCTTATACGTTCGTTAATGATTGCGGCGTTAACGAATTTCGTTCGTTCGTGATCGTGGCTTTCGCGAATTACTGCGTTTTATAGACTGCTGCTCGACGAGGTTGCTGCATCCATGATATTTTTGTTTGTTTTCATGAGCGCTACGCTCTCATACGTTCGTAACTTACCGCGGCGTTAACGAATTTCGTTCGTTTGTGATTGCGGCTTTCGCGAATTTAGTGCCTTTTTGAGACTGCTACACGACGAGGTTGCTGCATCCAGTAATTTTTTTTCGGTTTTGATGAGCACTTTGCGCTCATACGTTCGTTACTGATTGCGTTGGTAACGAATTTCGTTCGTTCGTGATCGTCGCTTTCGCGAATTACTGCGTTTTAAATGCTGCTGCACCCAGTGATGTTTTTTTTCGGTTTTCATGAACGCTATGCGTTCATACGTTCGTTATTGATCTCAACGTTAACGAATTTTGTTCGTTCGTGATAGTGACTTTCGCGGATTACTGCGTTTTAGAGACTGCTGCACGACGAGGTTGTGCACCCAGTGATATTTTTTTCTGTTTTCATGAGCGCTATTAGCTCATACGTTCGTTAATGATTACGGCGTTAACGAATTTCGTTCGTTTGTGATTGCGGCTTTCGCGAATTACTGCGTTTTAGAGACTGCTGCACGACGAGGTTTTTGCACCCAGTGATGTATTTTTTTCCGGTTTTCATGAACACTATGGATTCATACGTTGTTACGGATTGCGGCGTTAACGAATTTCGTTCGTTCGTGATCGTGACTTTCGCGAATTACTGCGTTTTAGAGACTGCTGCACGGTGAGGTTGCTGCACCCAGTGATTTTTCTTTTCAGTTTTCATGAGCGCTATTAGCTTATACGTTCGTTACTGATTACGGCGTTAACGAATTGTTCGTTTGTGATTGCGGCTTTAGGGAATTACTGCGTTTTAGAGACTGCTGCACGGAGAGGTTTCTGCATCTAGTGATGTTTATTTTCTGTTTTCATGAGCGATGTGCTGCGTTCATACGTTCATTACTGATTGCGGCGTTAACGAATTTCGTTCGTTCGTGATCGTGGCTTTCGCGAATTATTGCGTTTTAGAGATTGCTGCACGACGAGGTTGCTGCACCCAGTGATTTTTTTTTTTTTTGGTTTTCATGAGTGCTATTAGCTCATACGTTTTTTACTGATTGCAGCGTTAACGAATTTCGTTCGTTCGTGACGTGGCTTTCGCGAATTACTGCGTTTTAGAGACTGTTGCATCCAGTGATGTTTTTCTTTGGTCTTCATGAGCGCTATGCGTTCATACGTTCGTTACTGATTGCGGCGTTAACGAATTTCGTTCGTTTATGATCGCGGATTTCGCGAATTTAGGGCGTTTTTGAGATTGCTGCATGATGAAGTTGCTGCATCCAGTGATTAGTTTTAGTTTTGATGAACGCTATGCGCCCATGCGTTCATCACAAAAAAAGATAGCAAAATACAAGATTTTTTTTTATAAAATCGCATAATTATATCAAAACGACTGTTACTATAAAATCACAAATCTATAATAATAAGATAACTACTAAAATAACAATGATAACAAACGATTGCTTTGTCACATGTTTTAAAATATCGAATAGGGGAAAACAACTGAACAAGAAACCATATTTTCCCTTAAATAAGAATTGGCGCCTCATTCTGCTCATATTGTTCAAAGATACTACGAGACAGACTGTAAGTACATATGCAACTTATTAAAATTACATTTCGAAACTCGATTACAAGATAGTAACACGAAAATGAAGAATTGGAGCTGCGTTCTGCAAATATCTAACCACGAAATCCCAAGATAAACTAAAATATTTGCGTTGTACTAGTCGAGACATGCAACATATTAAAATTTCATCCCGAAACTCGACGACATGATAGCAACGCTAAAATGACGATTTGGCGCTCTCTACTGCTGATATCACAATAAGATATCCATCGACAGATCAGTCATTCATGTTCTGTTAATAATCTTGTCCTACATCATAATTTCATTTTGAAGCAGGATAACGTAATAATTTTTTCTCTGCCCGCAGCCTAGTCTACGATGGTTAAACAAAAAATTTGAAAGGCCCACTACTAGATAATTTGGTACTTTTAACTTTACTTTCCATATGAAACAAGAATGAAAAATCTTGCATGAAGAATAAATTATAAAAGCATTTCCCATGACTTGCAGAATTCTTCAACGAAATTGAACTGCTTAATACCGTAAAAAAAGTAAACATTTTAGAAAAGGCATAATAGTTTTGAAAACCAGATTATGGTCCCTAACCGAAAAAGTAGTTCAATTCTTTTGCGCAGTCCTGTATTTAATCTAAAGATTTGTATATCATTCTATACATGGTATGATAAAACATAGTATAGTAAGAAAATGCATAACAAGTTGAAAATTTACCTTCAGCAATTTCTACCCCTATACGGAAACATACTTGAATTATTTTGTACAGCCCTGTATATTACCAATAGATTTTTATATGCCGCACATATTAAGCTAAAATTTAATTAAGGCTAAAACGTTGTTAAAACTACTGAAGTGATACTTCCACACATTATTATCCCTGGGAGGTCATGTATTCAGTTTTTTGCGTGGCCCAGTATATGGTTTTATTTATATTATACAAACATCTCTAGGTATACTAAATATAGTTCAGCTTGAAAGAGCATAAAAGCCTCTTTTAAGTCATTCACGCTGATACTCCACAAAGCTTACAAACTCTTTTGTGTTGCCTTGTATATGATCTATATCAGTTATACACACCGCATTGTAAGCAAAGGTTTAATTAAACTTAAAAACGCATGTCATAAACAAAATCACACTTACAGCAATTATCGCTAATAGAAAGATACAGTACTGTATTCGAATTTTTTGTGTTTCCCTGTAAATGAACGATAAATGCTATGCATATCATGTTATACAACGAGTATTTTGTAGTAAGCCTCAGTAATGTTGTATAACAATTTCATTCTATTTGATGTAGTATAAGAGAACTAAAATACGCTGCAAACTGCTTATCCCCTGACACTATTATGTAAAGGAATTCTTTTGTGGGGTCCTATAAATGAATAATAAGTTCTTTGGACTCCATCTTGTCTAGAATGCATAGTTAAATGCATTTCATAAATGCATATCACTTTCATTATAATTGAAATGGCCAACATCATTAAAATAAACTTGGAGCAATTTTTCTCACTGAGCGTAATGCATCGGGATATTTTTGACTGTCCCTGTAGATGAACTATAAATTCTACACACTTTATTTTCAATATCGATCGTGTTATTGTTAACGTCAAAAACATACAAAAATTTCAAGGAGATTCGAGAATATTTGCGAGTGTTAGAACTCGGACAGACTGAAGACTATCCAAATTCACAAACACTTTTGAACTATGTTGGAAAGTGTTAAATACTATTATAATATTTTAAATCATTACAGCAATATTATAAGAAAAGAATAAATTAACACATTTTATCATTAAAATGTTGTTCAGTTTATAAAAGTTATACTTTAAGTTATTTAAATAACAAAGCATTTAAGTGGCCGACTACTGGTCCAGTGATGGCCGAACACTAGAATTGAGTGGCCAACTACTAGATCTTTGCTACTTTTAAGTTTAACTTTTTATAAATAAAAACTATAATCAGTTTTTTTCAAAACAATTGCTGAAACAGTAAAAGAAAAGTGTACATTAACATGTGTCACTGTTAAAAATGTTGTATTGCTTTTTAAAATTACGCTTTGAGCTATATACTTAAAAAAAGTGCTTAAGTGGCCGACTACTGGTGCTTTCACCCTACATATTTTTTTTCTGCCAATCGCAACTGTTATATTTTGCATGCGTAGGATGGAAACAATTCTTTGATATTACAATAAGATGTATTGGTTTATAGTATTTTTTTTTTCTTATTTTTTTTTTCTATTTAGTATTTTAAATGAAATCAGTGAAAGGTTATATTTTAATGACATAAATGCAATCTGAATATGGCATGGGAACAATATTTGACGTTTTATCACCAGCACCCTGCTAATATAAAAGTAACAAAATGTCCTGAAGTACATTAAGAAAAGAAAGCAAAGAAATACAAAATCAGACAAAAGTCAGTAACTAGATGAAAGTCTGTGAATTTTAATAAGATTGCACACCAAGGGCCAAAAGTGGGTGATACTGAAAGCAATTGCGTTTTAAAGAGAATGTGACTATCATAAGTGAATTCAAAAAGTTTTATGTTTGACAAAACTACACCTCTTAAAATACATCAATTAGTATGCAGGCCAATTATGACACATTATACAAGGTGCAATCTATTATATGAGAATAATGATAGATTTTCTAATCTTACATAATTGACTCTAATGCCAAGGTTATCATGAAACAGAAAACATATTTAAAAGAATATAATTGAATGTAACTGTGGCTATCATTAAAGGCTTTTCACAAAAAATACTTTATTGTTCATCAAATCATATTAGCTAAAACACCCCATGGCAGTGGACCCAATTATGAAGGTTAAGGTTTTAAAATCTCTGGATTAGCGAACATATTGCAACTGATGAGCAAACTGAGATAATAAATGACTAACTGAGGAAAGCAGTTTTGGTCAAAAGATACTAATTACACAACAACAAATAGATATACAAAATGCTGTCATGATTCCAAAAACTTGTTGATTTCTTTATCAGAATCTTCCGATTTGGCAAAGAATTAAACAAGTGAATTAAATTATGAATAAAAGTAACATGTTGCAATGGTTAACATTCAATTAAAGGAGAACAAACTGGTCAACAGAAGTGGTTACTCATCTGTTCTTAAGATTTAAAAAAAAAATAATAAATATAAAAAGTAGATATGAAGATGAATGATCTATGTTACATGTTTAAAACATTAAATTTACAGAGAAGCGAAAGTTATTGTTTTGAAACCTATTACAGATTTAAAATCCATTTTTTTTTATTTTTTATACAGAATGAAATTAAGGGTTGACACATCAATTTTTAAGATTTGATACCAAACAAATATTTTATACAAGAAAAAAAAAATAACATATAGAAACTTTGAATACACATTCCATGTCTAATATTTAAATATAAAAGCTATAAATAAATTTCACATACGGTGCAATTTGACCCAGTTGGTTCTGTTTCAAATAACTAAAAATCTCCACGATAACTTCATCAGGCAGGGAATTAATATCCAAAGCATCATCATTTGATCGATTAGCCTAGAAGTAAATGTATAATTGAAACATAAGTACATGCATGCATTCACTGTAACTGTAAAATAATGATGCAATAACGGAGAAGAACTGAACAGAGATAAACTTTAAAAATGTTTAAACATAGTAAATTATCATAGAATTAAACATATCATTTTAAAAGTATTTAAAAGAATTCTGCCAAGGAAACTTTCTTCAACCTATGATGTAGTCAAAGTATTTTTAACACTTTTAAGCATATTTACAATAAAAAGTGTTTATAATTTCGGTTTGTTAGTATGTCTGTCCATACCCCAACTCAAGTAAATACAATTGCTGGAAAAAAGTTTAGGATCACCAACAAAAACAGTAAACCTCTTACACTAAGGAAAAATTAACATCATTACAAAATTATACATATAAGGTTTAACAAGTTTTGTTAGTTGTTTTAGATTACAACAATATATTTTTTTTTTTTTAAAGAAAAGCAAAAATTACTATCTATGTAATACAACTTGATGGGAAAATGTTTAAGATCTATATTTAACACTAGAACGGCGGGAAGGGGTCATTTTGACCCCTCGATAAAAATACTGAAATAACAACGCTAAAACAATTTTAAATGCCATACATTGGCAAAAATATGTAATTTCCATGTATTTCATAATTTGTTTTTAAAATTACTCGATAATTTATTGAATTTTAGAAGTACTGTATATGTAACGCCTACATGGCGATTAATTGGATCATACTACAACTACTCAAAAAACTCATTAATTTGATATAAAAATCGATTTAAAATTAATGTTTTCACAAATTAAAACTAATGTTAACTAAAATAAAACACAATTTATAAAGAAATATATATTTTTCTTTCATCTAACTTATTCGCCGAATGATTTACTCTCTAAATCCACAAACGAGAAATTTGTTCTGTTGTTTCCGTTATTTAATTATAAGTGTAGCTGATTGGTTAATATGTTAAGCATTCTGTCTCAAATTTATTTAATGCTTATAATACTGCAAATTGTGCAGACGTATTAGGAATTAATTCAGTTGTAACAAAAAAATAGCAATTTTTCCAGTACATTTTCTGCACACAACTTTGAAACATGGTGCGCAAAATTCTTGAGATTTGTTTCCATTGCATGTCTGTACTTGACATTTTTTCTCTTCATATCTATTTTATTTTCGTGTTTTTTTTTTTTTTTTTTTTTTTTTTTTTCTGAAGACTCAGAAAAGATCTTTGGGAGTTTTGAAACCGTAAGATCCATTCTGAACACATCCCCTAAATCTCTTCTACTGATAGGCGTGCCTGTTACACTTTTATAAATTATCCAGGTGTTTAAAGCCAAAATATTGAAAAAGATATGTACAGGCCATCGTCTAGAAGCCGATTTTACGGAGTATTTTCGGCACATCTGATCATGGATAGCCACACCATACTTCGTTGCGTTGTAATATTTTATTGAATCGGGCAACTTCTTGAGACCGTCTTCAGTTTTTATAGTAGAATGTAATGAGCTCAGTAGAAAAACACTTTTTTTCTTTTGGCTTGATAGATGGTAAGTGTCATATTATCACATTCCACTATCTTCGATGAATAAAGAGTACTGCGCATATTTTTCAATGATATAGGAATTTCTCTTCTGTTCTTTTTCATTGTGCAACCAAAGTTGTATTTTTAGCTTTTAACATTTCTGCTAATTTGATGCTAGTAAAATAGCTATCTGTCATAATATTCCTCCCTTTGTTTAGATGGGGATCTGTTAATTTCATGATAACATTTTCCGATAAATATAATTAAGGATTGGCTGTTTCATCTTTTTCTAGATAAATAAATTCATTCAAGAGGTATTTAGCATCAACGTCAACAGATCACCAAAATTTTATTCCAAATTTATCCGATTTATTTGACATATATTGCGTAAATTTATATCTATCCTGAGATGGGAACAATTGTTCATCAACTGTAATATTTTGTCCTGTTCGGTAGCATGTTTTGCAATTTTCCATAAATTTATTCCACATTTCAGATGCAAGAGCAGATTTATCAGTCTGTAGTCTGCTACATCTCGTTGTCTTTTCATCAAACCTAAAAAATCTTTTTCTTTCTTTGAATCTATCTCTTGAGATAGTTTCTTTGCAAAATAGTATTTCTCATGCCTTGGACGACAATGAATAAAAATCTAAACCCTTTTTTTTATTGCTCCTCGAACATATAGTATAGCAACAAAAGCAGCTTCGAGTACAAAGAATATTTTACTGAAAGGGTCAAAATGACCCCCGTCCGCCGTTCTAGGAATACAAGTCAATATTTCAAAAACTAACAAATCTAGAAAGCTGATTTTTTTTTTTTTTTTGAAATATGTTATCTATTTAGGAAAAGTCAAAAAATTTCAAATGATTTCGCCGAAGCAAACAAAAGTAATCAACGGGCGAATGTACTCAGGTGTCAAAATGACCCCTCCCGCCGTTCTAGTGTTAAGTAACATATGTAAGAGATATGTATCTACATTAATTTTTTGTACTTTGTTCACTTTCCCTTAATGTGGATGATTTCTAAAAGATACTTTGGACCCCACCAAAAAAACAACAACATGAAAGGGTTAACTTTATCACATCTGCACAACAGAATTTTCTTCGATAAAACAAATGATTCCTTACGCAAGAAAAACAACATGATTTCAGTTTTCTTTCTAAATATTTAGCATATAAGAGCAAGAGATACCTGAAACCTTCAATTATAACATCAAATTGTCCATCGGATATGATTGATTCATGATACGATTGGATTGGATATGAATTTTAATTGGCTGACTGGAGTCGTGCAGAAACAATTAACACAATAGAAAACAATATTCATATGCATACAATTGAGAGAACCGATTAAAAAAGTTTTGGACCACCAAAAATTAGTTGACCATATTAACAAGTGTTTTGTGAATGTGGAACCTACTATACAGGGTGATTCAAAAAAGATGGGAAAATTTTTAAGAGGTGATAGTACACACCCAAACAAACATTTTGTATCAAAGAATGCATGGTCGAAAACTAAATGTAAAAAAGTTACAGGGCGCCAAATGTTATGTTCTTATACGAGGCAAAAACACACAATGAACGATTAAGTTAAGTTATGAAAACAAATTTAATGGCATTTGATTACAATAAGTGCTCAAAACATTGACCGGCAGCTGTTATGCACGCAGTACAACGGCGAAGAACAGATTGGCGAATTTTCTGAAACACACCAGGCATATCACGAACTTCCCCTACAGCAGCAAAAAGCTTGGCGACAAGTTCTTCTGCCGATTCAATGGGAGTATCATACACAAGAGCCTTTAGCTGTCCCCACAAAAAAAATCGAGACATGAAAGATCTGGTGAGCGTGGTGGTGCCTGGTGTGTTTCAGAAAATTCGCCAATCTGTTCTTCGCCGTTGTACTGCGTGCATAACAGCTCCCGGTCAATGTTTTGAGCACTTATTGTAATCAAATGCCATTAAATTTGTTTTCGTAACTTAACTTAATCGTTCATTGTGTGTTTTTGCCTCGTATAAGAACATAACTTTCGGCGCCCTCTAACTTTTTTACGTTTAATTTTCGACCATGCATTCTTTGATACAAAATGTTTGTTTGGGTGTGTACTATCACCTCTTAAAATTTTTCCCATCTTTTTTTAATCACCCTGTATATTAAATTATGGAAGGAAGAAATTTTTCACTTTTATCCTTTTAATAATAGCAGCATTATAAAATGTGATACAGAAAATATTTCGATATTTAATAGTTATGTCAAATCACAATATTTTGGAGATGTTTCTGGCAACAAAAGGTCTATACATAAAATTAAGCACTCAGATAACCTAATGTTAATATTGTATTACTGTTAATAAATAATAAATTTTATATATTGCACTAATTTTATATAGGAAATTAAGATTGCTTTTTCTGATAAAAATTTTAAAATGAAACAAAAAATGTTATTTTTAGTGATGCATTTCTTCCAAATCCCCCTCTTAATAAACTATTTAGTAATGAAGATTTAAGCTTATGATGTCTGTCATTATGATAATATATTAGATTTTATAACTGTAAAACTTTTATTGACATAATATTATTAATTAACACATACTGGACAATTGCACCATAAAATATAATAAATAAAGACACAACTTTGCTTAATGGTACACAAAACACGAACTTTAATAAGCTAAAAGTTAAATTCTACATTTTGAACTGTTTCTACAGCCGTCTTCAGGAGAAATATGATGGTTAAAGGGCTAAAAGCTCAGATGAAGGCTTCCTGTGCGTGAGATAATTTGTCGAGATTTTTATTTGAGATAATTGTTCAACAAATTATCTCTCGCACAGGAAGCTTTCATCTGAGCTTTTTAGCCATTTAACCATCATATTTTTCCTGAAGACGGCTGTAGAAACAGCTCGAAACGTAGAATTTAACTTTTAGCTTATTAAAGTTCGTGTTTTGTGTACCATTAAGCAAAGCTGTATCTTTATTTATAATATTATTGATTCTGAAAAAAAAAAATTTAAATATACAGGAAACATAATTTTTTTATAATTATGCAATGTAAATATATAATTTCTAAATGTGTAATTAAAATAAATTTAAGGAAGTAATATTGTTTCGGCAGCTAAGTATGTAGCCAATTTGTTTTAAACGCTGTTAATTGCATGCATGGAAGACATTGAGTATTTGGGCAATTTCACATGTTGTACTATAATGATTCATATTGATGATTGTCTTGATCTGGTAGTCATTAACTTAAATTCAAAGACAAAAGCGTTGCTGATCTTTGGGTGATTAAAAAAAAAAAAAAAGTCTGTAAAAGACAAGCCGATTTTGATAGTTGGCTTTATCTTGAGCTTTGTCTCCATATGCAGCACTGTTTAATTTGCAGAAGTAAAAAAGAAAAATTTGACAGAAATGTTTATTTTGCTTTTCCCTCTTTTCAATCTATACCGAACAAAACCTGCACACCTGATCAATAAAGGATACTTAGTGAATGTCAATTGTAATACCACCTATAAAACAACGATATGGCACTGACTTTTTAAATAAGTAAAAGGTACTTCTCAATTATCCCATCGGCCACTTTAATTAAAGAAAAACTATTCCCGAACTATAGCAGTTAATACCAAAAATGCATGATCATGGCAACACATTCACTTGACGTCAGATGCGTTACTCAAGTTTGTTATGTCATCAAGTAATTTTTAATTTGATGTTTATCTTTAGTTTTAAAATGATTGTTTTACGGCTTTATGAGTTATTTCGTTAATTCAAATAACAATTACATATTAAACAGCTATATTATTATATTAAAAGAGAAAAATAATTGAAAAAATGTTGCGATGTATAGTAATGTATAATAGATCAGTTTCAACATTCATTTATCCACCGACCAAGAGAAATAATTAAGAAAAATAATGTAAAAAAATAAATATTTAAGATTTATTTTTTTCTTGTTTTCACTAATAAATTGTAAATTTTATTACTTAACCCTCCGTCGGTCGCAACTCTTAGACTCCTGAGTTCAAGCACAATGAGCCTGGCAGGCGACTCTTAGAAAATCATCATTAGCAATTAACTGATGTGATTCTAATGCTCTTAAATTGATCAGTGACCTTCATTAGGATGCACAAAGAGAGAATACTTAAAATTTGAAAGAAAAAACCTTGTTTATTGCACTCAAAGTAAGTAACACTGCAGGCTCTAGTGGCAGAGAGGAGAATGGAAATAATTGTGCTGTGCCTGTCAGGCCTATTATGATCGACAAAAGGGTTAAAGTCGGTGATTGTTGAAATTTTAGTGAGTGGGGCTTTTCCAACTTTCTTGCATATTTTTTAACATTCCAATAGCAACATTCTTCCATTTGTTTATTGACATTGGCGATACAGTTTGGCAACAGTTTTCTTTACGGAAAGTATTCGATGGGATAATGGAGAAGTACCTAGCAAAATTCACAATTACTTAGCTGCCAACAAAATAAAAAAAGAAACTTATGTCATACCGAAGAGTCCATTCTTCAAAAGTAGTAGTAACTTGTACTGTAGGAAGAATTCAAACAGGAGTTTGAGACAAGAAAACCGAGTACTTATGAATGTATCTAAACAGAAAAACAAAAATTAAACATAAAAAAGAAAGAAATATTCAACAACAATAAAACTCTTTTACAAGAAATAAAAGCGATGCAGGTAACATGTGATTTCAAGTGTCTGAGAAATATAAAAGAATTCACAATTGTTAGAAAAATGAGTTGATAATGCACCAAATAGCATTCGCTAAAATAGACTAACAGATTGTAGCCCTGATAGCAGAAATTCCACCTCTTCACCTGAACACAAAAATTTTCATTTTTAACTATTTAAATAAACAATAATTTTGGAAAACTGAAACTTAGTACAACATAAAAGATTAAAAGTTTTCTCTTGTCTTACCTATTCCTCAAATTGTTGTCTTACTACACCTGTTTCAGTACTTGATGGATTAATTCATTATACATGCAGATGTACCATTGGCTGCATAAAACATGGATGGACTATAAATAATTTTCATTCATTTTTGTCAATATCGACAATGCTGCAGCAATGCTATTTGGCACCTAGTGCAAAAAAGAAGAAAATAAATCATGTGTCAAGCTTAGATTAGCAAACACTTTCCTACACAGTCAGAATAATGTAACAAAACTTCATAGTTTAATAAGATGAGAGAAAAAGTAAACAATTTGAAAACATATAAAACGCTTAAAAACCTTATTACAACAAATAATATTATATCTATAGTTGAAAAAAAATTCCACATTCTTTTGTGTAGCTCTGTATTATGATCTACACATTTCGATATATATGTGGCCACAGCCTGAAATCAGTCTTTTCACGAAGTGGTCAACTTCTTTTTAAATTGATTGGCCAATTCCGGAATTGGCCAGAGACAATTGATCAGTTCGCAAAATGGCTAGGGACAGTTGACCAGTCTGCAAAAAGGTTTGGGACATGAGGCCAAAGTCAAAACAAAAAGTCATAAGCTAATTTTGAGAGTTTTTTTCAAAGAAAGATGTTCATTTGTAGATTAGCCCACACAAGATAATATTTTTTTCATTTTACTTTATTTTAAACTTAACTGTTTTTAATGAATTTTTTCCAAAATAGTGGCAACTGAGTTACTTCAATTAAAAAAAAGTAAATAAAATGATTGGAATTATATTTTATTGATGCCATTTTTTATTACAATAAAAAACTATTTTTCAACTTGAAATAAAAAAGGTGTTTAAGGTCCTCAAGTTTCAAATTGCCTTAAAATTAAATTTACATCATTTAACAAAGGAAACACGATTAGCTTATTAAAGGATGTATGTGTATGAAGGACACAGAAACCTGATAGCCAAAAACTGATACTCTAGATATTTATGTGACGCTAAAATCTAATGTAAATAAGAGAATAAACAAATAAATTTGTCTTTTAGATACTTCAAGGATTTTCTAAGAAAACTTTCTTTAGTAGGGAAAATGGGAGAGTGAATATGTAGCAACAATGCGCATGCTCTAAATTTAATGTGAATATACTTTTCTTTATGTTGGAATTACATATTAATCATAAAACAAATTATACACATACAAAATACTGGATATATTTGTTTATCAATATAAGAACCCACAAAAAAAAAAAAAAAAAAAAAAAATACAAGAAGGCGCATGCAATTAATTTTAACAGATTAAACTGCAATCCAATTTTTTGTCTCCTTTACACTATATATTGATATAAATGAAGCCTTTTTTAAAAAAAAAATCAGAACCTCGTGTGAAAAACAATTTTCAAGTTTAGCAGCATAAAAAGCAATTGAGAAATATAATAACACACATTTAAATATGAGCAACAGATATTGAAAACAATTAACTGAAATGGCTTATTATTTTTCTTCAGTTAGAGACAGGGGGAGATGCCCTGGAAGCCCATTTAAAATAATTGTTAAACATGTGAACTTAAAGAAAAAAATAATTTATGCAATGAGGACAGTGCAGTAAGAGGAAAGTGTCAAGGGGGCCCTGACCCTGTGATGAAAGTTCTTAACCCCTACTCCTTTTAGTGCTTAATTACCTTAAATCTTTTGAGAAGAATAAACTTTATTACAATTTCCAAAATCGCAACAAAGAAAAATGAATAAAACTTTAAAATTGATGTTGGAGGATGGATATTTCCTTAGGGGAGAGTGGGGCAAGTTGGAACGTTTTTTACTTTTGGTTCCCTAACTTAGTAAACTAAAGGTGTTAGTTGAATAACTTAGAGTTATATTCTAGTTCAAAATGTTTGCTACAATTTAAAATAAAATATTAAAAAAAAAATTCACACTGAAGCAAAATATGCATGACAATATAACTATTGACAAACTGTTCCAACATGCCCCATAGAGGGGCATGTTGGAACATAGTGTGGGGCAAGTTGGAACACAATTAAACAAGTTACAAAATTAGTTATAAAATATTTGATTTTAATAATATGAAGTTACAGATAATACAAAATATTGTAACCTGGTAGTTTCTGTGCTTGCTATTTTTTACAGACCTTCAAAAATTGATAAATCATAGGGAAATACCAGTTTACTAATACATCTGCAAGTACTACAGACTGTGTTAGGAGGTGGTTGAATGGGGTAAATTTCTTCATAGGAATACCATCCACGATCTTTCTTGTCAGGGAAAACAAAACTCTTTTCACTATTACACTTTAGAAGAAAATTAATTTCTATTTTATTCTCTTTAATTACCTGTACCATGTAATTTCTTTCTTTTTAGTGGAGAGTTTCATGACAAGAAAATCATTAATTTGCGGTTTCCTATTCTCATAAATTGGTAAATCAATAGAATCATCATCTCCTGTAGTCAAACCCAATTTTCTATAGGGAAAATCGGGCTTTTTCAAAAGTATAATATATGTGATTACATTATTGTATACTATATTATTTATATATCATATATACAATACAGCAAAAAATATATATATTGTTCCCTTCCCTTATACATTATAATTGTAATGCTATTTTACAAATTATAAATTGTACAGATTATATGAATTTAAATTAATTAAGTGTCAGTGTTCTCACAAATTAGTTTTTAACATAAAATAAAATATAAATTGTTAATTTACATAAAAAGTAAAATTTTGATTTAGTTAGAAGTTTTCTTTCCAAGAATATAGTTGATTTGAATTTTTTATATACATTCTTATTAATATACCTTTACTTATAATTACGTATTATCAGTAGCATAGTAATATAAAAATTATGGAGGGGGGGGGGGGGGCTCAAATAGCTTCTAACTCAGTATGATCGAAAGGACTGAAAAAAAATCAATGATAAAGCGTCTCATTAATAAGTAGTTAACGTAGATTAATTAATAATCAATTATATTCATATTAAAATTGTGTATGTGCATTATTTCAAAATAAACATTAAGGAATAAATTAAATTTTACAATTTAGTGAAATATGGTAGGAGAGTATAAAAGAAAAAAAATGTATGGCTCTGGGGCCTTTTTGGAGTTTCTCTTCTTCCCCCTTACCTTCAAACAGCACAAATATCTACCAATTCCAGTGCTTCTTCCAAATCAACTTTCATAAAAATGTGCCAATTCAATAAATATATGTTCCGGTGACTGAGAATCCAGATATAACATTTGAATTGATTGTGTAAAGGCTAACGGAAAAGCAACATTTACAATTCCTGGTACTATATCATAGATTGTCATAGTTAATCCTGGTGGTTAATCATCCATGCACTACTTGCTGTATTTATACAATTTCTCAATAAAAAGGTTAAAATTTATCATTTTTCAATAAATGATATTGCTATTTAAATAAAGAGATTGAGAAATTAGTATCTATACAATGTCCTAAGTAAGAAAAGATAGGGGGCATGTTGGAACACTGTTCCAACATGCCCCTTCCGAAGTGTTTCAACATGCCCCATACTACACTTTTGTTTATCTATTATTTTAGGCCTTACTTAACAATAGCTATTTGTTAATGGCTGCTATTAAATAAAAGCCTGATTTTCAAGCAATTTGACAACACAATTTGAGGTTAGTTTAATATAATAATAAAAAAATTAATAAGAATTGTAAGGAATACAGAAAATTTATTTACCTTGCATCAAATTAAAAAAATTAACCTGCTAGAAAAACTTGAACACCTATGGTCTCGAAAACAATATGGATGCTAGATGTGCATAACAGACACAAGTTAAGAATTCCCAGAAGCTCCTGATTTTTTTAGAATGGCTACCAATTTAAGTGTTTCAACGTGCCCCATGTTCCAACATGCCCCACTCTCCCCTATATGAAACGCAAGTAGAAAACATTATTTTAAAACTAGGCAGCTCTCTTCTCTCTACGAACTACACCCCGCCAACCCCTGTACACACCTGCAACGTCCTAAAAGCATACTAATTTGCTCTGTTAAAAAAAAAACAATTATGTTACATTGAATGATATAGTCATGACCAGCGGTGATCTTCTATCATCAGATTGTCATTAATTTCTTTTTGACTGGGTGATTCTTTGGTTCCCCCCAAATTCTAAAAACCGCACAACCTCTGGTCCCAAACTGTGTGGATTTGAGGGAGTCTACTGTATACCAGTCTTTAAATAGTCACTAAAGTCATTAAACTAACACTTATCATTTTGTAACTAGAGAAGTTTTAATCAAAATTTATAAAACACACAACAAGTAAAACAGCATTAAATACATTTGCATAGTAGTGCTTACTTCTGATTGCAATACTACCAGTATTTTTTAATAGTAATCTTTGCCAGATTCAATTTCTAGGAATAATTTCTAAATAAGGCAAAGATTACAATTGAAAAATACAGGTATTATTGTAGTCAAATGTAAGCATCGCTACACCACACTGTGTACTACCGAACATAGTAATTACAGCAATTAAAGATATCATTACATTCTTCATTTTTTATACCTACCACGATGCAAAACTGTATAACAAAATGGAATTTTTTACAGAATAACCTATTGTAGACTGGGAGGCAGCTCCACAAACCATCACCTCATCAAATTGATGGCTGAAATTCCAGGATTAGTTAACCCTTTGCACTCGAGAGGTGACTGACACTTACCACTAGTGTTGTCAGATGTCCCTCGTAAATCAGGATGCAAAATGCTTTGGACACCACTAATATCTTACAATTTATTTTGCCATCTTTTATCACAAACAGGGCTTGAATTTCAGGGTGGGATGGCAGGATTTGCGCCCAAAACTTTGAAATCCCGCCCAAAAGAATATCGTGGACGGGCGGCTCCCACCCAAAAAAATTCACCCTTTTCCGAAAAATTTTGCATTTTGAAACTACGATAAACACCCGCGAATGCCTTGCAAATTTTGTGATTTTTTTTGCACGACCGATTGACCCATTTTCGGCGGGATTTTTTTTTCGCAATTAATAGAGAAATTTCATGATTTCTTTCCCGAGATCGATTGCCAAGTTTTGTGTTATTTTCCGAGACCGATTGGCAAATTCGAGGGTGATTCTGTTCCAAATGTTCCGAAAATTTAAGGCATTTGGTTCCGAAATTTATCAAAACACATATGACACATAATGACATAAAAAATATAATTGAAAAAGTCATGAATTTCGATAAATGGTGGCCGAAAAAATCAATTTCGTCGCGAAAGGATGCAGGAAAAAAACGCTGATTTCGTCAAAGGTTCGCAAATAAAATGCAAATTTCGTCAAATTATCTCGGAAATAATGCGACTTTTGGCAAAGTATCGCAGAAAACGTGACTTCGGCTTAGATTGCGAAAAAACACGACTTTCGTCAAAGGATCGCGCTAAAAAGCGCGCGTTACGTCAAAAGATCGCAGAGAAAACGCGAATTTAGTCAAAAGATCGCAGAGAAAACACAAATTTCATCAAAGAATCGCGGAAAAATTCAAACTTTGTCAAATAATTGCGGGAAAATGCAAATTTCGTAAAAGGGTAGCGAAAAAAACGCAAGTTTCGTGAAAAGATCGCGGAAAAAACATGAATTTCGTCAGGGGATAGCGAAAAAAACGCAATTTCCGGAAAAGGATCGCAGGAAAAACGCAAATCTCGTCGAAAGATCGCAAGAAAAACACGAATTTTGTGAAAAAAATCACAGGAAAAATGCAAATTTTGTCAAAGGATCGCGTAAAAAAACGCGAATTTCCACTACAGATCGCGAAAAAAGCGCGAATTTCATCAAAGGATCGCAAAAAAGCACGAATTTCGTCAAAGGATCGCAAAAAAACGTGAATTTCGTCAAAGAATCGCGGAAAAAAAAACACGAATTTATGTCAAAAAATCGCGTAAAAACGCGAATTTCATCAAAAATTCGCAGGAAAAATGTGAATTTCGTCTAACGGTTGCTGGAAAAAAAAAACCGCAAGTCTTCAAAGATTCGCAAAAATACGCAAATTTCGTCAAAGGGTCGCGAAAATAACGCAGCAGTCTTTAGGAAAAAGCGCACAGTTATAAATATCTGTTTATTATTATAGGTATAATTTTTAATATGAAATAATATACTCAACTAACTTTTGAAAAATTTGGTTTAACCCGAATCCAACTTGCATTAATCTACATTCAGTCTGAAATCGACCCAAATCAAAAACGAAGTTTACTCGACCTGCAACAATAATAATTAGCGCAGGGAGAGGATTTCCCCCTCGCACCTCCCCCTTTAATTCACAGAAATTAGGACTTAACAATTTAAAGTGAACCTAGATTTCTTTTTTAATAGAAGAAATGAATCGACTGTTTCCATTTCCAATTTTGGACTTTGTTTAAAACTTGAATGCATAGTAGCTTGTTCAATCAAAGAAAATATCAGGGAGTTAAGTATTGACTATAATTCCATTAAAAATATAATAAAACAATTTCATTCAGAAATAGGTATTTATGATGGCATCTCCGAATATGTCATGCTAATAGTTAAAAATGAAGACATGTCAGATATTGCAAAGTTTTCTGAAATTTTTTTAAGAGAGCATAACCATACATTTCCGGTAATTTCCAAAGTTATAAATGTTGTACTTGTACTGTCTGTCACAAGTTTAACCTTGTAAAAGAGGATTCGGGGCCCAAAATCGAAAAAATCTAAATTCTAAAATTTATTTAACAAGCCACATTGATATCGACACATGTCATTTGGTTGAAAGTTGAAAAGTAGACTGTATAAAAGCTTGACTTTCTTACTTTTTTAAATAAAGATCATTTTGCATAATTATTCTGAATTGTTGATTTAAACTGATTCAGTGGTACTTTGTCATGTTTGTATTAATGTAATTCTTTAAATCATATAAAATAACAGTATGTTTTAAACATTTTTTTTTCTCCCTCCCAAGCAGCTCAACTCCCCTCCATTTACAAATGTTGGGAGGGAGATTCCCCTCCTAGGAAAAAGTGAATTTCAAGCCCTGACAGATTATTCGCCCATTAGATAAGGCGAAGAAAATTAGTTTAAAATACTGGTGTCCAGAGCATTTGGAGCACCTATTTACGCCAGACACTAGTGGTCAGTGAGAATCACCTCTCGTGTGCAAAGAATTAAAACTAGATTCGCATATTAAAATGCAACTGGTCTGCCAAGTTATATTTTAGTGGAAAACACCTGTAAACCTGATTTTAGGACTTGACTGGTAGGTTTACCATTGTGTTTTCCTGCTCCCAGTCCTCCATGTTTTCATACCTTTGGGTGCCAGAAAATACAATGATAAACCTACCGAACAATCACTAAAATTGGGTCTGCAGGTGATTTCGACCAAGATGACTTGACAGACCTGTTGCATCTTAATATGCCAATCAAGTTCTGTCTAATCCTGGAGTTTCAACCATGAACTCGATGAGGCAGTGGGTTGTGCAGCCACCTCCAGGTTTATTGTGATTGGATTTTTAAAATGAATGAATGCAAAAAAAGGAAAAAATTCTTTCTAATCATGCAGAACTACAATCTATTGAAAAAATTCTTTCTAATCATGCAGAACTACAATCTATTGAAAAAATATTTTTTGAGTTTTCATCAAGCAGGACGGTCGTTCTGTATAGGTGAAAACTAGGAAATTGAGTTAGTAGCCAGTGGCCGGTAGACTCAGTTTCATTAGTGGCCACTTTTTAAAGTTAGTGGCCACTATAATGTTTAAAACTTTCTTGACATCTAGATAAACTATAATCGCTGTATATATACATATTTTTCTATAAATCAGAGTTTTATACCAGCCAACTATTCATGATAAGAATAGGGAAGCAGTCAAAATTCAAGAAAATTACTTTAAAACCACTGAATCTGTTATATTAATTTTTTAGAATATATTTTTGGATTATTTGTATATGTTTATAAACACAATTATCAACCAAATTACTATTACTTTCTTTATATAAAAAATAACTAAATCAAAATTCCAACAGCTAAGTGTATACAATAATAATAATAAAAAAATAAAATAAAGACAATAAAATGTTATTTAGATTTTATTTAATAAGTAAATGTGCTATTAACATACTACAGAAATTACATGCAGTTGAAATCTAAGCTGGTGAGTGTATTTCGCAGGATTAAACAGTATCTCTTGAAGAAAAATAATCTAACTGGTGAGAATGTGGCAGGATCGAAATATTGAAGATACTGCAATGTCCTTAAAATCTGCTTCCATCCAGTGAAAAAAAAAAAAAAAAAAAAGGAATAAATTATTTGAAATGCATGTGGAATCAAAGCTGATGAATATATTTTGCAGAATTCTTGAAAAAAATAAAAATTTCTTGTAAAAAATAAGTGAGGAATTAGCATATGACGAAAAGTCGAAATATTGAAAATACAGCTAAATCGTTGAAATCTGCTTGCATCCGGCAGGAAAAAGAATTAACCAGTTTGCTACTTAAGTTTAATTAAAGTAGAGATGCATATTTCCATGAAAAATGCTGTATTTCCGTTGGTGATCGTTAACAAAATTTATAATCGCCACTTGGCGAGTGGCGACTAAAGTGGCGATCGATGGCCGATTTTTTAATCGCCACTTTTACAACTTTAATCGCCACGTGGCGAGTGGCGACCGCTAATTTTCACCTATATCGTTCTGCCAAGCCAAGCTGAAAAAAAAATGCTAACCTCGCCAAACAAACAAACGCCAAGAATAAAACGCAAGACACCGTAACTGCTTATTATACTGATGACAACTTCTCCATGTAAAATCAACCAAACATGCCAGCGTAAAATTTCCCATATCAAAAGAACGAATCATCGCAGAAAAATAAAACCAAAACCAGAAGGACCTAATGGAAAATATCTTCAATTTGAGACCAAATGCATCCTCATAAATTAATTATAAACAGAGATATAGATTTTTTAAAATAACGTCGAGATACTGAAAATGATCGATTTATTTTCTTCGTCACAATTTATGGTTCAATCAAGGTAGAGACTTAAATAATGGACATAAAAAAGTAAGGATTGCATTTTTGGACAGATATTTACTCAATCTACGTGCTTTTGTAAAATTCAGCTTTAAAAACACAAATTTTCTATTCTTAATTAGCGAAAAACTGTTAATTAATTTTAAAGTTTATAAATTATGCCAAACAGCGATAAACCCGCCAAATCATTTTAGAAGTCTTTTAAAATTTTTTATATTATCCTTTTGCATTGATTTCATCGAAGAAAACTATGGCCGAGATCCAGATAGATTTTTCGCTGTTAGCGAAATGAGTTTGACCAATCAGAAGCCAGAATGTTTGAGAATTTTTGCTGCTTCTGGATCCCGGCCTATGTCATAAAAGTTTTGAGTCTTTTTCTTAGGGCCATGGATGAAGTGCAATGTTTACAGAAATTTAGGCTGGGATCCAGATGGATTTTTCGCTGTTATCGAAACGAGATTCACCAATCAATAGCCTGCATTGCTGCAAACAGCAAAAAGTTCGCAAAAGTGCAAGCTTCTGATTAATGAATCTCGTTTCGCTAACAGCGAAAAATCTATCTAGATTGCGGCCAATTATGTTGAACACAATTTTGCATTTCCACATCCAGGAAGGGTATTGATGTCATAACAACAGTGCGTATTCGAAACTATTTAAGGCATTGATTCTGAACTCCTTTGCTATGCATTTCAATATTAAAGAAGTTGTTGTTTCAATAGTTTTAGTACTTTTCTCTATTGCTCACTCTAAAACACGAATATCGAAATTTAACCAACAGCGCTCAGAAACTATAGCGCCTAGAATATATAGTGTTGAAATCGGCTAACCCTGTAATACTTTAAAAAGCGCTAAAATATTGTATCCCTTAAATGTGCAATGATACTGCTGTAATATGCAGATCGCAGCGGCATCTGCAGGATATTTTCTACAACTGCAAGAAATTGCTAGTCTATACAATGTAATAATAGTAATACGAAAATCCCACAGATGTCGCTGCGATCGACACTTGAAATTTTAGCAGTATCGTCGCATATTTAAGGGATACAAATTTTTAGAACTGTTTGGATAGCATATTTCCACACTAGGTATTCTAGGCGCTGTATCAGAAACAACACCATAACAGAGAGCCTTTATACATAAGAGTGGTGATATATGCACAGGAGACATGCTCATTTCAAGCTTTTGTCGAAAGTACGGCAGTCCGCTTTCTTGAATAGAGGATATTCAATCTACGTTATGATCACATGGTCAAGGCAAGAACGTCTAGCGTAAAGAAGGGAAGGCTCCGTCTACGTAATGTAAATCCCCGCTAGCCAAGGAAACAGTTCATGGGAGAAAGCAGTAGTACACTGTTAAAAATATCGTGAAAAATTACCTCTGTTTTTAAAGGCTATCTGTATTCTGACCAATGAGAACGCTTCATAGGCGTTTATGTAGCGTTCTCATTGGTCAGAAAATAGAGAACCTGTAAGAACCGAGGTAATTTTTCACGATATTTTTAACAGTGTAGTTTCCTGTTTCCCTTCTATCAGTTAGAAATTCTTTGGGTAAATTACCGGTACCACGTGACTTTTTCAGCCTCGAACCCATATTTGGAATATCCTCCATTAGAAGATACGCGCATGGACGATCTCTATTAGACTAGGGAAATAATTCAGCATGCATTAACCTGGCGATAATGGCATGCTCGTAAAGAACTTTAACGATTTGTTTTTATCACTTTTACCAATAAACATTTATTGGCCGTATGTCGCTACTTCGTTATAGAGACACACTTGTTCCTAATTAGATCCCGGCCTTAATGTATCAAAATACAGAGTTTGCTTTCTGTACTATTCCTGAGCTCAGTTATAGCGTCTAGAAATATAGGCCGGTATCCAGGTACAATTTTGCAAACAGTAAGCAAAAATTCTGGCTTCTGATTGGTCAATCTCGTTACGATAACACAGAAAAATCTACCTAGATCACGGTCACAGTGTGGAAACCGGCTATTCCAGTAATTCTTTAAAAAGTGCTAAAAATTGAATCCCATAAATATTGAAAAATACTGAATGACAAATGTCGATAGGAGCAACATTTTCTAGATCTTCTCTGAGCGAAACATTTTCTTTTGAAATAGTTATGTCGGAATTACCATATGTCGCTGTAATCGACATTTGTCGTTCAGCCTCGTTCAACATTTATGGGATACAATTTTTAGCACTTTTTTAATAAGCCGATTTTTAAACTATATCTTCTAGAAACTATAGCTCCGTTATAGCGTCTAGATTATATGTTGTAGAAATCGACTATCCCAGCAATACTTAAAAAAGAGCGAAAGTATTGAATCCCTTAAATGTACAACGATGTCGAATTCCAAACAGTCATTTGCATCGACATCTGCAGGATATTTTTTAAAGAAGAAAGAGACATGTGTAATGCACCGCTACAGCGTCTAGAATACGTAATGTGGAAATTTGCTATCCAAGAACCGCTAAAAAGTGTATCCCTTAAATGTGCACTGACGCTGAAATCCAGGGAGATTATCGCAGCGACATCTGCTATATATTTTCAAATTTCAAAGTAAACATCGTATTATTACAGCAGGTTTGACGCCAAGCACACAGGTCAAATGTAAGTTAATAAAACGTTTAAAAAATGTTACAGCGTCTAGACCAAATTGTCTTGGAGTTTTGGGAAATATCCTGCAGATATCGCTGTGATCGACTAATTGGATTTCCACACTATATATTCTAGACACTGTAGCGCCGCGGTAGCCTGTCCTTTTTCGTTTGCCTCGAAGTAGATGACGTCATTTGAAGCTGTTCCTAAGTGTGGAGTTGATTATCTGTACACGGCAATGGACACAAAAAAAATCGGCGCACCGCTTTGTACTAATCATCGTGTAAAGATGATCCAACTCCGTGTGACTTTTAAACGTCATAAACTGGCCTATTATGTCATTGGTCACGCTAACACCCTCCCCCTTGCGTCCGCCATATATAGCTGCATCTTGCTATGGAGACTGCTAAATGGGCTGCTATCGGTCAAAATCAAGAGAGAAAAGGGCAGAAGAGGGGGAAAGAACTCGTTTTCTTTATGTAGTTTTTCACACGGGAAGATTGACATCTCTGCTCCTCTCCTTTCATAGCTTCATGGTGGTGAAATAAACAAACGCCCCTTAAATATTTGAGAAAGTCTTGACACGCATCACAAAAACATCACACAAAGCAGGCAAAGCAAAGGAACAAAATCATTCATTGGCTCGTTCATATCCACGAGCCAATGAATGATTTTTCTTCTTTGTTTTGCCTGCTTTGTGTGATATTTTCCTGACTTGTCAAGGCTTTCTCGAATATTTAAAGGACGTTGAATAGACCGGGATCAAGATAGATTTCACGCTATTAGCGCGATGAGATTGATCAATCAGAAGCCTGCATTTTTGAAAACTTTTTTTATGTTTGCAGTAAACACTCTGGATCCCGGACATTAACTTTGGTTGGTTAAGACGATTTTGAATAAAATCAAATCAGAAAGCCAATGTTTTTAAACTTTTTTGGTTAGTTTAATCGAAATCTTCCACGTCTATTAATGAAAACTGAGTTACTGTACTTTGGACAAAAACTTGAATATGAGTACACGACTTGTGCATATGTGTCACCACTCTTACATATAAATGTACTCTGTTATGAGCATAATTCTAAGCGCAGCTGGTTAAATTTGAGTATCTGGATATTAGATAAAGCAATAGTGGCCCACCGTGGCTGAGTGGATAAGACACCACGCCGCTAATCGCTTGAGAACGTAGGTGGGGGCGGGTTCAAATCCCGCCGTGATCCTCACGTGATCTGATATATATGTGTTCAATAAAACAAACAAACAAACAAGCAATAGTGAAAGGTACAGTTGCCATGGAAACAACGACTTCTTTAATTCGTATAGAAAATTAATGAATAGTTGTAAATAATTTAAGTTTAAAATGTAGGCAAATGCTCTGAAAATATCAATGGCTCCCATCTAGTATTTTACAAAAGTAATTTAATATATTCACATGATGTATAAGTTGATGCAACTCTTACCTAATGAAAATTCTGCAACAAGACTTATGTAGGCAGATCTTTTCAATGATTAATTCAGAATTCTAAGAACAAAACGAAGTTCTTAAGCGCCCTTCCTCACCCCTCCCCCCACTCAAAAAAAGAAATACGATAGAAAGGTATAAGTATTTGGATAATTTCAGTATTTCTGTGATCTTTGGTCAGAGTTTAGAAAAGATGTCTGGGTATTAAAAAAAACATATAACAAATTTGACGAACGATAAGACTATAGATTTCAGGCAATTTTTAACTGCAAAAAATTTTATTCTAATGTTTATGCGGCTTTAATAATAGACTATTAAATATAATCAATTTACGGGAATTTTTATACGAAATTATATTCTCACATTTATGCAAATAGGTATGGATAAACAGACTTGAGTAAAATTACATATTTATTCTTTCTTCTCTATAACACGATCTAAATGAAGATGAAGTTATATGTACAGTTTATATCTTTAAATTTTTAGATTTTTTTTATCAAAAATGTTTCATCATCATGTCTAGAATTGCTAGATTTACTTCTTTAGACAGATCTTCGATTCTTTAGATGCCTGCGGGGCTTCATTCTCGGATTTTCCGTAGGTATTTGTAAAGATAAATTTATTTTGCAAAACCGTCAGCAAAAAAAAGTTAGAACAAACAATTAACTGGCAGACTAACTGTAAATATATATTTTATTTTGACTCTATTTGATTTTTACTAAATTTTCATCCTTCATAGAAAATTTTAAGGCGATATAAATTGAGAAAGACTGATACTTTGAAAGAAGAAATTGACTTTCCTTACTTTTAAATTATTAATTACTCTAAAAAATGAATGATAGGTAAACAAAGTGTATACTATTGTGTTTGTTCCCTACTTATAAAGGCTATACAAGGAGTAATTTTAGCGAGTAGAATTATTTCAATTATATATAATCTGTTTAAAAAAAAGAGCTGATATCTACTAAAAAACAACTTTTCAAAAGTAAAAAAAAAGCCAAGCAAAAAAAAAAAAAGAAAAGAAAAAAGGGGAAAGTTGTGGCTAAAAAATAGTGTGATATCAAATTTCCAAGCTAATATTATGGTACTTATTTAACATTTTTTATTAAAAATTTACCATATGTAAGTCGAATACCTAAGTATGCGTTGATAGAAAACCTTTTCTCCTTTACTAAATACATCATAACGTGTTTCTGAAAATTAATTTTTTTTAATTATGCATGATGGGCTTGGCGGCCATCTTTCCATATTTTACACAAATTTCTAAGCAGACAAGCTCGTAATATGTTTGCATTATTAAGAATTTTGAACTTCTAGTTTTGGCTACAGACAGATAAATTAAGAAAGTCTTTTATTTTGAAGAAAAAAAAACAAATTGATTTTTACTGCTTTAACTAATTAATTAACCCCCTCCGAAAAAAGAGAATCATAAGATAAAACCTGAAGTTACTTCAACTTTATTTTAAGACACAAATTTCTAGGCACTCATTTCCATAAATTAAAAGCATAAAATGTTTGCTTTAGCAACAATTTCGAATTTCCGATCTTAACAATGTACTTGTGTGCTTAGAAAATTGTGTAAAATATGGAAAGATGGCCGCCAAGCCCATCATACATAATTTAAAAAAATTAATTTTCAGAAACACGTTATGATGTATTTAGTAAAGGAGAAAAGGTTTTCTATCAACGCATACTTAGGTACTCGACTTACATATGGTAAATTTTTAATAAAAAATGTTAAATAAGTACCATAATATTAGCTTGGAAATTTGATATCACACTATTTTTTAGCCACAACTTTCCCCTTTTTTCTTTTCTTTTTTTTTTTGCTTGGCTTTTTTTTACTTTTGAAAAGTTGTTTTTTAGTAGATTTATAATACAGTACAAAATCCAATATCCAGAACTCTGAATTTCAGATCATTTTCATTTATTTGTGAAAAAAAATTAATCTACCCCCCCCCCCCCTCTCCCCTCGCAAGAGGAAAAAAAAAGTGCATGTTTTATGTCAAGAATGCATTTTCAATACTAAAAAAAATGCTAATATTAAAGCAGATTAAGGTAAAAAAAAAAAATCTATCCACACTGAACACAATCCTTTTTCCGCAAATTATTTATATCAGGGAGATTCTCAAAAGGTGGGATCATTAAACGTTAACTATATGTAATTTTTCAAATTTAAGGCCAATTTTTTTTAATAGTATATAGTATTTTGTCTATAAATATAATATATAAATATTTTTAATAGTATGTCTACAAAATTATACACAAACATTAAAAGACAGCTACTATTCTGGAAAATTAATGATTAAAGCATTTAATTAGCAGTTGTGTACGTTACAAATTTTGGACATTTTTTCGCACGTACGTTACAGATTTTGGACATTGCTCTTAGTATTTAAAAAATTCTTAAGACTAAGAATGTAGTAAATGTGTCTGTATACATATATATATATGTATACATATATATATATGTATAATTAACTTTTTGTTATCCTGTAATAATAATAATAAAAGCAAATGCTTTGTTACGTACGTTACTTTCGGACATAACAAAATACAGAAAAATTCTTTATAGAAAAGTCCTTCTATCTCCAAAAAAGCAATAAATCAGCCTGCCATCTCTTAACGAAATTATCAAAAAATCAACCGTTTCCTTTATGCATTCGTTGTTTACCATTAGAACCACTTGGAAAAAAGTTAAAACTCTTTTTCTTGGTGGTACATTGGAGCAGTTAAGGTCATGAATGTCTGAAATTGGCCTCTTTAGCATAAAATAATAAAACTTTAAGATATCTATGCAAAGCTTTTAAAAACTCAGTGTAAAAAAAAAAATAATAAAGTCAATGATAATTAAAGTTATGTTTGAAAGGCTTAAAGTTATGACGTGTGTCCAGTGCCCACCTTTTGAGAATCGCCCATCAGAAACATGTTTATGATACTGAAAAAAGATAACACTTAAAAATAATAAAACTGAAGTAGATATGAGATAATTTTTTTATATATATAAAAGTAAATAAAATCTTATCTGAATTACAGCAAATTTTAGATAACAAACTTAATTTTTCTCTATGCTTTTTACACTGGACATGTCCATTATTTTGTGCTGCTTCACGAATTTCGATTTTTTGGTGATAACCTTCACCTTTATTCTTTAAACTGCCATCAGTTCCTGTCCTATAAAGATGTTTTCCTGCTCCAATTCTTTGATGATTTAATCATCCAATCTGTCCAGATTTAATTATCAATGCATTTAATTTATTTATCATAAAATTCTGAAATACGACCACACTCAAATATAAGCCCTCCCGTCCCAATTTTCATCAAATTTCATTTTTCAAAAAAAATTCTTTACTGATTTTCTGAATTTTATACATTAAAATATAAACATCTTATTTTGGATGGTGTGCTTTTGTATTTTTTTAAACCCTTAGTTTAAAAAGAAAAAATCTATCCACTGTTTCTTTTTGCATACCAAAACATATTATCCACCCGAAGTTGATGATTTGACCGTGTAAACATTCGACTTCCAATTTCATGGCGAGAGGTGAATAAAAAAAACAAACTGTGGATAGTTTCCTATTCTTTGCAGTTTCTGTAAAGTGGACATTTTTGGCAGGCATTGTAACTTTCTAATAACTGATTGTATTTTTTTAAAAAATTGTTACACAGTCTAATTTATTATTATTTGAACTTGCTGAAAATTTGAAAGAAATTGGTCAACTTACATAGGAGATATGGATTTTTTTTTTCTTTTTTTAGCAGTAAGGGAAAAAAAGGGGTACTTGTTAGTTATCCCATCGACCAAATTACTGTCGCCAAATTGCAAGATTAAATGCCAATAATGGTTGATCGTAAATGTCACATTCACTTGAAAACATGTGTTTATGTCATCAAGTGATTTTTATTTCGACGTTTTATTTGTATTTTTATTAATGTTATGCTAATTTATTTGTTCTTTCGTTATTTAAAATAAAAATTGTCAATTTGTATAATTTGGCGGAATTGGCCGACGGGATAACTAACAATTACCAAAAAAAAAAAGAGTTTAGTTTTTCATTCTTTTTCTTTATTTCTTTGCTTTCAACTCAATAGTTTTTTTTTTTTTTTACACTTCAGCAACGCAAACTTTTTGACACATTCAGAGTCTTTTTTATATTTAAAAGAATAGAATTTGAATGTTTTTTTCTCGTGCAAAAAATTTGAAAAAAAAAAAACAATAGAGTTTTGAATCATCATGGCCCTTTAAAAAGCCATCCCAGCAAGACGTGTTGGGTGTGGGTATCGTGAACCTAAAAAGCATTACGGAAGAATAGATTGTAAGATCATTTTGCCAAAACTAGACATATGGAATAAAAATAATGTGAATATCTTTGTTCTTTAAAAATTGTTAGAAGAGTGGAGAGGTTTTTGATCCGGTTTTAAGAATTCCAATTTTATAATACTTTTTTTTATATAAAAATTATATATTTTAAAAATAATAATAAAAAAAATAAACACTAGTTAGCAAAATGTCTGGATTTTGGAGAATTCAGAATTTCGTATTTGAGACTTTGTATTGTATTAATATTTCATCAGAAGTAACAAAGTTACACTATAATATATTTTGCCTTTTTTAAATCTTTTATATTTCATGTACCATAATTTTAGGCATTATTATTTCTTTCTCTCTGTTTTTCCATGAACCTAGAAGAAACTAATTTCTCCAGAAAGATTCTAAAGAAAGTCAATCCTGAATTCAGACATGTCAATTTTTCTCTACAATTGAAAGTTCTTTCTGCAATGTATAAATATTTTCAAAGGGCTTGCTCCTTTTCCCAGCAAAATGCCAAAACTGAAAAAACAGCCAAAGATGGATGGATGGATTTAAAAAATATATTTCAAGCAATACAATTTTTCACAGAATTTAGCTGATACTTAAATCAGAACGTTAATTTGATGTTTCGTTGATGAGAACATCTGAAGTATAAGTAAAAAAATCTATTTTGTGAATAAATTTACTGTAACTTTGATGGAGATAAAAACTGTTTTTCTTCATTCCTCATTATTAATGTAATATCTTCTTTAATAGTAACGAAATACATATTATAATTACAGGAAAAATAATTATTTTAGAAAGCATTCTTACCTTATACTAAAGATAATATGATTAGATGAGTGTAAATTAACAGCTATTAAATACTTGAACACGAATTATACGCCACTTTGCTTGGTTTATATTGATAATGCATTATCGGAGCCTAGGCTCGATTATGGGTTTTTTATCTTTGCTTCACTCGTCGGCCTCCCTCTAACCCTAATGTTCCAAAATTTCTAATACAGTCATCTGTAAAACTGTTCTTTCATTTGACTTTACATACGCAGATGAGAGCCACTTTGCTAATATGCCCCATTGCTCAGCTCGTTTACGAAAATATCGCCTTCATTCGATTAAAATATAATAGTCGATGACAAACGAATTTGTTCTTTGTGTGTAGAAAAAAAATCCTTTAATATTGATTAATCATTGAAATTTTAAAAAATGATATTGGGTAATGAAATGTGATTTTCTTTTCCATTTTTTTAACCAATTGCTGCGTAATATATTTTATGGTACAATTATCAATTCTTACATTTCGATTCATTAAATAATCGAATAATGTAGCGTCGTTTGGCTCATGGCTTCAATGTCTGATTATTATTATTATTTTTATTTTACTTTATCCAGAGAAAACCAGAAGGTAAGAAATATGATTTCTTATTCAAATGTCGCATTTACTTTTTAGACGTAACATACCTCAATTATAACGAAAACAAACAAATATTTTCTCTTTACAAATATCATAAGTTTGCCAGCGGCAAGCATGGATGTAGTAGTGGGTATACGGAAATAATACGACGTATACTTTTTACATTTAAAAAAAAAGAAGATCGGTATACCCTCTGTTTCTCAAACAAAGTTATAGCGTGTACTCTAGGCATGATTTTCATTAGCTTATACCTTATACCCTCTGACTTTTTTACGACTACAACACTGAGGGATAGTAATTTTACTGAGTTGCCACTTAACTTCTAAAGGTTTAACCATTGCGAGTGCTACGGGTTTAACATCCTCCAATCTTAAGTTGGGAGTATGCGACTTAACACAAATGCATAAAATGACAATTAGTTTTAAATTCAAATAATATAAAATTCAGTCAACAAGTTTGACTGCCCAATCTACTGTCAGAATTAACACGTTTCTTCTCCTTGGCTATAATTTTATTTTATGTAATCGGGAAACTCAAATGCAGTTTCTAGATTATTAGGCATAGTACTGATGTTTAGATATTATGAAGGCAGACACATTAAAAGTGTTTGGATGCAGAAATAAAACAAGACTTTTAACAGTTACATTATGAATTACCATTACGTTCAGGCAGGGTTGTTTGGTTTAAACCACGCTGGTTTAAACCAAATGGTTTTATTAAAAAAACCATGCTGATTTTTTTTCATGTGTTTTTTTTTTTTTTTTTCTCTTTTTCTCTAATGTTTCCTTTATTTTACACATTATTGAAAATGCAAAATCCAAGTTATGGAGAAGCAACAAGCAAAGCTTTAGAAAAATGATGATTTAATAAATTTGTAAAGGTGACAAACATTTTTAATCAATCAAACTTTTCTTATAAGCTTTAAATCTACATAGCAGACTAATTTTTCTAAAATTAGCTGGGAAGATAAAAACAAGTGCAGTCAAACCTCGTTAACACGAACACGCTTAACGCGAATTACTTTTAGCATGAACTGTTTTCGATTGCCTTGTCCAGTTGTATGTAATGTAGTTAAGTTCGGATAACACGAGCTACTTTTAACATGAACAAAAAAAGTTTCCCCTTGAGTGTTCGCGTTAACGAGGTTCGACTGATGTTAGTTATTTTTCTTCTTCTTTTTTAAAAACCTTTTATTTTTAAAAATAGCCAAAATGGCAAATTTGAGCTAAAAATACACAACTTTTACTACTTAGATTGCTTGATTAGTTAAGATTTACTAAGAATTACATATGCCTCAATGATGACATAATCTTAAATAATTCTATCCATTGGTTACTTTTTGTTCTGTATGCTAATTAATGATTAGCTATGAGTTTTCTTTGCTGTATCGTGGCTATTGGGTTTAGTGAGCTTTTGTTTTTCTTGCATTCCTACATTGGGATTGGGGTTTTGCATTATGATTTTTTTCTGTTACCAGCAGGATAGGCACGGTTTAAATCAATTGGTTAACCAGCTGGTTTTTTTGAAAAAATTTTATTCAGTATTTTGATTTATATTCAATGTTTTGATCAAATATTTGATTTTATTCAATATTTTGAATAAAATATTTTTCTTTGAGAAAACACAGATTATTTACAATTAATAGCATAAAATGACCTTTAAGATTTCAGTCAAGCTGCAAAAGAAAATTTTCTTGATTGGGGAAATTATCTTTTAAGGCTGTTCTCAACTGCTCTACTCAACAAGTGCAAAATGCTTTGACACATTTACAAATTCATTTTTTAATGAAACGATATAAAATTGGAAGGCCTGACTGGAAGTGATTTGGAATCGAACTGTGTTTTCCAATTTTGATAAATAAATTACTTATTGAGTTATAAGCAATTTTGATCACGTGACAAAGATGTTTTTTAACCTTCCTTGAGTAGTTATTTTTCTTTCGCATGGAAATTCGGTTCGAAACACCAACTTTGGCACTATTTTCTGAAAGATCTATTGTGTTTGCAAAAAAATAAAAAATAAATAAAAGGAAAACACAGTTCCATTACGTAGTTTCTGAATAATAGCATCTGCTAGTTTCATGCATTTCCGAACAAAAATAAATTAAAACTTATGTCATAAAGTTGCCCTTTTGGATTTGAGAACAACCTTAAGAATAAAAAAGAAACTCAAGATATGAAGTCAAATAAGAGGACATTGAAAAATTGGGTGCCAGTGTTTACGACTGCTCTTTCATCTTCACCTAACACTTCATTTATAATGGCTGTTTCATAATAATGGAAGCCATCAGTCCATCAAAAGAAAAAAACTCTGTTAAAGAGGAAACTCGGTTAAGCGAGACTCGAATAATCGGGGCTCTACTGTACATTTCATTTAAAAAATGAGCTTTAGAATATTTTTGTTGGTGTTCAGAGGGGAGTCATGACCCACTGTGACCTCCCCCTTGGATCCACCGTTGTAGATTACGTAGTTCAGTATTACATATTTTAAATTTTAAAGTAAGTCGGCTATTAGAAAATTAGTAAAATTCTCTTTGTAAATATACTTTGCGGAAGGGGGGGGTGCGCCAAAATCAATGTTTGCTCCGGGCGCAAAAAAGGCTAGTTTCGGCACTGGCACAAGACCAGCACCTGTTTACTTTTAACTAAAATATGCAATAAGATATATTTAAATCGTCTATTGCATAATCGAATCCACTATTTAGATCTAACAAAAAAATGGGTAAAAATCGGGATAAGGTTCGCGTGACACATAACAGAAAAAAGTCTCATAAAAATGCCTAAATATATATATATTATTAATTTTTAGTTTAGGGTCATTCCATGTCAAATCACCCAGAATTTCCTAAAAATGACACCCACCATCTTCAATTTTCATAAACTTTGGTGTATTTGTAGAATTTTTAATGCTGATTTCAAAAATGTCAATCATATTGAAATTGATCAAACGGTTTGTCAGATATGAGCCATTAAATGTCTTCCAAGATGGCCGATTTGCCGCCATTTTGAATGGCACATGTGACAACATGAAGGTCTATAACTTCTTTCAGGTTTAAGCTAGAACTTTCAAATTTTTTTTGTTCTATTCAGAATAAAGTAAACTTTTGTCTAAACAGATTTTTGTGCAATTTATTCCATTAAAATGCTGTCAGAAAATGACTTTTTGTCATTTTTTAAATAAAAAAAAGGCATAACTTTAATGGCTGATTTCCCCCATTGTCCCCCCTTCAATTTTCATCTAATTGCATAAATAGGCAGCTCAAAGTGTGTTTTGATGCCTGATAAGAAAATTTTAATGGGCAGTTCGCAGGTGTTTTGTTTAAAGAAGGATTTCAATTTTACTGACCTACCATAAGTAATGGGAAGTACAAGATAATGTTTATATTTCTTTTATTACCAAAAATACCATACATATTTACATCTAAGAGTTTGATAAGGCTTTATCTTACATAAACATATACATATTTTTTAATATGGCTATAAAGAAGGAGAATCCCACAGGAATAAATAGGAATGCTAATAATGAATTCCTGCAAGACATAGAAGTATTTTCCTAACAAATTGAAATCTATTGCAAAGTTTCAGTAAATTATAAGTAAAAAAGAAATAATGGGAAAAATTCTACAAATAGTCACATTTTATAGCAAAATCATACTTGTGTATAATACAAAATATAATTAAAAAATATATACATATTAAGTAAATATTATCGTACTTTAAAATTATGCAAAATAACATTTAGCACATACACAGTAAAAATGCTATTGAAAACATATCTACATCAATAACAATTAAAAATAAAGATAATTAATAAAATTTGTTCTCTTTATATTTCGATTTTACTTCCTTCTAATTTTATGTTTTGCCCACTTGGTGCTTATTAAAGCACTAAATGCATCACAAATTTTATATATTCTACCATTTGTAGTATGTACCAATTGTCACATGCACAAAAGATATGACTGAAAGGCACAATACAACTGTCATTTTCTGTCCAATAATACGAAGGTGATGGGCCATTGTGGATGCATGAATTTAACAGTTGCATCGCCTTCTTTTTTGTGGACTTTTGACACTAAGCCTATATACCAATTCCATTCATGCATACATGCTACATAATTTTTAAGAGATGGAACATGCAAAGTCTCTTTAATATTCCTATCAAAAGATGAACAAACAGAAAAATTTTCATCAGTATTTATTCTTTTTCCACTTATTAATAAGTTTTCTGTAGATCCATAATATGGCATCATTATGTAGCTTATGCCTGTAATTCTTAGCTTGATCCACACTTATCACATGTAAGGATACTTTTCTTGGTCTTGTTAGGATGAAGATTAAATAAATGAAAACATTTTTTTTTGCTGAACTTACATATGCAGAAAGTGTTCTCTGTGAGCAAAGCATATTGTTGAGTTTTCGCTATCCTCTAAATTGCATCTTAATGCAAGAAGTTCTTTATTTTTGATGGATAACTCATTGCGATGGTGGATAGCTTGAGGATTATTTAAATCACAATTTGGATTATTAATATTTAAACTAATATTGTACATTTTTTGTTTACCCATAAGAAAACATCTAACTTAATACAACAAAGCAGCATCATTTATAGTTATAAGATCAAAAGAGAAACTTTAATCTTTTATAACAGACAACTTTTTTAACATAACAAGTTGTAAAATTCTGCTTAATCTGGTTGGTTGAAAAAATCTTCTGAAAAGTAATTTTAGTCCGATTCATTGAAAATCTCTTTCTGGTAAGTACATCTATCTGGTTGGTTGAAAAAACCCCTTCTGGCAAACCAAAGTGATATTATTGGTTAAAATTCTGTCTTCTGGAAAGTTCTGGTAATAAATTAACCCAATCAGATAATTTTAGCAATTAATTAGAAATTTCATATTTTGGACAGCAATTTTTGATTTATAATTCAACAATAATTACAGCTTTAATGTTATTTACATTTAAAAAATAAACCAAAGTGAAAAAAAGTATATAATTTTTTTTATTTTGAACTAAATTTTAAAATTTTAAATCGCCCATTAAAAATTTTTTAACAGGTATCAAAACACACTTTGAGCTGCAATAATACAACAAAGTTAATTTTTTAACTAATTATATTTATTTTGAATGTAGATATATTTTTAATAGTATTTTTACTGTGTATGTGCTAAATGTTATTTTGTATAATTTTGAAGTACAATAATTTTTACATATTGTATTTAGTTAACAATTGTAATTTTATCATTTTGCATAATATGCAAGTATGATTTTGCTATAAAATGTGACAATTTGTAGAAATTTTTCCATCATTTTTTTTAATTTAAAATTTACTGAAACCTTGCAATAGATTTCAATTTGTCATGAAAATACTTCTATGTCTTGCAGGAATTCATTATTCGCATTCCTATTTATAATTCCTGAGGCATTCCCTTCTTTTTAGCCACATTAAAAAAATGTATGTGTTTATGAACGATAAAACCTTACCAAACTTTTAGATGTAAATATGTATGATACTTCTGGTACTTTCTGTTACTTATGGAAGTCGGTAAAATTGAAATTCTTCTTTAAACAAAAAACCTACAAACTGCCCATTAAAATTTTTTTATCAGGCATCAAAACACACTTTGAGCTGTCTATTTATGCAATTAGATGAAAATTGAAGGGGGAACAATGGGGGAAATCGGCCATTGAAGTTATACCCTTTTTTAATTAAAAAAATGGCAAAAAGTCATTTTCTGACAGCATTTTAATGGAATAAATTGCACAAAAATCTGTTTAGATGAAAGTTTACTTTATTCTGAACAGAACAAAAAAAATTTGAAAGTTCTAGCTTAAACCTGAAAGAAGTTATAGACCTTTATGTTGTCACATGTGCCATTCAAAATGGCGGCAAATCGGCCATCTTGGAAGACATTTAAAAGCTCATATCTGACAAACCGTTTGATCAATTTCAATATGATTGACATTTTTGGAATCAGCATTAAAAACTCTGCAAATTCACTGACTTTTATCAAAATTGGTGATGGTGAGTGCCATGCCCTGGGTGATTTGACATGGAATGACCCTTTAGACATTTAAAAGTAATACGTATTATAAAATAGCTTAGAAAAAAATCCTGTGTATTAAGTCTGATGGCTGTTTAAATGTTTTAGTGGATGACAACTTTTATAAATCTACTTTCCATTTTAAGATCAATGGTTTTCAGTAGTCTAAAAAGCTGGTAAATGGGTATTTCTGTTTATTTTACTGTCGCCCCCCTTTTTTTTTTTTTTTTAACGTGGCAGTTTCTGAGGAGAAGTGTCAAATGACAATACACAATACTTCTTGAAACGTGTAAAGACCCTACTGCTAAATTCAAATCATTCCAGGCAGGGGTGTGAAAAATTTTTGAAAATCTAGGAGCCAGTTACTATCGATAAAAAATTTGTAAAATGAAATTACAGTATAAGTTAATAATAGTACATACAAAGTACTCTTTTTAATTAAATATATCTGACACAGGACATAAATTTTGTTGTATAAAAAATAATGTTAGTACATAAAATTATAAATATTGATATAAAAAAATTGAAGTGCTGATGTAAAATACAAATAAAAATCATTAAAAACTTCTTTAAACACCTCAGAAGTACAAATATGTAATATACTTCAAGGACTATAATATATGCCATAAATCAATAGTGTTAACTTATTGTTTTTCCTCATATTTGCTTTAAAATTTTTATGATGTTTATGACCGCTCATGTGTCTTGTTTTTGATGTAAAGTACCAGCGTTCAACTGCTTTTGTAGGATCAAATGCTTTGACAGAATGTCCATTTAAATTTATTAATAATAAATCATTTAAATTTTGTGATATCAAAGTAGATCGAAACTTGTTCTTGATAAAATTCATTGTGCTGAATCCTCGCTCACAGGATGCAGTTGCCACAGGTAATTCTTCATTGATTTGATCAAAAGCTCACTAAATTTTATATTTTTGCATAGTACCTTAAACTTGTACCATTCGTCAAGAGCAGTACTTTCAGTTGTTTCCAAATCAACATTCAATGTGACAAAATAGTTCTATCTATAAAAAAAATCTATAAATAATCAAGGTTATAAATATGAATTATTTTTCATTTCCTAAGACATATATACCTAGGCGCCAGTGTCGAAAATTTAGTCGAACGGGCGACCTGGAGCACGGTATTTTTACATCCCTGATTCCAGGAACCCTTTATAAAAAGCTTTACTTTCAATAAAAGATAATTGTTCATGTAGAAAAACAGAGAAAAATAAGACATCTCAGATTGCAAATATTTCAAAGAAATTATTTTGAATAGCCATGGGAAAGTATATTATATTTATGAAACTACATGATATATTTATTTATAGTACTACTAATCAAAAAATTGTTCATTAAGATTTTCAAGGTAACAATGTTTCACTATGTAGAGCATTTTATTCATGGAACATAAGACATACATAGCTTTTACTAAAAATGTTTAAATTTTAAATGATTTCAATTTCTACATAATTAATTGTAATTATTTAATTATAATTATTTTTAAATGAAGTTATATTACTTATATATCCAACAATGTTTATTTTTATCAATAAATATGCATGTATATGTAATAGGAAAATATATTTTTAAAAAACCCGGTTTAAACCAAAAAAAACCTGGTTTAAACTAGGGATTGACCGAATAGTTGATTCGGTGGTTCGGCATGTAAACCGAATATTCGACTCCGGCCGAATAATTGCAGATAAGTATTTTTTTAGAATTAGAAGAATTCTCTTTTACTTAGCAGTAGAATAGGCTAAACAATGAGTTTTAATATTATGTGTATGAGTTCAGAATTCAGCTTGCACTACGAAAAACAAATCAAAGGCCATTTTTTATTTTAAAAAAACTTTTTCCTTCCTCAAATAGTCTACATAGGGGTGAAATCAAAGCAATTGCCAACTAGAGAAAAAAAAAGTAAGGAAGATGCACATCTTTCCCGTATCATTTAATTTTAATTACTTCTACATTAGTTTTTTTTAATTTAAATTTATTTAATATGTATTTTCTTTAATATACACATCAAATAAGTATATTAGAGTTCCTATCTGTATATCTAAGGTTATTAAAGAAAATACACACATCCAATAAGTATACCCCAATGCTTATCCTATAGCTTTTATAACTGTTATATCAAAATCGCTCAAATTTGTAATCTTCATCATCACAGCATTAAAATATTAATCAAAATATAAATATCTATCAATAATTTGATAGAAAATAGTTAAATGTACAAATTGATATGATACCTTTTGTATTTTGAGAACATTCCTATTCAATATGTTTATAATTAGACAATCAGTAAATCAGCTTAATAACAACATTGTTTCTTGTTTTTTGAATGAACTTTTGTTTTTCTGGCAGTCCTTATCCGTAATAATAGCCTGCATAGTTTAATACTTTCATAGGTTATTTTTGGGTATTGACTAGTGATAAAATAATAAAAAATAAGTGATGGGTTAATAAATTTGTGAGTGGAAAGAAGTCATTAAATTTTTTGTTAATTAGATTTAAGAATAAAAATGTAACTGCATTAAATTATTGAGAATTTCATTTCAATTAAAGTTTATTAAAAAAGATAGTATATGCAAAAATGCGTATTAAAAATTTTCAAGTATTCGGTTGCCGAATACCGAATATTCGGTGTACACTTCGACCGAAGCTTCGGTATTCGGCAAAATTGCTGCTTCGGTCAATTCCTAGTTTAAACCAAGAAAACCGGGTTTTTTGGGTTTTTTACCAACCCTGCGTTCAGGATATCTAACCTTCTATTCTAACTTACAGTCCTACTTGATTTTTTTTTTTTTTTTTTTTTTTTTTTGACAAAGTTGACATTTTCTCTTATTTTTCATATATTTACCTTGATCTTTCTCATCATTACTTAGATCAATCTTTTTCTTTTTTAATTTAAACCTTAAAAATATTTTCATCATCTCAGCATACATACAACCTGTTATTTCAATATCTATTTTTACAATTCAACATCAATACTTGCAACAGGGATGTTAGTTTTTAAGTTTCTGGCAGCATTTTTAATTCCTTTCTGATCTGAAGTTTGTTTTATTATTTTACATTCTAAGATGTTTGCTTTAAATTTTTTTACTTTCTTCTATCTTTACAAGAAGAAAGCATTGGATTCATGAAAATTTTCGAATTCTGGTTTTCGACGGATTTACACGTTTTAGGGGTCAGAGATTCCAAAAAACATGTTTTTACAAAATGTCTGTCTGTGACTCTGTGAGTCTGTCTGTGTGTATGTGACACAAATTTTGTGGGCGCTCTATCTCAAGAACTAATGCACGGAATTTAATAAAAATTGATATTCAGTTAGTGCCTAATACAAATTGATGCTGATTAGTTTTTGGTGTAAATCGCTCTACAGGTGGCGCTGCAATGCTGCATTTTTCACGATTTTCGCAATAGCTCTATCTCAAGAACTAATGCATGGATTTTTATCAAACTTCAGATTTAGTTAGTCCTTGATATGAATTGATGATGATTACGTTTTGGTGTAAATCGCCCAACAGGTGGCGCTGTTATGATGAATTTTACAGGATTTACACGATTTCCCCAATAGCGCTATCTTAAGAACTAACGCACGGATTTTCATCAAACTTCAGATTAAGTTAGTCCTTGATATGAATTGCTACTGATTAGGTGTTGATGTAAATCGCCCAACAGGTGGCGCTTCTCTGCTGCCTTTTCCACGATTGCCTCAATAGCTCTATCAATAGAACTAATGGACCAATTTTCATCTAACTTCAGATTTAGTTGTATGTTGACACAAGTTGTTGTTAATTAGGTTTTGGTGTTAATCACCCAATAGGTGGCGCTGCTGTGCAGAAATTTTCACGATTTTCGCTATTGCTCTATCTCAAAAAGTAATGTACGGATTTTCTCCAAACTTCAGATTCAGTCAGACGTTGACATAAATTGTTGCTGATTAGTATTTTGTATAAATCACCCCATAGGTGGCGCTGCTAGGCAGCATTTTGCTGAATTTAGATGATTTCAGCGATAGTAATATCTCAAGAACTAATGCACGGAATTTCATATCGTTAGAATCCTCATGAGATGCATAGATTGCCATTTAATTTTGGCAGTGTGATAGCGAATTTTGAAGTATTAACATGTATGAGATAGAAGAAAGTTTTGGGATTGGTACATCCGACTAGTTTCTTATATCTTGTGAGCAGCATATTCATCCTTCACAGTTGAAAATAATGTCACAATGTTGCGTTTTGCAAAGGTGATAGTTTCGTCATAAACATCTGAAGTGGCTGTACAATGGGATCTGCATTAATACCTAATTGCTAACCTCTTAAAGTTTATAAAGCTAAGCCAAACGTTTAATGCTTGATTTTCTCCTTGGGCTTTCCTTTCTTGATCTAAAGATTGTTTTTCTTCAATAACTTTTGTTATTTGTTTCAACAGCAGTCTGTCTGCTTTTTTAACTGTGACAGTTTCTTGAAATACATGTTATGTTTCTAATAATTCTATTTTTCTTTTTTTTTTTTTTTACTTTTCACATATTAGTGAACAGAATTTTGATTTAATATACACCACTTTGTTCTTTTTCTCCTATTTTAGCTATTCCTTTCATACTATGACTCCACTTTTTATTTAATTTAAATAATCATATAGTGCCCATGCAATTTATTAAAATTTATAATAATTTGAATTAATGGGGTACCTCTATGAGGAAAGTTTCACGGAATAATTCAAGGAAAATGTATCTCATCTTTTTTATGCATATTTAAGTATACATTATTAATTATTTTCTTGACCTTTACTTTTAATATTTTAATCATTTTTAAAATTCTTTTATTTTTCATCATTTTAGTTTAATACTTTATTTAATTATTTTAATATTTTACTGTATTACCAGTATTTATTGTAATTTTGATTGCATTATTACATACAAATTACTGTTTAAAAATGTAAACAAAACAATCACCAGAAATCCACAAAATTCTAAAATCTGTACAAGCTACCTATATTTTCATTCAGGGAGTTCTACTGTATAGCTTATTCTAATGAAATCTAAATTCAAAACTGTTCGCTTTCATTTATAAAATTTCATTTGCCATAAAAAAATATAATACAGTAGACTCTCAAATCCACACAGCTTGGAAGCAGAGGTTTTGCAAATTTTAGAATTTTGTTGATTTCTGGTCTTTTTTTTGTTTATATTTTTAAACTTTAATTTTAATTCAGTAATGCAATCAAAATTATAATGCATGCTTACAATGTAGAAAAATATTAAAATAATTAAGTGTAGTAATATACTAAAATAATAGAAATTAAGATAATTTTAAAAATTATTAAAAGTAAAGATCAAGTAAATAATTAATAATGTATAATTAAATATGCATAATTAAGATAAGATACATTTATCTTGAATTATTCAACGAAACTTGCCTCATAAAGGAATCCTACTAATTCCTATCAAAATGTTAAAATAAGAATATTTTATTTCAGGTTTAGCCAGGCTTAATAACCAAATAAGCTGTTTTTTTCTTTATTGTAATTACCAATGATATCAGCAATAACTTGAATTTTATCAAAAATTAATTTATAATTCTTTCATGAGAGATCATGAGTTCAGTCATATTATCCAGATTTACATAATAAAATACATCTGGATTGATAACTGAAAGTTTCATTATTTATAGCTGCAATGATATGTGCGGTTTTAAGGAAGTCTACTGTATTTATCGACAAAAAACTAAAGCAAATTGGATTTAAAACAATTTTTTTCCAAGGTTCGTAAATATCATGATATTTTCAAGAATATCAAAAATAATGGATATTTTGATACATATCAAATATATTTTTTTTTTTGTTTAATAATCAACTTACTGCTGATTATAAATGTTTTCATGAATGGTAACATGGAAACTTCATAAAACAATAATCTAAATGGCTTTTCTTTTTTTTTTTTTCTATCCACTTAGAACAAAACTGAAGATCAATTAATTGAAAACAGAAATAATTTGCTTTTTGAAACTCTCAAAAAACAAATTACAGTAGACTCCTTCAAATTCGCAGCCCTGAAATCTCCACATCATTGCAGATGTAAACAGTGAAACTTACAATTAAGATGTAGGAGGAAAATTCAGGATTTTCTTCATCATTCCATTTTAATTTAAAATCCTGGTCAGAACAGTGCGAAGAGAAAACTGCACCCGAGGCAAAGTTTGAATTTGGCAACCGTCAATTTTCCCAACTCAGGAAGGTTAACAAAAGAAACTAAGACAAAGACCTAAAACAATTTCTAAAATGGAAGAAGCCCTTACTCAGAAATTTGTTTTGGCGTGTTGGGTAAGGGATGGTGTAACAACTTTGAAACGAAAAATCTTGATACTTTCATTAGAAAAAAAAATTCCTGATATGTATAAACAGTCGACTCTGTGAAATTCGTACACTTAGGGACCAAGGGTTATGCGGATTATAGATCATCCCCTTTATTTACATTTTATTTTAAAGTTTGATATAAATTAAGAACAACTGCACAAAAATTACTATGGAAAAGAAAAATATAATGCAACTCATTGGTTTAATATATTTAACAAGTAAGTTAATTTAATGAAAAATTAAATAAACTACCAGACAAAAATTGATGCCTATTTAAAATAACAATTTCGATTTGATTGTCTCTTCTACTGTGTACAAATTTCCGTTTTCGAATGCAGGGTTCAAAATATATGAATTTTCTTAAATCACAGTTTATTTCATTGGAAAGCTGATAATTTATGAAAAATACCATCTATCATTTTAACTGTTAATGACAATTTTCACTGTTTACATTCCAACATGTAGTGCGGATTATACATCGGGGGATTTCATTGAGTTGATTATATATACAAACAAGTCGGAAATTGCTCATCAAACGTGACAAATGAGGTGCTTTCGTACTATAACTAGTTTTATAATTATTTTTTGTACCCCATACTGTACTCAAAGTATATATTTTTTAACTTCATAAGTGCATAGTCTATAACATCATTAAAATGCACTTGCAATAATTTTTTTCTCATTCCCCGTAATGTAACGGAAAACTTTTGACTGTCCCTGTAATTAAACTATACATCCGATTTTCATAAAATTTGAAATGGCTCGACAAAATTTTGAAACAATTATATATTTAAAATTTCAGACCATTCGGAAGGCTGTAACATCATTAAAATGCATTTGCAATAATTTTTCCCATTGGCCGTAATGTAAAGAAAAACTTTTGACTGTCCCTGTAATTAAACTATGCATCCGATTTTCATAAAATTTGAAATGGCTTGACAAAATTTTGCAATAATCATACATTTAGAATTTCAGACCATTCGGTTGGGTAGTTTTTGCTCTGTTATATGCGGACAGGCAGACAGACAAACGGACGGACTGAACAACGACTATAGGTGCTACGTATTTATATAATTACGAACGCACCTAAAAAAGAGGTTTGTAGCAAACATTTGGCACACCCTCATTTCTCTGTGATGGCTGCCCCCTTGCTCCCCTCTTTTTCATGGGCCTGATCCTGGTTAATATGTATTTTCTCATGAAGGAATCATATTTCTGGATGGAAAAGTTCGAGATCAGTGGCGATTTTAATCTTTTTACCAAATGCATTTATGTGCTAATAAAGACTTTTTGATTATTAAGTTTGACTAAAGATGAAATAAAACTTCTTTATTTTTTTATTTTGATGTAAATAATTAGTGAAGCTTTATGAAGCGATTATCAGGCATATTTAGTTATGCATTGTTAATTATTTAGACCCTTTTATTTTTAATATTTCAATCATTTATTTTAATTTTCTTGATTTTTATTATTTTATTGTATTGTTCTTTTACTTTATTATCTTAATATGTTACTTTATTGTAAGTATACATTTTAATTTAGACAATTTAGTGTAATGTATTATTACACTGAAATTACTATTTGAAAAATGTAAACAAAACAGTGACTAGAAATCCACAAAATTAAAAATATGTATAACCTCTGGTCCGTCCTAAGCGCTGGGGATTTGAGGGGGTCTGGGATTCAATATAAAGTATTGTAAAAATTTTATGTTTTATACAGCAAAATTTTAAATAAAAAATATTTTTTAAATTCAAAATTGGAACATAAATGTATGCTTGTCCCTGTGTTTTTTTTTTGAACAGCAGTTAATGCATCTTCATACCTATAAGGGTGTTACCGTATGGGGGACACAGTTCTGTCGCCAAATACCGCCAAGTTTGTCGCCAACTTGGCGATATATCGCCAAAATTGGTGACCAATTTAGCCGCCAAAAGTGACGCCAACTTGGCGATATCTCTAAGATTTCGCCAAATTCTCATAGACTTCCATTGTAAAACAATAAGGATTACATGCTTAGAAAAAATCAGCAAATTGAGATATTTTAATGCAACAAAAACTAATATTAACTTAAGGGAATATATTAATTGCATTTAAGGTAATCCAAGTAAATTAAATTATGAATAAAAGTAACATCAAACATGCTTAGCATGCTTTCCCAAACATAAATTTTAAGAGAGCCCACTGGTCGAAGGAATTAGATTTGAAACTTTTATCCAATTATAGTAAATTTTGACTTTCGTGATTTTTGAACTTTTTGAGATTTTCAATTCGATTTTTACGTTTCTTCGCTATTTGCTGCAATTTTTTGACATTCCATTTTTGATCTAAAGTACATTCTGCCCTCATTTCAATAAAGTTTATTCGGACTTCATATAGCAATTTTCGAATTTCGGGAATTTCGTATGTGATTTTAATGTATTTTAGTGATTTGATACCATTTTTCCACTTTAGTGAAAGGAATCAACTTGCAATCTTTGAACACAATGCATAATTTTATTTCTCTTTTCGAAATTTGTGCTGCGATTTAAAATTTTCTCGTGATATCTTATTGAGATTTCCAGAACTTTTCGCAATTCGTGCTGTTTTTTGACGTACCCGGGCAAGTTCGCTAGTACTTAATAAAAGAGAAAGGGTAGAAAAAAAATGAAATATTAATAATACTAAAAATAATAATGCTATAGTTAAGATAATAATGCTAAAGTTAAATAATGTTATAAAAACTGATAAAATATTTTATTAAGATTAACGATCGTTTCATCCCACAAACGGCGAAAGAGATGCTATGTAATTTTAGTAACAAGAGTAAAAATTAATCCACACTCTCAAATAGCCAGTTAATTTTATTTTCATTTTATGTTTTGCACTGTTTTTAATTATGCATGATGTCTCGTGACATTGTTTACCATGTTATTGTTTTTAAATTATGTGAAAATTAATCCATGCTCGCAAATAGCTAATTTTATTTTATTTTATGTTTGCAATGTTTTTCATTATGCATATGCCTCGTGACATTGTTTACTATGTTATTGTTTTTAAATTCTGGGAAAATATCTTCTATCGTGAATGATTTTGAAAATGTCAATGTTTGTGCGATGAAACGATCGTCAATCTTAATAAAGTAATCTAATCTTTTATTACTTTTTATAGCATTATTTAACTTAATCTGTTTATACGTGGGTAGTTCAATAATTATTGTCCCTAATGTATATAAAATATTTGTACTGCGATGGTTGATGTAGAATATCGAGGCCTAATCCCTTAAATGCCTATATGCTCAATTTCAGAACCGTAGCTATTATATTAAGGGGACAGTGGAGTTTAAAATCCTTAAAAATAATTTTTTTTATTTTTGTAAATTTCACCTTAAATATTATTCAAGGGTACATTATATGCATTATGGCATGCATTTATCGCAAAACAATTTTTAAAAAAAATTTATTTTTGAGAAAAAAATGGAATTTTACGCGTCGTCTTAGAAAGCTTCAAAATGCCCCCTGTGCATTCCATAATTTTTTTTTAATTTTTTGTAAATTTCATCTTAAATATTTTTCAAGGGTATATTATATGCATTATGGCGTTCATTTATCACAAAAAAAAAGATTTAAAAAAATTATTTTTGAGAAAAAAATGGAATTTTATGCATTGTCTTAGAAATCTTCGAAATCTGTGCATTCCATAGCAATGAAAATCCCCAATATTTTTTATAAAAGTTTGGTTTATATATAGAAATAAAATAGAGCATCGAAATTTTTTTTTTCAATTTAAAGGTTAAAAAAAAATTTTTTTTTGAAAAATTTTGAAAGTTTGAATTTTTTTTTTTTTTTTTACCTTTAAATTCAAATATATAAAATTCGATGCTCTATTTTATTTATATATATAAACCAAACTTTTATAAAAAATATTGAGGATTTTCATTGATATGGGGTGTGCAGGGGGCATTTCGAAGATTTCTCAGACAACGCGTAAAATTCCATTTTTTTCTCAAAAATAATTCTTGTTTTTTTGGGATAAAAGCATGCCATAATGCATATAATGTACCCTTGATTAATATTTAAGGTAAAATTTACAAAAATAAAAAAATTATTTTTAAGGATTTTTTAAACTCCACTGTCCTTTTAACATAGTTTTGGAGATAAGAGTGAAGTTTTAAAGACATATTTTGGAGGGAGGGGTGAAGGTGAAATGCTGGTTTGGAGCTTATGAGGCTACATTTGTGACAGTGGTTGAGATGTGGCTACATCACTATGATCCCAAGTCCAAACGACAGTAGTTACGTCTCATCCACTGTCACAAATCTAGCCCCATAAGCTAAAAATCAGCCTTTCACCTCCCCCCCCCCCTTTCACTCCTCCCTCCAAAACTATGTGAGTATAGTAGGTACGGTTCTGAAATTGAGCATATAGGCATCTAAGAGATTAGGTTTCGATATTCCACGTCAACCATTGCAGTACAAATATTTTATATACATTAGGAACAATAATTATTGAACCACCCTCGTATGTGATTATTATACATGTTGTTATTAAAAATAACTTTCTAATAATTTTAGCTATGAATTACTTTTCCATAATTATTCTTAAATATGTAAATGATTTTTTTAATTAAAATAGTACAGTTTACAGAAAACAATTCTCATAGCCATTAATGAGTTTTTAATAATTTAGAGGGAAAAAAATATTTTTTATGTAAAAAAAGCAACAGCAAAAAAGGCACCATTTATTTAAGTTATTTTCGATAAATAACTATTTAAGAGTGTAATGCATAAAAAGATCAATATACTCTTACATTTGGACTTAAAAAAATGGAAATAATTTTTTAAAAATATATTTAAAAATTTAATCCAAATTTCGCATTCACAACTTTTTAAAAACACTATTATAAATATATTCATCAATTTACTTCAATAAGTATGGTACAATAAATTTAATTCTTCAGTCTTCCTCACGTTAAACGTGCCTTGGCTGAAATATTGCACTCTTTCTGTAATTGAGGTCTCTAATTGAGGAAAAAAATCTCTAGGTGATTTTAGTAGATATGTTTCTAGTGCAGGAGGACTACTCCTCCTCCTACACTAGAGGAATATGATTTTCATAGATTCATAATTTTCATATGACCTATGATTGATTTTTATGTGGTCTATTCGTGACCTTTGAATTTCATGGATTTTCATAGACAAGTCATAAAGATTTTCTTATAACTACCCTTAAATTTTTCAATTTATTGCATGACATTATAAACTATTCAATCTGAAATAAGTTTAAAGTCTCCTATAGTAATCCTTAAATATTAAAGTCTCCACCCAAGCATTTGTGGCATCCTTGGTATATGTTGCTGAAGGCAGTCTCCCCCCACTCCCTCCAACATTAGAATCGTTTGTAAAGGTTTATGGTTAAAAATATAAAATAAAACACACTAGAGAACAAGAATTCTGCTTTTTCGGAATGTGGTGTCGTGCCCTGCATTTCCATTACTTCAATTTCTTCTGGTGGACTGGTGGCTTCTATTACTATGAAACAGCCATTATAAATGAAGCATTGGGTGAAGATGAAAGAGCAGCCGTAAAAAGTTAGAACTGTGATTTTCTGGTCAGAATGGAAAAAAATATGGCCATTTTTTTCCCATTCTGACCAGAAAATCAGAGTTCTAACTTTTTATGGCTGCTCTTTCATCTTGACCTAACGCTTCATTTATACTGGCTGTTTCATAATAATAGAAACCACCAGTCCGCCAGAAGAAAATAACTCGGATAATCAGGACTCTACTGCAAAACATATTTCAATTTTAAGACTTAAAGCACACGCTTTTATTTTATGTAAAATGACGTCATTTGCATTAATATAGATTCTTAGAATTAAATATAGTTTATAATAGTTGGGTCATTCCATGTCAGTTCAGGCAGGCATGTAACCCACCATCACAGATTTTGATGAAACTGCGTGTGTTTGTTCCTTTTATTAAGATATGATTCCCAGTATTTTATTTTTACTCCTTGGTCAAATAGTTTCTGAGAAAAAAATTGTCAAAATTTTGAAAACTGCCATCAGTTGGCATTCTTGATTGCTCGATTTTCAAATGTAGCATGACATAAATATGATCATATTTCAATATCTATTCCACAAATCATCTTCAAATAATTTATGCATAATATATAGGGTACGTATTTTATGAAAAAAAATACTGTTACGCTTATATAACATTTTAAGTGTGTCTAAAAAAATGTTTAATCTTTGAAGTCGTGATTTTTTTATGAAAAATAATGCATTACGCAAAATAGCATTATTAACAAAAGGCGGTATTTTTATTAAATTTATTTTTTGTGGGGGATATACTTAAAGGTGTCCTTTACCTGATTCTGAAATAAAAATAGTGGGATTTTGGGTGTTTTTAGTAGTATTTCATATTTAAAAATATTTTGAGGCGTATTTCAAATCAAATTAAGCAGAGTCATTCCATGTCAGTTCGCCTAAGATATTTAATTCACTGTCACAAATTTCAATGAAACTGGGTATGTTTATAGCTCATTTTAAGACAGGATCAAGGAAATTAAAGGTGATTACAAGTAAAATATTTTTTAAGATAAAAAAAATATCTAAATTTTGAAATTTTTTTTAAAATGTTTTTAATGGCAGATCTATGTTCAAAGACTGCATAAAAAAAAGTCATTTCAATATAAAATCACTAAATAAGTTTCAAATAATGTATATGTGACAAATAATGTAGGCAGATTATTATTTATTGTTGTTTGTCATGTTTAAATGCTAAGAGTGTGTTTAATCTTGTGAATTCTTAAAATCAAGAATTTTGTGAAAAATAATGTGTTAATCAAAAATTTATTATTAACCGAAGGCAGGCTGTTATTACTTTTTTAAATTGTACGTAAAAATATCTTTTCAATAGTTATAAAATAAAAATAGTGAAAATATGAGCAATTTTAACAAAATTTTCATAAAATGTGAATGTTTAATGATAAATATTGAAGCTTTTCATGCTAAGATGTACTAAAATGACTACGATATCGTGTATTTCTACTCTTGCTTAAATATAATACATACAATAATAAAATAACAAATATTATTTACAGCAATAAAAATTAAATTAAATAGTACCAGTTCCTTTATCAACACTACATTGCTCAACAGCCGACTTAAAATCAACAGCCCGCACCCTTATTGAAAAATACTTTCAACTGTTCAAATAATAAATAAACTGCATTTAAAATTTTTAATATCAACTTATTATCTTAAGACGATAATAATAACTAAACAACATGATGAATTTATAAATCAGCTTTTAATTGAAAAGTCATGAAATGGTCCCTTTAAATATTGTTGTTCATCGAGTCAACAAAACAAATTATATAAAAAAAAAATAGTGAGCCTAATATGCTGACTGCAATGACACTTCTAACAAAACTAATTAATTCATTACCATCTGAAATCAAACCCGAAAGATCAAAAGAAAAAAAAATCATCTGTAGTGTGAATGTGACATACTCAGTGGTTGTTGAGGTATGTCTTTGTGACATTTTCACCTGTACTTCAATAAAATATAAACATGTAAGCTTTTTTCATTCATCCAAATTAAGTAAAACAATTATAAAATTTTGCTGTCATTACACCATATGTTAAATTTTTCGTTACATACTATTAGATAAGTTCTTTACTTTTAGACATTATTGACATAATATCATAAAATTTGCTATATGTATTTTCTGTAAGTGTATAAACAATATATATATGCTTTATTAAACATAAATGAATAATTTTTAAATAATTTGTTTGAGAACAGGGATATATATACACACATATATATGTTGAAAATCCATCTTTCAGCAATATTGTGATGAAATAAATCAAATTACCGTAATTTCCGGTGTATAGCCCGCGGATCATACAATCGTGTTTCGACCCAGAAATTTTTAAAAATAAAATGTAACTTTTTAGATCACAGTAAATATTGGTCTTCAAATACTGAATAAAATTTCTGGGTCCAAACTGAATTGTTTGATCTGCGGGCTATACATCCGAAATTACGGTACATATCATTAGAAACTGAATAAAGTTACAAAAGTGAAACTCATTAAGTTTTAAATATTTTTTTAGATATAGTTATTTGAAAAATATAAATATAATGGATTATGCATTTTTTGCATATATTTAAAGCACAATACGTCAAAATTTTCTTCAACAGAGTGAAATTTGGTTTTTTTTTCAATATTAGCAGCTCAATGCTAAATTTTCAATATTAACAGCCAAATATGAGTTTAAAGATTAGGACTGTCATTTTGAAAATTTCTATTGGGCGGTGAGGAGCTAGTGATTTTTCTCTTTTTTGGAAAGGGATAATTGCTCTTCGCCCTAGAAGTTTTACTAAAAAACAATATTGTTTATTTTTTTCCTTAAGAAACGAACATAAAAGATAATTTGAAAAATAAAATAAATGTATAAATAAAAATATTTCCAGGGATGATACATTGGATAGGTTTTACATTTGAAAATATTGATAATTTTAAATATGATTTAAATACTACTAAAACCAACCAAAATCCCACTATTTTTATTTCAGATCCAGTTATAATGTAGTATTATGTACAATTTAAAATTAAAAAATTAGTCATAGAAACTCCGCCTCTGATTGATAAAGATTTTTTAATAATTTCATTATTTTTTGTAAAATATTTTTGATTTCAAAGATTATACAATTTTTTAGACGCATATAAATATTTTTTAACATTACAGCAATATTTTTTTTCATAATCTACATACTTTATTTACCTTGCTTAAATTATTCGAAGAAGATTTCTTTATTAGTTATTGAAATATGATTTTATATATAAAATGAGGCCTTTGAAAATTGAACAATCATTAATGGCAACTCGTGGCATTTTTCCAAAATTTTGATAATTTTTTCTCATATGTTCACTATTTTTATTTTATAACCATTTAAAAGATATTTTTACGTACAATTAAAAAAAGCAATAACACCCTGCCTTCGGTTAATAATAAATTTTTGATTAACACATTATTTTTTACAAAATTCTTGATTTTAAAAATTCATAAGATAAAAGACACTCTTAGTGTTTAAACATGATAAAAAACAAGAAATAATAATCAGCCTACATTATTTGTCACATATACATTATTTGAAACCTATTTAGTGATTTTATATTGAAATGCCTTTTTTTTTTTTAATGTAGTCTTTGAATATCGAACTGTCATTAAAAAAATTTAAAACAATTTTTCAAAATTTTGATATTTTTTATCTTAAAAAATATTTTACTTAGGATCAAGAAAATTAAAGGTGATTACGTCTTAAAATAAGCTATAAACAAACCCAATTTCATTGAAATTTGTGACAGTGATTAAATGGCTTAGGGGAACTGACATGGAATGACTCTGCTTGATTTGATATGAAATGCACCTCAAAATATTTTTAAATAGGAAATACTACCAAAAACACCCAAAATCCCACTATTTTTATTTCAGAATCAGGTAAAGGACACCTTTAAGTATATCTCCCATAAAAAATAAATTTAATAAAAATACCGCCTTTTGTTGATAATGCTTTTTTTTGTTAATGCATTATTTTTCATAAAAAAATCACGACTTCAAAGTTTAAATATTTTTTTAGACACACTTAAAATGTTATATGCGTAACAATATATTTTTTTCATAAGCTGCGTACCCTAAATATTGTGCGCAAATTATTTGAAGATGATTTGTAGAGTAGATATTGAAATATGATTATATATATGACATGCTACATTTGAAAACCGAGCTATCAAGAATGCCAACTGACGGCAGTTTTTCAAAATTTTGACAATTTTTTTCCCAGAAACTATTTCACCAAGGAGCAAAAAAAATTACTGGTGATCATATCTTAATAGTAAGAACAAACACGCGAAGTTTTATTAAAATCTGTGATGGTGGGTTACATATTGATATTTTACTGCCTGATTTGACGTGGAATGCCCCAGTTCCATGTTTGATCATAAATCATTCATTTATATTTTTCTCAAAATAGCACGTATTTTAATTAATTTTGTTTTTCAATTTTTATGAGAAAATGGCAACTAAAAGATGTAATTGCTCTTTTTCAACATTTTTTTCTTTACTTTCTACAGAAATGGAGAACTTGAGTCTCCAAAATGAAACAAATGTTGCTAAAAACTACAAAAAAAATGAATATTTCAAAAACAAATGAAGATGCAGTTTTCAAACAAATTGCATTAAAAAGTACCTTTTCCCCAATACGGACGGTATAAACATTGAAAATGTGCGATGCTTAGAAGTTTTAAAAAATGCTGTAGAGTATTTAATCGCACAATGAAATATCGGCTTTTGTTTTACGGTTAGCGTACACAAGGTAACGTTATTGGAGACAAAATAAGCTGGGAGAAAGAAATAGCATTTCGGGGGCTAATTAAAACAGACCAAAGCAGTGGGGTCTTCAGCTTTATATTAGTTTACCTGGATTTTTGTGTACAAATGTAAAATCATACAAATTTAAATTATACGTGGCTGAAAGCAGTCAGCATTCCCAACTCTGGGTTTGTTTGGATGAATTTTTGTTTAAAAATATAAGACCATTCAAATTCGTGTGTGTACGTTGCAGAAGGCTGTGCATCCTCGAATTTAAAGTTCGTTTGGAAAGGTTTTCATTAAAAAAAATACAAACTCATACATTACTGAATTTTGCTTTATTAGCCCCCGGTATGCTATTTCTTTCTCCCAGCTTATTTTGTCTCCTATAAAAAACGTTACCTGGTATACGCCAGCCATAAAACAAAAGCCGATGTTTCATTGTACGATTAAATTAACAGCATTTTTTAAAACTTCTAAGCATCGCACATTTTCAATGTTTATACCGTCGATTTGGAAAAAAAAGCATTTTTTAATGCAATTTGTTTGAAAACTGCATCTCCATTCGTTTTTGAAACATTAATTTTTTTTTTGTAGTTTTTAGCGACATTTGTTTCATTTTGGCAACTCAAGTACTCAATTTCTGTAGAAAGTAAAGAAAAAATTCTTGAAAAATAGCAATTATATCTTCTTGTTGCCATTTTCCCATAAAAACTGAAAAAAATGCAATTAAAATACGTGCTATTTTGAGAAAAATATAAATGAATGATTTATGATAAAACATGCAGCTATTATAAACTATATTTAATTTTAAGTACTATCTATATTAATGCAAATGACGCCATTTTACATAAAACAAAAGCGCATGCTTTAAGTCTTAAAATTGAAATATGTTTTGCACTACAGTAGAGTCCTGATTATCCGATTCCCACTTAACCGAGTTATTCTCTTCTGGTGGACTGGTGGCTTCTATTATTATGAAACAGAAATTATAAATGAAGCATTGGGTGAAGATGAAAGAGCAGCCGTAAAAAATTAGAACTCTGATTTTCTGGTCAGAATGGGAAAAAAATGGTCATAATTTTTTTCCATTCTGACCAGAAAATCAGAGTTCTAACTTTTTGCGACTGCTTTTTCATCTTCACCCAACGCCTCATTTATAATGGCGGTTTCATAATAATAGAAACCACCAGTCCACCAGAGGAAAATGGAGTAATGGAAATGTCGGGGGCGACACTAAATTCTGAAAAAGCAGAATTCCTGTTCTCTAGTTTAAGGTTAAGCTGGGTTTGTGCAGATCAGCCTGTTAGAATATAAAAAAATAAACTCTATACACCATCTTGTCTAGTTGAGTAATAGCTATATTTTTACTACAAGTTTAACACATAAAATCTGATAAAGGTTTACTGCAATAAAGCTATTTTTGTTTTGCTTAACATGTCAGTTTTTTTTTTATAATACTTAAGGAATCATTATTTTAATTACCTTTGGTTATTACATAAAATGTAATATTATATTTTTATTCATTGCAGGTTCTGAATGTGTATTTAAAAAAAAAAAAAGGGCTATATTAAATGTATATTCTATTGGGCAAATCTGCGAAAATCTTGTAAATATGCAGAAATTAACAGACAATTTTCGTATTAGAGCTTGATCAAACATGATCAAGTTCATATAAAACCATATAGTAGATTTTTCTTTGTCAAATAGTTTACATTAAATCTTCCTATCCAAGTGTTCATTTATTTCTGCCTAATGCTTAAAGTTCTTGGTTAGAAGATATTCTTAAAATGTTATCTTCTACTTATGCCTAAGGAAGGACATTTTTGCATGAAGAAATCGCCAAAATATTTTTTCTTAAGAAAACCATAATGCACAGCTTTCATATATAATATAGTGCATTCAAACAAAAGGAAAATTTTCTGATCAGAATAACGTGAATACATCACTTTTATTGAAAGAAAAAACTTTCGTTTATGCAGCATGGAGAAAGATAATTTCTTAGAGAAGCAACTTGAATACACATCTAGAATCAACTTGAATCGTGTATACAAAAGAATAGTTTTCGATTGTGAAGTATGCAAGAAGACATTTTTTCGTAAGAGCCACTTGAACAGACACCGTCTGGTACATACAAATGAAAAACCTTTCGTTTGTGAGTTTTGCAGCAGGACATTTTCTTCTAGAACCAACTTGAATGCACACTGTCTTGTGCATACAAAAGAAAAATCTTTCGTTTGTGAGTTATGTAGCAAGGCATTTTCCCACAAATGCTGGTTTAAACAACACCTCCGTGTGCATACAAAAGAAAAACCTTTCGTTTGTGAGTTATGTAGCAAGACATTTTCCCTCAAATGCAGATTTAAACAACACCTCCGTGTGCATACAAAAGAAAAACCTTTCGTTTGTGAGATATGCAGCAAAGCATTTTCTCAAACAGGCAACTTGAATGCACACCTTCTGCTGCATACAAAAGAAAAATATTTCATTTGTGAGGTATGCAGCAAGACATTTTCCCACAAAAGCAGTTTTAAACGACACCTCTGTGTGCATACAAAAGAAAAACCTTTCGTTTGTGAGGTATGCAACAAAGCATTTTCTCAAAGATGGAACTTGAATACACACCTTCTGATGCATACAAATGAAAGACCTTTCAGTTGTGAGGTGTGCAACAAGACATTTTCTCAAAAACGTTATTTGAATACACACCTTTTGGTCCATACAAACGAAAGACCTTTCAATTGTGAGGTGTGCAGCAAAGCATTTTCTCAAAGAGGCAGCTTGAATAAACACTTTCTGCTACATACAAATGAAAGACCTTTCTATTGTGAGATATGCAGCAAGACATTTTCTCAGGAAAGCCAATTGAATACACACCTATGTATGCAGCAAGACATTTTCCATCAAATGCAGCTTTAAACGACAGCTCCGTCAGCATACAAAAGAAAAACCTTTCGTTTGTGAGGTATGTAACAAAGCATTTTCTCAAACAGGCGACTTGAATACACACATTCTTCTGCATACAAATGAAAGACCTTTCAATTGTGAGGCGTGCAGCAAAACATTTTCTTCAAAAGATACTTAAATAGACACCATTATGTGCATACAAAAGAAAAAAACTTTCGTTAGTGAAGTATGCAGCAACGCATTTTCTCAAAGAGGCAGCTTGAATAAACACTTTCTGCTACATAAAAATGAAAGACCTTTCAATTGTGAGATGTGTAGCAAGACATTTTCTCAGGAAAGTTACTTGAATACGCACCTTCGTGTGCATACAAAAGAAAAATCTTTTGTTTGTGAGGTATGCAATAAGATATTTTCTCGAAAAGACAGATTAAAACTACACCTTCGTGTACATACAAATGTTAAACCTTTAGAATTGTTTCTCAGAAGTTTAAGTTCCATAGACTCCTTCTGTTGCATGCAACTTAAAAATCATTCGTTTATGAGGTATGCAGCAGAACATTTCTTCAGAGAAGCCACTTGATTATACACCTTCAGGTGCACACAACTGAAAAATCTTTCGTTTGTGTGTTATGAAACAAGACATTTTCTCCAATACGACATGTGAATGCACATTCTCTGGTGCATACAGATGAAAAAACTTATGTTTGTTAGGTATGCAAGAAGACTTTTACTCAGAAAAGTCAGTTGAATATGCACCTTCTGGTGCATACAAAAGAAAAAAAATCATCTGTGAGGTATGCAGCAAAACATTTTTTCAGAAAGTTCACTTGAATATACACCTTTTAGTAAATATTCAAGAAAAGAGAAAAATTTCATTTATGAAATATGTAGAAGACAGTTTGTCACAGAAGCAACTTTAATGCCCACCCTCTTGTACAGTCGTGGAAAAAAAAAGTAAACATCCCCTACTAACTCTTCGACAAATTATCGTAGACGGAAGTTACTGGTACTGAATGATTGGAAATAAAGTCTACTTTTAAATGATGTATATAAAATTTGCTTAGGGGGCCATCTACATATTAAAACGAACCCAAACCTCATTTTTTTCAATGGCAATACCCAATTTTAACGAGATATTTCAAATCTTCGGTTCAAACTATGCCCAGACACCGAATTTCAAGTCATTTGAATAATAAGTTTTTGAATTATAAACATTCAAAATTTAGTGCTTCTAATGTTAAATTACATTTTCATATATTTATTTATATCTCCTGAAATTATGCTCCTAATGTGCTAATTTTTTGTGTAGCAATAATACTAATGCGCCCAAACATAAATACGCTGAATTTGCAATTTTTATAATTTTATGATATGAATTATGAAATTAATATTCAAAAAAATTATGAATAGCAACCTACAATTTTTTTGATGGATTTAGATTTTTTAAGCCCTGCTTTATGAAAATCCGAAATTTCACATTTTTCTTCCAAATAGTTTTCAAATTATGCTTAAAAAACTGCAAAATGGTGGTTTAAGGGGCCGTCTATGATAGAAGTGAGTAGATATTTTGAAATTTCTTCTGCTGTCCCGTTGTCTAACAGGTTTCATTGACTGCTTAAGGTGCCTTGATCAAGAAGGAGGCTCTCTCGGTTAGCAATCGACTACGGAACTTCAATTTGGATACAGCCTTTAAAATACGCACGTTTTATAATAATTAATTTCTGGAAACTTATGGTACGAATTGCATAAAAATTGGTTTTTAGGCTAATTGAAAGGTGTAGAGTTCATTTATGCTGTCAGAATTGGGTATTGCTATTGAAAAAAATGAATTTATGGTTTGTTTTAATATGTAGGTGGACCCCTAAGCAAAATTTATATACACCATTTAAAAGTAGACTTTATTTTCAATCGTTCGGTACCGGTAACTTTCTTCTACGATAATTTGTTGAGGAGTTAGTAGGGGTGTTTACTTTTTTTTTCCACGACTGTACATACAAAAGAAAAACCTTGCGTTTTTGAGGTATGCAGCAAGACATTTTCTCAGAAATTCAAATTAAAACTATATCTTTATGTGCATGCAAATGAGAAATCTTTTAATTATTTGGCTTGCCGATAAATATTTCTCAGAAGAGTAAATTCAATAGGCACATTGTCTTGCATGCAGAAAAAACATTTCTTTTGTAAAGAGTTCAGGAAGAAATTTTCTGAGAATGGATACTTCAAAAAAGCAGTTCTCATGCAAACAAAATGGGAAACCTATTATTTTTTAACATATCAAAACAAAATAAATTATCTTAATTGAACTTGGTGACTCGTTATTTCAGGCATACAAGTGAAAATGCGTAAGGTTAGAAATAAAATGTATATGGTAGAGAGAATAAAAGGTAATTTGGCATCTAACATATTTTTTGTCTTATAGTTCGATTTTTCCAGCTAGATAACAGAAATACTTCATGCTGCAATAAAAATTGGCATTTTTTAAACGAGTGTTTTTTTAGTACCAAAACCGCTTGCATTATCCATTAAATTCTGATACACATCTCTTTTTTTCATTTTAACACTTGTCTTCTGTCCGTATTTACTATCTGCAAGTAATGTTCGGATCAATTTAGTACTGATTACAGGAGCCTGTGTTATCCAAGGTATGAGAACTATATTTATTAAGGGGTCTGGTAAATTTTAAACGCGACGAAAGTTAACGAAAAACTTCAAAATTTGAATTAGTCTATCTTCAAAACCTTTTTATGTATAAACATGAAATTTTGGATATTGTTTGAACAGATTGTGCTTTGTAATGTACTACCATTAGAAATTTATTAACATTTACAGAATTTGTGTATTGTTGCAATCAAAATAGCTCTTTTTTTTAACCTATAAGTCATTGCGCGCATGATATCTTGAGAAAGTATGTATGGATTGGCATGAAATTTGGTAAATATACTAAACATATATGTGTGTTTAAAATGATCTATTCTTAGGCTAAAATTATTTCATTAACTATGTAAAAAATATATTTTTGTAAAAATATAAAAATTTTTAATTTTTAATGAATAAAAATATTCATAACTAAAAATATTACCATTGTAAATACTTAAAAGTAGATCATTTTAAACATACATATTTGTTTAGTATCTTCACCAAATTTCATGACAATCCATTCATACTTTCATAATACTTCCATACATACTTCATAATCCATACATGCACACATGGTCCCTTACCCTGCACCCAAATTTAAGAATAAGGACTTCTTTCTGTTCAAAGCTTGTTTTAGTTTTTTGTCTTAGTCTCTTTCGTTAACCTTCTCTTTTCTGAGTCTGTAATTTTCATTCTGTGCTTGTTACAAAAACATATCCTCTCAAACAAGAATGGAATTTTCTTCTGGGATTACAAAAGGGTTTGTAAACTGCTATACTGTACTGTTAGATACATTTTTTCTACACTCATTTCCCCAGATTCTCTTAGCCAAAATCTAAGTGCCATTTTCTCTTATGTTATTTAGTTGTTTGGAGTTTCTGAATTAAAATTAAACATAAAGTTCCAAAATAAATGCGAAATATGTATTCAATAGAATTTATTTCTGTTTCTGTACTTTTCAATTTTGTGACACATGTCACAAAGAAAAAGTGTGTTTGTGTGGCGGGGGTGCCAAATTAAAACTTTGTCCTGGGCGCAGTTTTCTCTTCGCATGGTGCTGAATGGATATATATCTGTATCATGATTTATATATCACTGAACCTTGGGGAAACGTTATCTCGAATCTGCAGATCACTCTCAAAACGGAAATGAAGTGGGAAAAATGAGATATCTTTGATGTCTATGGAAGGAAGTGGATCGGCATTAAATCGAACAACACTCTGGGATAAACAAAGTGAAGTTTCAGTTAGGCTCCTCCCACACTAGAAACGAGAACCTTCTACTGGCTGACTATCTAAAAATAAGATCCTCGAGGGTTCTTGAAATTAATTTTGTTTCTTTTTTCTTCTGAACAAGGAATTAAAAACATTCTTCATAGTATTCTTAAAATAATAATGGTAATGTAATATATTCTTTCTGGGACTACCCATAAAATTTTTATTTTATGATATGATGTCATAAGCTAGTAAATAAAATAATAATAAGATTGTGGAGGGGCGGGTATGTTTAAATACCAAATATTTAAGTTGTATGCTTTAATATTGAAATTATATTTAAATACAGGGTGTTTCACAAAGGACCCCTAACTTTAAAAATCAATAACACGGAAATGGTGATAGATAGAAACATGAAACCAGTGGTATGATTATTAAAAAAATCGTAAGAATCTTATACATAAATCTCAAAATTTAGTTTAAAATAGCGCCGAGAGATGGCACTGAAAGTGTTAAGAATCCTTCAAAAGAGAGTTCAAAAGCATAGAATGACTAGCCGTCAAAGATTTCGCCATTGAAATCCGACCGCTATTAGCGTATAGGAAAGGAAAGGGCATGTTTGTAAACAAACACTTCCGTCAACCAATCTACCACCTACATTTTTGCCATAACCATCATTGCAGGAATAGTCTTGACGACGTAGGCCAATCATATCAGAGGCCTGTTAAACATAGACCAATCAAATTTCCCTATCTCATGTGTACAGGTAGGAGTCATAATGAATGAACAGGTTTTTCTTGCTCACCAACAGTAATTCGACCAACAGTGACGTCAGCTGCCCTTTCCTTATACCGTGGAGGAACGAGTGTTTATTGTATTGGAGTACAACCGATTAAATCAGAATCCTACTGTTACAAGGAGACGTTTCCAAACGCGATTTTAAGTCGCAAAAGACCCAGATGGGAAAACAATTCGTGAGCTTTTCAAAAATTTTCAACAGACAGGCAACGTGGCCGATGCGTTAGTCAGAAATGTGGGTATCGGGCCCACTCTGTCGTTACTGCTTAAAATTCAACGACACTTGCCGCAGTTATTGATCCTAATCCGAATAAATCTGTCCGCAGACTTGCAGCTGAATCTAGAATCAAGCCATCCAGCACGTACAGAATTCTGCGAGAAACATCACACATGTTTCCTTACAAGATTCAATGCCGGAATGCCATACCAGTTCGAGCTGAACGAAAATGAGAGGATTTCGCTAACAAGATGCTCGACAAGATTGATGGTTCTGGTTTCGATGTCGGTCGAATATGGTTTACGGGTGAGGCCCATTTTTATCTGGATGGTGTCGTTAACAGACACAATTGGCGATTTTCGGGTACAGAAAATCCACATTGGACTCACACACGACCACTCTATAGCCAAAAAACTTGCAGTTTGGGTTGCGAGCTGCCGCAAAAGCATTATTGGGCCCTTTTTCTTGCGGGAAACGGTGACGACTGGACGGTGTATTGCGCTTTTGAAACAATTTGTTCAGAAACTTCATTTTGCGTTTGCGACATGTCTGTTGTGTAAAGGGTGTGTATTTTGAATCACTTTTAATGCGATACAATCTATTTGTCGCAGCGCCATCTAATGGCGCTATTTTTAACTAAGTTTTTAGATGTATGTATAAGATCTTACGATTTTTTTTAATAAACATACCAGTGGTTTCATGTTTCTATCTATCACCGTTTCCGAGTTATTGATTTTTAAGGTTAGGGGTCCTTTGTGAAACACCCTGTATATATGTATCATGAATAATTTTCTTTTCTGAAAATCTGGAAAAAAAATTACCTTTATACTTTATCTAGACTTACAACTAGAATCTGTTAACCCTTTAGAACCTGAAGATTTTTTGGTGGAAATTAAAGGTTTAAGTGGTTTCCCCTAATTGATGGGATCATATTTGATTGAAAAAATATACCCAATGCCAAGTTATGCCTAGGAAGGACCCACATAATTGTGTAGGTTTGGCCTCTGCAGCCCTTTTTTGACTAAACCTACACAATTGTGTAGTTTGGGATTACATCTACAAATACCTAAAAATAAAAGTTTAATCAAAAACTGTTGTTGTTTTTTAAGATAACTTTCATCAGTCGCAATGAAAATGTTTGAAACAATTTTAGTTTCTGACAGACATAAATAAACATCACATTTCTCGCATCTCACTCTTGCACTTTTCAAACTAGCAATTCCTGGCAGTTTTTAAGATTATCAAAACAAGGTCAGTGACTAGTTGCATCTAACCTCTTACTTTCAAATGATGTCTTTATTGGAGGATTGTAGAATTTAGATCGGCATGAGTCAGCAACATCATCTTCAATCTCTTCTTCGTCGCTGTCGCCGAGGACCGCCTTTGATCTTTTCTTTCTTCGCAATGGTACATCCAACAGGCTCTCAGCCACACTTAATCGAAATGATAGTAAATCAAGTATTTTTTTTTCATAGAGTAACTTGTTTGCTTTGGCATCTCGTTTGTAGAGAAACCATGAGTTTACTACAGCCAGATCAAGGAAATGTACCATTGTTTTCAAGGTCTTTTTCCTTGTTTTAAACTAGGTTCGATATGCCTCCATTTGCTAATCGCAAATGTCCACACTTCCTGTTGATGCCTTATAGCTCATAATGATGGCTGGACAAGAGACATCGACTTTCAATTTTTATCGATCACCGCTTGATGGTCTGCAGCGGGTTACGTCCTGTACATGTCGTTGCCAATACAATTTTTATTGTCTTTCCACTCAAACACTACAATTCCGTGTTCTGAGATATGCTCAAAGCTCTCATCCCTGTTAGCCCCACCAGTGGCTGAGAGGTTCTGCTCTCGAAGCTGGTAGACGGGAGGTGCTGGGTTCGAACCCAATCGCGCCCGTCGGCCTAATCGTTCGGAGTTTTCGTGGTTTTCTTCGAGCCGTGGATTTCCATGCGTTAATACGGATTAGGTTCCCTTAGAAAGACCTCCACGGAAGGCACTTCCCCTAGGGCCTATATCCCTCGTGTAGATAATTGGCCGTCAACAATCAACCCAACTCAACTCATCCCTGTTAAGAGCCGTTAGCTTAACAAATGGGATGCCCTTCGCTCTATTTGTTCAGAGTTTGCCTGTTTTTTTCAAATTTCCTTTTTTAGTTCTTCTAGTGGCGGTATTGTGTTAAAATACCAATCGAAGTGCATAAAACTAGGTCTGGAGCAGAGTAAGTACTATATTCAGCAGATACTAAGCCTAGTTACTTATGGACCGTGTGTACTTTCCCGCTGATATAGTGCAAAATTGGAAACTATCCCAGATGATGCTGTGTTACAACAAAATTCTTCATCCCTACGGGTTTGTTTTTTATATACTGCTTTTTTGGAACACGTCCTAAGAAAGGAATAATCTGTTCTTCTATAGTAACATTTCCCTGATATCTTGGCAAATTCAAGCAGACACTACGAAATCTGTCGCGCACTGGCTGAACTTTCCATAATGTATTATTTATTCATGTGTCAACAAAATGAAATGAATTTCTGAAATTTAAAAATCTATCTCGTCGCATGAATATAACTCATATATGGCATCTATATCTCAGAACAGAAACATACAGTTCGCTACATGTGCATATTATTTCGCAAGTAGTACCTTTTCGCATAGAAATCATGAATAGTACAAACCTATTAATATCTTTTTTTTTTTCAAATGTTGCTGTCGCAAAATGTTACAATAATTGTTTTTGTTCCAGTTGCTGAGGATAACATCACGAAAACTGTTTCTCGTTTCTTTAATATTAACAATTGGTTTATTACGTTTAAATGTAAAAAAAAAAAATTGTTTATCAGGTTTGCAGTGCTAATTTATTAGCAAATGCTATTGCAAGGGGGTTTCCATAAAAATGTATTGATTTGCATATGAAATGTATTCATTTTATATGAAACTAAGTGAATGGACCAAAGAAGCCCCTAGCAGGGGCTACTTTGTTCCAAAACTTTAAAAATAGTTAAAAATAAAAAATTTCCTCTTTAAAACTATACAGTTTGCTTCATTGTTTCATGTTAATTGTTTACAACTCCATTTCGACGTTGAAAAATCACATATAATATTTTTTAATAATGGAAATGTGAGGGAACCTGGAAAAAGTGGCCCAAAGTAGCCCCGGTTGACGGTACCTATAAATATTTTCGATCCCCTTTCTTAGAGTTCCTTTGAATATAACTTGAGCTCCCGTAAGCTGCAGAGTGGAACAAAGAAAACGAACAAATTAACAATTCTGTAGCTTTTGAACGTTTTGCAAAAGGTTTGACATGGCTGGAGCAGCCGAAAGACTGTGATACTGGTGAACTAATAACATTAAAAAACTCCGTGATATAGCTTCAAAGCAAAGGCAATCGAAAGTGCGACAAACAAAGCATTTTTTCAAACCTTTGTGATATATGTAAAAATTACTTAATTTCAAAATTAAAATTCAGGTAATTAATTCTTGTTTCTATTTTGCTATTGCTTTATTTTTATTAATAATAATAAGTATAAGCATTTGTTTCCATAATAAGAAATATTGTATATATCTCTCCTTAACCCTTAAATGTGCGATTTTTTATTTTGTTTCGAAAAAAATATATATGATTCCCTGAAAGGTTTATTACATAGGAAAAATAATGAAAAAAATCAGAGATACATTTCTCATATAATACGTCAATCTTTTTCTGTGTTGCACATCTGCAGTATAAGTAAAAACTACAGTCGGGTGGCTGTTTTAGCTAAAATATTGCAAATTAGTAAATACTTTAATAAGTATGCATTCAAATACCTTATTTTATATAATTATTTATTTTATAAAGCTTAACCTTTAACCCTTAAATTCCTATGATAGAATACGTTCAAGAAATTACGTAGTCCACAGAATCTGACTTTACACCAGAAATTTTCAGTGGTTTATTTCGCTTCTTTTAAATATGGAATGTCTGTTATTATTTAAAGCAAATATTGCTAGTTTAAATTTCTGGTGTGAATTAGGTATATACAAATAACAAAATCTATTAAATTCAAAACACTGTTTGCATATACAGGGTGTCTCAAAAGGTCGTTTACAAACTTAACATGTTGGTCTGTCATATCATGAGGAACAAGATTTACATGGGAACTTGTGTGCGAAAATGCAAACTGCGACCGCTAGTGGACGATGAGCGCAGGTGTGGAGAGGAAGAAAGAAAGGATATCGAAAGAGGTATTAATATGACTTTTATTAAAGAACATGGTTTAATTTAAAGAAGGTGTTCAGAATTCCTTCCATTCGCCGCAAAAATGCTTCACAACGTCGACGCATGGATTCTTGGACCCGTTCAAAATGGGCAGATGTGTCACGGACATGTGCTGCCGCTTCCACGATCCTGCCGACGAGATCCATATCCGATGTTACAGGCGTCTCGTACACCATGGACTTCATATGTTGCATACCGGCCATGTCTGCGTTACTAAACCAATTCATCCTTCTCCTGCAACGTCCTCGCCTGAAATTATTACGCTTCCCACTCTCCCGTAAGCCTGCGCTTATCGCCCTCTAACGGTCGCAGTTTGCATTTTCGAACACAAGTTCCTATGTAAATCTTGTTTATCATGATATGACAGACCAGCATGTTAAGTTTGTAAAAGACCTTTTGAGACACCCTGTATATATGCAAAGCTGCGCACTAAAGGGTTAATCTTAAAATTGAAGCATTCTCGATTATCCGAAAATTTCGATTTTCCGAAAGCGGGTCGGTCCCAATTACTTCGGATACTCAAGGTTCTACTGTACTTACTTTTGTCTGTTGCTGTCAGATGATATAGTCTTCTTAAAAGCAGAAAATCTAATCCTGTCTTGCAGTTGATGCCACCTAGTTGTGTCTTATCAAAACATCTGAAGCCAGTTAACTCATACAAATCTGTAGATTCGGCTTTAGATTGCACAAAAACAAGATATTGTCTTTTTCTTTTACTTTAGGATCACCTACACAATTGTGTAGGTCAGGCCTTAAAGGGTTAATATTGGTATATTTTTATTTGTTATTACTATTATTTACTTTAAAGAAAACTTATTTCAGATTGACTAGTTTATGATGTTATGCAGTAAATTGAAAAATTTAACGGTAGTCATAATAAAATCATATTTAATTATTATTATTTAAGAATTCAAGAAAAAGTTTTTCTTTTATCCACTAATTATTTTTGCATCTTGTTAAGAAACAAGAAAAGTTTAATTTAAAGAACCGTCTAGAGTCTTATTTTTCATAATGAAATTTTGAATTTATACTTTATAAAAGAAAAAGGGGAGGAAATGAAATATTAATAATTTTAAAAATAATTTTCTAATAATTTTAGCTATCAATAACTTTCCAATAATTATTCTTAAATATGTAACTGATTTTTTAAATTGAAATAGTACAATTTATACAAAACAATTTTCATAGCCATTCATGAGTTTTTAATAATTTAGTAGAAAAAATAAATTATTTTTAATGTAAAAAAGCAACAACAAAAAAGGCACCATTTATTTAAGTTATTTTCGATAAATAACTATTTAAGTGTGTGGGTACATAAAAAGATCAATATACTCTTACATTCGGACTTAAAAAAATATAAATAATTTAAAAATATATATACACTGCTCAAAACAATTAAAGGATATTGCAGTTTTAGGTGGATTTTGTATCTGGTAAACTGTTTAGCTGATTGATACATGGTCGACAGACATAGTAGGTTATATGAGAATAAATTACACATGTTTGGCAGAAAAAAATGCATTTTATTGCGCATTTGTGTACTAAAGGAAAAAAACACAATTTGTGCATATGAGAAAAAAAGAATAAGAAAAGGTGTTTTCTTCAAAGAAAATCATTTTCAGTAGGGGGTATGGTTTCCACGGGCGGCCAGCAACGTTGAACACCTTTGAGGCATGGACTCAATGAGGCTATTAATGACGAGTTGGGGTATTCTGCCCCACTCTTCCAGAAGAGCTCTTTCCAGTTCTTGGAGAGTTTGTGGGGGTTGTTGCAACACCTACTTGAACTCTTACAAAGCCATTTGGCGCTCCTCCGGGATTCCACTAACGTCATTAACAGTGGACCGGTGGACCGTCCGATCTATCCCACTAAACTGGTTTTCAACCTCACCTCCTTCTCCCTTCTTATAGCAATAGCATAGTAGCATTGCTTGCTTGAACGTGTATTTCATCGATGTTGAAATTGAATGTTTTGTTCTAAAGCATTGTTGGATAATAGGAAACCATTTGATAATAAGGTAAGATTTTTATCTTGATTAATCTTAAATATTGCATAAATTTATTTATTTATATGTGAACCCTCTAGTATTTTTTACCTGCTTTTGATAGTATGTTGAATATAAGATATACAAGTCACCACGTGTTCTGAAACTTAATGTGAGTTTTTTTTCCTTGTGGGGGGGGGGGGGGGGGGGTAGGCGTTTAATATGTAATATTTCATTATTTCGGAATGCAATTATGCTATGTTGTTTTTTACCGGCTCATTTTTTTTTTCAAATATTCTTATATTTGTATACGTAAACATGACTGAAGCATAAGTGTATTTTCATTTAGTGGTAGTAATAATAACAATTGTTAATATAAAATAGCTGCCTTATACATATTATTTTAAGAAATCAGATTGGTTGAATTCATTTATTAATCATTCATTTATTGGACTACCTTTTAAAGTGCGGAATTCTTGAAATCTTATCGTTTAGATCATGATACTGATTTTTAAAACGAAAGGAAAGAAAAGCAATTTCATTACTTTGTTATTATGTTAAAATAATTGTATGTATTAACTATAAACATTTATGTGTATATGATATCAATGCTCTTACACTTTAAACTACGTTAAATAATGCATATATTTATTGCTGTCATTTATTTATTCTGTTCTATTATTATTAAGTTTAATAATTTAGCTTTAGTCTTTATGTTAATAATTTATGTACCTCGACATATTTTAAACTTAATGTAATTAAAATATTTAATATCTATTATGTATAAAACATGTCTTATTCGGGTGAAATATATAGTCATAGTTACCAAGAAAGCATTGCTTTACTTATATTATTATTATTATTATTTTAATGGTTTAAAGATTAATTGAATAATACTTACTTTGACATATTATTTTCGAAATTTTAATTAAATCATAGCAAAATACAGAAAATAATATTTTAGTCATACATGTAAATATAATGATATAGTAAAAAATTATACAGTAAAAAGTATATAAAATATGGATAATTAATAATAATAATACATTTTAAAAATATTTAATGTAGTTTAAAGTTTAGTTTGATCGTCAAAATAATAATAATGTCCAACAAATTACACATTGCTATTATAAATATAAATTATGTTTTTAATTAGGTTTTTTTTTTAAATAATACTTTGAAGATTAGGAATATTTCATTTAATGAGATATTTAATGAATTTCTTATGTCGTATTTTTTTTTGTTGTTTTAATATAATTTTATAATAAATATGATAGTCCGATTAAAAAAAAATATATAACATGATTTTTTTAAATCTAATGAAACTATATAAAATAACGAATAATTCCATTATTACAATTTTTTTTTCCCTTGGTTTTTACTTTTTCTAAACGCCCATTTTTTAAATTATTGGTATTTTAATTCCCGAATTTTATTATTCCATGTATTTTAAAACTTATGAAATATTAATAAAATTTATAGTCCATTAACTATGATAACTTTATTGCCAATTTATATACTACATTTTACCTTTATACATTTCAGTTGTTTAAATTATAGAATAAATACCAATACTTGTTTTTAAGTCAGACAGGTAAAATTGATGTTCATTTTTTTTTTTTTAAAGTCAGATGTGTCAATCTAATGTTATTTTATTATTATTATTATTATTTCAATAATCAAAGTGAGTTTTAAACAAATTTGAATAATGCATAATATTATTAAAATTTTTTATATTTAATTTTTGTCTTTTAATAACATTTTTTGGTACCATACATATTTCAAAATTTGTCAAATCTAAAAATTTAATATTCTAGCTTATGTAAAATGCATATCGTTTTCAGATAATGGAATATTCACTTTTATTAGTTGCCATATACTGACAAAATTATCTTGAATTTCCCTAAAAATCCCCATCTATAATATTGACTTTATTGCCAATTTGTATATGGAACATGTTTATGAATCTTTATAGATTTCACGTATGTGTTTTATCAGATGTATTTAATAATGGTTTGAAAATTAAGGGAATATTTCATCTGGCATACTATTTTTTTTTTAAGTTTTAGGATAAATAATAATGTAAATAAAAACATGATATTTTTTCAATTAAATTAAACTACAATAAATAATGAATAATTTTAGCATTACTGTTTACTTTATTAGTTTTTAATTTCACTAAACACTTAATTCTTAATTTGTTTGTATTTTAATTCTTATGCTTCAGTTCTGGACATATTTTAACATTTATCGAATATGAATGATAAATAATAATCATAATTTTTTACGGTATTTAATGTATTTTGAAGCTTGATTTGATTGTTAATAGAAAAATATAATGCCCAACAAATTATATATTATTAAACATTATTAGTATCTATAGAATTAAGAGTAATAAACATAGCAATATTACTTTATGCTTTTTTATATTTAAAGCTACCTTATATTCAACATTATCAAAATAACTTACATACTTTGTAAACAATACATCAAAAACAGATAAAACATATAAATAAGTAAATGCATAAAAGATTTATCAAGATAAAAATCACTTACCTCATTATAAATTGATTTTCCCATTATCTATAAAAAAAAAAAAAAAAATGTTAAACAGTGCTTGAGAACAAAAAAAAAAAAAAAAAAAAAAAAGTTGAAAATACAAATTATTTTCACTAAAAGATGATTTTTGAAAGGGATTTTTTTATGAGATACATCCGAGTTATATTTTTTCACAATAATTACTTTTTTAATATAAAATTAATGCATTAATGTTTTATTAATTTTCTCTTTTAAAATTGATCTGATTTTCCTAGTGTAAATAAAAAATCTCTAGCCAAATACTTAATTTTTTATTTACTAATGTGTATTTCGTAAAATTGGAATATAACTGATTAGGAAAATCTTTAAATAAATTGTTATATATGTATTTAAAAATTAACCTTTGTTTACAATGTAGGAAGGACATGAAAAAAAAAAAGTTTTAATTTAATTCTATTTAAAAAGACTATGTAGTGGAAAAATTTACAAGTTAAATAACAGTTAATAATTTTTCAACTCTCAAAGAAAAGAGCAGAGTTCCACCGGGGAAAAAGAACGTAGGTCGTCTAAGAGTGACGTCACAAAATCGCCCAAAGGCTTTATGTCAAGTGGGTGTTGGTTGTTGGCGGCCAGAAACTCGTCTTCCTAGAGCGTCCCAAACGTGCTCGATTGGATTCATGTCTGGAGAACACGCTGGCCATTCCATTCGAACGATTCCTTCCTCGAAAAGGAAATCCTCCACCAGGTTTGCACGATGTGGCCTGCAGTTATCGTCCATTAAAATGAAGTTATCTCCGATTGCTGCAGCGTAAGGGGCTACAATAGGTCTGAGGATCTCATCCCTATATCGGCGACCAGTCAGAGCTCCATCTCGAATGATGTAGAGGTCAGTGCGCCCGTCAATGGAGATGCCACCATACACCAACACTCCTCCACCGCCAAATCTGACACTTTCGTGCACGAACGCAGGATTATTCCTACTGCCACGGTCCCTCCAGATGAAAATACGCCTATTATCCGGATGCACAGAAAAACGGGACTCGTCAGAAAACAGAATATTGCTCCATTCATTTCTCCTCCAGTTGACATGCTCGGTTGCCCACTCCCTGTGGTCGCGACGATGCCTTGATGTTAATCTAACACATACCATCGGTCGGCGAGCATACAGACCTACAGCATGGAGCCGGTTTCGGACAGTCTGAGTTGAAATCGTGGTGCCTGTAGCCGAGCGAAGGTGTTGTTGGAGAAGAGTAGCGTTCATGGTTCGGTGGCTCCGAGCTGTTAACGCTAAATACCGATCTTCATTGGGCGTTGTTGCCCGTCTACGACCTTGCCCTGGTCTTCGGCCTGCACATCCACTCTCTAAAAAACGGTTCCAGATCCTGGAAATGACACTTTGTGACACTCCAATGGCTTGCGCTACTTCGGCTTGAGTTTGGCCCCCTTCTAACCTACCAACAATTCTCAAAGCTTCTGAATCTGTCAAATGACTTCGCTGAGACATCGTACTCATCGAAACAAAGCAATCACTGAATGCCGATCATCCTTGTCTTCATTCTCTTTTATCCTGTTGAAAGTCAAATTTCATTCGCTGCCGCTGAAGCGACGTTTTTGACGTCGAACTCAAAATTTGCATACTCCACAGTTTGAAAACCAGAAAAATTTGCATTTGTGATTCTCTTCTATTTTCGGCAAAAAAAATTTCGTTTATATCTTTATTTTATATAAAACTTCAAATATCCTTTAATTGTTTTGAACAGTGTATTTAAAAATTTAATCCAAATTTCGCATTTACAACTTTTTAAAAACCCTATTATATATTAATTCATCAATTTAATTCCACAAGTATGATACAATAAATTTAATTCTTCAATCTTTCTTATGTTAAACGCGCTTTGGCTGAAATATTGCACTCTTTCTCTAGGCGATTTTAGTAGCTATGTTTCTAGTGTAGGAGGACTACTCCTCCTACACTAGAGGAATATGATTTTCATAGATCCATGATTTTCATATTTCCTATTCTTGACCTATGATTTTCATAGTCGAGTCATAGGAATATGATTTCCCTATAACTACCCTTAAATTTTGCAATTTATTGCATGACATCATAAACTAGTCAATCTGAAATAAGTTTAAATATTAAAGTTTTCTATATTGTTTCAGTTGCACTTTAAAACATTTTCAGATTTGTTTTCGTTACGGCGCATATCCAGAAAAATCTCCGCATATTTTACACAGATTATCAATACAATGGAAAATATCATTTCGCATTTTAAAAGATTGAAGGGCTGCTGTCCGTTTTATATTTAGATTTTTCAAGAAATTTTGGTAAAAATTGAATATCTCAATAGAGTCCAAAGGGTGACATTATCTCAATGTCAATATTTAAATCAACAATCACTGTAAAGGACCTCTTAGTGTATTGAAAATATTTTCACTTTATAAATTATAAAATCATACAAAACCAAATTTTGTTTTCAAAAACACGCTGGAGCATTGGTAGCATCCTTGGCATATGCTGCTGAAGGCAGTCCTACCAACATTAGAATCGTTTGTAAAGGTTTACGGTTAAAAATATAAAATTAAACAGACCAAAGCATGTGTAGTACAACCAAAACAGTGGGGTCTTCAACTTTATATTAGTTTGCCTGGATTTTTGTTTACAAATGTAAAATCATACAAATTAAAAATACAGTACAGCCCCGATTATCCGCGAAACTGGGTGGCAAGGGCACCGCGGATAACCCGAAAAAGACTGAAAATGGGCTGCAAACACGAAAAAAAAAAGAAAATTCAACATAAAAACTATGTTTTAGTGTACAAAAAAAATAATAAAACGCTTAAAATACATACATATGCACGGTACATCAGAAACCCTTGCTTTACGTCTAAATCACTAAAATAAAGAGCATTAAAGAAGAAACAATGTCATGCATACTGTACAAAAAGAGCTGAGTTACATCTTTAAAAAACAATCAATCACTTGTTTTTGTTTCTTTATTTGGAAACACCTTTTCTTTATTCTAAATTCTAAACAATTGTTTTTCTTTTAGTATGGAATTTTTTTTTTCTCGAACATGAAGTTATTCTTGAAATGCTCGCCTAGAATTTATCATAATAGTCTTATTTAATTGTTAAATATTTTAATTGCGGTGTTTACGTTTGGTTAATAAAATCAAGAAAATCATTAAGACTTTATATCTGATATTTCAAACATGGTAACCTAATCTAGAAATATTGTTCTATTACTTCCGAATACATGAATTTTTCTGTTTATATTTATTAGAAGGGGTTAATGTATTTTCATTGCTGTTGGCTTGAATACAAAAAAAAAAAAAAAAAAAAAAAAAAAAAAAAAGAGGCAATTTAACAAATTACAACGACTATTTGGAAAATGATTTTTTCAAAGACTAAAATTTAAGACATAAAAAACCGCACGGAGTTGAGTTGATCATACATTACGTACGCCATGAATTAAACATTATTAGTGTTATTACACGTAAAAATTGCAAGCGACAAAAATCGCCTGCGACTCCTCAGATTTCCTGAAACTTACGTATTATCCAAGCATTTCATTGGCTGTTTGGGAAAAGGCTTTTCCATCATCAGATTTCCAAGATATCTGACGACCCTTTTAAATGAAATTTCATTCATAAACTTCTAAACATCCCACAATATTACTTTTTACACCGTCGTATAGAGAAATAAACGTACTTTTAAATGCAATTTGTTTGAAAGCTGTATCTCAATTTGTTTCTGAGTTATTTTTTTTTTGTAGTTTTTATTACTTTTTGTCATAGTAGCAACAGAAGTATCCATCTCTGTTGAAAGTAAATACAGATTACTGTATAGACCAACCAGAAAACGAATAAAATGCGGATTAAACCAATAAATAGCTTCAGATATGCTTTTATTTCCTACCCTGACGAGGACAATAACCATTTTCCCAAATGGTTAAAAAAAATGCTTCGCGGATAAACCGCACCGCGGATCATCCGCTCTCGGATAATCGAGGCTTTACTGTATATGTGGCTGAAAGCAGTCGGCATTCCCAACTCTGGGTTTGTTTCGATGAATTTTTGTTTAGAAAGATAAGGCCATTCAAATTCGTGTGTGTACGTTGCGGAAGGCTCTACAGTCTCGAACACAAGGTTCGTTTGGAATGGTTTTCATTTAAAAAAAAATATAAAATCATACATCACTGATTTTCGCTATATCTAAGGTTAACCCTTTCCTTGCACAGACAAGTTTTGTTGTAAAATGATGAAATGATCGACTGACACTGGAATTTACATACGACTTTTTAGAAATTAAAAACTTGTTACATTATACTTTCATTGTAAAAGCAAAATCTTATTAAAATATGTTTGGTGCCGTTTGTAAGTTTGGAATTAAAATTAGGTATCCCGACCCGGGAAAACTGCGTCAGAAAGGGTTAAGCTGAGTCTGTGCAGATCAGCCTGTTTGAATATAAAAAAGTAAACTTTATACACCATCTTGCCTAGTTGAGTAATTACTGTAATTTTACTCCAAGTTTAACATATAATATCTGATAAAGGTTTTCTCCAATAAAGCCATTTTTGTTGTGCTTAACTTGTCAGTTTTTGATAATTTTTAAGGAATCATTATTTTAGTTACCTTTCGTTATTGCATAAAATCTTGTAATATTATGTTTTTATTTATTGCAGGTTCTGAGTGTGTATTTTAATAAAAAGTTAAATTAAATGTATATTCTATTGGGCAGAAAAATCTTGGAAATATGGAGAAATTAACTGACAATTTTCGCATTAGAGCTTAATCAAACATTAACAAGTTCATATCAAACCATATAATAGATTTTTCTTTGTCAAATAGTTTACATTAAATCTTCATATCCAAGTGTCCATTTATTTCTGTGAAGTGCATAAAGTTTTTACTTGGAAGAGCTGCTTAAAATGTTATCTTCTACTTATGTCTAATGAAGTACTTTTCTGCGTGAAGAAATTGCCAAAAGATTTTTCTCTTAAGAAAACCATAATGCACACTTTTCATGTATAATATAGTACATTCAAACAAAAGAAAAAGTTTTTTCTGAAGAATAACGTGAATATATTACTTTTATGAAAAACAAAACAAAACAAATAAAACTTTCCTTTCTGAAGTATGGAGGAAGACATTTTCTTAGAGGAGCAACTTGAATACACATCTAGAATCAACTTGAATCGTGTATACAAAAGAATAGTTTTCGATTGTGAGGTATGCAGCAAGACATATTTTCATAAGAGCGACTTGAATGTACACCGTCTGGTACATACAAATGAAAAACCTTTCGTTTGTGAGGTTTGCAGCAAGGCATTTTCTTATAGAAGCAGCTTGAATGCACATTGTCTTGTGCATACAAAAGAAAAATCTTTCGTTTGTGAGGTATGCAGCAAGGCATTTTCTCAGAAAGGTTACTTGAGGACACATCTTCTGTTGCATACAAAAGTAAAACCTTTCGTTTGTGAGATATGTAGAAAGGCATTTTCTGACAGAAGCAACTTAAAACGACACCTTCGTGTGCATACAAAAGAAAAACCTTTCGTTTGTGAAGTATGGAACAAAGCATTTTCTCAGAAAAACAACTTGAATGCACACTTTCTGGAGCATACAAATGAAAAATCCTTCTTTTGTGGGGTATGCATGAAAACATTTTCCCACAAATCCAGCTTGAAACTACACCTTCGTGTGCATACAAAAGAAAAATCTTTCTTTATTTCAAATGAAAATCAAATTTCAAATTATTTTTGCTTAAAAGGCGCAAAGACCAACTTAGTGAAAAATATTCCATGCCGGGAATCGAACCCGGGTCATCAGTATAGCGCACTGACGTTCTACCGCTAAACCACATGGAACGATACCCAGCCTGGAACTTCTCACTATTACAAGTTGGCAAGGCTACAAACGCAGCATAAGATGGAATATTTTTCCGTGAGCCACCAACATGGGGCAAACACAGACACTTAATTAAATCCAGCATCGATGAATCTATATTAATATTTTGGAAATTTTTCCAGAGAGAAACATTCGCCTTGAATACAATATTTCAAATGAAAATCAAATTTCAAATTATTTTTGCTTAAAAGGCGCCTAAAAGGCAAAAATCTTTCGTTTGTGAGGTATGCAGCAAGACATTTTCTCAGAAAGCTCACTTGAATGCACACCGACTTGTGCATACAAAAGAAAAACCTTTCGTTTGTGAAGTATGGAACAAAGCATTTTCTCAGAAAAACAACTTGAATGCACACTTTCTGGAGCATACAAAAGGAAAACCTTTCGTTTGTGAGATATGTAGCAAGGCATTTTCTGACAGAAGCAACTTAAAACGACACCTTCTGTTGCATACAAAAGAAAAACCTTTCGTTTGTGAGATATGTAGCAAGGCATTTTCTGACAGAAGCAACTTAAAACGACACCTTCGTGTGCATACAAAAGAAAAACCTTTCGTTTGTGAGGTATGCAACAAGGCATTTTCTCAGAAAAATAACTTGAATGCACACTTTCTGGAGCATACAAATGAAACACCCTTCGTTTGTGGGGTATGCATGAAAACATTTTCCCACAAATCCAGCTTGAAACTACACCTTCGTGTTCATACAAAAGAAAAATCTTTCGTTTGTGAGGTATGCAGCAAGGCATTTTCTCGAAAAGGCAACTTGAATACACACCTTCTACTGCATACAAATGAAAGACCTTACAATTGTGAGGTGTGCAGTAAGACATTTTCTCAGAAAGGCCACTTGAATACACACCTTCGTGTGCATACAAAAGAAAAAGCTTTTGTTTGTGAGGTATGCAGTAAGATATTTTCTCGAAAAGGTAGTTTAAAACTACACCTTCGTGTTCATTCAAATGTTAAAACCTTTTGAATTTTACTCAGAAGGGTAACTTCCATTGACTCCTTCTGTTGCATGCATTTTAAAAATCATTCGTTTATGAGGTATGCAGAAGAACATTTTCTCACAAAAGCCACTTGAATACACACGGTCTGGTGCACACAACTGAAAAACCTTTCCTTTGTGTGGTATGAAACGAGACATTTTCTCCGAAACGGCATAGGAATGCACACTTTCTGGTGCATAAAAAACTTTTGTTTGTTAGGTATGCAAGACATTTACTCAGGAAAGTCACTTGAATACGCACCTGCTGGTGCATACAAAAGAAAAAATCTTTCATATGTAAGGTATGCAGCAAAACATTTTTTTTTTTCAGAAAGTTAACTTGAATATACACCTGGTAAATATTCTTGTAAAGAGAGAAATTTCATTTATGAAGTATGAAGAAGACATTTTCTCACAGAAGCAACTTTAATGCACACCCTCTGGTGCATACAAAAGAAAAACTTGCATTTGTGAAGTATGCAGCGACATTTTCTCAGAAATTCAAATTAAAACTATACTTTTGTGTACATACAAATGAAAAATCTTTTCATTATGAAGCTTGCAGATAAAAATTTTTCAGAAGAGTAAATTCAATAGGCACATGGTTTTGCCTACAAATAAAAAACATTTATTTTGGAAAGAGTTCAGAATGAAATTTTCAGAGAATGGAAACTTCAAAAAGCATGTTCTCATGCATACAAAATGGAAAACCTATTATTTCTGAAACTATTAAAACAAAAAAAAATTCGCTTGATTGAACTTGATGACTCGCTATCTCACACATGCAAATGAAAATGTGTAAGGTTAGAAATAAAAGGTACAAGGTAGAGAGAATAAAAGGTAATTCTACATCTAACATCTGTGTTGTCCATGTTCCTATCTAGATAACAGAAATACTCCCCGTTGCAATAAAAAATTGCATTTTCTATACAAGTGTTTTATTAGTAACAGAACTGCTTGTGTTATCCATTAAATTCTGATACACCTCTCTTTTTTTGAATTCCTACTATTAGTTCACACTCAAATTTTCAATCGTTAATAAAATACTTATTATTCATCCTGTCAAGTTGAAATAAATTTTTTTAAACTTGTACTGGATGACAATTGATGTTAATACAGATTTTTCAAATATTAATTCATTAATTAAATTTTAATTAATTAATTTTAGTTTTATATGGGAGACAAAATGGCGGCCATTGGTTATTGAACAGCATTTAATGCATCTTAATATCTATAAGGGGGGTTACCATAGGAGGGACCCTGTTCTGTCGCCAAATACCACCAAGATTGTCGCCAACTTGCCGCTATATCGCCAAATTTGGCGACCAAAATGAGTCGCCAAAAGTGACGCCAACTTGGCGATATCTCTAACATTTCGCCAAATTCCCATAAACTTCCATTGTAAACCTACTTGCTTATAGAAAATGAACAAATTGAGATATTTTAATGCAACAAAAACTAATATTAGCTTAAAGGATTATATTAAATTTTTCTTTGATGACCTACGTATGAATTGACTTTAAAAACAAAATATTTATATCACTTGTTTTTCATTTAACACTTATCTTCTGTTTACATTTACTATCTGGATGCAATGTTGGGATCAGTTGGGTACTATTTACAGGAGTCTATGTTATCCAAACTATGAGAACAATATTTATTAAACAGATATAGACGGAATTTTCTGTAAAGCTCAGGCTGAGGGCGCTAGTGTAGCTGCGTGCAGCTCGTACTTCCGGTTGTTGTATTAAATATACGGTGTTTACGTGAGCTACTTTTTAAAAAAAGTAAATAACTAATTCTGCGTTAGTCAAATTTCATTGTTCTTCTGGTTCGCCATAAATAAGTAAATACTTATGTACATGGTATATTTATGTTGTAGTAAAGTTTATATATATTTTTTTATAAGAGTAAAAAAGTTAGAATTCTACCTCTGAATCCGATTAATTACATTAACCCTTGCTTTTGGCTGTTGTGCTCGGCGACGTTTGTTTGTTTACAAGTTTGATAGTATCAACATCAACACTATGAAATCAACTCGGTTTAGGAATCGAGAATTTACGAAAAATACATTGTTGGTTTATTTACTTCTTTTTTATTTTAGTCTGATTACAAATTAATTAAAACTGTAAAAGGAAATCTTAAGCATATATTTAGGATATTAAGGATATATTTATGTAAATATAAAATAAAATTGCATGCATATTTTAATTTATTTTGGTTGATATTTCTGCAGTTTAAACGTATTCTTCAGTCGTTTTTTCCTTAATTTACTATTTGATTATCAAATTTTAAAATGATAGTTAAAAATAATAATGTGTTTACCTTTATGTTACCCTTAATGTGTTTTACTTTTTAGGATGTGAAACCATGCCTAATAGAATAGTAACATTACTAAAATTTCGTTTAATAGGTGTTTTATTTAAAGTACCCCTCCCCTTAACAACTTCTAAAATACAAATATCCAGAATTCAAAAGCATATCGTCCTCCTGATATTTTATAAACTTGATGTATTTATAAGAATGCACATCAAAGTGATAGAAATCTTCTTGTAAAAGAAATCAGGATTGTATTTATTATACAATTACTAAGTGCACTGGAAATGATAATTAATAAGGTAATTTTTCTGGCCTTGTATTTGCATACACCACCCTTCCAATGGTTTTCCGTTTTTAATTTTGTTGTTTAAAGCGGCTAAGTAAATATTGTACATTAAAAAAATATACATCACATGTCACAAAGAAAAGAAAAGAATCTATATTTGCAGAAAAGCAAACCTAACTTGTCAGTTTTGTTTTCACCTTTTATTATTAGTTTTTATTATATTTCATATTAAAAAGTAAGTGAAATTTTCAGATTTTTATGTTTCATTATATACTGTATATATATATATATATTTTAACAGATAGCAGAATATATTTTGGAATTATCTTTGAAAGTAAACACAGGGAAATATATATGGATTGATCAGCCTTTTACAGCCTTTTGAAGATTTAATGTTGAAGCTACTGAAGAAGATGGCAAAAAAGAAAAAATGTCAAGAGAGTTTCCTTGCTGCTCAGTGTCTTTATAATTAATTACCTATGCAGTAAGGAACTTCCCTTAGACAAACCCCATCATGCTTAAGTCTTCCTGGTGAAATTAGCATAATAAGTTAATCACTGAAGTTGTGTCACCATACAATGGCAACTGGCATTAGATTTTTTACATTGGGATTGGAATTCTCCAGGTAAATTATTCTTGTATCACGATTGATCATTTTTATTTTGTTTCTATTTGTCATTCATTTTTATATGTCTAAATTTTTTTTACCTATCTAGCATATAATTCATTTACTTATAAAAACATAATTACCTCAAAGTTGCGTGTAACGCTTCACAAAGTTTTATTCTGAATATTTTATTAACAAATCATGTAAAATAGAAAAACTTAATTATGTATGCATAAAGCCAGCCTCAGTGCAGTTTTTTCTGTTCATTAATTTGTAAATGTCATTGCAAGTTTGTTAGAAAATCCTTCCCCTCACCCCCCCCCCCCTTCCTTTAACAAAAATAGTGTAGGATTCCTAAAAAGGTGCTCAATGATATTTCATTGTGAAGTTATCACATCAAAGATAAAAAGAAATGTTTTCAGGGATATGTTTGGGAAAATTTTAGGTCCTTTAAAGGACCCTTCACAAAAATTTTATCCCCAAACAGGACCTTTCACAAAATTATTTGTCTATTAAATAGACTTTTCACAGAGTTTTTTCACCTTCAAATTGAACTTTTCATAAATTTAGCCATTTTAAAATAAAATCTGTCCTGTAAGTAAGCAGCTTAACTCACAAAAGAGTATATTACTTAGCTTGTTATATATGAAGTATAGAATATGAAGACATCGATAATTTAAAATTCACAAAATTATGACTAGAATTTTCACAAAAATAAAAAAAACCTTCACAATTTCATAGAAACAGGACCCTGTGAAAAAAGTCTGGACAGACCCCTGGTTTTTGTTATTGTGGTAGGAAGGGGGAATAATTTTTAAAGTTCCTAGTAAGAGAGTTGAATGCATGTAAAATATGTTGGTTGTGTTTTATGATTATGTATTGATTCAATTTTATTAGTTTTTTTGATGCATTCCAAGAGTAACTTTCAAATAAATGCTTTAATTTTGATAAGCCTTTTTCATTGGAAAGGGCTAATGTTGGTGGTGCCCTCATTTTAAATTTCCCCAAGTTTTAACACAAGACATACACTAAAATTAATGTACTCTAATTACATTCTATTAAATTCTCATGTTTGTGACTTTCAGTACCGAAGATGCATAAGTGGCTTCTCTTGGAATGTCAAATAAGTGATGAAACTAGCCTTTTATGCACCCGGGGCAAACATGGATTCCCCCCCCCCCCTCCCCTCAGGCATAATAAAAGTTATTGATCGTAGATATCCTATGCAAAAAAAAAAGAAAAGAATCCTTGAAAAATAAAAATCATTTAATAATAATAAAAATGCTAGCAAGAAATGTGTAAACAATGCTCCCATAATATTAAGTTAAGGGCCTACAGTAGTCAAGCGAAGAAACTGGATTGCTAATGTTAAACATATGGGAGCGTTTTTATTTTCAAATTTCTCACTTGCATGTTAATAGTTTTAAATGATTTTTTTTCTTGCTTAGAATAGCTCTGATTGTATTATAACCGGTTTAGTATTTGCTTTTTTGATTTTGATTTAAGTTACTTTCACAAGTTAGAAAAGAATACTCCTGTAGGTTTAACATTAGCTTGCAAGTTTCTTTGTATTTCATATACATGGGTGGAGCTTGTTAGTGCTTATGCCATTTTGCAGGCCTCACCACCTAGCTGATCCTTGTATTTCATATATATATATACATTTTTGTATGAAACGGCAAACAAAATCTTTATTTGGCACACACCCCATCATCTTTTGTTGTGGCACCTGCGGCACATGCCCCTTCTGCACCCCTCTAGTTTTGGCCCTGTGATGAAGCGATGCCACGTGTATGTATCCTCAGTAAGGGTATTTAAAAAATTTATTGTTTTTGTAACCTGATATTTTGCCGGCTGGGTGGAGACAATTTAGATGATTATTTATTTAATGTATTCCTAAAAACAATTAAATAGGAAAGATGTAATAAAAAAAAAGTTTCAAAAATTTTAAATGCTGGAAAGAGGGGAAGGATGGAGGAAGCAAACTTTATGAGGAGAAAGGAAATAATGAATAACAGAGGACGAGAGATTCCCATTTGTGAATTTCTCTTGGACGTGATTTCAAAATTTAAGATGTGAATTTCATCCTGAACATGATTTAAAATTAATATAAAAGAGATGCATTTCATTAAAAAAAAATCTACTACATTTCAGTTTAATTTACACAAGTCTAACATGTTTGGTAATTTAACTAATACTAGGGTGACCTACTCGGGTTTAAAATGCCGATATGCATAAATTATATGAAATCATTTTTTAAACTACCTATCAAATTTTATATAAGAATATTTTCTTTCTTTTTAATCTTCAAGTCGAGTTACAACGTAATAAAACAAACCGTAGTGACAAATGTGGCCATACCCGAGTTTTCTCAAGATAATAATTATTTTCATACTGGAATTTCATGCTTCTACCTAAAACTGCTGCTGAGATATGGTCAGATGTTCTAAAATTTTCGCCCTCCTCAATTAATCCCCCTGGGGTTGGTGAATTTCTAAAATTGCTGAAATACGTGTTTATTTTTTAGTACAGTTATTTTCTAGACTAGCTGGCTTCGCCCGCTAGCGGGCCCCTCCTTTTTTATAAAATCTCGAAGCGAACGAACCTCGACCCGGGTCCCCGCTGCCTACAGCACCGTAAGCAGGCGTGATGCGCACGCACTGCAAACTGTTATAAAAAAAAGCCTTTCGCTATAATGAAAGTGGAACCTGGTCCTCGCTGCCTACGGCAACGAATGGCAGGCGTGCTGCGCACGCACTGCAAACTCTTTTTAAGAAGCCCATCGCTCTCGAACGAACCTCGAACCGGGTCCACGCTGCCTACGGCACCGTATAGCAGGCGTGTTGTGCACGCGCTGCATACCCCTCCTTTTTATGAACCTCTAATAATATGATATCTGGAAGCGAACGAACGTCGAACTTGGTTCCCGCTGCCTACGGCACCGTATAGCAGGCGGGTTTGGGTCCGGTTTACTTCTATTTTTTCTGCTGGTCCGGTTGACTTCTACTTTTTGCTGTGGGTCGGGTTAACTTCTACTTTTTGCTGCAGGTCTATTTAACTTCTGCTTTTTTGATGCGGATTGAGTTTGGACCCGGTTGACTTCTACTTTTCTATTGTTGGTCGGGTTTGGGCCCGGTTGACTTCTACTTTTCTACTGCGGATCGGGTTGACTTCTACTTTTTTGCTGCGCCTAGTGTGTTTGGGGCAGATTGACATACATTATTTCGGGTTTGGGGCAGTTTCTGATTGGATTTTCACTCTTGCGAGAAGGGTTCTGGTTGACTCGATTTTTGAAAAGAAAGTCTAAATATTTTTGAAGATAAAAACTATATACAGTAAAAGCTCCATAACGGGCATGCAATAAATGAATACTAAATCCATCTTCAGGATTATGTAAAAAATGCTAATTTGGTATAAGACTGCTTGTCTCTTCATATCTAAGATCAGTTGTAATTCAGTAAAGAATGCTTTGAAATTTATTAAAAAACATACCGGGAGTCCTAAACTGGACTGACTGTTTTTAAAATTCAGCAACTTGCAAATTGTGAAAGCAATTTAAAAAAAATCTTGCAGGAGGGTTATGTAAGATATCACTAGATTTTTTACTAAGATTCTTGATTTTACTTTACAATAGCAGCGATAGATGTCGCTGCAAACAATGGTCATTAAATCGGAGCCCGATTTCTGGCCTACCTCCTCCGGGAGCCAATTTAGCACCTATTGCTTCCAGCTTTTTTTCATGCGACCCCTCGACAAAATTCGCGTTTTTTCAGTGATCCATTGACAAAATTTGCGTTTTTGAAGCGATTATTTGACTAAATTCGATTTTTTTCCGAAATTCTTTGAAGGAATTCGCGTTTTCTTCACGATCCTTTGGCGACATTCGTGTTTTTAAAGCATATTTTTCCATGACTCTTTGATGAAATTCAACGGCCCGTTGACGAAATTTGCGTTTCTTCCGCACCCTTTGACGAAATTAGTGTATTGTTGCAGCCCTTTGTTACGTTTTTTTAATTTACGTTTTTTCCTTCGACCCTTCGACAAAATTCGCGTTTTTTCAGCGATACTTTGAAGAAATTTGCGTTTTTAAAGCGAATCTTTGACTAAATTCGATTTTTTCCTGAGATTCTTTGAAGGAATTCGCGTTTTCTCCACGATCCTTTAACGAAATTCGTGAATCTTTGATAACATTTGCATTCTTTTCGCGATCATTGGACGAAATTCGCATTTTTTTGCGGCTATTTGACAAAAATCGCGTTTTCTCCGCGATCCTTTGACGAAATTCGTGTTTTCCAAGATCATTTGAAGAATTTTGCGTTTTTTCCGCGGCCCATTGACCAAATTCGCGTTTTTTCCGTGATCCTTAACCCTCTCGCTGCGTTAAACAAAATATGTTTAAAAATTGCGTTTATTTTATTACACATTTCAAAGCTGCATATATTTTAGAGTTAAAATATATCCAACATTTTTGTGAAGGAGTTTTTTTTAATAGAATTAGATCATAAAAAAAAAGATTTGCTGCAGAGTTTAAGGATTTCGCAAATTATGCTACTGTTACGTTGGCCGTGCAAATCGCAGGTTGCGCAGACAGAGGGTTAAATTTTCGGAAAATCCGGAACAGAATCATCCCTGTTCCTGACATCGTGCATAAACCTCCTGCAAGTATTTTTTAAATATCTGTCACCATTTGCAATTTATTGAACTTTAAATACAGTCCATCCATTTTAGGACAACCGGTACATTCAGTAGCTATGGGATGATGACTGAAAGAAGAATTAATTAAAAAGAAAAAAAAAAAAAAAAAAAAAAGAAGCCGGCTTCGATATATAAATTAGATGTTTATCATCAGGGCTGAAGTTTCCAGGTCCAATCCACACACATAAAAAATTATTGTCCCGGCCGGTATAAAAGCTAAAAAATGGACTCCAGCACTGCCTGCATTTTGCAATTAAAATTATTCATAAAGCACACTTATTTATGCTCATATTTTATTTTCAGCTTATATTCGAAATTCACGAATACAGAAAAACAGCAATATTAATGACTATTTAGGCAATTATGTACGTAAACACTAAGTAAAAATATGACTTAGACAATTACATTAAAATGAAAATCCAGTAAGAAAATCAGTTTAGAATGAAAGAAACAAATGATAAAAGAAAATGATAATTTTACAAAGCTCTACAAAGAAAAAAAGTAGATTTTAAAAAATGCATCTCTGTAACTTATCAAATCAAATTAAATTTCTAAAGATTTCGCTAAACAAATGTACAACATCATTTTTACGAACAACAAATAAGTAAGATGCCAGACCAACTTGGGGGGAAGAATTTAGAGGTGTCCACGGGTCGCGGTCGGGCCAATAATGCTTATCATACGGGCTTACACGGACCAAACGTTTAGCTTCTATTCCGGGCCGAGCCCCGACCAGGAAATTTTGGCCAGAGCAGACCTCTAGGAAAAACGAAATCCAGGCCAGGTTCAACCTGGTGAAGAAAATGAGGCCTGGCCCGACCCGAATCTGCAAAAAGTTTAAGATCAGGGTACGGCCCGGCTCTAAATGAGAGAAGACCTGACCCAGGCCGAGTCCCGTGGATTTAAACTGGCACGACCCGACCCGGGTCGCGCCGGGCTCGAGCTTCCTCCCAAGTCATTTCCCGTGAGGATGCATAATGTCGTTTTGCAAACCCTTTATTAGCTCAAGGGGGGGGGGGGCGATCTCCCCTTCGCCCCTCCCTTAGATCCGCCATTGATACAGGGCAACGCAAATGAATTTGTAAGGGGTGAATTGCTTAAAGGCGGGTTTTAATTGAGTTATGCAATTCAGGTTATACCTGGTGGTTTTTCATGAAGGAAGTATAAATATATTTCTGAAAAAAAAATCAAGATATTGCTAATATCACTGGTAATCGCAATCTTTTTACCAAATATATTTATGTATTAAACAAGCTTTTTTTATTACAGTAAAACCTCCATAACGGACACTCCCGAATAGCGGACACCTCTATTTAACGGACAGTTTTCCAATCCCCACTCCCGAAACCTAAATTTTTATATGTTTAACCTCTGAATAACGGGCATTCCGAATAGCAGACAGTAATTTTGCTGATAAAGGATGAAAAATTATTTTTTAATGAGGAAAAAAAAAGTAAAAAACTTCTAAACTAATCAGGGCAATGTTTCACAAATTTTGTGATCACAGATAAATGTAGGCAGTGGGCCGGGGAAAATCCCCCTCCCACATCTAGTATTGAATTCCGGGGGGGGGGGCGGAGACATTCCCCAACGGAGCATTGAAAGTTATAATTAAAGGCACCAGGAATGCGACGAGAGCATGGGAAAAACTATTTCGCAATGTCGATTGCTGTTTGATACTTGTTTGTGATTAATATTTCAAGAATGGCCTCAAAAAGGAAACGATAATCTTTAAAAGAAAAATTTGAAATTGTAAGCGTATCTGAAAAAGAGAAATTGAGTTTACCGACACTTTCTGAACGGTTTAAAATAGGTAAAACACAAGTTGGAGAATTTTGCAAAATAAAGTTGAAATAAGAAATTTGTGGATTACTAATTCTAACGAGAACACCAAAAATGTGAAATTGAGTGAGACTAATCCCAATGAAATTGATTCTATAATTCTGAATTGGTTTACTTCAGTTCGTTCAAAAAAACATTCCTATCAGTGGGCCTTTGATTCGGGAAAAGGCTTTAAAAGTCAAAAGAACTTGAATTACAAGATTTTAAGGCTTCCAGTGAGTGGCTGGAAATGTTCGGATCTCAGCACAACATCGCTTTTAATACAATATGTGGAGAAGCAAAATATGTAGATCTTAAAGAAATGGAGGATTGACCAATTTGTGAAGATTATGAGGAGAGAAAAATTTTTAATGCCAACGAAACCAGACTCCTTTTCAGATTATTTCCGAATAAGACTTTGTGTTTTAAAAAGGATGACTGTATTGGCAGAAAAATGTCAAAAGAGCAGTTGCGTAAATTTCGTCTTAACAATGTTCAACTGTACTTTGCATTTTGCTGGCTGGTAACATTTTCTAGAAATTCCTCACCCCTGATTATTATAATTTTGATTGCATTATTACATTCAAAGTAGCATTTAAAAAATGTAAACAAGGCAATGACCAGAAATCCACAAAATTCTAAAACCTGCACAGATAGATCTGTAGATAATTTGCAAAATCAAACTGTTGAAAGGAAAAATAAATTTTTATCATCTGAATTAAATACATTCTGCATTTAGAAAATAATTTTACAGTACTGGCAAACAAACTGATATTCGAGATTTTTTTAAGATGGGTTCTGCGAGAGTGCACGTTTTCACTCTATATTTGTGTATATATGTTGTACTTTTTTACATTATTGAGTATTTTGTTAATCTTATCAAGCTGTTTAAAGAAGAAAAAAACATGCTTTACTGCCATTTTTTGTTTAATTCTAACTTCTACACGTTTTTCCCGATATTCATCCTGTAAAAAAATCGGTTTGAATTAGTAGGATTCTACTGTATCATTTTTTAACCCTTATATAATTTTATATTAAACGTATAATTTTTTTAATTTAACTTTAACACGGAGGCTCAGAAAGCATCTGTCTGACTTTAGCATGCATAAAATCTTACAAATTTGAGGTTCATTAAGGGTCATTCATCACGGGCTAGGGCAATTAGTTCAGAGAATAAAACTTTATTAAACATTGCATGCAACTTTTAGATAGTTATGTTTTTATAAATAAATAATTTATATGTTAGATAGATAAAAAAATTTACATGCATAAAAACGAATGACAAATAGAAACAAAACTAAAAAACAGGAATTCTGCTTTTTCAGAATTTAGTGTCACCCCTGATGAAAAAAAATGTATATATAAATAGTGCAAAACATATTTCAGTTTTAAGACTTACAGCACATGCTTTTATTTTATGTAAAATGACGTCATTCGCATCCACTTAAGAATTCCACATTTACGACCCACTCTTAAACGTCTACGGTAAAGTATGCATAGGACGTCACTATCGCGAAATAATACACAAATGCAGCAAAAAGATGCTGTCATTAAAGAAACTCGACAAAAAAAATGGCTGTCTAATGATTCATAGGCCTTCATTTGTTTGTAACATTAATATAGATGCTTAAAATTAAATATAGTTTATAATAGCTCTATGTTTTAACAGAAATCATTCGTTTATATTTTTTCAAAATAGCACATATTTTAATTACATTTTCTTTCGGTTGTTATGAAAAAATGGCAACAAAAATATATAATTAATATTTTACAACTATTTTTCTTTTACTTTCAACAGAAATGGAGTACTTCCGTTGCCAATATTAAGCAAATGGCTCCAAAAACTACAAAAATAAATTAATATTTCAAAAATAAATGGAGGTGCAGTTTTGACAAATTGCATTTAAAGTACTTTTTTTTCAATACGACGGTATAAAAATTGAAAATGTGCGATGCTCAGAAGTTTTAAAAATTGCTATAGAGCATTGAATTATACTGCTTTGTTTTACGGCTGGCTTCTGTAAGGTAACATTATTTTTTGGAGACGTCACAAAATAAGCTGGGAGAAAGATATAGCATACCGTACCGGGGGTTAATAAAAATGATCAATCATGATACAAGAATAATTTACCTGGAGAATTCCGATCCCAGTGTAAAAAATCTAATGTCAGTTGCAAATGTATGGTGTCCACAACTTCAACAATAAACTTATTATGCTAATTTCACCAGAAAGACTTAAGCATGATGGGGTTTGTCTAAGGGAAGATATATATATCTATCTATTGTCTATAAAGACACTGAGCAGCAAGGAAACTCTCTTGACTTTTTTTCCTTTTTGCCGCCTGCGCCTTCTTCAATAGCTTCAACATTAAATCTTCATAAGGCTGTAAAAGGCTGATCAATCCATATATATTTCCCCGTGTTTATTTTCAAAGATAATTCCAAAATATATTCTGAATCTGTTAAAAAAAAAATAAAATGGAATATAATTAAACAGAAAAATTCGAAAACTTCACTTCAATACATCAATAACATGAAAATGCAATTTCATAATATTAATTTCAAATGATTTTTTGAATTGTTAAAAAAACAGAAAAAGAATTGCAATAAAAATAATGATTTAAACCTGTTATTATTCCTAGAAAAGTAAAGAAGTTCTAAAATGTTGCAAGCTTTCAGATTTAGAAATAATGTAGCGTGGACAAAATTTTTGTACAAGCAATGTATAGAAAATCTAGGTGTATCTCACTATTAAAAAAAAACAAATGGTGCATTTGGCTGATATTAAGAGGGTGTTACAGCCTTAAGGTATAGTTTAGAGGGATCACTATTTATAACTGTTACTTGTATTTGCTCATTTTCTGACTAAATAACCCCTTGAGGGGCCAGCCAAAATGTCTCTAAATATTGAATTCTCACCGGAATAATCGAAAAAATTTATTTTTAAATAAGGAAAAACAGTTTCTCAACGATTTCCCCCAAAGTTAAAAAAATAAAATTTCGTTAAAATTTTTTGGTGAGAATCTTGTTTAAATTAGGTGGGATATATTTTATCCCACCGCCCCTCATGGGGGTAAAGAGCTATTTCTTCAAACTTCTGTCCTTATTTAGATTAAATTTTACTGTGTGGTAGTAACAAACTTTGTTAAATATCTATCTGCACACCCAGTGTTGTAATCAGACATTGGAACTACTCTGTTGTACCAAAAACATTGTTGCCAAGCATAACAGTTGACGCAAAAAACATGAAATAAAACACTGAAAAAAAAATTGCTGCTATGAAAGTGAGTATTTAAAAAATATAAGATTTGACAATAACAGGCTTTTATGAACTGTTTTATTAAACCAGTACAAATATATACTTAAAACAGAAAAAAAGATATTTAATAAAGTAAACAAATTTAAACTGCAGGCATGAAAATGTAATTTCCTTTTATAGCTATACAGTAAACATTTCAATATTTGGATGAAGACATTGCCACATGACCTAAATAATAAGACAGGATGACATCCATCAAAATCCATCTCACAGCCATTAATAAATGCAAGTTATAACTTATTAATAAATATTTTGTATTCAAAAAGCAGCAAATTATGAAGTTTTGTGAGTTTACAAATAAATAATAATAAAATAAATAACGTTCAATAGATAGCAAATGACAATGTTAGGTGTAGATTGCAATAAAATTCCTTTGCGTGGTCAGAATTGAAATAAATATAGTCGAACCCCGTTAATACGCGCCCTGTTTAATACGCGAAACCGCTTAATACGCGAATTTTCTTCGGGTCCCTTGAAATACGCCTATCTTATCTATATTATAAAGGACAAACATATCTGTGCGTAACGCATACGTCATTCTGCGAATGGCAACACTCGGAAATTTGAAATGAAATTTCGGTTTTGCAATTTTCGCTACTGCAATAAATTTTTAAACTTCTAAACATCGCACAGTTTAAATTTTTACACCGTCGTATAGAGAAAAAAATGTACTTTTAAATGCAATTTGTTTTAAAGTTCTATCTCAATTTATTTTTGAGATATTAGTTTTTTTATAGTTTTTAGTACCAATTTTGTAATTGTGGCAACTGAAGTACTCCATTTGTATTAAAAGTAAAGGGAAAATAGTCATTTTTTATTGATTATATCCTTATTGATGCCATTTTCACATTACAAATAAAAGTAACTTTTTTATAATTTATGAACTGAAAATGATGTCAGCCATTAAAAATACACGCATTATTCTTCATAAATCAGTTACATTTCAATATTTTTACATTACGCAGATACTGAGTTTGAGACGCTAGGCAAAATGATTCAGTGAGTAAAAATGATGTCATATTTAAAACAAAACGATCATTTTCTTTGATAGAACTTAATATTTGACTAATACTAAATGGCCAATACTATGAAAACTAAAGGCAAATTTCAGAATTTTTTATTCGAGAGAACTGAGATAAGTACTTAAAGTTTGTGCGAATGTTCACATGCAAAGTTGTATCGGACAAACGTGACTTTATGTTTGGAAATGCATTCATTAATAATCTATTGTGCATTAAAATACTTTTAAATTGTGATTTTGAGTGGTGCATATGTAAATTTTGCAAATGTGAAAATAACGTTCAGTTTAGATTTTATGGGGGAAAATTTTATGATGTGACAAAGCGAAATATTTTTTACCGATTTTTCATCCCGTAAAAAACAAACGTAAGAGCCTAAATCGATAACTTCCGTATAATTACTAATCTTGATTCTCATAGAGTTTAGTTTTTCAATAATTTAAGCAGTTGAGTCTGTGGAAGTAATATTTTGGTTATTTTATGTTTAAAATATTTGTTTTAAGAGTTAGACCAACCAATGTAAGATGAATTTTTTATTGTAATTATATCTGTAGGTTTATTATAAATTCGATTTAACAGTTTTTTGCAAAACATTTTAGTTCGTCGAATTTCGACGGGTTCCAACTCGTGCATATAAAAACCCTGCTTAACACGCGAACGGTTAATACGCGAACCCGTATAATACGCGAAATTTTATGAGTCCCTGGCAAGAAAAACCTACGTTTAATACGCGAATGAGGTTGTTTCGAAACAGACGAGGTTTTAGAGCGGATATTTTCCCAAGCATTTTATACGACAATTATTTAAACTATGAATGCTTTTTTTTCTGTCAAAATTTAATGCAACCATGAATAGCTATACTAAAAATATCAATTTCAACCTCTTCCGGTTAAAGGAGAATTCTTTCCCGGCCTCGATTATTTCGTATAGTCAAACAGGCCAGGAAGAGAGAAGAGAAAATTTTACTGCTAACGGGGGTATTGTAAAATAAGCAAAAATTCTGTTTTTCCCCTGACCAGAAAGAGCCTGAACAGAAGAAAAAAGCGAACTTTGCGAAAAAAGCGAATGAAAAACTATGTGATGCCCCATCCTAACTTAGAGCGGTGGCGAAACCGATAGACTGCCCTGCAATCGCAGATTAAACACGTGAATGTTCCCATTCGCTGCCTGGTCAGCGCTGTAACACAGTGAAACCTCTCTGTAAGGGCCGTTCCATTGAAAATTGGCCCTTGAATAGGGGTTACCAAATTTTTCATTTCTCTTTCTTTTTATCCCGCAATTTTAAAAAATCTGCATATACTTTCAGTCAGTTCTCTTTGTTTTTAACAATATTGTTTATTGGATTTTTGCTGCAATTAAACTGTGAAGCCAATTTTTTTGCAGATGTTCCTTGATCATGACAATTAAGAACTTTGATTTTGTCATTCAAATCCAAATGTACTCTTTGGTTTGATTTAGGTGCAATAATTTTAAATTTTACATAAGCCTGAGCATAAAATTTCTAGTGCAAAAATTGTTCTTCAATATGCATTCACAGTTTTAGTAAATGTGAAATCACTTTTTCTAGATAACCTGTTGTTCTTTGTGTGCCCACAACAAAGGGTCAAGTTCCCCTTCAACCCAACCCCTACAGATTGAAAGGCCAAACAAAGTGTGAGGAACACCTGTTTGCCACATTTGTGGAAAAGTTTGTGGTCCTTCATTGTGTTACTAAATCCTCCCCATCTCCCCCTTGCCTTCTTTGTTGCAAGTGCAGTTGTTTGCTGAACTCTTATTTTTGGTTCAGGAATTCAATACATCTGTTGTTTTAAGATTTAAGGCACATGTGAAAAAAAAATGGCCTTTACGAGGGGTAGGTGCGGCCTCTAATAGGAATGAATTTAACATTATGTCTATGGAAAAAATTTCCGTTCCTAAAAATATTGGCCCTTAGCCCTTAATAGAGGTTGCCTTTGAATAGGGGTTGCTTTTAAAAGAAGTTCCGCTGTATCTTAAAAAGGAAGTCAATGTCGATAGAATGTAGTCTACTATATCAACATGTGTTTTTAAAATTGTAATCTAGTCTATACCATGGCGGAAGAAGCAAAACATATTAAAACAAAGGCTCTCTCCATCACTGAAAAGTTACAAATTATAAATCAGTAAGATGCCCAGGATGCCTCGAATAAGTCTGCGTTCGCCAAAGAAAAAGGAATACCGGAGTCAACTTTAAGAACTTTGTTAAAGAAGAGGGATGCCATCGTTAACCAAGTTGTTGTTGGGAGAACAAAAAACAAAAACAAAACGCCAAGTTCGAGGACATGGAGAAGACCATCCACGAGCGGTTTGTTCAAGCGCACTCTACGAATATCCCAATAAGCGGCCTGCTAATCCAAGATAAAGCTTCTAAAGTCGCTGCAAAAATGGGATCTCTGGATTTCAATGCCTCCAATGGATGGATGGATGAATAGATTTAAAGCTCGCCAAAATTCAAGCAAGTGTGCGGTGAGTCAGCTGATGCCAACAATGTTCAGTTTTCTCAGACAGTATGCATCGTCACTGGACGAAGTGCCGTTGATGAGCAAGCTTTACCATCAACTGAATAGGGCTGAAAACAACGCGACCGCATGTGAAACAGGCCAAAATTGATACAGGGTCTGTCCAGGAAGTAATGAGACTGTTTATTTCGCGCCAAGCACAAGGGCAAAGGAACGTGCGGTGAGAAATGTAAGCTACAGAGTCTAGCGGAAGTCAGTTAGCTTGGAGCCTTTGCAGCGCACGGAGACACGTGTTTGAAAGGGGGGGTTAGGCTTCAGAATTCAGCGGCGTGTCGAGCAGAGCAGAGATACGATACGCCATGAAGTTTTGTGCAAAGCTAAACAAATCGGCTACTGATGATTCTTTGTCCACGGCTCAAGTGTCATAAAGCCTTGAAAGGCGGAAGAGAGGACGTTGATGATGAATAGCGTCCATCAAGTTCTCAACCTTACGACAGTGTGACTAAAATTAAAGCGCTTTGGGGGCTCTGATCGTCGGATGAGTGTCCGAATGATTGCGGAGACGTTTGTTCTTACAAAATCGGTTGTGCATCAAATCGGCACGGAAGAACAGAAAATTTGTGCCAAGTTGGTTCCTTCAAAATGACTCAATTCCTGGCCAAACACAGAGTCGCAACGCAGCTCCAACCCTCGTACAGCCCCGATCTGTGACCGCCTGACTTTTTTCTATTCCCTCGGTAAAAAATCCAACTTAAAAGATCACCCTTTTGACAATCCGGAGAAGTTTCAGAAAAACGTTATACATGTTCTGAACAACATTCCAGTTGAAGACTTCCAGGTGGACAATAAATGGGTGATAGAGTGATTGGCGAAGGTGTATTAATGCAGGAGGAGGCTATTTTGAAGAATATTAAGTGACTGTAAACTTATCTTCAAAGAAACGAATTTTATGTAATCAGTCTTATTACTTCCTGGACTGATCCCGTAGCTATTTTGCCAAAATGTAATTTTGATTGCATTATTGACTTTATTAAATTTTAACTTTTGTTTTGTATATTGATTTTTATTATTATCAACATTGTTCCATATTTGTTCTGTAGAGCTAACAAGGATTTTAATTTTGTTAACATTAGTTTTAGTTAGCATGATTAGCAGAAATGCTTGTGTTCGTTTTGTTTCATTTTATGTGTCATACATAATAAATCTAAATTTGAAAAGACTTCTTGGATTTTTACCAAAGACAATAACACTTATTTGAATTTCCACCCAGCGTTCAAACGTTCCTGCTTCCAGGCGGACATAAATGGGTGAGTGATTGGCTGGTCAGTCAGGCGGTAACAGATCGGGGCTGTACGATGGTTGGGGCTGCGTTGCGACTCTGTGTTTTAACGTTCCTGCACATAATGATTAAAACAAATAAAATGCCTTTTTATATCTTAAAAACACTAAAAATTGTCAAAAAGATGCGTTTTATCCGTATAGGTTGTTATTAGATGGACCACTGTATTAAAATTCGCGACCTTTGCTTAATACGCGAACCCGTTTAATACGCGAATTTTGATCGATCCCTTAATTCGCGTATTAACGGGGTTCGACTGTAGTGTATTAAAATCTAATGCAACTTTTAAGTAAAAACAAAACGACAGAAATATGTAATATATTTTTAAAAAAATGAATAAATGCCATGTACATTTATAAATTAACTTTTATGAACAGATAAGTAACGTTTACTCTTCTTATTTTTACTGGCGATTTTTAAATAATTTAGATTCATCAAATATACAACACAAATCCTCCTCATTTATTAGAAGATAAACAAAAACATACCGCTATATCGTAGATCGTAGCAATTTAGCAGTCGCCAGAAAAAAGCGATAAATCTTCTTTATAGCACCCATGCTGTCAAAACGACTAAAATAAATATCTATTTAAACTATATTACGTAAAAAAAACATATACTTGACTCACCTTTTCGATATTTTATAGTTTTGAGAAAAACATTAAAAAAAAATAATGTTGCAAAACGATTCAAAATTTATTAGTAGAAAAGAAAAAAATCTGAAGTTTGCCATTGTTTTGCACTGAACCGGAAGCGTCTTCTGGCAGTTCCGGTTAGGCGGGCTTTGTTTATGTTTACACTGAGAATTCGGTCTATATAAGTGTTTTAACAGAATAAACTTAATATACTTGAAAAATAATACAATTAATATGCAAATATGAACTACATGTGTAAAACCTTAAAAGAATTATGATATTTAAATGCTTCCCCCTTTATTCCCAATTTCAACAATAATACAGTGGAACCCGGTTAAGACGCACACGGTTAATACGCGATCCCGCCTAATACGCGGATTTTTTCAGCTCCCTTGAACATCGCCCGTAAGACTAATGCAAAAATATCACGTTTAAGACGCGAACGGTTATTACGCGATCCCGCTTAATACGCGAAAAAATTTCGGTTCTTTGTGGTAAAAAATCACGTTTAAGACGCGAATTCATCGGTGAAGATGCGAATTCCTTCTTTTTCTCCAGTGTTTTCATTTTAGCGGATTTTTTTATTCATATAAAAAGCACTGTTTCTGTATACTAATACATATTTACTTTATTTAATAACAGTTCAATTAAAGGAACATTTCGAAAATAGCGATGGATATTTGAATTAAAAAAAACCCTCTAAATTAGCAACAGTGCAATTCTTCTTTGATCCCGGTTTCTAATATTCTTTGTCTCTCGTTTCGTGTATTTTTTATTGTAGTAGAGAGAGATACATAGAGGAATTCAGGATGCTCAGATACGTCATAAAATTATGATTAAAGATGACTATACTTGTTGTTAGTGAGTTTTTAAATGTATGTTATATCACTACTATAGAGGTCTGCACGGGCCGGAATTTCCAGGCCCGGGCCCGGCCCGGCCCGAACGAAAGCTATCTTGGCCCGGCCCGGTGTAAAAATTGAAAGTTTGGCCCGAGCCCGGCCCGGCCCGTTTGCATTTTTACAGTTCTCGGCCCGGCCCGGCCCGTACAAAAATAACTGAAAACAGGCCCGGCCCGGCCCGACACAATTTCTACAAAAAAAAATCCTTTTTTTCTCAACATACAATTAAGATTCTTTTAATGAATACTACATACATATTTATGGGAACATTTTACAGTATATTTTAGATTACTATGATGTTCGCAAAACAGAAAGCACACAATAGTAAACATAATGATTACAGTGTTTTAGTCATCGTGTCTACTGACATTTCAAAATTCAAATAACGATGCCTTAAAAGATTAATGTAGTTCAGAATAAAAGATTAAAAACATGACAACTTTTGAAGCTGTATAATAAAAAGTAGATTTGTGAAAATATTTTTCTCATTTTTAAGGCTTTTCTCAAATCCAAAGGAGCTGCATTTCGACACATTTATGAATTCATTTCTTTTCGGAAACGCGTAAGATTGGCAGATATTCTTATTCAGAAGCTATGTAAATGTCAGTTTTTTTTTCCACAGTTAAAAGCAATATATCTTTCTGAAAATACTGCCAAAGTTAGCGTTTTGAATCGAATTTCCGGAAGCGATAGCACAGGAAAGGAGAGGAGAAGAACGTACAGTCGCGTGACAAGAATCTGTTATCTGTGTAAGTAATTTATCAAATATGGAAAAATATATTCGTTTTCAAATGCCTTCAATAGTCAGGCCTGTCAATTTTATGCCTTTATAGTTAAAAATGAGTCAGAAAATGCGTCTGAAAGTTTCGCATTGTTGAGCAGTGAATGGTATATTTCCAAAGTTACTGTTAAGAGAAGTTCATTATCACTACTATAATACTACAAAACATAATGACTGTCCTACACATCCTGAGATCGATTAAGACCAGTTCCGTCCCAGCACGAGTCTGCTGAAAAAAATTAAACTCGGAATCAGACATCTTGTAACTCTACGATGTCGATCTCTTCGACGGACATGTTACATTTCTGTATTGATGTTGTTAAACTCGCATCGGCTCGTGACGCACGTTTATACGTCTCGTAAAAATCATATTCATTGAAAATAGCTCGTATTTTATCTGCTTCGCTTGAATTCTTATATCGGGCCGATAGGCCCGATTAATTTTTTTATCGGCCCGGCCCAGCCCTGGAAGCCCGTTCAATCTTTTCGCCGGCCCGGCCCGTTAAAAAAATTGTCCTAATTCTGCCGGCCCGGCCCGGCCCGTTTGAAAATTCTCCTTCATTCCGCCGGCCCGGCCCGCGGGTCGGGCCGGGTACGGGCCTCGGGCCAAGCCCGGGCCCGTGCAGACCTCTACACTACTATGTTTTATAATGCATGTTATATACAAAAAAAAAAAAAAAAAAAAAAAAAGAAAGAAAGAAACTCGCATAGATTAAACAAATAAGGCTGCTGTTCTATAATTTTTTTATGTTTTCTATGTTTTCGTTATTTTTTGCTATGCTAACAATACTTTTTACACAAAGATTAATAAAGGTAGTTTTTTTCTTACATTAAAAAGGATGGATTATATTTGTACTCATTATCACAAGTACTAAATATGATTTTAACAACTGGATTATGTTTCAAAAATTCAATATTTTTATTCTTTCCGTTAAAAAAAAAATTAGTCTAGCAGAAAAATTATTTTTGTTGTTTTATCTTTGGTTGTAACGTATTATCGCAATAAAGCCGCATGTTTGAATCCATATTTATTTTCAGTTATTATTCCAATCTGTCCTGTAAAAAGATAGACTGAGTAAAGTTGAATACAATTAAATTTAAATCTAAATATACATATAAGACACAATTTTCGACCATAAACATATCAATGAACGCTCTAAAGTTCATTTAGACGATTAGATGTGTACATAAGCCCAGTTCCTGCAACATTATACAAATCACGTTTAATACGCGATCCCGCTTAATACGCGACTTAGGTCCACTCCCTTGAAACGCGTCTTAACCGAGTTCGACTGTATGTTAAATATAAATACAGAAAAAAGTCTTTTTAGCACCAGAAAACGCTGAAGATTTCTATTATCAAAAGTATCCTAACTCAGCAAATTTTGTTCCTGCGAAAATTGAGTTTTTACTGGTTTACTTTCTAGGCAATGGATTTTTATTCCTAAATAAAAGACCCAGAAACGGTCTAAAAATTTAAATTTTATAACCTTTTAAAATGTAGCTATTTTTATGCAAATGATCCTTAATGGGATGAAGAATAGTTACAAAACTACAAATGAAATAAAAGTATACACTCTAAAAAAATTATCGACGAAAGTAACGCACAGAACTCACTGGTACACAAAATACTTATGACTATTATTTATCCAAAATACTCAGATCTTTCTCCACAGCATCGGTATAAAATAAATTCTAAGCTATTTGGGAAATGAATTTGAATTTTAGTAACTGCTCAGGCAACGCCAGATCAAAAATTTGCATCAGAGGAGCGTAATTTTTTCATTCTAGAAAAATAAAATCTAAAAAGTAAACGGCTGATCATGTGATGATACGCCCAAGATCTTTTTATTAATCAAGCAAAATTCGTTTTGCTTTTCTTCAATTTTTTTCAGTAGTACTACAGAAATAATATCTAAATCAATACCGTATTTTATGGAAGAAATGCCGCACCCATTGTAAGCGCCACACTCCTCAAAATTGGCCTGAATACGCTTAAAAATATCGTAATGGCCGCGCCCGTTATAAACGCCGCACCCGTGGGAACGCTACGAGGGTGGTTCAATATTTATTGTCCCTAGTGTATACAAAATATTTATACTGTGATGGTTGTTGTGGAATATCGAAGCCTAATGTCTTAGATGCCTATATGCTCAATTTCAGAACCGTAGCTGCTATGTTCACATAGTTTTGGAGGGAGGAGTGAAAGGGAGGGAGTGGGGGGTGAAAGGTTGATTTTCAGCTTATGGGGCTAGATTTGTGACAGTGGATGAGACAAAACTACTGTCGTTTGGACTCGGCATCATGGTGATGTAGCCAAATCTCATCCACTGTCACAAATGTAGCCTCATAAGCTACAAACCAGCATTTCACCCTCGCACCCCTTCTTAAAAAATCCCCCCAAAATAGGTCTTTAAAACTTCACCCCTCCCTCCAAAACTAGGTGAGTATAGCAGCTACGGTTCTGAAATTGAGCATATAGGCATTTAAGAGATTAGGCGTCGATATTCTACATCAACCATCGCAGTACAAATATTTTATATACATTAGGGACAATAATTATTGAACCACCCACGTACTTTTGCCGACAGTGTCATACTGACCTAACTTTAATCAAAGTCTTCTGAGCAGTGCTTCATTTCTAATATCTTAAGATGTCTAAAATTTTATTTAAAATATTTAAATCAGGTTTTAAATATTTTAAATAATTAAATTAATATAATTTAAATAATTTAAAATTTCGAAATTAAGGAGACGTCAGTTGGTATTTAAACCATGCAGAGCGCGGGCCGCGGATCCCTCACCTCATCTTTTTACTTTCTTCTTTCTATACAAGAAGAAAGTATTGGATTCATGAAAATTTTCGAATTCCGGTTTTCGACGGATTTACACTTTTTAGGGGTCAGAGATTCCGAAAAACATGTTTTTACAAAATGTCTGTCTGTGAGTTTGTCTGTATGTGACACAAATTTTGTGGGCGTTCTATCTCAAGAACTAATGCGCGGAATTTAATAAAAAATTATATTCAGTTAGTTCCATATATAAATTGGTGCTGATTAGTTTTTGGTGCAAATCGCTCAACAGGTAGCGCTGCTATGCTGCATTTTTTACGATTTCTGCAACGGCTCTATCTCAAGAACTAATACACGGATTTTTATGAAACTTCAGATTCAGTTAGTCCTTGATATGAGTTGATGTTTACTACGTTTTGGTGTAAATTGCCCAACAGGTGGCACTGCTATGCAGTCTTTTTCACGATTTCTGCAACGACTCTATCTCCAGAACTAATGCTTGGATTTTCATCAAACTTCAGATTCAGTTAGTCCTTGACATGAATTTACGTTTTATAAATTTTGGTGTAAATCAATTATCAAGTGGCGCTACTATGCTGCATTTTTTTGCGATTTCCGCAACAGCTCTATCTCAAGCACGAATGCTTGGATTTTCAACAAACTTCAGATTCAGGCATACCTTGATATGAGTTAGTGCTGTTTATGTTTTGGTGCAAATCGCTCAGCAGGTGGCGCTGCTATGCTGCATTTTTTAGAATTTCTACTACAGCTCTATCTTAAGAAAAAATGCATGAATTTTCATCAAACTTCAAATTCAGATATACTTTGATATGAATTGTTGCTAAATTGATGTAATTTCTTGTACTATTTGAATGATTTAATTGATGTGATTTATATAAAAGAAAGTTTTGTGATGGCAACAACATACTAGTTTTAGAATGTACACTTTTAGTTTGTGTATGCATCATTTATGATGGTGGTACACAATATTAAACACTTATACAAAAATGCCAAAAAAGCCTAAAAATGTATGTTTTGTGCTTTTCGTACACAAGAGATAGCAAAAATAGATGCAAGCTAGGCATCAAGAAAAAATGTATCTTCTTTTTAAACTTGTAAAGAAATTACAAGAAGATAACCACAACTTATGGCTTTGGGGTCCTAATCGAGGCAGGATTCGCATGACATCTAATATATAAACATGAAAACTTGTCTGTCTGTAATGCTATACAAATCCACAGCTTGGAAGCCAGAATTGTGAAATGTTATGAAGATGTGTATTAAAACACGGCCAAGGTAATTAAAGCAATCCGGAATCAATCTAATTTATAGTTAACTTTTAATTAATAAAAAACCACCAATTTAACAGCAATTTCCTATCAAATGTAAACATTTTTCGTTATAGCAGCAGCCAACAACTAAAAATTCACAATAAATTCCCTTTTTTTAAATGTTCAACCCGTAATCGCGCGAGTTCTTTAACCAATGTGAGATATACATATTACGTACGCCACGCTGCAATACTAAAAAGCTGTAGCGTATATTACGATAATTCTTTTATCTCAGATGCAAGTACTTAGAGATTAAATATTACGTATGCCACGCTGCAATACTAAAAAGCTCCAGCGGGTATTACGATAAATCCTTTTACCTGACATGCAAATAATTAGAGATTATTTAATTAAACTTAATTATTACATTTTTTTTTTAAAATAAAGACAAACATTTTATCAGAAACATCAACAAACTTTTTATTCTATTTATCCCTTATTCCAAAGATTTTGTTTTATCGTCTGCTGCCAAAGTAACATGATAAATTAAATTTCAATTTAAAAAATGTGCAGTAGTAGAAAAGTATTTTTCTAAATCGAATTAGTTATTTTTAATTTTGGTTTTAGAATTAAATTCGTGAACTCCCGTCCGTAGAATGGGTTAAACAGCTAGTTAATTTATAAAATCAGCAAATATCGCTCTTCGCAGAAAATCGGAGCACTATTGGTATGCTTGGAACCACCTCTATTTCAAAATAAAAATGTCATAAAAAGGAAATTTCTGTACCAATTCTTGTAGAATTGTATGTAGCGATAACGGCTGTACCAATAACAGGGCTGCACAGGCAACTATATTTTTCATTCTACCTCATACCACTTTCTCAAAACAAAAATTATTGACATACTGTTCGAGGATATTTGCAAGAGAAATATGCTGTAGAATTTTTTTTAAATAGTGGTGCAAGTACAATAGAAAAATAGTCGCCTGTGGCAGCCCTGCGATAACAATTATGAAATGAAGATCCCAAGTGGGTATATGATTTTGAACGACGATTTTCAGCAGGAGTGAATACAAAATAAAACAAATGAAAAAAAAAAGTTTTCCTTGAAAAAATGGTAATACTGAATGAACATTTTATAATCATTCAGTATGACAAATCACAATAAAAGTAAATTTAGTAAGCAATTTAACAACAAAACTATACAACACTAGACTTTAAAACACCAAATAAAATAAACTAAGACAGACTTGAGCACAGTTAAAAAATAAAATTTATAAAGAATATACTTAAAAACAATTGAAAATACAATATGTAAACGTTTCGCCAAGCGACACGCAAGGCATCATCAGTACAAAAAATATGCATTGCATTTCAAACGACAGAACAAATCAAGAACAGTTAAAGTTAGTTATTTTAAAAACAAACAATATTCACTAGGGACAGAACGAGCATCATTCAAAGTCTGCGATCACAATTCTGTGAACCAAGCCTCAAGGAGCAATCTACCATGATAGTTGTTGCAACCCGATTTCAAAATACTGGCGTTCGCAATGAGCGGAATGTGATTCGTTTGAAGTAAATGCTGGACAATTTTTGAATTCAAATTACCCTTTTTTAAAGCACCAGTATGTTCTTTTAGGCGAATTTCCAATGATCTACCAGTTTCACCAATATAAACACTATTGCAGTCTTTACAAGAAATAATATAAACAACACCGGGTAATTTAGACTTATCATATCGAAATTTATGCTTATTGAAAAAAGAACTCAATTTATTAATAGGTTTAAAAGAAACTCCAATATTGAATGATTTTAGAATGCCAGAATTTTTTTCAGAAATGTTCTTATAATAAGGGATACAGATAAAGGAGCTTGGTTTACTACGTTGAAAAGGGGGGGGGGGAGTAGAATTTACAAAATTTAAAGTATTTTTAAAGATTTTTTTAACAAGACCAATAAGATAGCTATTATTAACCAAATCGCGATAAATTTTACATTTCTCTATTTCAACGTAGTAAACCAAGCTCCTTTATCTGTATCCCTTATTATAAGAACATTTCTGAAAAAATTTCTGGCATTGTAAAATCATTCAATATTGGGGTTTCTTTTAAACCTATTAATAAATTGAGTTCCTTTTTCAATAAGCATAAATTATATGATAAGTCTAAATTACCCGATGTTGTTCATATTATTCCTTGTAAAGACTGCAATAGTGTTTATATTGGTGAAACTGGTAGATCATTGGAAATTCGCCTAAAAGAACATACTGGTGCTTTAAAAAGGGGTAATTTGAATTCAAAAATTGTCCAGCATTCACTTCAAACGAATCACATTCCGCTCATTGCGAACGCCAGTATTTTGAAATCGGGTTGCAACAACTACCATGGTAGATTGCTCCTTGAGGCTTGGTTCACTGAATTGCGATCGCAGACTTTGAATGATGCTCGTTCTGTCCCTAGTGAATATTGTTTGTTTTTAAAATAACTAACTTTAACTGTTCTTGATTTGTTCTGTCGTTTGAAATGCAATGCATATTTTTTGTACTGATATTGCCTTGCGTGTCGCTTGGCGAAACGTTTACATATTGTATTTTTAATTGTTTTTAAGTATATTCTTTATAAATTTTATTTTTTAACTGTGCTCAAGTCTATCTTAGTTTATTTTATTTCGTGTTTTAATGGTTTTTAAATTCAGACGTTAAATGTATATGTACTGTAAACACTAGACTTGTAAAACAATTAACAGTACTTTCGAAACGATTCAAAAACCTAAATTCAATAAAACAAACTTTTTGAAACAATTTTACATTAGCAACATCTGAAAAATTAAACCTGACAACCACTATTTGGCAACAATTCCATTTTCAAATTCAATACAGAAACATGCGCGTAGCCAGGGGGTGCAGCTGGGTACCCAGATTATAGATCAAAATTAACATTTTTACCCACTGGCCAGTACACTGATTTTTTTCACTGGCCAGTCTTTTTTAACCACTGGCCAGTAAGAAAGTTATGTACGCTGCATACAAAATTGTATTTTTTCTAACTATCAGCAATTTAATTTACTAATATATATTACTTACCATTCGATATGATTACACTCAACTGAAAAATTTTATTTTTACTATTAATTGCAATGAAATAAATTCACAGGAAATTTTCAGAAAAGTTACAGCAGAGGGGACCCCCCCCCCCCCCTCGGCACTAACTAATATGCATTTTTCTACGACCATTTAACGAATTTCGCGTTTTTTTCGGGATCTTTTGACGAAATGCACGTTTTTTTCGTGACCTTTTGCAAAATCTGCGTTTTTTCGCGATCTTTTGACGAAATCTGCGTTTTTTCCGCGATCTTTTCACAAAATTGCGTTTTTTTTGTAATCTTTTAACGAAATTTGTGGGATTTTTTCGCCATTCTTTGAAAATATTTGCATTTTTTTCCCAAGATCTTTTGACGAAATTTGCGTTTTTTCCGCGATCTTTTGATGAAATTTGTGTTTTTTCCGCGATCTTTTCACGAAATTTGCGTTTTTTCCACGATCTTTTGACGAAAGTTGCTTTTACTCCGCTATCTTTTCCCGAAATTTACGTTTTTCCGCGATCTTCTCACGAAATTTGCGTTTTTTCCGTGACCTTTTTTCAAAATTTGTGTTTTTTTCCGCGATGTTTTCTCGAGATTTGTGTTTTTCCGCGATCTTTTGACGAAATTTGTGTTTTTTTCGCGACCTTGTTACGAAAGTTTCTTTTATCTGCGATCTTTTCACAAATTTTGCGTTTTATCTGCGATTTTTTCACGAAATTTGCGTGTTTTCGCGATTACTTTGAAAAATTTTGTGATTCTTTTTCGAAATTTGAGTTATGCGTTTTTCCGCGATCTTTTCATGAATTTCGCGTTTTATCCGCGATCTTTTCATGAATTTTGCGTTTTTTCCGCAATCTTTTCACGAACTTTGCGTTTTTCCGCGATCTTTTCACGAATTTTGCGTTTTACCTGCGATCTTTTCACGAAATTTTCGTTTTTTCGCGATACTTTGAAGAATTTTGTGATTCTTTTTCGAAATTTGAGTTTTTCCGCGATCTTTTCACGAATTTTGCGTTTTTTCCGCGATCTTTTCACGAATTTTGCGTTTTATCCGCGATCTTTTCATGAATTTTGCGTTTTATCCGCGATCTTTTCACGAATTTTATGTTTTATCCGCGATCTTTTCACGAAATTTGCGTTTTTCCGCGATACTTTCAAGAATTTTGTGATTCTTTTTTGCGATTCTTTGTCGAAATTTGCGCTTTTTCAGCGATCTTTTTACGAAATTTGTGTTGTTTCCGCGATTTTTTGAAGAAATTTGCGTTTTCCACGATCTTGTCACGAAAGTTGCGTTTTCTCTGCGATCTTTTCACGAAATTTGCGTTTTTTCCGCGATGTTTTGACGTAATTAGCGTTTTTTACGTGGTCCTTGGGCGAAATTCACGTTTTTTCACGATTCTTTGACGAAATTGGTGATTTTTTTTTACAAACGATTGACGAAATAGATATTTTCGGCGACCATATCGGAATTAGCGATATTTTTATGTCCGAATTTTCGGACTGATGACTGTTTTTTTTTTTTCGGAACCGAATCCCTTAAATTTTCGGAAAATTCGAGACAATCACCCCTGCTACATTCTTTTCTTACGTTCGGGAGAATCGCCAATTTGGACGCCGTAAATTCCGAACGAATTTCACCCCTTTCCTCCCTGGCATCGATCTTTCAACCATCGCGTTTGGCGAGTGGTGCCCACTGAGTTTGGCGAGTGAGGACAATAAACTTAATCGCCACGTTTTATGTGTTACTCGACGCCTGGCGAGTGGCGAGTGCTAATTTTGTGCTATAACCCAGATAGTTCCCTGCTCATGCACATATAAGCAGAATTATGCTTGAAAATTTTAAATCTACAAGAAAAAGAAGAAACAGAAATCAAAACAAAGTTAGTTGAATTTATTCAGAAAAAAAAATAATAAATAAAGACACAAAATTGCTTAATGGTACATAAAATACGAACTTTAATAAGCTAAAAGTTGATTTCTACGTTTCGAGCTGTTTCTACAGCCGTCTTCAGGAAAATAGGATGGTAAAAAGCCTCAAAGTTCAGAGACGAAAGCTACCTGTGCAAGAAATAATTAGTCGAAACTTGACCAATGATTTGAATAACAAAATTTCAGCTTAAACTTGTATTTTGTTGCTAAAACTTGAATGAAAACTCAGTTGAACGTAATTTTGTCCCTCTTGTCTAGATAGCGGCACGCGTGGTTTCTTTAATCGACCTTTTGTATTCTTTTGATGTCAGTTCATTTATAATTGTTTATTTTCACTAGATGGCAACACTACATTTTTGTTATTCAAATCATTGGTCAAGTTTCGACTAATTATTTCTTGCACAGGAAGCTTTCGTCTCTGAACTTTGAGGCTTTTTACCATCCTATTTTCCTGAAGACGGCTGTAGAAACAGCTCGAAACGTAGAAATCAACATTTAGCTTATTAAAGTTCGTATTTTGTGTACCATTAAGCAATTTTGTGTCTTTATTTATTATATTTTATGGTGCAATTGTCCAGTATGTATTATAAAAAAATTAGTTTTGAAAAAATTGTGGTAAAAAAAAAACTTTAAAGAAGCCCATTTTTTTTTTTTTTTTTTTTTGAAAATTATTTTATTTCTATATTATTTAAAGCTATAATATTTACTAGAATTTGTATTAATAAGTAATCAATACTTCTGAGCAGAATAATTTTTATTTTCTTCTATCTTTACAAGAAGAAAGTATTGGATTCGTGAAAATTTTCGACTCCCGGTTTTCAACGGGGTTTTCATGTTTTAGGGGTCAGAAATTCTGGGAAAATTGTTTTTATAAAATGTCTGTTTTGTGGACGCTCTATCTAAAGAACTAATGCACACAATTTAATAAAAATTTATATTCACGTAATCACTGATATAAATTGGTGCTGATTAATTTTTGGTCGAAATCGCTCAACAGGTGGCGCTGCTATGCAGCATTTTTTACGATTACCGCAATAGCTCAATCTCCAGGACTACTGCACTTATTTTCATCAAACTTCAAATTCAGTTAGTCCTTCACATGAATTGACGTTTTTTACATTTTGGTGTAAATCACAAAACAGGTGGCGCTGTTATGCTGTACTTTTTGTGATTTCTGCAATAGCTCTATCTTAAGAATTAATGCACGGATTTTCATCAAACTTCAGATTCAGTTAGTTCTTGATGTGACTTGGTGCTATTTACATTTTGGTGTAAATCGTACAACAGGTGGCGCTGCTATGCTGATTTTTCGTGATTCCTGCAATAGTTCTGTCTCAAGAACTAATGCACGAATTTTGATCAAGTTCAGATTCAGTTATACCTTCATAAATATGGGTACTGTTTTGTTGTAAATTGCCTAAAAGTTGGCGCTGCTATGTTGCATTTATTCTGCAATAGCTCTATGTCAAGAACTAATCATCAGAAGTTTTCATCTGACTTAGGATTCAGTTAGACGTTGACTTAGGTTTTGGTGTTAATAGCTCAATAGGTGGCACTGTTATGCTGCATTTTGAAGGATATATGTTACTTTAGCAAGAGATATATCTGAAGAACTAAAGCGCGGAATTTGATATCTTTAGCATCCTCATGATGGGCATAGATTGCCTTAATTTTGGTACTGGATAACCAATTTTAAAGTATTAACATGTATGAGATAGAAGAAAGTTTTGGGATTGCCATATCGTACTAGTTTGAGTATGATGATAAAATATATGTTGATGATATATAATGATGAAAATAATGATTTATTTTTTATCAAAGAAAATTACAAAAACAATGTTTAAAAAAATCAAAATCTCAACAAAAAGTTTTCGGTAAAAAAAAAGTGCCAAGTTCTCCTTAATGTTTCGGCCAGAAAAAGTAGTGATATCTGAAGTTCGCAGAAGTTAAAAGCCAAACATCCAAAATCTTTCATTGAAAATGGCTTCCTGCGACTTGGCCGATAATGCCTTCTACAACATTTCAAAATTAATGATTAGAAATTACGCATTTATGAATTATTTAAATATTAAAAGTAATATTAAAATGCATAGAGGCAAATTCACATAAAGACATTATAAGTAAAAGATTTCTGATAAATACCATTCTGTTACAACAAACATTATTTTTAATTACAGATCATTTAGTCCACTTGTGGTTTAATTGCCATTTTGTACGATCTAAAGCTAAACTCATTAACGTAAAACCCAAGAAATAAAACAAAATTTACTTACTTCAAATCTCACAATATGTTATATTATATTTTATTGTATAACTAGCGTACTTGCCCGGCGTTGCCCGGGTACGTCAAAAAACAGCAGGAATTACGAAAAAGCTCTGAAAATCACAATAAGATATCGCGAAAAAATTTTAAATCGCTTCTCAAATTTTGAAAAGAGAAAAAAATATATATATATTGTGTTCGAAGATTGCAAGTTGATTCCTTTTACTAATGTAGAAAAATAGTAGCAAATCGCTAAAATACACTAAAAATCACATACAAAATTCCCAAAAAATACGAAAATTGCTATACGAAATCCGAATAAACTTTATTGAAATGAGGGCAGAATGTACTTTAGGTCAAAAATGGAATGTCAAAAAATTGAAGCAGATCGCGAAGAAACGTAAAAATCGCATTAAAAATCACAAAAAGTTCAAAAATCACGAAAGTCAAAATTTACTATAATTGGATAAAAGTTTCAAATCTAATTCCTTTGACCTGTGGGCTCTCTTAAAATTTATGTTTTGGAAATCATGCTAAGCATTAGATCATGTTACTCTTATTCGCAATTAATTTACTTGGATTTCCTTAAATATAATCAATATAATTCCTTAAGTTAATATTAGTTTTTGTTGCATTAAAATATCTCAATTTGTTGATTTTCTGTAAGCAAGTAAACCCTATTGTTTTACAGTGGAAGTCTATGGGAATTTGGCGAAATATTAGAGATATTGCCACGTTGGCGACAAACTTGGCGTTATTTGGCGACAGAACTGGATCCCCCCTACTTTAACTCCCCCCTTATAGGTATGGAGATGCATTACATGCTGTTCAATAATCGCATAAAAAATTCGCTAAAAATTCAAAAATCACTGTACGAATTCCGGATAAACTTTTTTGAAAAGAGAACAAAATTTACTATATTAGGTTAAAAGAAAGAAACTGTACTTTTTTTCCTAATGTGGAAAAATCGAATTAATATAATCCCTTAAGTTAATATTAGTTTTTGTTGCATTAAAATATCTCAATTTGTTGATTTTCTGTAAGCAAGTAATCCATATTGGTTTACAATGGCAGTCTATGGGAATTTGGCGAAATATTAGAGATATCGCCCAGTTGGAGTCACTTTTGGCGACTCAATTCGGTCGCCAAATTTGGCGATATACCGCCAAGTTGGCGATAAACTTGGCGGCATTTGACGACAGAACTGTGTCCCTGTACGGTAACTCCCCCTTATAGGTATGGAGATGCATTACATGCTGTTCAATAATCGCATAAAAAATTCGCTAAAAATTCAAAAATCGCTGCACGAATTCCGAATAAACTTTTCTGAAAAGAGAACAAAATTTACTACATTGGGTTAAAAGAAAGAAACCATATTCTTCTCACTTATGTGGAAAAAATCGCCTCGAAGCTTAAAAAAGTGCTAAAAATCGCATAAAAAATTAAATAAAAAAAATTCTAATCAAAAAATCGGGCTTCGAGGTGCAAAACTTCATATATAGACGTACCTTTTACCCAAATTTTGTAGCTCTACGTGCAGCGGTCTCTTCAGAACAGCGTCGACACACTCACTCACTCACACACAAACTTCTTTCTTTATTATTATAGATATTGAAATCGTGTGCATTGACGAAAGAGATTTTATTCGTTTGAACATTTATTATAGTTTGTTTGCAGACATTAAGAGGTATTCGATTTATAAACTGTTAAAAGCTGATACTAATTATGTTTTAGCAATTAGGGATATTATCTTCTGAATACAAGTGTTTTGTTATTTTTAACTTCTAAGCATTTAAATAATCTGAAGTTGTTTAAATGCTTTTTTCAAATGTGTATTTTATTTCTGTACTCTGTTCCACAAAATGCCTAAAATAATCAAAAAATGTAGTTGGCATGTAGCTCATTTGTACATAACTTTAAAATTTGAAAAAACCCTCTCGAAGGCATTAACGGCCAAGTCGCAGGAAGCCATTTTCAATGAAAGATTTGGGATGTTTGGCTTTTAACTTCTGCGAACTTCAGATATCACTACTTTTTCTGGCCGAAACATTAAGGAGAACTTGGCGCTTTTTTTTACCGAAAACTTTTTGTTGGGATATCACTACTTTTTGTATGTTTTTTCAAGTTTGTTTTTCTAAAGTATATTAATATATAAAAAAACTTAAATTTCGGTACTTTTATGTTAGCCGGGAGCAAATCTCTTCAGTAGCATTTTGTTTTTTCGGCAATAGCAGTTTTCATTTTTCACATGTGAAAAATTAGAAATAATGCTTTGATTTTCATATAAAATATTTTGGTTTATGTTATTATTTCTTATTTATTCATTTATTTATTTCTATATTAAATATTCTATTAAATAAAATGGGGGAAATGCATCTATTTTGAATGAGATGACTGAAAAGTTTATATTTTTAAATGAAATGAATGCAATATGAACAATGGAGTTGGGAGCAGTATTTGGCGATTTGCCACTTGCGCCCGGCTAACGTAAAAATACCTAAATTTATTTTATTGAGCTTTACAAATTTATACTTTATTTCTTTTTAAATTAAAGTACTAGCCGCTTCTAGCAAGCAGTATTTACTCTATTAATTGCATGTTAAACGTTGCATCATGTTACTGTTATTCATAATTTAATTTAAATGCCCATTTTTTCGCCAAGTCGGAAGCTTTTGATAGAGAAATCAAGAACTTTTACGATCATGGAGGCACATCATATATTTTGTGCTGTTATGTATTTCATCTTTCGTGACAAATATCTCTTAACTCACTTATGCATGTTTCCTTAGCAGTTACGATTCGTTCTCTAATGCGGAAATTTTTAATCCTATTAAGAAATCTTTTCTAGTTGGGATCACTGCCAATTGTTGTATTTTAACTGATACAATTGGGTACAAGTGAAATAGTTCTTATGAAATCCTTTGACAATATCTGCATTTACATTAAACCATATCGATGCTAATATCTTTTTGTTTCACGTTAACCTTTTCAATAGACTCGATTACGGAAGAATAGAAGGTCTACAGGCTCACTGTCATGTTCCATTTGAAAATCTATCATTCTTCTCATCTGATCGTGTTGAAGAATTAGCCAATAATGTGCCATGGTTTTAAGATTTTAGCTAATTTTATTCGAAACCTGAAAACTAAAATGCGAGGAACCGGATTATGGAAGATTCATTCTAACGTACATATCGATTAACAGGTTACATATTATAGAATTATAATAATCATAAGGAGAACTGACAGTTTCGGTGCTTTAATAGTTGCCGTAAATTCTCTTTATATAATACAGAAGTTTTAGAAGAGTAAAGATTAACAACATAGTCACAGTAAGTGTAATAACAGTACAATATAATAACAATAGCAGAGGTTTTGTGCAGTGACGAAACAATTGGCACTTTGGAAATATTCGTACGTTATACAATATAACTATTCAGATGATATGCGGAAAATATAAACAGATGGCTCGCATTAATAATTAACTCATTGAAAAATAGCCACTAGCGTCAAATACTCGCAAAGCTTGGCGACATTTTGCGAAGTGTCGCCAAACTTGGTAATATATCATGTCAATTCTCAAATTTGGCAACAAAAATGTTTTCTTTATTCTGCATCATAATGATGCATATGTATTGTGTATTATACACATACTTATAATATGTATGATGCAAATGTATTACGTATTATATGCATATGTATAATACACTGCTCAGCAAAAGTTTAGACACTGGTGATTTTTAACCTTTAAATAAAAAATACGAACACTTGGGTTATACAAATGACTGTACTTATTTTTAAATATGTTTTAAACGTTTTAAGACAGAAATAACGGTTTTAATGTAGGATATTATTTAATTTAACTGAAAAAAGTGAAATTTGCATATTGCAAAAATTTAGACACTTTTGTGATTTTTTGGCAATTGTTCACGAGAAAACGCATATTTTAAAGTTATGACGTCACATACATGAAGTATGTAAGTGCACCTCGCGATAGCATCTGTTAGTGAAGATGCCGCGAGCAAGAAATTTTCAGTCAGATGAAGTAATTAAAGCATGGAAGCTGAAATCGAAAGGGAAGACTGTTGCAGAAATTTCAGCTACTTTGAATCGGCCAAAGAAGTCTGTCTATTAAGTGCTATCTAAGGGTGACTCTTTCAAAGCGAAACATAGATCTGGAAGGACTCGTGCGGCCAGAAAACGAGATTATAGAAGGATCCATAAACTGGCATCTAGACAAATGATGACTGCTAATTGCATTAAAAGTGAGTCAGAGATTTTTGTGTCAGCGGATAATTTCGTAGATGCATTAAAGAAAAATGTACATTAGTTTACATGAAAATGATAAGACAACCAGCCTTGAAATCTCACAACAAATTGACCCCTTTACTGTCACGGAGTAGTCCTTTTTATAAACTGTGGAAATAATAGACTGATACCAGAACTTATAAACGAAGTTATTAGAAACTATGAAATTGCTTATTTTCACGTATATTATAAAAAGAAAATTTTAATTAAATATTCTTGCCATTTTTGGAATTAAAATTATGTGTCCTTTGCCCTCGAAAGGGTTGATGACTTGGGTCCCACTTTGTTTTAATTCTCAAGTATCTCTGGAGTTTCTCAATGGTCGCCAAGCTGCGTAAGACTACATGCATACATTGGAAAACAATTTACAGTAATTTGGTGAACTTTTATCTCTTCCAAAGTATGTATTTGAGCAAGATAATGCGTCTATTCATGTTGCATACAAATAAAAAAAAATGGTTTAACTCTCAAAATATTAATATTTTCGACTGGGCCGCGTGTAGCCCTGATCTGAACTCAATCGAAAACTTTTGTGGCATCATATCTCATACGGTTTATGCAATTTTTTAACAATACCCCTCTGTAAATGAACTTCGATCAGATGTTGAACGTGTTTGCACGAAATAGACCCCCAAGTGATGCGGGATTTAGTTTCTTCCATGGAAAGTCACATTTTTGCATTAATAGCAGACAATGTAGGTGCAGTTCGATTTTAATTTATGGGTATTTTTCTGTTAACAGACAGATTGTCTATACTTTTGCAACTATGTTAAATTTGTTTTTTTGTCATTATATATTATGTAAAGTACATACATTAAAATTTATTGTTTGTGTATGAAAGATACGTCCCCAGTAATATATGACAGTTGAATTACAACAATTTGTTACATACTTCTCTGCACAGAAGCATAATCGATCATTGTCTAAACTTTTGCTGAGCACTGTATGTATGATGCATATGCATAAAGTTTATAACATCACTAAAGCGCACTTACCGGAATAGTGTTCCATAATTAGTACGGATATTTGCCAGATTGACCAGAGTGCTATTGAGATTGATTCCGACATTTATAACAGACCGGGAGGCGTCTGCACACACCATCACCTCATCGAGTTTACACCTGAAATTTTAGGATTAGTTAAAACTAGATAAGCATATTAAAATGCAACTGGCCTGTTAAGTCATATCTTGGTAGAAACCACCTGAAGGCCTAATTTTAGTGGTTGACTGAAAGGTTTACTATTGTATTTTCCTCTTTCCTGCATCCAAAAGTATGGAAACATGGAGGAATGGGTGCAGGAAAACACAATGGAAAATCCACCAAGTAACTGGTAAAATCGGATCTGTAGATGGTTTCCACAAAGATATGGCTTGGCAGGCGAGTTACATTTTAATACGCTAATCGATTTTTAACTAATCCTAAAATTTCAGCCGTCAACTCGATGGGGTGATGATCTGTGCAGACGCCTCCGGTCGCATATAAGCATACCATACTGGAATTCATGTACAGAGGAAAATAGACCTCTGCTATTGACTAATCTGTAAAGTGACGTCCAAAACTCCACCCCTTGCTTCCCTGTCTTGTTTACTGTCGATCGCGCATTGCTGAGCTCATTCCAGTGTTGTGTTATTAGTTTTTTGAAATATTTACTTGTACTATATGAAATATTTTTTGTCTATTATGTATTAAACAAAAGAAAAAGCCGCCAATTAAAGCGAAGCTAAAAAACTCATAATCGAGCGTAGGCTCCGATAATCAATCAATCAATCAATGTCACAATTTAGTTGGCAGTTATGTTTAGTTTTGCAATTTTAATTTATGTAGCTGCCATGTGATTCGCGAAACAGGACGATTGTTTATGCAAGACTTAAAGAAAATACGAACATTTTATTTTAATTCAGTTTATGAATTAATTGGCCAGCTGGTGTCACTTTTGAAGCAGTAAGTGAAATTTCTTCTTCTGCTTGAAGGTGTATGCTTGCTAGCCAAACACTAAAAAATCCGCTGTAAAAATTCATTTAATGGATCCACAATGCAATTTCAAGTTTGGTAAGCATAGCTTTTTCTGTCCATTTATGTTTATTTTTATTGAAGAATTCTAAGCACTACCTGTGTATTATTTCCTTTTGTGTATGTGCATATTTGATAACATTAATCAGTGCTTTTTGTATTTAAAATTTGAATGCGAGCTTATTGATTCTATGTAACATATGCATCAACATCAGTGTAATAAATAAAATGTATTTGTTAAGGTGCGATATGTAAAGTGTTAGATTATTTTAAATTACAGAAATTTAAAATAAAAATATCTGATTTCACAAGTTCTTCCCAAATCTTCCACCTAGACTAGTTTTTGTAATACATATGAATTTATGACAATACATTATAATATAAGAGAATACAAGTTTTTCTTCTAATATTATATTTATAAATTGGTTGAATTTTAATCTGTTTTTTATAATCTCATGAGTGTTATTACAAATACTACTGTAAAAGTTTTGGTATCTATAGTTGATAATAAAGCTGAAGGGTGCATTATTTTTATCTATTTAGTGTAAACAAAGTATCGCAATTCTTGAAGTGGAAGTATTATTAATGTAAACAAAACTATTACATACTTTATTTTTTAATTATTGAGTCATAGAAAAAGGGTAAGTATTTTTAATAATCTCTGATGAATGGTTAACTATATATTTGGTTACTTATTTATTAAATTATATCTTTTTTTATTTGAAAATTAAGCTTTTTTTTTTTACTTAAGTATCATGTATTACTAGGCCTAACATTTTCCTTAATCCAAATTCTTTTGAAAAAATACAGGAATATTAGTTTTTAAAAGGAACATCAATCAAAATTGTCAGCTATTAAACTTTATTTTTTACCTGAAACATTTAGAAACTCATAAATCATCACTTTCTTTCTCAGTGCTAAACTACAAGAAATAACTATTTTGCATTTAAACAAAATTTTCTCTGATATTCATAATTTCAAAGTTGCTACTTATTTGAAAATGACTAATAAATACTTCTATTTAGATGTATAATAAATAAAATTCTATTAATTTATTTTAAAATATAGGTATTTTGAATGTTACCTCTTTTATAAGAAACCTATGTATTTTTATGTTAGCAAAGTACAAATTATAAATTGGTGAATATTATTTTCCATCAACAACATTCGTACTGCATTCTATCATTTAATATATAATCTTTTCATTCATTTCTTTTTCAACACAAGTCTTATTTATGATTTATGCCCATAAAAATTAAAAGCTGCTGCTGAGGAAAGTTTCCTGCCAGCTAACTCTATCAGGGCCAAAACTGGCTTTTTTTTTATGATCGGGGCAAAGAAGGATTTTGGCAACCCCTCTCCCTTTCTCCATAAAGAGAATTTTGCTAAGCTTCTAAAAGCCGATTTATTTTAAAATCTAAAATATGTAATCATAACATACATAATACTTAACTACGTAAATCAGCTTTGTCAAATATTGATTTATTAAAACATTGAAAACAGAATCAAAAGGAACCAAAAAATATTTCACTTTATACAGGTTTCCATCTTAGCAGATATAATGGTTGATATTCTTTCAGCTGAAATTTTTGTCATTTAAGACAGGATTCCGTTATAGACTGATTTTATTTTCACAGATTTTACTTAAGTTGTAATATTAAGAGACTATATTAGTCGTACGAAGACATTCACAAGCTAATATTAAACCTATGGGAGCATTCTTGACAAATATCTCGCTTACGTTTCATTACATAAAAGAAATTTTTTTCATAGGATACCTGAGGTTGCTATCTAATGTTGTGTTTTTGTACTTTTTCGGGTTTGGTTACTTTTTTTTTTATTTGAACATTCATTTTTAAAAAACTGTTTGGAATCAGTTCTAAAATTTAAAGTATTTTCACATATAAAAAAGATGCAACTGCAGGAGGTGTATGCAGCGACAAGAATCGAACTGGAGAACCAGAAGGGGAGATTTTTAGTGCTGAGTAAAAGGCTAGCTCTATTGCTTCTGCAAAACACTCCTTTTAATGACCATGCAAGATGGTGTCACCACAGAATTCCACTCCCAAGTGAGAAGAACGTCTCGTTGACGTTGGACGAGCACTGTGTATTAATGTTGCGGTGGCAGTTGCCATTGTGATGGTGTCATGCTGTCAAGCATATAAGTGTCCCCAAAGATGTGCGACACAGCAGGTTTTGTGCTACGAGAGCCATCGTGGGCGTGGGCGTTGCTTGCTACTTGCATGCTGTGACGTGAATATTAGAATATTCACAAATTGTTGTGATCGTATTTTCAAATTAGTTTGTTGTAAAAATTCTTCTTTTAGAACAATGGAGACAATAACCCTACACTTAGTTCTTTTAGGTCATTTTTAAAGGAGAAAATCAAAACGATCTTACTTGAAACAAGCAGTGTTGAGGAAGAGACAGGAACTACACTTTCTTGAGACTAAATCAATCTTTATTTTAGTATATCTTTAGATGAAGATGAATAATTTTCCATTTTGATCACCCGTAAATGGTTCTTAAAAATACCAGCACTTAGATTAAAAAATTCCCGAGAGAATATCAAATATTTAACTGAAGAACAAAAACTTCGTTGATAAAAAAAATGGCACAACTACAACCAGATATCGACATCGTTGTTTCGGCAATCCCGTCAGAACTTTAACTGCCTAAAAAAATTAAGGGAGACAGTATATAAACATCGCTACGGGGCCCGCAAAAGTAATTAAGCGAGAGGTTTAAAACAATTGACCAAATTCAAAAGCCACCGGTATTCGGAAAACAAATGAGAAAGCGAAACCAAAAGTAACGCAATCTAATTTGTTCGTGAAACGAAACGTCACTCGTTTGAAATCATAGCAAGCGCCCGTTTTCTACTGAGCATGCGCGCACTTACAGCCTCGGATGAAACACGGAGAGAAAAAGGAAGGGAAGAATAATGAATGAATGGCGTGCGTATGCAAGCACTGGGGGAAAGCCAACTTACAGGTCTACGCTAAGGTTGTCAGCGAGAGAGACGGGAGAAAAAAGAAAAGAAACAAAAAAAACAAAAGCACGGCCGCGACACCGTCACAGATGCAGACCGGTGAATAGGTGGAAAAAAATGTGAGATTTCATCTCACAATACCCCCCAACGTCGAATAAAATTTTGATGTGCCAGACAGATGTATAAAGGTGACCTTTTGCATCAGGATGGGAAAATCAAAATTTTGAAAGCCAATTAACAAGCCCTAAAAATAAAATGTGGTGATCAAAAAGGAAAAAGAGAAGGAAAAGGAATACATAAATGTTACATCAATGTAGTATATACAATATAAATATGTACATTTAGAATGAGTATTCCAATTATTTACATGTGGCATGCCATAAAAATAATTGTGCACGTAGTATATCTTTAAAAAGATCTCATATCAAAAAAATATTAAACATTAATATTTCACCAAAAAAAAAAGGCAAACAACTTTGCTGTCAAGAGATATCATGAAAAATGTATTATTCGAATAATATAAAATAACAGTTGCAACTATAATAAGTAAAATTGGTCGACCAAGAGTATTATAGAATAACTTACATCTTCAGCTATTCTAGTTTTCATAAATCAAAGTATCTCATAAATCAAGAGTACTAGTATAATTTGTTTACTCATTGAAGATATTTATATAGCTACTCACTACCATTAACATATTAGATAAAATGTATATCAAAATAATATCAACAACAGTAAACAACACGTATAACCTCTAAAATAAAAAAAGGTCAACATCAATAAATTACTCTTCAACAAAAATATTTAACATAATTACTCAAAATTCATCAACCTAGGTATAGTACATATATATATATATTGCTGTACGAAAATAAAAAAAAGTGAAGATCTCCAAAAAAGAAAAAAAAACTAAAAATATACTATCAAAATCATTATACATTTCTATGTAATAAGCTTGATCATGTCAATTTATAAATGAGAAACATGGTACCAAAAAAATAAAAAGGAATAGACAGATAACCTAGAACAGATATTACCATCATGTTTTTAGCTAAAATTAAATGAAATTTACTAGAACTTAGAATACTAGGTGAACAAACTATTGCCTTAACATCATCACATTGTCAGGTGCAACTACTCATAAACCTAAAAATAAATACAAAAAAATTAACTATTAATATTTATGAAAATACATATTTAAATGCAAATATTAATGTCTTTTTCGTAAATTATAGCTGTGGGGTAGAGGTGTAATTGGATGAGGACTTTGTAACACTAAGTGTTGTTGGCGTTTCTGTACAGGTATTACTCTATTAATATTTATTGTAAAAGGCTTGTTCAGTTCATCTTCTAAAACCCTAACAGAAAGAAGCACATCTGAAATTACATTTATCACAACATAAGGACCAATGTTTCTTGGCTTAAATGCATCATTAGTTCTAATGTAAACAATATCACCACAATGGAACTTTCATAGATGAGCACGTTTATGTTGACGTTGATTACGTAACTGTTGAGCCTCTTTCATGTTTCCATAAACTTTCTGGTACACATGTTTCATTGTTGACATATGCTGATAGTAATCGTACGGATATGATAACGCTTCCAGATCAGGATAATCGAAAAGATCAAAAATATTGGATATAGATCTGCCAAAATGCAGAAAAGATGGTGAGTATCCAGTTGAAGAATGTATTGTGTCGTTATATAGGCTTTTATGTATCATTAGGGACTGTTGAAAATTATATCCCTCCTGAGCTAATGTAGCAATTGATGACTTAATGCTGGTATTTATTCTCTCTGATGATCCTTGCGTTTGAGGATGCCCAGAGGATGAATGAACAATACTGATCTTGAGGCTCTCCGTAAAATTATCAAATACTTGTGAATTAAATTGAGGGCCCAGATCAGACATTAAAGAAGCCGGACGACCATAGGTGGTGATGTAGTTGGTCAGGGATTTAACAACAGACTGAGCAGTAGCAATCTTGATCGGGTATAACTCTATATGTTTTGAGAAATGATCCAGGAATGTCAGCACATAAAATTTATTCGAAAAAGGGCCTAGGAAATCCATTGAGACGAGCTCACCAGGTTTAGAAGGGATGAACATCTCTTGTAATGGTGCTGCAGGTATTCTTCGTGGTTTATGTCTAACGCATAACTCACAGGACAGAACAAAATTTTTTGTATCTTTATAAATTCCTGACCAGTAAAATTTTTTGAGTAGTCTTCTATAAGTATTTCCAATACCGAAGTGAGGCATATGGCAAATATGCAAGATTTTTGACTTTAAAATATGAGGCACAATAATTTTAATATGTGGCGAATTTTCAGGTTGTAAGAATTTACGTTTTATCATAAGTAAACCTGTATCAGGATGAATAAAATAATTTTTGAAATTAGGATTAGGTTTATCTGAAGTTATGGAGTCAATTATTTTCATTATTTTAGGATCCTTACGTTGTTCACAGAGGAATGTGGACTCAGAAATTACCATTTTGGGGTCTTGAGATTGTTGGTTTTGATCATCTATGTGATGCAACTCAATAGTTGGTGACTTTGTAGTGACTGGAAGAATATTTTTATCTCTTATTAAAGCAGGGTTAGTGTTAAGATCTTGAGAATTATTTGTAAAATCTTCACGAGAGAAATAATCTGCTAACACATTACTCTCGCCTTTAAGATATTGAAAGGTGAAATCATAATTGTAAAGGTCAACCAACCATCTCGTAGTCAGATCAACGGGTGAACTAGTAGACTTATAATGTTCAATAGGTTTGCTGTCACTTAAAATCGTAAAATGTCTATTATACAGAAAAAATTTAAATGCATTAATTGATTTCACAATTGACATCGATTCTAGCTTCAGAGCAGGATATTTTCTTTCTGAAGGAGATAAAGATTTACTAAAATAACTCACAGGTAGTAGATGACCATTTCGCTTTTGTAGAAGGACACCGGAAATAGCCATACCACTTGCATCCGTATTGAGGTAAAATGGTTTGGACCAATCAGGCAAGGAGAGAAAAGGTTTTGAGAAAAAAATGTTTTGAACTTCTGTAAAAATTTTATTATGATCTGGCGTCCATGTAAAAGGAACCTTTTGGAGAGGTAAGTTTAATTAGTGGATCCATAAGTTTAGAATATTTGGGAATAAGTCTGCGATAAAAACCACATAGACCAATAAATCTTTTTAAGTGTTTCTTAGTTTTTGGAGCTGGAAAAGATGTAATTTTGGTTATATTAGAAGACACTGGTTGGATAGTATGATTCTGCAAATGAAAACCAAGGTAATCTATGGCTGTTTGATGAAATTTGCATTTAGCAGGAGACAAGGTAAGGTTATGTTTCTGTAAAATTGAAAACAAAACATCTAATTTGTGAATCATTTCTTGAAATGAATCACCAGCAACAATAATGTCATCCTGATATGCATAAACACCTTGTAATTTACTTTCTTCGATTATTGCATCAATTAACATTTGAAATGAAGAGGCTGCGGATCTGAGTCCAAACATTAAACGAGAAAAACTATAAGTACCCCATTCGGTAGTAAAAGAGAGTTTCTTGCGAAATTCTTCTGGGAGATTTATCTGATGATATGCAGATGGAAATCTAATGTGGTGAAGCATTTAAATTTAGAAATATTGTTAATAATAGTATCAATTCTAGGTAATGGATAAGAACTACTACGAATCATGGTATTAATTAATCTTAGATCAAGTGCCATTCGAAATTTAGGTTTTTCATTTGGAGAGGATGCTTTCTTTTTAACCATAAGCATTGGACATGCCCATTCGGAAATACTTCTTTCAATAATTCCTGCATCAACTAACGTGTCCAATTGCTGTTTTGCCTCTTCTTGGATAGATTGTGGCACAGGGAAGGGCAGGGTCTTAACAGGAACATCTGAGATAAACTGGATATGAGGTATAACTCTGTCCCTTTGACCCAAAGATTTCAAGGAAGAAGAAAACACTGTATCATATTTAGTTAATAAATTTTGTAATTCTGTTTTCTGATATGGAAGTAGATGATTTAGGCTAAAATTACTAAGTTTAAACTCTGATTTTCTTAACTTTAAAATGTCAGTAGAAGCTTGAATTAAATTAATTTCATGGGGAGAACTAATATTCTGAGTATCAAAATCTTCTTGAATTTCATCTATCTCGTGAATTGTTCCCAAAACTGAATCTTTATTAATGTGAATGGGTTCTTCAGCATTATTAGTGATAGGAATATAAAAGTAACTACTGAGGTTTTTAGCATTTTTAGATTTCGAGCTAAGTTCTGCAGAAATTATGGATTGATATGCACAAGTTGGTAATTCATACTCCTTTGGTTCAAACAAAAATTGATCACAAGAATGAAAGGAAGACACCGCAGGTACATATACAGTACTGTCAGGTGGAATAACGACTTTCTTTCTTGAATAACATGAATTATTTGAAGGAAGAGAACTATGTACTTTATTATTGGAATTAACAGACACTGATACATTTTTATTGGAAGATTCAGGTAGAGACCTCCTTTGAGTTAAAGTGTTGACTTGTAAATCCTGTGTTTGATCAACCTCTTGAGCAGAAACAGAGTCTAAGATGTCAAGTAGGTTATTATTTATCTTAATTTGGCTATTATGTAGATCAATAACAACTCTATGAGATTTCAAAAAATCAAAGCCAAGGATACCAACAAACTTAGAATCTTCAGGAATATCAATGAGAAAAAAAGAATGTTTGTAGAAAAATTTCCCTATCTTAAATGACAAGTTTATACAACCAGAACAAATAACAGCAGAATTTACCGTGGTATTTTTACATTTGAAGCAATTCTGCTATAATGTACATGCTGTTTTATACGTTGAAAATAATATTTTGATAATAGAGAAATGCTTGCACCTGAATTGAGAAGAAAATTTGCAGGATTCTTGTTAATAGTTAATTGAATAATTGGAAGGGTAGGTTGATCAACTTCCGCATGGAGAAGAAATTCGATGGACTCAACAAAGATTATGTCATTTTCAGATGAGGTTGTTTGTATAGCAGAGTTTGCAAAAAGTGGAATTTCTTTATTTGTTTGACTAGCAACTGATTTCACAAGTCTCTGTGATGAAATCGGATAGTTAATTTTAGTCAATGGAGACCGCGGTACAATAATATCATTCTGGACTTGAAAAGGCGTAAAGTCACGACTTAAGGCAGAAAAATCATTAAAGGACGGAAGTTGAGTATTTATGTCTGGAGATAACTCTTGAAAACATTCAGGAGTTATGTTTGAATTATAGAATGTTCTTTCACATTGAAAAACGGGAACAGGAAGGTCTTTAACAGAATTTACATTATTGAAAGAGACAGCTTGAGAGTGGAGAAAAATGACACAGGGGTGAAGCAGCTCCACACCCACTTCTCCCCAAATCGTGTCAGTACCTATGAGGATTTTTATTTGAGTAGTTCTGACGGGAGGTCGAAACTTTAGAGGAAGAATGTCGAGACTCGGATGAATGTGGTTTATCATCTGAGGAGTTGTGATGCCGTTTTTTAAAAGATGCTTGTTTTGATTTGGAAGTTAAATTTGCTTTCAATTTGAAACATCTGTTTGCTGAATGTCCAGGTCTTATGCACCACTGGCAAATAATTCGTTTATACGAATGTTTGAAATGATGACTAAGTCTTATGTTTCTGGAAGAATTGTGCCTGGACTCTGTATCGCAAGATGAGTTATCACCTGAAGTAGCTGAGTGAGGTTTGTTACACACCTCCGATGAGTCCGCAGAATGACTATCATGAGACAGAGAATCATCAGGTTGTTCATGTAAGTTATGTAACATACTGTACGAAGGTGAAACCGAATTAGAAATTATAGGTGCTTGAACAGAATCAAGAATCTCTTGATATGAAGCAGCAGCTTCAATCATTTTGTCAAACGAATCTATGTTTTGTGTAAGAATGTGAACTTTTAAATTATTAGGGATGAGATCAGTGAATTTTGATATTAGAATCTGTTCAATGGAGGGATCAGGCAACTGAGGAAAATGTTTACGAACAACATCATCTAACCTTGTAGCAAAATTCCGGATAGATTCTGAAGGTAGAAACTTTATACTATTGTATTTAAGAGCAATGAAGGTAGCTGATTCTGTCTTAAAATGTTTTCTAAAAATATCAAACAAGTCTTCAGGAGAAGTTGCCTTTTTACATGCATTAGAGGAAACATAAAATTTTAATGCCTGATCAGAGAGTTTAGACTTGAGGAAAATAAGTGCCTGTTCATTACTCCAGTTAGAATAAGAAATGGTCGCCTTAACTTGCTCAGCAAAAAATCTAAAAGTTCGGGATCACCCGAAAAAGGTGTCACTATTATTCTTAGAGGTTTAATTTTTGACGTCATGATGAATAAATACAACAAAATTCAAAAATAATGCAATAATTCAAACAAACAGCATTCAAATAAATTACTAATCTCAACAATATATAAATACATCAATAGTTCTAATAAATTGTGCCTTAATATTTGCCATATGCCCCTTCAAACAATGTAAAATTATAGGTCATTGTAAAAATATTTGCATACTAAGAACAAAAATATCTTCTATCACTTCATACAATCGAAAGAAAAATCATGCTCTGCAAAAATAAAAGGAGATATTTCCTACCATTTACTTCTCAGAACAGAAAAAAAATCTCTTCAAAGTACATACAAATGAGCAATTTGTTCCCCAAATACAAATATAAGTTCAACAAAATAATATATTGAAATAAACTCTTCAAAAAGTAACAGCTTCAGACTAAAATATTAAAATATCACAGCATTATAACATATTAATTTTTTTTTTAATTAAATAAGTATTTCCGTCTCTCTTATAATTCCAGGGTGCATTTTTCAAGAATTTCTCCAAAGTCGGCACCAAGAATTGTGACGTGAATATTAGAATATTCACAAATTGTTGTGATCGTATTTTCAAATTAGTTTGTTGTAAAAATTCTTCTTTTAGAACAATGGAGACAATAACCCTACACTTAGTTCTTTTAGGTCATTTTTAAAGGAGAAAATCAAAACGATCTTACTTGAAACAAGCAGTGTTGAGGAAGAGACAGGAACTACACTTTCTTGAGACTAAATCAATCTTTATTTTAGTATATCTTTAGATGAAGATGAATAATTTTCCATTTTGATCACCCGTAAATGGTTCTTAAAAATACCAGCACTTAGATTAAAAAATTCCCGAGAGAATATCAAATATTTAACTGAAGAACAAAAACTTCGTTGATAAAAAAAATGGCTCAACTACAACCAGATATCGACATCGTTGTTTCGGCATTCCCGTCAGAACTTTAACTGCCTAAAAAAAATTAAGGGAGACAGTATATAAACATCGCTACGGGGCCCGCAAAAGTAATTAAGCGAGAGGTTTGAAACAATTGACCAAATTCAAAAGCCACCGGTATTCGGAAAACAAATGAGAAAGCGAAACCAAAAGTAACGCAATCTAATTTGTTCGTGAAACGAAACGTCACTCGTTTGAAATCATAGCAAGCGCCCGTTTTCTACTGAGCATGCGCGCACTTACAGCCTCGGATGAAACACGGAGAGAAAAAGGAAGGGAAGAATAATGAATGAATGGCGTGCGTATGCAAGCACTGGGGGAAAGCCAACTTACAGGTCTACGCTAAGGCTGTCAGCGAGAGAGACGGGAGAAAAAAGAAAAGAAACAAAAAAAAAAACAAAAGCACGGCCGCGACACCGTCACAGATGCAGACCGGTGAATAGGTGGAAAAAAATGTGAGATTTCATCTCACACATGCTACAGGTGTTTCACATGCTTTGTTTGTTGTTGTGTGTGTGTTTTCAGTGTTGCTATCTGTTGGTCTTGAGCAGACATGGTGAAGTGCATGTTCATTTGTTAAAGATCACCAATGCAGGTAATGAGTGGCGCCAAGAATCGAACCAGAAAACCCATGGCCAGAAGGTGAGATCTTTTAGTGCCGAGCAAAAAGCTAGCGCTAACGCTTTCTGCAAGAAACACATTTTATTGACCGTGCAAGACGGTGTCATCACACAACTAAAATTGAAAAAGTAATAACACAAACATTAGATTATTATATATCATATGAAAAAAAAATAATTAAAATTCAAGCGAGAATTCTGAAAAGAATGCTCCCATAGGTTTAACATTAGCATGCAACTGTTTTCTTGCGATCTACACTAGCCACACAAAGAAACTGGAATGCTAATGTTAAGCCTATGGGATTGTTCTTTTTAAAATTTCGCGCTTGCAATTTAATAGCCCCTTAAACACCTTCGGGTCTGGCATCTCTTACATATTTTTATTTGGATTGTCACCACTTTTTTTAAAAAGTTTTTTTACTTACATAATCACAAAACTTATTTGATTAAGTAAAGTAAGTATTGCCCTTATTTAAAATATGATACCAAAAATGGGCTTTGCATGGACCTTTTGAAGATGCATCGTATATGCAGACATGACACCACAAGTTTCTTGCTAATAAGAATAATTTCCATCCAATTTTCACAAAAAATTACATACTCATCTGTAAAATATTTTTCTACTTATGCTCTGAAATTTTCAAATTGATATATCTAAATTATTTTTCTTATTTTTTCCTGCTTAGTAAACATTCTTAATTCCTTTTCTTTCAGAAATGATATTGGCCTGGATCCAGATAGATTTTGTGCTGTTAGTGAAACAAGATTGACCAATCAGGAAATCTACTCTCTTAAAACAGCGAAAAGATTGCAAAAATGCAGTCTTCGTTAACAGAGCAAAATCTATCTGGATCCCATCCATTAAGGGATCGGCCGAGAAAATATAGCTTTATTGATCAGTTTTTTATTAATGTCACATCCTTATTTCACTCCTTAGATTTTGTATGAAAATATCTCTGTGCCATTAGTTTTTTTCTAATAATAGAGAAAAAAAAATAACCGTCCAATTAATAAAAAAAAGTGGATAAGTGTGACTGCAGATTGCACAGAGTGTTTCGTTTAATATCTCTTTTAAAACACTTTATCCTTAAATTGTTAATTTAAAATTATTAATTCTTTACATAAATGGCAGTACTATTACATTTAGGAATATCACCCCCCCCCCACACACACACACACAGAAATAATCCACTACCCTATTTCAATTCTTTATATTTAACTAATAATATTTATAAGAGGACTCCATTAAAAGCCACATTTAAAACGGGAAGGGGGTGGGTGTATCAGATGTGTATAATATGAATGTTTTCATAAACATATCTAACAATATGTAATATGAGTGGTGTCCTTGAAATGTCAAAAAGTGCCCCAGGTCAAAAAAGGGGGGAGGGGCATCGGATGTGTATAATATGAATAAGTTTGCATAGGCCTATCTAACGATATGTCACATGAGGGGTTTACTCAAAATTTAGAAAATAGCCCCTCCCGTCCTCCAGGAATTGCCCACTCTTTCAAATATTTAATGTTAAAAAATAATATTGATAGGCTCGGTGAAAAAAAGCATTAAAAATGCAATAAACAGCTGATATTAAGAAAAAGAGAAAATAGCCCCCCCCCCCCCAACCCAAATTACACACACCCTCGCTTTATAAAATTTTTAATATGTGTTATAAACTACGTCAAAGTTTAAAAGCGATCCATTAATTAGTGTTTCTAATTTTAACAATTTTGCATCAATAGTCCTCCCTGGAGAACCCTTCCCTCCCCTGGAATTTCCCGCTCTTTTAAATATTTAATGTTATAAAATAATATTTATTTGAGCGTTCACTGAAAAAACGCAATAAACAGATGATCTGAAGAAAAAAGAGAAAAATGCCCCCCCCCCCCCCCCCCTATCCAAATTGCACACACCCTTACTATATGAATGTTGTATTATGTGTTATAAACTATCATAAAACCTCTCCGCTCCCTTTTTAATAGAAAAAAATGAGTTTGAAGAAATTGAAATGTTTAATTGTAGAAAAAAGTGGTATGAAATCAGGCATCTCTATCATTCAAATATTTATGGTTAAAAAATAATATTTAAAGGAGGGCTCACTGAAATTTTTATCTTGTTGAACAAGTGGGTGAGTGTGATTGCAAATCGCACAGAGGGTTTCGTTTAATATCTCTTTTAAAACTCTTTATCCTTAAATTGACAAATCAAAATTGCTAATTCAAAATTATTAATTTTTTACATAAATGGCAGCACCATCACATTTAGAAATGCCCCCGCCTGAAATCACCCACTACCCTATTTCAATTTTTTATATTTCACTAATAATATTTATAAGGAGGACGCCATCAAAAAACCGCATTCAAAATGGGAGGGAGAGGCATCGAATCCATAAGTTTCATAGACCTATTTAACGATATGTCAAATGAGGTGTGGTCCTTAAAATTTCGAAAAGTGCCCCCGGGAAGAGAGAAAAGAGGAGAGGGCATCAGATGTTCATAATATGAATAAGTTTTCATACACCTATCAAACGATATGCCACATGAGGAGTTTACTCAAAATTTAGAAAATAGCCCCTCCCCCGGGAATTGCCCACCCTTTCAAATATTTAAGGTTAAAAAATAATATTGATATGAGGGCTCAGTTAAAAAACACATTCAAAGCTCAATAAACAGCTGATCTGAAGAAAAAAATAGCTCCCTCTCCCCCCCCCCCCCCCCGCCCAAATTTACACGCACTTTCGCTTTATAAAATTTGTAACATGTGTTATAAATCATGTCAAAGTTTAAAAGGGATTGGTTAATTAGTTTTCCTAATATTAACAATTCCGCGTCAATAGTCCTCCCTGGAGGGTCCATCTCCTCCCCTGGAATTTCCCACTCTTTCAAATATTTAATGTTATAAAATAATATTTATTTCAGTGCTCACTGAAAAAACGTGATAAACAGCTGATCTGAAGAAAAAAGATAAAATTGCCCCCCCCCCTCCCCCCATCCAAATTCCACGCACCCTCACTATATAAATTTCGTATTATATGTTATAAACTATCTCAAAGCCTCCCTGTGCCTTTTTTAATGGGGAAAAATGAGTTTGAAAAAAAATTGAAATTTTTAATTGTAGAAAAAAGTGGTAAGAAATCAGGCATCACTATCTTTAAAATATTTATGGTTAAAAAATAATATTTAAAGGAGGGCTCAGTGAAAAAAACCGCAGTTAAAATGAAAAAAAAAATAGAAAAAAAGCCCCCCTCCCTTCACCAAAATTCAACACACGCTAACTTTATAATATTGTTATTATCTGTTATAAGCAATCGGATATTGAGTTTTCCTCATTTTAACAAATACTTTTATTATCTATACGAAGACGCATTTCTTTTATAAGTTTAAAAATCAATTTTAGCACGACTGCAAACTCTTTTAAAAAAGACAATCGCGCTCGAGCGAAAGCTGAACCGGATCTCCACTGCCTACGGCACCATATAGCAGCTGTGCTGCACACGCACTGCAAAGTCTTGAAAAAAAGGCAATCTCGCGCGAACGAACCTCGAACAGGGTCACTGCTGCTTATGGCACTGTATAGCAGGCATGCTGTGCATGTACTGCAAAATCTTGTGAAAAGCGAATTGCGCTTGGGGGGGAGGGGGGTAAAGTGGGGTGATGCACACCGGAGATGTATAATATGATTAAGTGGTCACAGACCTTTCGTACAATAAATCACATGAGCAGTATCAGCAAAATTTAGAAAAGTTCCCTCCATGGAGTAAAAGAGATGGGGCGGAAGTGGGGATGAACACTGGAGATGTATAACTTGATTAAGCAGTCACAGGCCTTTCTAACGATATGTGACATGACAGGTATTGTGAAAATTTAGAAAAGCCACCCCACCACTGGATGGGTAAAATGTGCTCCCATAAATATATAATAGAAATAAACCAATTAGTTAAATCAGCGCCCCCCCCCCCAAATAGCCGAAATATAAACTATCTTCAAGTTTCTAACAGATCACCTTGTTATATTTCCTACTTCAACTAAAAAAGCACGTTACTTCATTTTAAATTAAGCATTTGATAGAAATAAAACCAATTATTTAAATAATAATTAATATCTCAGCTTGTAATTAAGATACGAGTTTGAAATGGGCACGTATGAAATCAGCGAAAATTTTCACGTTGGGGTGTATAAGAATTTAATATTTAAAAAAGTTTAAATTTCGTATTAAAATAGCCTACTTCTCTCAGCCATCGGAAATAAAATTCATGAACACTTGTTTTTCAAATCCAAGAAAATGGATCTTTTATCGATCGATTTTTAGAGGATTTTTTCTGTTATACCCATCCCAGAGATACGATCATTATACCGGCTGAAAATAGATTTTTTTCTGCACAAGTTACAAACTTCTAGGGTCGATACTTTGTGAGATACGAGTGGAAATAAAAATGTCCAGTACACTTTTTAGCTTAAAATGCACTCTGGTAAACCTGCAATTTCGCATCTCGAATCCCAGCCATGTGGCAACCAGAAGGAGAAATGAGATAATTTCGAAAAGTCGGTTTGTACCTGCATTCATTTTATGCTGTTTCTTCTTTAATGAGATGTGAAACGTAAAATTGGAAGTTTTTAATTAATAATGTCCATTAATTACGACTTTTTCAAAATTTTATCATTTGTCGTTTGATCTCAGGTGTCTAGCTATAAGTATGCAAAATTTCAAGTCTCCTGTGGGAAAATATTCTCACCTGGAAAGAATAAAATACAGTCTTGAGCTGGCCTGAATCTACAGAAAAATGCACTGCACCCGTTCCCAAAAGAATGAAGTTCAGGCTCACAAGAGTAAAAAGAAAGGATAGATGAAGTGTGGTGGCCAAAAATGTAACTCTGAAATCCACTAAATCCAGCTCAAATACTACCACATGTACCTCACGAAAAAAGAAAACTTTCTTATTTTAGTAATACACTGCTCAAAACAATTAAAGGATATTGCAGTTTTAGGTGGATTTTGTATCTGGTAAACTGTTTAGCTGATTGATACATGGTCGACAGACATAGTAGGTTATATGAGAATAAATTACACATGTTTGGCAGAAAAAAATGCATTTTATTGCGCATTTGTGTACTAAAGGAAAAAAACACAATTTGTGCATATGAGAAAAAAAGAATAAGAAAAGGTGTTTTCTTCAAAGAAAATCATTTTCAGTAGGGGGTATGGTTTCCACGGGCGGCCAGCAACGTTGAACGCCTTTGAGGCATGGACTCAATGAGGCTATTAAAGACGAGTTGGGGTATTCTGCCCCACTCTTCCAGAAGAGCTCTTTCCAGTTCTTGGAGAGTTTGTGGGGGTTGTTGGCGGCCAGAAACTCGTCTTCCTAGAGCGTCCCAAACGTGCTCGGTTGGATTCATGTCTGGAGAACACGCTGGCCATTCCATTCGAACGATTCCTTCCTCGAAAAGGAAATCCTCCACCAGGTTAGCACGATGTGGCCTGCAGTTATCGTCCATTAAAATGAAGTTATCTCCGATTGCTGCAGCGTAAGGGACTACAATAGGTCTGAGGATCTCATCCCTATATCGGCGACCAGTCACAGCTCCATCTCGAATGATGTAGAGGTCAGTGCGCACGTCAATGGAGATGCCACCATACACCAACACTCCTCCACCGCCAAATCTGACACTTTCGTGCACGAACGCAGGATTATTCCTACTGCCACGGTCCCTCCAGATGAAAATACGCCTATTATCCGGATGCACAGAAAAACGGGACTCGTCAGAAAACATAATATTGCTCCATTCATATCTCCTCCAGTTGACATGCTCGGTTGCCCACTCCCTGCGGTCGCGACGATGCCTTCATGTTAATCTAACACATACCATCGTCGGCGAGCATACAGACCTACAGCATGGAGCCGGTTTCGGACAGTCTGAGTTGAAATCGTGGTGCCTGTAGCCGAGCGAAGGTGTTGTTGGAGAAGAGTAGCGTTCATGGTTCGGTGTCTCCGAGCTGTTAACGCTAAATACCGATCTTCATTGGGCGTTGTTGCCCGTCTACGGCCTTGCCCTGGTCTTCGGGCTGCACATCCACTCTCCAAAAAACGGTTCCAGATCCTGGAAATGACACTTTGTGACACTCCAATGGCTTGCGCTATTTCGGCTTGAGTTTGGCCCCCTTCTAACCTACCAACAATTCTCAAAGCTTCTGAATCTGTCAAATGACTTCGCTGAGACATCGTACTCATCGAAACAAAGCAATCACTGAATGCCGATCATCCTTGTCTTCATTCTCTTTTATCCAGTTGAAAGTCAAATTTCATTCGCTGCCGCTGAAGCGACGTTTTTGACGTCGAACTCAAAATTTGCATACTCCACAGTTTGAAAATCAGAAAAATTTGCATTTGTGATTCTCTTCTTCTATTTTCGGAAAAAAAATTTCGTTTATATCTTTATTTTATATAAAACTTCAAATATCCTTTAATTGTTTTGAGCAGTGTAGTTTTTAATCATAATAGTAGGAAATGCTACTTTAGAATGCTTAAACATAAGCAGACCACTTTCACTTAGTGAAAAAATACACGGGTGATGTTAATGAATTTGGTCCCTGTTGCATGTGCTTGTTTTGTTTGGGAAAATTGAGGCATTTAAATTTGAGCAATAACTGAATTCATATTGCACACCATTTTTACAGCATACTGCATCTCTATTATTTCTCTTTACTCTGTGATTAAGTTCCTGTCCAACTTTTTAAAAGATAAAATTTAGCCTGAGTGTAATGAATTTTTCTTTTACTGAGGTTGTGCTTCGTTGCAGGTGCCAGGGCTTGTTAAGTACAATATGCAGGGATGTAAAAATATAGGCACCAGTGGCCAGTCTCTCACCACTAAATTTTATTCAGTATATTTAGGCTAATATTTTATATAAATTTTTTGTAAGAATGCTAATAAAACTCATCTCACCCAACACGACCTGGAAAGAATAAAATACAGTCTTGAGCTGGCTGCCCGCTGGCACCTAGATTTTTAAATCTTGTCAGCGCACACACCTCCTGCAGTTGAATTTTTTTTTATATATGAGAATACTTTAAATTTTAGAACTGGTTCAAAACAGTTTTTTAAAAATGAGTGTTCAAAAAAAATAAAAAAGAAAAGAAACCAAACCAAAGAGTATAAAAGCAGAATATTAGATAGATATCAACCTCAGGTATCCAATGAAAAAAAATAATTTTATGTAATAACGTAAGTGAGATATTTGTCAAGAATGCTCCCATAGGTTTAATATTAGCTTGTGTCTTATTAGTCTTTGTATGACAAATGTAGTATCTTAATATTGTAATATTACAACTAAAGTAAAATCTGTGAAAATAAAATCAGTCTAAAGGAATCCTGTCATAAATAAAAATTTTCAACAGGAAGAATATCAACAATTATATTTGCTAAGATGGAAACCTGTATAAAGTGAAATACTTTTTGGTTCCTTTTGATTCTGTTTTCAATGTTTTAATAAATCAATATTTGACAAAGCTGATTATGTAGTTACGTATTATGTATGTTATGATTACATATTTTATATTTTAAAATAACTCGGCTATTAGAAACATTACTTGCAGAGGGTGTGCCAAAATCCTTGTTTGCCCCGATCACAATAAAAAGGTAGTTTTGGCTCTGATAGAGTTAGCCGACAGGAAACTTTCCTCAGCAGCAGCTTTTATTTTTTGTGTGCATAGATGATAAATAAGACTTGTGTATAAAAAAAAATTAATTAAAAGTTTATATTTTAAATGATAGAATGCAGTACGAATGTTGCTGATGGAAAATAATATTCAGCAATTTATAATTTGTACTTTGCTAACATAAAAATACATAGGTTTCTTATAAAAAGAGGTAACATTCAAAATACCTATATTTTAAAATAAATTAATAGAATTTTATTCATTATACATCTAAATAGAAGTATTTATTAGTCATTTTCAAATAAATAGCCTATTTGAAATTATGAATATCAGAGAAAATTTTGTTTAAATGCAAAATAGTAATTTAGCACTGAGAAAGAAAGTGATGATTTATGAGTTTCTAAATGTTTCAGGTAAAAAATAAAGTTGAATAACTGACAATTTTGATTGATGTTCCTTTTAAAAACTAATATTCCTGTATTTTTTCAAAAGAATTTGGATTAAGGAAAATGTTAGGCCTAGTAATACATAATACTTAAGTAAAAAAAAAAAAAACGCATAATTTTCAAATAAAAAAAATATAATTTAATAAATAAGTAACCAAATATATAGTTAACATTCATCAGAGATTATTAAAAATACTTACCCTTTTTCTATGGACTCAATAATTAAAAAATAAAGTATGTAATAGTTTTGTTTACATTAATAATACTTCCACTTCAAGAATTGTGATACTTTGTTTACACTAAATAGATAAAAATAATGCACCCTTCAGCTTTATTATCAACTATAGATACCAAAACTTTTATAGTATTTGTAATAACACTCATGAGATGTATAAAAAACAGATTAAAATTCAACCATTTTATAAATATAATATTAGAAGAAAAACTTGTATTCTCTTATATTATAATGTACTGTCATAAATTCATATGTATTACAAAAACTAGTCTAGGTGGAAGCTTTGGGAAGAACTTGTGAAATCTGATATTTTTATTTTAAATTTCTGTAATTTAAAATAATTTAATACTTTACATATCGCACCTTAACAAATACATTTTATTTATTACACTGATGTTGATGCATATGTTATATAGAATCAATAAGCTCGCATTCAAATTTTAAATACAAAATGCACTGATTAATGTTATCAAATATGCACATACACAAAAGGAAATAATACACAGGTGGTGCTTAGAATTGTTCAATAAAAATAAACATAAATGGACAGAAAAAGCTATGCTTACCAAACTTGAAATTGCATTGTGGATCCATTAAATGAATTTTTAAAGCGGATTTTTTAGTGTTTGGCTAGCAAGCATACACCTTCAAGCAGAAGAAGAAATTTCACTCACTGCTTCAAAAGTGACACAAGCTGGCCAGTTAATTCATAAACTGAATTAAAATAAAATGTTCGTATTTTCTTTAAGTCTTGCATAAACAATCGTTCTGTTTTGCGAAGCACATGGCAGCTACATAAATTAAAATTGCAAAACTAAACATAACTGCCAACTAAATTGTGACATTGATTGACTGATTATCGGAGCATACGCTCGATTATGAGGTTTTTAGCTTCGCTTTAATTGGCGGTTCTTCTTTTGTTTAATACATAATAGACAAAAAATATTTCATATAGTACAAGTAAATATTTCAAAAAACTAATAACACAACACTGGACTGAGCTCAGCAAGGCGCGATCGGCAGTAAACAAGACAGAGAAGCAAGGGGTGGAGTTTTGGACGTCACTTTACAGATTAGCCAATAGCAGAGCTCTATTTTCTTCTGTCCATGAATTCCAGTATGGTATGCTTATATGCCTCCCGGTCTTTAATAAAATTTGTTTTAAGGATGTAAAAGATAGAAAGATGGACAGATAAACTGAAAGATTTGCCTTATTAAGATTTTTGTAAAAGCATATAAAAATTCATTCAGCTTGAAATCATGTAACACCTTTATAACTCAGGCTAATTTTCTTTAATCGGATTTTGGCGATCAACATATCTTATCTATAACTATAATCTTTCTTTTACAGGTTTAAAATTAACAATAAATTAACAGTAAGTAGGCTAATAATACAATATAATAACATTAGCAGCGGACTTCGGACGCCGCATCTGTCGCACTCGTTAAAGACAGTTTATTAGTTACACATTTCATTTAATTAAAAGGAGATTTTTAAACTTTCATATGAAATTAGGATATTTTTCCACTATAGGGAACTTGGCATTTAAAAAAAATCTTGGCGCAATTCGGACTTCAGAAACTGAGATATGTTGCCAAATGATATAAACAACTACGAAATCAAATCTGATGAACTTTTATACTATTTACATATGTATTTATATACATGTAAACATTTTATTTATACATGTATAAAATATTGTTTTTTATATACAAATTTTTTATGTTGGTATATAAAAAAAAATAAACGGGTTCCTTAGATTAAATAAATTGTATACATATGAAAAAATTGCTTGTGTATATGACACAGTAAATAGGTTGCCAGAAAATACGTTATTATCAAATTTATTTTCTCGTCAAGGCTATTTTCTCTATTTCGCCAAGGCTACTATATCGCAAACGTACCGAATTGCGGTTATATTTTGTTAAATGCTTTATTGTTTTAATATCGTAAATATATCATAACCTATACTGATTAAAATTTTCAGGTATATTCATTTTTTCCTATACAACAAACATCTTTGGAAAAGCATATTCATAAAATTTTATTCTGCTTGAAATTACGTGACCCCTTCAAAACTCTGTAATCGAGTTTTGGCGACCAACATTGGCACAATTGAATGTATTAAGGAACTGTTTACGGCCAAATCAACACCCCCTGTTTGAAGGGTTTAGAGGCGGAAATTCTATGTTTTCAGATTTTTCTGGTTAATTGTGCTACAAACCCGACTTGCTTGTGAAATTTCAAGATTCTACGACTTTTAGAAGTACATTAGTCATTTGATGATGCGAAGTGAGTCAGTGACAAAAAAGCGCTTTTTCGGAATTTAATATTTCGAAAACTACTAAATATAGAAACATGAAATCGTGGAACCTTAGTTCAGTTTGATCATACGAACATGTGTATAAAAGAAAAATTTCTATATCTCTCCCTAAAACGACGTTATGAAGGGGTGAAAAGTATGCCAAAATGGTTCAGGAAAAGGTAGCTTATGGCTTGTGCGAACTTGGCGGACGCACTGCCGTGCTCCCAGATACTTTATTGCAACTAATATTAACATGAAAATAACATTAAAATAAACTACTAATACATTTAAGTACAAAAAATTATCAAACTAATTTAATAGTTGCTTAAAGTGATAAAAATGCATTTAAAAGGCAAAAAACTCCTTTATTTATTCAGATTCGACATGTTTCAATGCTTTGACGGCAACATTCTCAAGAATTAAAATGATACGAATATTTTCGCAAAAAAATTTTAATTGAAAACTGGTAAACAAAAATCATGTGAACTCCAGCATAACTGCAATATTAAAAATGGATATTTTTGGAACGGGAATTATTTTAAGGATCAAAGAACACATAGCAGACAACAAGAACACCAGCTTTAACCAAATTATGTAACACAGAACCTTTACAGATTATTTTAAAAATAGTAGAATAATTTATCCAAGATTTTATTTGCCATCCATTATACGAGAATTAAGAGACCTTCTTACAATAATTCAGCCTTCATAGAACTTCCTAGAATTTGGAAAGAGATGCTCAACAGAATAATGAAACAATAAAATAATTCACGTTCACAAACATCCATTTTTAATACGACAATTATTTTATATACGATCAAAAGACTAGTTCAGAAAACCCTGATGCAAGGAATGAATGAAAAAAAATATATTTGCAATATAACAGGTTTATGAATATATTTACATTGAAGAATAAAGATTATATGACTATATATGTAGAAACGCTATAATAGCAGCTACACAAGCATGTGTCAGATTCCACTTTTACATGGATTTAACAATCAAAAGTCTATTGCTGAAGAAACGATGATAGAGATATGCGATTAAACATAAGTATTTAATCGCATTGTAAAAGTTGCATGAAAATATTTATGCAAGGGTATGAATATGACATATGATAATATAAAAAATCATAACACAGTTTTTTCCAGTCCCAGATGAAAAGAAAATTATACAGATGATAAAGCAGCATTAAAATAACAGAAGAAACATCATGGCAGCAATTACACAATATGTTGCAGAGATTAAACTTTTAAAACAATCAATATTGGTGCTGAAGAAATGCTGTAAGATACAACTTTAAAAAAGAAATATACATATATTCAAAGGCAGAAAACCAACACTTAAATATGCATAATAATATGCACAAATAATACACAAAAAACAGCTGTTTCGAATCTACAAACGGGATTCTTCTTCAGTGCAAAATAGAGTACAGCATGCTAGAAAAAGCAAGGCTGGTCTTCTAGCATGCTGTGCGCTATCTCGCACTGAAGAAGAATTTCGTTTATAGATTCGAAACAGCTGTTTGCTCCTTTTTGTGTATTATTTGTGCATATTTAAATGTTGGTTTTCTGCCTTTTAATATTCTTGCACAAAGGCTTTATTTGCTATATATGTGTATGTGTATATAGTTAGATTATATAATTTCTTAACGATCAAAAGTCTAGTTCAGAAAATACTGCTGCAAGGAATAAATGAAAAAAAATTACTTGCAGTATAACAGTTTTTATGAATATATTTACACTGAAGAATAAAGATATTAAATAACTTGTAGAAACACCATAACAGCAGCTGCACAAACATATTGCACACTTCACTTTTACATAGCCTTAACAATCAAAAGACTATTGCTGAAGAAGCAATGATGCAAGGTAAATATGATTCAATAAAAATAATCACATTGTAAAAGTTGCACAAAAATATTTAGGCAAAGGAAGGAATAATACATAATATAAAAATTTATAGTTTTTTTCGCTCCCAGATGAAAAGTAAATTATATAGATGATAAAGCAGCATTACATTTTGGAACATTATAGTGTTATTACACATAAAAATTGCAAGCGACAAAAATCACCTGCAACTGCCCTATTTCCCGCCTATGAAAGCCACTTTTTACGTTTTCCAAACATTTCATTGGTTGTTCGGGAAAAAGCTTTTCCATCGTCAGATTTCCAAGCATTTGATTGGCTGTTACAGGCGACTCGCTTCGTTTCAGGCGTCAAAGACGCTCTGACAGAAAAAAAGTTGCTTGCTTTTGAAGCGACTCCCATGGAGCTATAGGATTAACATGGAGACGCCTGGAATTTGAAGGGACTTTGACCCCTCGTGTAATAACACCTTTAGGGTGCAAAGCCGCCAAGCGTTGCAAAGCTAAAAACCCCATCATTGAGCCTAAGCTCCGATAACCAATCAATCAATCCACATTAAAATAATTGTTTGACAAAACACCATAATAGCATCTTCACAAAATGTTGCCGAGACTTAACTTTTTAAAAAAATTACGACTGGTGCTGAAAACTTTTTGTAAGATATAACTTAAAATATATCTATACATATTTATTTGAATTAAATAACTGCTTAACAATCAAAACACTTGTACAAAAAACAATAATACGAGGAACAAATGAAAATAAATTACTTGCAGGATAACAGCCCCACTAAAAAAAATCTGAAGAAAATCTTAAGAAAATATCTGAAGAAAATCTGTAGGTATTTGGCCCATATTTTTTTCTGCACATTTTCTGCAGAATAAAATCTACAGATTTTCTACAGAAATAATCCTCAAATATTTCTGTAAAAGTAGGCTAAAAAAGTGGGCCAAATACCTATAGATTTTCTGAAGAATTTTTTCTACAGAATTTCTGCAGAAATCATCCTCAAAATTTTCTATAAAAGTAGGCTTAAAAAGTGGGCCAAATACCTACAGATTTTCTGAAGAAATTTTTCTATAAAATTTCTGCAGAAATCATCCTCAAAATTTTCTATAAAAGTAGGCTTAAAAAGTGGGCCAAATACCTACAGATTTTCCGAAGAATTTTTTCTATAGTATTTCTGCAGAAATCCTCCTCAAAATTTTCTATAAAAGTAGGCTTAAAAAGTGGGCCAAATACCTACAGATTTTCTGAAGAAATTTTTCTATAAAATTTCTGCAGAAATCATCCTCAAAATTTTCTATAAAAGTAGGCTTAAAAAGTGGGCCAAATACCTACAGATTTTCTGAAGAATTTTTTTTATAGAATTTCTGCAGAAACCATCCTCAAAATTTTCTGTAAAAGTAGGCTTAAAAAGTGGGCCAAATACCTACAGATTTTCTGCAGTATTTTTCTACAGAATTTCTGCAGACATCATCCTCAATTTTTTCTATAAATGTAGGCTTAAAAAATAGGCCAAATACCTACAGATTTTCTGCAGAAATCATCCTCAAAATTTTGTATAAAAGTAGGCTTAAAAAATGGTTCAATTACCTACAGATTTTCTCATGAATCTTTTCTACAGAAATTCTGCAAAAATCAGCCTCAAAATTTTCTGCAGAAGTAGGCTTAAAAAATTGTCCGAATTACCTACAGATTTTCTGCAGAAATCATCCTCTAAACTTGCTACAAATGTAGGCTTAAAAAGTAGGCCAAATACCTACAGATTTTCTTAAGAATTTTTTCCACAGAATATCTGCAGAAACAGTCCTCGAATTCTAAATGTAGGCTTAAGAAGTGTGCCAAAATAACTACAGATTTTCTTTGGAATTGATATCAGTAGAAAGGATTTTTCAAATTTTTCTGAATTCTGTAAGCTTATTAAAGAGTGTTACAGGATAATTGATTGTTTATGCTACAGAAAAATCAACAAAACTAAAAAAAAAAAAATAGTTTTAGAGAATTGTCTGAAGAGAAAAACCGAAATTATCCGAGGCTTTATTGTAATAAATGTAAATTATAGCGACTTGCAGATAACTCTCAGCTAGCAAAATATGTATAGCCATTACAATAATTTGCACAGCTATCGATTTTATTATTTTTTTTTAATCAAAAACTATTTATAAATAAAATACAAAACACTTTTCGATTTTTTGCCAATGCAAGGTGGGATGACAAAGCTGCTTTGAAGGTGTCTGAAATCACTGCATATTTTGAAAATAAAATTCAAATTAATTTTATTTTCTTATTTACTTTCTTTTATTATTGCCCATTAATGGTCAAAGTTTTGTCCAGAATTTCAATTGACTTTTACTTATTTTCTTAACTTTCAAATATTATTAACCATTAATGGTGAAAGTAAGCATTGTCTAGTATTTTTTTTATTACAATGCTTTATTTACTATAACATATTACACATGAAGCTACATATACAGAATATATTATCTAATAAGCACTTTGAATTATGTTTAATTGTTAATTTAAAATCGTAGTTTTACTTTCGGTATGCTTTTCAAATTTAAATCAGAGGTTTATTCGATTAAGCTGTGTTTCAGATAATCTGGATTAAAATTAACCAGCATTTTACAATATCTAATTTTTTTTAACTTTCTCCAAAATTTAAAATTTCTATCATTCTCCAAAAGAACTGTACTTGGTTGTCCTACTCAGATTATATATATATATAAAACTAGGATTTGGAGCCATGGTGTCATTCTTAACACATAGTTGTTCATACATTGCTTTATTTGGTGTAGAAGACAGATTGAGATCACAGTCATCGTAGGTGGAATCCGCCGGGAAATTCGAGCAGTCCCAATAGAGCTGTGCAAGGTGACGTCACGAACAGGTTTTTGCTGCTGCTGTAGGACAGACATCGCTACCTTTATCAATGCTTTTTCTATTTGTGTGTCCTACAGCTATGCTCATTGTTCTCCGGTAAAAGTCACGTGATGTGAAATGCTCTATACCATGTCTGATCACAATGGCTGCTCGTAGGAATCTGTGTGAATTTAGAGTTCTAAGATACGATCACCACTTGAAGACTATTCCATTACAAATCATAGCCTTACACTGTTTTATATTATACTCGAGTAATCTTGGATAATTGGCTTTCACTTTAGTATAGGATACTTGTTCCTGCTCTCCTAAACTTAAAAGTTATAAATACTTGATAATTGGGCCATGTGCTGTAAATTATTTCTGAATCTAATTGGGATTTGAAGTAGTAAGGAAATTATGATGTTTGAGAAGTGTCAAGACATCAACATATGTCTGCACTGATCATTATCAAATATACACTGATCATTACAAAATAGGCGGAAATTTATAACATTTATGTGGCTCTAATGATTGTATGTGCTACTTGGAGCAAATATAGAAACTTAGTTAGCAATTAAGGGAAAGGTATACTAATTGAAAAAGTTTATAGAGCATTTTATCAATAACATATATACATATTTCTTATTTAGTATATAACATACAAATATTGAAAGAATATGCTGGAATGTAAAAATTTGTTTTCATTCAAATTACCAAGCTAGGTATTTATTTTTTACAGATTCAACGGTAGAATTGATAAAGAAAAAAAAAAGTCCCTGGTCCCAAGGACCAGTAAACATCAGTTTACTGGTCTGCAGACATTGTCACTGGTCCGCTACATAAAATTCTATTAAGTACCTTTAACCCTTTGAATGACACCCCCTCCCCCTAGAATATAAACCAAACTTTCTTTCAGTTAGCCAAAATTTTCGGCCTAATAAAATGTAAAATTATAATTTGCTAAAAATTATAAACAAAAACTATAAAATTAATAATTTATGTATTTTATTTCTAATTATTTCAGATACTGTGTACCTGTTAAAGTAAAAAAAATTACAGGTCCGGTGGACCAGTAAATTTTTTAAATTAGTGGTCTTGGACCAGCGGGCGACCAGTAAATTTTTTAAATTAGTGGTCTTGGACCAGCGGGCGACCAAGGATTTCGAACGCTGAGATTGATGCCTGTAAACAATAATAAATGTCAATATTTTTCACACCATTGCACAACAAAAGCTTTCAAAATCAATAGAATAAAACAGAAGTAATTGCTCTTCTAGTAAGTATATCTAGAAAATTAACATCTCTAAAATGCATTTTGTGTATCATCATTTAAATTTTAAAAAAAAGTTATGTATGTTTTAAAAGCATCTTAGATAGAACCTATTTTGTAAAATAAAAACATGTTTATATGAAATGCTGATGCCATTTTGAGGGTATCAACACTTGATCAATATATTTTTTCTTCCTTTTACTGATATTTATTTCAAATCTATATCACATGTAGCCAGAATATGAAAGATTACCTTTTATATTCTGTCTGCACTCTGAAAAGGATATAGTTCAGCATTTGTTGTCTGCTGACATTCCATAACTAATCTAAAACTTCCACAAATATTTAAATAAAAAAAGTTTTCAACTATACTTTGTAAACCAGACTTTACAGGTTCCAGGAAACTTACTGTACTCTAAAGCTGATAATTCATTTTAAGATATGTAAACAATGAAAGTAATGACTTCATAAATTATTTGTCTTCCAAAGAACAAAATTGTGTTTAAAAAAAGGGGGGGGGGGGGTTTACATGAAGAAATTTAAATATCAAACTAATATATATATATATATTTACATTGAAACACACATACATTTTATAAGAAATTTATTCACAATTTACAACGTTTTTTTTAGTCTTTTCTGAGCAGTATTTAATTTCTGCCTTATGCAATTTCTTACCAGTTGGTGTGATACATTAAACTTCTGAGAGACGTGAGCTTGAATCTCAGAAATTTTTGTATTATCCAACACAGGTTTCTGGCAACCAGCAATGCCTTTCAAGACGCTGGTTGCCAGAGTATCTGGGCCAAACACTACTTCTAAAACATCAGCGGTATATTTTGAGAAGCTGCCATTGCGGCAACAACTCAACTTATAGGAGGTAACAGCAGTGTTTGGCCCAAGCAGCGTTAAGTCATTGTTAAACCTATTATCAGTCTCTATGTTGAAATTCTTTAATTTTTGTTTCACACTTTTGTACTTCATCTTTAGTTTTTTATACTTTTCTTTGTTCACAAATATAGACGAGTTCAGTTCTTCAATTTCTTTTTCCTTTTCCTTGATACTGTGTTGTGCTTTAATATTGGTCTCTTCGCACAATGTGCATTCTCTCTGAATCTTTGTCACGACTTCTTCTAATATAGCTTTTTCTTTTTCTTTCATGTTTTTCTTTAAACATTTCCTAGAAATAAAATAAGATCATAAAAATTAATTTGTTTATGGCTACATACACATGTTTAGTTCAAATACAAGTTCATTATAAACAAATTCATTCTAAAACATTGGTCTTTAACACAAAAAGTAATAAATTAATTTAGTAAGTTATAAAATTACTAAATTCTTGAAACTATAATTCCATGTTATCTGAAGCTCTATATGTTACACTACATTTAAAAATAAAATGCACAAACAAATGTCACACTAATTGCTATTTTAACTGAGTAATTGCAATATAATACTCATCTGTTCATATGTAATAGTTATAACTGGAAGAAACACAGAGAATCAGAGTAAATTTTGGCGTTTTGAGATAAATTTCCAAGGGAGCCCTAGTACAAGTACTTGCATAAAAAGTAAGAAATTTTGAAGGACATTAATAATTACTCATTTCATTTTTATTTATTTTTTAATTGTAGGGGAGAGTGGGGTGGAATGGGACAGTAGGTTTCTCTCTTTATGTATCATTCTAATCATTTCAACAATGACACATTAGACAAAGCAATTGTACCCCAAGCTTCAGCTGAAAAAAAGTAGCTGATCTGCATAAGCTTTCGCTTGTATAAGTAAAAAGATTATTTCAAGAATCAAAAGTAAATTTGCTTCCTATACTTTTTTTTTTTTTTTTTTTTTTTTTTTTTTTGTATATTAATGACTTGCTTATGCATAGATGTAATAGTTTCCCCATTTATGGAACATTGTATTGTATATTATTTCTAATTTAAACTATGCTTAAAAGTAGCATTTTTGTTTATACAAGAAGTTTAACATAAAAGAAGGTAGAGGGAGGAATGGTACATGTCCAATTCCTTCTTTTTAATCAGATTAATGTAAACTGCTAATATGCAAATATTTTTTGAGTGTAGCATATTAATTATAACATTATAAATATATCCATTTACTTCAAAATATAAATAAACGAATGACTTTTTAATGTCATCTTTGACTGACAATCGTGATTTTCCTTCCAGTGACGAAGGTAATGGAATTTGATATTGTAGAAAAGACATTATCAAACTTACAATCTTTGTTTGACTGTATATATAGCCAACACTAGACCGGTTGTGCCTTATCATACATTGTTTTATAGCTGTCCCATACCTCCCTGTTAATGGGGAGGTATGAAACACATTTTGAAATTTACGATTTATTTATGAAATCGTTTCTGCAAATTATATTTCTATATTGCTCAAGGACATTAGGAAATGTTTCGCTTTGTATTCTATGAATCGAAATTTTTGTTTTTGGGTCAAACAGTTCATTTTCTTATTTTTGTAAAAAGTGTCCCATTCCTCCCCACTCTCCCCTATACTCAATCTTTAAATAATAATAAATTTCAATTAAAACTTTCAAATGAAATTAACATTTACTAAGTTTTATATGTGATATTTCCCTGCAAAATACTATTTGGATAATTCATGCAAATGTAATGACAAATTGGGGGGTTGCATTCCTTTGAAGATTTTTTTTTCTTGTACTTTTCGGTTAGCCGGGCGCCAGGGTTATATTTACATGCATATATACATATGTGTGTGCGTGTGTACATATATGTGCATATATATATATGTATATATGCATGTAAATATAACACTGGCTCCCGGCTAACCGAAAAGTACCTTTTTTTTGCCATCTTTTGACAAAATTTGCATCTTTTTCGATCCTTTGAAGAAATCGGGGTTTTTTCGCTATACTTTGATGCTTTTTTTTTCGGTCCTTGAAAGAAATTTGTGTTTTATGAAATATGTAAATGGTCTAGACATTGAAAATTCTGGAAAAAAATATTTCACATAAAATTGTATGATTATTTTAATTATATTATTGATTTTAATAAATAATCATGATCGAGATGAACTCGTTTTTACCCAGATTAATTGAATGAAACAAATTTAAGATGAAAATTAAAGTTGGCATAGTATTAAAATAATAATATTGCAGTTTATTATTACATATGTACATATGCAACTACTTTCTGAAATATTAAGATGTATGAGACAGAAAGTTTTGGGATTGGCACATCCAATTAGTTTCTTATTTATGCACCAGAGATGTTTCAATAAATAACAGCTTTTAATGACAGTAATGTTTTTAAATATTTTGTACTTCAGTATAATAGAAGTTACAAAAATAATTTTGGAAAGGAATGCACTGTAGCTAATAGTTAAAAATCCCCGTCCCCACCAGCCACAAGGCGACTAAATGTAAAAAAACTGGCGACTTTAAGCTATACATCTGATCACCAAAAATGGGGATGTCTATTTTGTACATTGTGTATGTGTATTTTGTACATTATTTGGATGTGTATTTTGTACATGAGATTTTTTTCCCATTCTCAACACATTCGTAAGATGTATTTTTCATTTCATTTAATTATTCAAACAAAAAAGCATGATTATCATCACAGATGCAGAAAATTACGAATTTTATCAAGGCCATGAAAAAAACCTAAACTTCATCAGCTGGTGAAAAAAAACATCAAATAATTACAGAAAAAAATTCTGAATTTTGACAATTGTTCAAGGAAAAAAGTCACAAATATAACCATTCAGAATCTATCGTGAAAAAAACCATAATTTTCATCAATCAATCATGGTAAGAAAAACAGACCTTGTCAAAGGTTACAGAAATTAATTGTGAATTTTGTCAAATGGTTGCAGAATAAGACTGAATTTTGTTAAGCAATCTAGGAATAAATCTCAAATTTCACCAATCATTCAAGAAAAAAAAATTTAATTTCATTAATCGATTGAGAAAAAAAAATAAAATCATTAATCAATTGTGGGGGAAAAAACCAACATTTTATCAATCACGTTAATGTAGTATAAAACTGTACAGGTTGATAGATGCTGAGGCAGACAGACATTTTTCTTCAACTCAACAATGAAAATGCAATATATTTTATGACAGAAGGTACTATAAATATATTTTAACATAAATTTGTCAGTGCATTTTATATTAAATGCAGTACAGTTCACAAAATTTACATATAAATGATGGGGAAAATGTCAAATTTTACTTTCATGCATACTTTTCTCTTTGTTATTTTCAAAGCATTACTTGTACAGTCAACTCTGAAATCCACACACTTTGTGACTCAAGGTTTTGTGGATTATACATTTCTGCAGATTACAGATCATCTCTTTGTTTACATTTTATTTTTTAATGTCTGACTATAAATTAGGAGCAACTACACAAAATTACAATAGAAAAGAAAACTAATGCAAAATTGGTTTAATATATTTAATAAGTAAATTAATTTAAAGGAAATTATATACAAAATAACACTGACACAACACAATGGTTGTTTCGGTTTGTTGTACATTTCAGCGACACTTGAGCAAAGCCAATGTTTGTATTATGCGTAACCAAACATCAATGCTTATTTGAAATAAAAATTTCAATTTGATAGTATCTCTTTTACTCACAAGGGAACCACTTTTGATGCAACTTCTTGCACTTATCATAGAGACCTGGTGCATTTTAAAGACCTATATTATAAAGATGAAACATAAGGAATTTTGCTTAGTGATCACTGGTTAGTAGGTTGAGTTTTTTTAATAGCTAGTTACTGAGTAGTGAGAATAATTTCTAGTAGCCAGTAATTGTACATTTATGTCACTGAATATTTAATTTAAATATATGAGTGTTGTGTAAAAAAATAATTTATGTACTAAAAAATATTTTAATGCATATTGTTTTGAACAAACCTGAGATACTAATTTTTAATCTACTTGAAATTAAGTTAACAGCAAAGTTATGCGCAACAGGCTTATGTAGCTAAGCTAACTCATACGTCCCACTATGCTTAGGTACTTGCATAGCTAACAACAAAAGTACCCCCCCCCCCCCCCACACACACACACACACACTGTTTTTCTAGAATTAAGATGTGACAAGAAAAAATAGTTATGATTATCCACTGACAAGCAGGTGCGATTTAAATTTTTAAAAAATCTGAAATTCACATAAAATTTTCTGAAAGGTGACAGTAGAGGGGGAGGTGAAGGACCCCCTTAGGGTACTAATTATGTATTTGTTCTGCGGCCGTTTGACAAGCTATTTGACAAACTCAATAAGCTGGAGCTTTTTGACAAATTCAAAAAACTGGAGCTTTTTGACAAATTCAAAAAACTGGAGCTTTTTGACAAATTAAAAAAACTGGAGCTTTTTGACAAATTCAAAAAACTGGAGCTTTTTGACAAATTCAAAAAACTGGAGCTTTTTCACAAATCCAAAAAACTGGAGCTTTTTAACAAATTCAAAAAACTGGAGCTTTTTAACAAATTCAAAAAACTGGAGCTTTTTAACAAATTCAAAAAACTGGAGCTTTTTAACAAATTCAAAAATTCTAAAATCAAAGACAAAATTCAGTGCATTAAAGTTTGAAATTGAATTTCTTTTACAAAATGTTAAGCCCCCGTGGATCACTAAAAACATTAAAAATAGTGACCTAAAAGTTTTAAACTAAAATTTTTTTTATAAATTTTTAAAGTTTGCAGCAGAATGGGACAAAATTAACATGATGGAATGATTTTCTTAGCAAGTTGCTGAAAAATAAAATTTTTTAATTCAATTTTACTTTGTGAATGAAATTTCGGAACTGTCGAACTAATGAATCATCTACTTGCATAGCGGCACTATGTGTGTGTGGGGGGGGGGGAGGGAATTTAGCTTTTCAGGTTACCTGGAACTAACAGCTTGCGTATTCATCTGGAGTCCTCCACCTTGTTTTGGAAATTCAGAGATTAAACACTTAAAAATATATATTTGTTAAAAAAAGGGGATATTTGTGGAGGAGGGGGGGGGGGATCATAACTAGCAAATGGTAAATACAGTAGATGTGCCAGTAATGGACACCCTTAAGGAATTTCTTTTTAAATTATTTTTTTATTAATAGTTATATTTATTATATTCCAATTTTTTCAATATTATGTTAATCTATCAACAATATTTAATCATTCTTATAGTCTCATTTCCCAATATGAATTGAAATATAATTTTAAATAACAGAAACACATCAAAATACCCAAAAGCCTAGTAATGGACACCCTATAAAAAGTAATAAATGCAATTGTTTTTATGACTGTATTTAGAACTAGAATTTAATGAATACATACTAATGAAACAAAATAGCTATTTTCAAATAAATTTAATAATTAGGATACCAGTAATTAATAAAATATTTGTGATAATCATTTACTGTTTGCATAAATTATTGGAAGATCGATGTTTTAATTATTTTAGATGAATAGTTTAAAATATTAAATATCGGGCAATTACAGCTATCGAGTTATTGAAACGGTGGGAGATTTAAAAGGTAATTTTAAAAAAGTTTTGGAATATTAGAGTTCAGTTTTGTCTCGCTGTTTTTAACAATTAATCTTCCAGAGACTACTTGATATTTCATTTATAATAATATTACAAATATGAAAGAAATGAAATTGTGAGTTCAATACTTTAAATACTAAATAAAATCATTTCAAAATAAAACTGAAGAGCTGATGTTTGAGGCCACTGATCTGCAGATTTACTAGTTTCAGGAATATTATCTATAACTTTTAATATTACATTTGTTTTTGTTTTGTTTTTTTACTATCAGAGGTGAGTAAGGAAACATTTAAGACAAAGACTTTTAACAACTTCTGTAACTTAATTGTTTTTATTTAAACGGAGAGAGATTAAGCCCTATGAGCCCCTCTTTGACTGTGCTCTTAAAAAATATTTTCTTTCTGGCTGGTTTGATTGCCAGATTATAAAATATGCAAAGTACATGTGCATTAAAAACAATAAAAAAATAAAGAATAAAATATTGAGATTTTATTAATCACGTAAAATAACTTAAAAGCTGCTATTTATAAAAGTTTTGGTGTTATTGCATTTTGGTAAATATAATTTTAAAATTAAATTTGATTATTTAAGTTTGCAGTTAAGTCAAAATATTTTACGCACTATAAACATCACTGAAATTGCTTTTTTTAGCAATGCCTATATGAGGTGTCCATTATTGGAAAATGACTAACCCGGGAGAACTCGCTGCATGAGATTTTCTCTCACAGTCATACTTTTTTAAGACTCTTATTTAAACCATTTTTCATTTTAATTAAAACTTCAAAATGTTTTACAATTATTTTACCTATTTTGTGAATAAAAGTACTAAGCCAACCAAAAAAAGTTGATATTATATGAATGTAAAGTTAAAGAAAAGCAATTGGGCATTCTCACTAGCGAGCTCTCCCAGGTTAACTAACCCAGTAATGGACACTCCCCTCTTAAAACCTTAAAAATAAATGAAATTTTGTAAATGGCCACTAGTATATAAAATTCTAAGTTTTCTACTGCTACTTAAACAAAAACATTCCAATTTTGCAAGAAAATAAATATATAAATTAATTAAACGAAGCCAGCTCTTAGCCTCTTCATTAAGATTTTCACAGAAAAACAGCGAAACTTTGAAACATTTTCCGCTTCCTGATTGGTTTGATTAAAAGTGTCAACAATAAACCAATTTTATAAAGCATGCAAGGGAGAATTAAAAAAAATAATTAAAGCTAAATATTTATTAGTTATTTTTTTATGAACCAAAAACATCAAGGGGTATCCATTACTGGCGCATCTACCCTACATAAATTTTAAAATAGTAGAAGAGCAAAAATTAATTTTTTTAATTATATATTCCAAAATTACATCCAAAAAAAAGATTCAAGAGATTAAAGATTTGAAACAACTCCCCCCCCCCCCCCTCCCAAAAAGAAAATTCCAAATGAAGAAATTTAAAATCGACAAAAAATTTGGACGAAACTCCAGGCAAATTCTCAAAGGATAGCCAAAGATTATAATTGATAACATGTTATCGCTGAAATTTGAAAAGTTGCAAAATTCAGCGTTTGAATTTCTTGGTGGTCCGCTGGTCCAAGACCAATGAAAATTCAATCTGACCAGTAGTTTTTTTGCCATGATAGGGAAATGTAAATTTTCTCAGCTCAAAACTGCAACCGGTCGCAAGTCACGATTTTATTTTACTTAACAAACTATAATTTAACATTTTATTATGCTGAAAATTTTGGATAACTGCAAGTTTGGTTTATATTCTAGTGGGAGGGGGTTGCTCGAAAGGTTAATTAAAAGGGATTAATAGAGTTTTTGTTTACTGGTCCTTGAGACCAATGACATTTGTTAATTCTAATGCTGGAAAAATGTATGTCTGATAAAAAATAAAGTTTTGGGCATATCCTATATAGTTTTTCAAAAACTGCGCTCACTAGTGGTGATTAAAAACGCATTTTCCATACACCACACCTGAACATGGTGTTACCTGAACATGTGCTTCATGTAATACGGAATATATTTTGAACAATACTGCAAGTACTAAACCTAATTTCTCTTTTATTTAAATATAGGATAGATGTGCCAGTAATGGACACCCTTAAGGAATTTCTTTTAAAATTATTTTTTTATTATTAGTTTTAATTGTTCTATTCTAGTTTTTTCAACATTATATTAACCTGTCAACAATATTTAATCATTCTTATAGCCTCATTTTCCAATATGAATCGAAATTTAATTTTAAATAACAGAAATATATCAAAACACCCAAAAGCCCAGTAATGGACACTCTCTGGCCCAGTAATGGACACCCCTTAAAAAGTAATAAATAATTGTTTTTATAATTGTTTGACTGTATTTAGAACCAGAATTTATTAATGAATACATACTAATGAAACAATCTAGTTATTTTCAAATAAATTTAACAATTAGGATACCAGTAATTAATAAAATATTTATGATAATTTACTGTTTGCGTCAATTATTGTAATTATCAGAAGATTGATGTTTTAATTATTTTAGATGGATAGTTTAAAATACTAAATATCAGGCAATTACATCTATCAAATTATTGAAACAGTGGGGATTTAAAAGGTAATTAAAAAAAAACATTTTGGAATATTAGTGTTTAGTTTTGTCTCACTATTTTTAACAATTAATCTTCCAGAGACTACTTGATATATCATAATTAATACTACAAATATGAAAGAAATGATTGTGAGTTGAATATTTTAAATACTAAATAAAATAATTTCAAAATAAAACTAGAACCGATGTAGGCCACTGATCTGCAGATTTACTAGTTTCATAATATTACTTATAACTTTCATCAATATTACATTTTTTTTCCTTTTGTCAGAGGTGAATAAGGAAACATTTAAGACAGAAAATAGATTTGTATAACTTAATTGCTTTTATTTAAACGTAGAGGGATTAAGCCCTATGAGCCCCTCTTTGACTGTGCTCTTAAACAATATTTTCTGCTTTCTGGCTTGTTTAATTGCCAGATTATAAAGTATGAAAGGTACATAATACATTAAAAAAAAAGAATAAAACATTAAAATTTCATTAATCACATAAAATAACTTAAAAGCAGCTAGTATTTATAAAAATTTTGGTGTTTTTACGTTTTGATAAGTATAATTAAAAAAATTAATTTGATTATTTGGGTTTACAGTTAAGTCCAAATATTTTATGCACTATAAACATTACTGAAATTGCATTTTTAGCAATGTCTACATGGTGTATCCATTACTAGAAAATAGGGTGTAAAAAAATCGATTTTTTTTTTATTATTTAAAATCAGATTTTTTTGATTTAAATCTGATTTTTATGATTTTTTCCCCAGCGTTCATATACGGAATTGCTACCAAGAGTTTTAGGTTTCCAAAGCAATTAAATCACTAATTGCTAACATAATCTATTGTTTTACACTTTAATTAATAAAATTATAATAATTAGTAATTACAGAAATTATAAAAACTGCAATTTAGTAGGTTCATTAGGTAGTATCATACAATAATACATAGGGTAGATGCTCCAGTTGTGGCCACATTGGATCAGTTTGTCCAATATTTAAGCTGTGAATTGATGCAGACAAATAATATGCATTCTCACACCTTAAGCAAACACCCTTTTATCATTTACAATCTCATTTGTTTATTTTTTGATAAAATGTGACTTACAAAAAAAATAAATTTGTAAAACTGTAGTGTGTGCTCACATGTATTAAGATTTTTGCTTAGCTGACAAGTTTTCCAAATCTTTCAATATTAGGCACTTATTGGGTTCTGTTTGTCCTGAAACAAATTGCTATTAGGTTTTATGAGGTAAGCTTCCTCTCTATAGCAATTTCACATTTAAATTAATTATTTTAAAAGTTTAATGGGGGGTGGCCACAACTAGTGCTTTAAATTTGGTATATGTACCAGTTATGGCCATGGAAGTTGGAAGTGGCAAAAAGGGCACAATATATGTTCCACTTTTGGCCACATGATTCATTATTATAATAATGAGGCAGGTTCTTTTAAGATTAAAGTTTAAATGGAATAAATTGAGTTCTTTAAGGTATTTAGTTGTAACATACTTATTAGAATAGAGATGAATTGAAGTTAGGCAGCTGGTGATCGTATTGTAAAAAATGCATCGATTAAAAAAGGAATAGAATTAAAAGAAATACCTTAGCTCTTGAATAATAAAACATAACCAATAAGTTGAGAGTCCACACCAATTTATTTCAGCTTACTCATACTTGGGAGGAGGATGTCCTTTTTGCAGTCTCCGCAAAGTGCTGTGCTTTCCTCTTTAATTTCGTGAATACATTTAGTAAAATTATAATTGCTCCTTTTAAAAAAACATTTAAGATATTAGTATTATATGGAATGAAGAAAATGAAAAAAAGCTCCGTTCCAATCTAAAAAAGGAACGTGCGCTGTACCATGTCCCTGCCGCGAAAACGCTAGCGCGAGAAGGGAGAAAAACGCGTGCTACACGCACGAAATTGAAACGTCAAGTGCCGGTGAAATACGAACGTCGATCCATTCAAAAATCGCCGCGCATGAATCAATCGCGCCAAGAGAGCGCCGAGGATGCAAACGCACGCCAAGCGTCACGCGCCAAGGAGAAATATCGGCTGCTCCGATATCCATTCGATGCGCATGCGCACAAGCCCCGCACGGAGATCGCGCGAGAGAATGAACTAGGAGTATTGGCAAGCGGCCAAAAACAAAAACAGATTGAAAATTAAAGCATAGAAATGCAAAACGTTAGCTATGGAAATGTAAACAAGCAATAAGAGAAAGGAAGTTACGATTTTAGATAAAGATAATTAATAGATAGCTTTTAAAATGAGATGAGGGTAAATACTGGAATTAATAAGCTGAAAAAAAAACAGATTTTAAAGGATAGGTTATTGAAAACAAATATGTCACAACGTGATATATTACTCCCTGAGGAATAACGAAAAAACTTGTGAGAATATATATAAAACGAAACTTACCAAAGAACAAGACAAACGCGATAAAAGGAAAAGGATAAATCAACGAGAGGATAGCACATCACTGGAAACTGCTTGGACCTACATGGGATTACATCTGATACCCTACAGAAGGGCATCATATTAGACAGAACATCTAGATTATTCTTGGAACATGATTGAGTTACAGGATATACAATTTCAAAACATTAAATTATACTACAGGTAAAAATATGCAAAAAGAAAAACACTTAAAAAGGACAAACAGGGTGAGGGGAGAAGTTGTACCACAAAAAAAATAGGGAAGTGGGATTATATACAATGAACACAGTAGCTTTTTGCACATAATTTTCTGTTATATTACATAAATTCAGCATATTAGCATGGTTCAAAAAATTTACCTTTACGTACATAAACAATAGCACACTTATATGTATAATCATATTATAATATATCACAGTACAGTTTGATTACCTGAGAAATCATGTTCCTGTAGGAAAAATTTGTTCATGTACAAAGTATAAAATGCTGATATATAAAAGTAAAAATTTCTGAATTCAGAAAACACAAAATTCAATTTCTCTCTATGTGTGATCTAACAATGTCAAAATTAAAATTTGACAAACTATATACAAAAAAACTTGAAATGAGGAACTTCCATTAATTACGACTTCAAATGTTGAAAATTTAGATATTTCTAGATGTAAGGATTAAAAAAATATAAAAAAAAATTTATGATAGAAAACTATCATAATATGAAACATCCTTTATAGTCGGAAACGACTTAAATGTGATGTTAACCACAACTAGATGAACTTTTTTTTTAAACAAATCAAAATGTCAGCACAATAAGAATGAAACATCCAAAACACTACTACCATACCAGAACCAAAAAAAAACATTACACTATTATAGTTAAAAATTAAATTTAGGAAAGTGTAATCAAAGTGATTAATAATTTAAAGTATATAAAAGTAAAATATTTAAAAGATTGTTGAGATTCACAAAATCATACAATATGAGAAAAAATGTACATTACATTAATCCGCCAGCAGACTTGTATAGTACATGGTAGCTACACTTGTTACTCACACAATATGATTTCTAGAACGCAGGTTATTATGGGACTGGGCTGAAAAGGAATTAAAACAGTTATTAGACATTTTACAATTTCTTCTATTTTTACGATTGTCCTTGGATTTAGAAAGTTCAGGATTACGTGGAACAGGAACAAGAGGTGAATGGTCAGAGTTTATATGTGTATCAACAGTCTGTTGTGGAATAGATACATCTGGCACAGAAGAGTTCTGCACAGGAGTGTCGTTGGATGCAGGATTCGGCTGTGCATGGAAAACACTGACTGGTGGAGTTGAACTAACATCAGCACACACTGGATCATTTGTCAACCCTGATGAAGGCTCTGAGATGAGGTACTGTTTACGGGGTGGAGAAATCCACAATCTATCAATGTGAATCTTAAATTCCTTAGAAGAGGGATTGTTGGCTCGCTGAACAATTGTATTCACAGGACCGCATTTCTGGATGACTGAGAAAGGACCAGTAAATCTTGGTTTGAAGGTATGAGAACTTTTAATGTCGACAATATCACCAACTTTAAGATCACGAAGCTTGGCATATTTCTGCTGGTTTTGATTTTGCAGTTTTTGTGCAAGTTGAAGGTTATCAAAAACTTTGAGGTAAATTCTCTCTAAGTCTTGCATTAATTGAAAATAGGTTCTATTATTATCAGTAGTTAGGAATGGTTGAAAAGGCATAGATGTGTCATACAGAGTAGAAAGTTCCCGACCAAAATGGACGAAATTAGGAGAAAACTTGGTAGATGAATGAATGGATGAATTATACATCATTTGATGTATTTTAATGGCATTAAAAAATTATAGCCATCTTCTTCTAAAGCAAGAATAGTTGATTTTATGGATTGATTAATGCGTTCCGAAATTGCATTTGTTTGCGGATGGGCTGTAGACGAATAAGTCAATCTGACACCAAACTTAGTGCAGAAATCATTGAATATTTGAGCTGTGAACTGTTTTCCTAGATCCGAATGAATTAAAGAAGGACGTCCATGAGTTGAGGTATATTTGAATAAAGCTTGTATAATATTTTGACTAGAGATGGTTCTTATAGGAAACAATTGCAGATGTCTAGAAAACCGGTCTATTATTGTTAAAATGTGATAGCCATTATTGAAAGGGCCAACTACCGGGTGTCCCAAAAAGGACTGACTGATTTTAAAATTCAATAACTTGCAAACGGTGACAGATATTAAAAAAATTCTTGCAGGAGGGTTATGCATAAGGTCAAAAGTTTTATTACAGTGATTTTCAATTTTAGTTCGATTTACAAACAATAGATGGCGCTGTAAGCAATAGTCACTAAATTCAGGCTCGATTTTTGGTACTTCGTGGCCCGGATAATACATTTCCATCTCCTTTTTCTGCACGGAACAAGATAAAGGACCAAAAATCGAGCCTGTATTTAGCGACTATTGCTTACAGCGCCATCTATTGTTTGTAAATCGAACTAAAATTGAAAATCACTGTAATAAAACTTTTGACCTTATGCATAACCCTCCTGCAAGAATTTTTTTAATATCTGTCACCGTTTGCAAGTTATTGAATTTTAAAATCAGTCAGTCCTTTTTGGGACACCCGGTAAATACATAGACACAAAATCACCTGGGTGCTGAGGAATGGGATTCTTCTGAAAAGGAGCTTGAGGGATTCTATGAGATTTTGATGTGATACAAGTAGTACACGATCGAACAAAATTCACAGTGTCAGCATAGATACCTTTCCAATAATATTTATCAGATAGACTTTTAAAGGTTTTATGAATTCCATAATGGGATACATGAGCTATTGTAAGGGCCTTTTCACGAAGTGAACTAGGCATAGCAATCTTCGGAGAAACTTCTTTAACTGCTGACTTTGGATCCTGGATGAAAAGTAGAATTTTTGAGGAGGGACAAATGCAGAAAAATTTCGTGTCATTTGTCTCTTTCTTATTTAAAATATCATTATAAAATTTTGAAAGGTTATGGTCGATTAATTGCTCTTTAAGGATACTATTATCAGAAATTTCAAAAGGAGGGTCCATAGGTAGATTACACAGTGTGTCTAAAATTTGTTGATCCGAAAGAGAAGATGTTGATTTGTCAGAAGACGTAGATTCATGAGTTGCATTCACAGACTCAATGTCTACAGGAAGTACATGTTCGGAGTTTACTAATTCAGGACTATTATTAAGATCTTCAGTATCTGGAAACGGAGTACGAGAGAAGAAGTCTGCGAGTACATTCTCTTTACCAGGAAGATGTATAAAGGAAAAATCATACTCTCCAAGAGTGAGTAGCCATCTTGAAGTGATGTTTGCTGGTGATACAACTTTAGAGTAATGCTTTAAGGGTTTGCTGTCAGACAAAATGTAAAAATGGCGTCCCCGAAGATAATATTTTAATTCAAGTTGAATAGCTGGATATCGAGATTCTGAATCTTTTAGCATTTTGCTGAAGTAAGAAATAGGTAAGAGGTCTTCACCATGTTTCTGCATTAATATGGCAGAAATTGCAAAAGAACTTGCATCTGTGTTAAGATAAAACTTCTCAATAAAATTAGGTTGGATTAGAAATGGTTTATTAAAGAAAATGGATTGAAGTTGTGCAAATGCTTGTTGCTGTTCAGAGTTCCATTGAAAAGGGATTTTAGAAGAGGTAAGTTTTACAAGTGGAGCAGAAATTCTGGCAAAAGCTGGGATGAGATGGCTATAATATCCACATACACCAAGAAAGCGTTTAACATGTTTCTTTGATTTAGGCACAGGGAATGAATTTATTTTAGAAATGTTTGATGCAATGGGATAGACCTTATGATGCTCAATCTCGAATCCAAGATATTTTACATTTTTCTGGTGAAATGAACATTTTTTTGGATTTAGGGTTAAGTTATGTTTCTGGAATATTTTAAGTATTTTCTCAAGTTTTCTGCACGTGTCATCGAAATTTTTGCTTCCAATCATGAAGTCATCTTGATAAGCGAATAGACCATCTTCGGCAACTTCTTCAATGATGGAATCGGCCATTGACTGGAAATATTGTGCTGCTGTCTTAAGACCAAAAACAAGTCTAAGATACTTGTATGTGGCCCAAAGAGTAGCAAAACTCAATTGATCCTGGTATTCTTCAGGTAAGTGAATTTGGTGATAAGCACTTGGCATGTCAAGAGAAGAAAAGAAACTAAATTCAGTTAAATTTGAGATGAGGTTTTGAATACGTGGTAAAGGATAACTCGAGCTTTCAATTATTGTATTGATTAAACGAAGATCCAGGGCTAATCTATATGACTGTTTTGACTTAGTGTCAGGAGCTTTTTTTTTTACCAAAATCATAGGGCAAGCCCAATTAGTTAATTTTTTTTCTATGATTCCAGCATCAATGAGATCCTGCAGTTGCTGTTTAGCTTCTGCTTGCAAAGCCTGAGGAATCGGAAAGGGGAAGGCATTTGATAGGACAAGTAGACGTAAATTTTATGTCAGGTTTTATAAGATCTGTGTGGCCAAGGGTTTTCAAAGATGAAGAGAATGCAGCATAATTTTCTTTTAAAATATTAGATAACTTTTCTTTCTGTAATGGTGGTAAATGTTCAATATCAAAATCATGTATATCAAATTCCGCTAATCTTTGTTCTAGTATTTCTTTAGATGGCTTAATTGCATTAACAGATTCAGGTATTAGTTGATTATTTTCATCTGCCGGATCAGATGAATTGGATGGAAACTTAATGTCCTCAGCAGGGGAAATGAATCTAACATGTTGGTTTTTCTTAAAGTTAGAGAGCTTAAGAGACGAGTTTTCGACAAAAAATATGGAAGGAAAACTTGATTTCACTCAAATTGGTATCTGAAGAATTCTGACTTATTTCAGGAATGTTGTACATTGAAGCATGCATTATAAAAGGGTTATTTGTTTCTTTTGGTGAAAATATAACATTACCTGGACATGAAGGATGAACGTTTGAAATTACTTTAATATACTGTTTACCACATGGCTCAATAGTAACATTATTTGCAATCAAGACTCTGAAATTACATTTGTTTTTTGATTGTTGAGAAATAGAATTATGTGAATTATTTTTATGTTGACTGGAGCTGGACGGGTTAGATACATCAGTAATTCCTTTAGGAGGAAGTGAATTAGTAGAATTAAGCTCTGACAAAAGGTTATTACAAATATCTATATCACACGATTGCTCATTAGAAAATGGAACAGAGATACCATCAATGGTACACCCTTTATAATTCTCATCAATGTTTACCCTGAATTTCCGGAGAAAGTCATACCCAAATATGGCACTGAACGTGGAATCTTCAGCCATATCTATGACGTAAAATTGGTGTTTGAATGTTTTAGATGAGATTTTAAATGAAAATTCAACACAAGATGAAAAATTGACAGAAGAGTTTACAGTTGTGATTTTTACTTGACGGGACAGATATCTGACTTTAATAGAGTGCTTAAGCTGATCAAATAAAGTTTTGCTGATAATAGATACGGACGAGCCTGTATCTAAAAGGGTATGAATGTCAAAGTTCGCAATAGTAATATTAATTAATGGAAGAATAGGTCCACTCTGAAGCACATTAGCGATAATGTGAGTAGGGACATTGTATGAAGATTCAGAAGCCTCTTCAACAGTCGTTTGGGTGGATGCATTGGAAGTGGTCTCAATGGAAGGAGGATGTGACGCATCCTTGCAAATCCTCATTACCAGTTTGGGTGCTGTTGCATAATGAAAGGTGTGGCATTTGGATTTAATTCTGAGGTGAGATTATTGGATTGCTCATGATGAGCTGTGGAAGTGCTGGGACATGGTACAGGCACATTTTGCGGAGGAGGAAGTGAAAGAAATTGTTGATCTTGGGTTACTGTAGAGTTTCTGGGTATAAAGTAATTTTTGAACGATGGGCAGAATCTACATGAATGTCCATGAAATCTACAAAATTGACAAATGGTTGCAGATGGTTCATGATTACGCGTATTATGTGATCTATACTGAGAATGGTGATTGCCACGTCTTTGGAAAGAGCGTGATCTGTTGAAACGTCCTCTAAAATTCCGAGGGTTTCGAAAATTTCTAAGATTCTGATTTTTTCTAACTGCTTGTACGTTGAAATTTCTATTTTTAGATAAGTTCCTCGATGGTGCATTATCTTTGTCATATGGCTTCTGACTAAAGTGGGCGATACTCTCTTTTAACTCATTTATCTGTGATTTAAGGTCTTGTAATGGAGTGCTCAGGGATGTTTGACATATGAGCTCGTTATTGACTTCACAATCCTATAAAAGTCTGACTTTTTCAACAGCCTCACAATATGTCTGTATATTATTTTGCAAAATGTGAACTCTGTAATTACTTGGAATGATGGAAATAAATTTGTTAAACTTGATTGCATTCTGTGCATTAGCATCCTTTATTGTGTTATGAGCCTTTAGGGCTAACGAGTCCAACCTATGGGCGAGATTACTAATGGATTCTGCTGGTAGCATTACCATTGCATTGAATTCTGAGATTGCCTTACAAACATTTTGCTTCTTGAATTGTGTACGGAGTACATTGAATAGTTCTGTAGTTGTGTTAATATTGTAAGCTTCTGTACTATAAAAGTGCGAGCAGGCCCATCTAATTTTGACTTAGCAAACGTTAGTGCTTCCTTCTCTGGCCAGTGATTACTGGCAGCGACATCTTTAACCTGACTAATAAAAAATTCTAACAAATCCGGATCTCCCAAAAATGGAGAGATATGAATGTTAAAAAAGTTTGAGTGTTTAGATGACTGTGTATTACTGGAAGACTGTGCATTATTACTGTCTAATGCTGACTGAGAATTATTGATGGGTCGCATGATTGAAAAAAATTATGCAACAAAAATTAAATATATAAATGAAACAAATGATGAATGTTCAAACAGAAATTAAATATATAAATGAAACAGATGAATGCAGAATGTTCATTAAATCAAACAGACAAATTACTATTTTCATATCTTCACACTTTGCATATATTTTGAAGAAATTCTTAGATGCACAGAAAATTATATATTGAAAAAAAAAGTCTTGAAGTTACTTGAAACATTTGATATTCATAATTAAATTCTCATTTTACACAATAAAAAGGTGCTTAGATGAAATATAACACTTGACATTTGCCCATTCAAAATATTGTACGGAACGTACACGTGTTTCAATCTAAGTGCATCTTCATAAAAAATGTAAATTTTCAAAATATTGTCCATTAAAACGTCTATATTTTCAATTTTAAACCATTATTCCTTCTGATGCTAAGCATTTTCTGCCAAATTTAAAAGATCGTAACTACGTGCGAACACGTGGTTCACGAAAGAAAATAAATTTTACTATATGCACTTTACGTGGCCTGGCTAGGCACCAAATATATAATAATGAGGACAGGTTCTTTTAAGATTAAAGTTTAAATGGAATAAATTGAGTTCTTTAAGTTATTTAGTTGTAACATACTTATTAGAATAGAGATGAATTGAAGTTAGGCAGCTGGTGATCGTATTGTAAAAAATGCATCGATTAAAAAAAGGAATAGAATTAAAAGAAATACCTTAGCTCTTGAATAATAAAACATAACCAATAAGTTGAGAGTCCACACCAATTTATTTCAGCTTACTCATACTTGGGAGGAGAATGTCCTTTTTGCAGTCTCCGCAAAGTGCTGTGCTTTCCTCTTTAATTTCGTGAATACATTTAGTAAAATTATAATTGCTCCTTTTAAAAAAACATTTAAGATATTATTATTATATGGAATGAAGAAAAGGAAAAGAAGCTCCGTTCCAATCTAAAAAAGGTACGTGCGCTGTACCATGTCCCTGCCGCGAAAACGCTAGCGCGAGAAGGGAGACGCGTGCTACACGCACGAAGTTGAAACGTCAAGTGCCGGTGAAATACGAACGTCGATCCATTCAAAAATCGCCGCGCATGAATCAATCGCGCCAAGAGAGCGCCGATGATGCAAACGCACGCCAAGCGTCACGCGCCAAGGAGAAATATCGGCTGCTCCGATATCCATTCGATGCGCATGCGCACAAGCCCCGCACGGAGATCGCGCGAGAGAATGAACTAGGAGTATTGGCAAGCGGCCAAAAACAAAAACAGATTGAAAATTGAAGCATAGAAATGCAAAACGTTAGCTATGGAAATGTAAACAAGCAATAAGAGAAAGGAAGTTACGATTTTAGATAAAGATAATTAATAGATAGCTTTTAAAATGAGATGAGGTAAATACTGGAATTAATAAGCTGAAAAAAAACAGATTTTAAAGAATAGGTTATTGAAAACAAATATATCACAACGTGATAATTATAGTGAGAATTTTAGCCATTAAATAATTTTAAGAACATCTGGATAAAAAAAAAATCTATTTAGTTTTGTTTTATATAGTAATGGCTTCAATAATAATAATAGAAAGCAAGGCTAATAGCAGGTCTATCAAATAGATTTTGTTTTCTCTGTCCAATAGATAATTCACTTTAGAAAGGACACTGTGCTAGTAACTAAAGAATGATATTTCTAAAGAAAATATAGTATATTGTGTTTAGTATTGATAAAACCAAAGGGGAGGTGCGATATGTCCTATACGATAAATAAATTAAAACATAAATTTTGAAAGATTTTACAAAGTATAAATTAAAAAGTTTAATAAAATTACAGCATGATTTCTTGTATTGTTAAGTTCCATAATTTTTGCCAGATTTCGGGCAAACGATTTAGAAATACTAAGTATTGTGAAAATCTTAACTAGAGATATCTAAATACAAGCATGAATGTATTTCCGATTATTTAAAAAGAACAGCATTCATTTTACTAAGTTTAAAAAACACAGAATTCTGTGCTCTTAAAAAATGGAATAGAGGGAACACTGTTCTAGGATAAGAAGTAAAATTAAGGCCATTCAAAATGTATAATGCCAGCACTACAATCTAGCAAACTTTTGGAGCACCAGAAATATAACTCTTTGGTGACGGTTCAAGTGTTTTAATCAATCCACAATCCATTGGATAATTATAAAACTGATTTAAATAGTTAATCTTGATGTCTCACAGACACTGCTGTCCCTTTTATGAATCAAATTAAATATATTTTTTGTTTTTTAAATTGAAATTTTCAGTTAAAATCAACATAAGTATATTTTCTTATATGATTTCTATTACGTCTAAGAATTTTCCCAGATTGATCCCTAACGTAATAAGATCTTGGATGAGATTTGTCTATTTTAACAATTTCAGCTGGTTCCCAAGTTTTGCTTTTAAAGTTTAAAATCCTAACATTCTCTTTTTCTATAAGCTGAGGTAATGGATGTGCTGATTTGTCATAATAGTTCTTTTGAATAGTTTGCCTCTTAACTAGTTTTTCTCGAATGTCATTAAACAATTCTGCATTTAGTAATTTATTTGTGATCGGTAATTTTGTTTTTAGTCTACGGTTAAACATCAGTTGAGCTGGAGATAACTCAAGGCCTGAAATGGGTGTGTTTCTATACTCCATTAATCCCACGAAATAGTCTTTATTACTTTCCTTAGCTTTTCTCATAATACATTTTACAATTCCCACTGCCCTTTCAACCATGCCATTACTTGGAGAATAATGAGGACTACTAAATGCATAGTTAAAATCCCAATCTTTTGCAAATTTAATATAATTAGAGCCATTAAATGGAACATTGTCAGATATTACAGTATTCGGGACACCAAACCTAGAAAAAATAGATTTTAGTTTACATATTACATCATCCGCTGACTTATTTTCAAGCTCGCAAACTTCTATCCATTTTGAGTAATAATCCATAAGAATTAGATAATTAACATTACCAAACTCCATTATATCAACCCCTACCTTTTCAAATGGTCTATATGGAACTGTATGAGGTTTCATAGGTTCTTTGCTATTTGTTCTTTTAAATGTTTCACAAATTTCACAATTTAAAACAACTTTCTCTATATCTGAATTCATTCCTGGCCAATACATTAAGTCCCTAGCCCTTTTCTTGCACTTTTCTATCCCAAAGTGTGCTTCATGAATTAAATCTAACATACCTTTTCTCAAACTATGAGGAACAACTATATTTTCATTAAGAAATAACAGCCCATCATTACTATGAAGATCATTTTTAATTTTATAATATGTTTTCACATTGTTATCTACATTTTTGTAAGATTTAGGCCAGCCTTCCTTGATGTAATTTAAGACAATTTTCAATTCTGGATCTGATTCAGTTTCTTTCTTAAATTGGGCAATTCTGCCTTCACTCATAGGTAAGTATTTAGAAATGGTATGTACAATATTTAACATTTCGGGGTCATCTTTAACAGTTACAATTTTAGGGAATGCTCGTGATAAAGTATCAGCCAGAAACATTTGTTTACCTGGTACATACGTTACTTCAAACTCATACTTCAGTAATTTTAGAAGCATTCTTTGCATTCTAGAGGATATTTTATGCATAGGTTTTTTTACAATTGACATTAGAGGTCTGTGGTCGTCACTTTGAATTGTGACTTTTCGACCATAAACAAAATTATGATATTTTTCAAAAGAAAAGACTATGGCCAATAATTCCTTTTCTATTTGCGCATAGTTTTTCTCGCTGCTAGTTAAACTGCGTGACACAAAAGATACAGGTTGGTCTTTTTGGATTAAACATGATCCCAGGCCATCTTTTGAACTGTCACGCTGTATTACTATTTCATCTTTTGAACTGAAAACTTTCAAAACTGGGGCTCTGGTTAACAGTTCTTTAATTTTACTAAATGATTCTTCCTGTTCCCTTCCCCAATTAAATTCTACATTTTCATGAATTGTCTCTCTTAATGGGGCAGTAATTTTCGATACATTGGGTATAAACTTTGACAAGAAATTTATCATGCCTAACAACCTCCTAACTTCAGTTTTTGATTTTGGTGTTGGCATGTCAACAATTCCTCTGATGTGACTCGGATCAGCTTTAATACCATATTCAGAAATAATTTGGCCTACATATTTTACTTCTGGTACTCTATACTGTAATTTATCAGGGTTAAATTTGATATTTAAGGACCTAGCTCTTTCAAGAACCTTCGACATAATTAAGTCGTGTGTGGCCTCATCAGTTCCTGCAATAATAATATCATCAAAGTAAATCTCAACACCGTCAATATCCCCAAATAGCTTTTGATTTCTCTTTTGAAATATTTCGGGTGCTGATGAAATTCCGAATGGCATTTTGTTAAATTTATACCTGCCAAATGGTGTGTTAAATGTACATATTTCACTATTAATTTCATCCAATGGAACATGCCAAAATCCATCTTTTAAATCAACTACAGAAAATATTCTTTTACCTTCTAATCTATTCTGTCATCTGCAGAAGGAATTTGATAGTGTTCCCTTTTTATTACTTTATTTAAATCCCTTGGATCCAAACACAATCTGAGACTCCCATTAGGTTTTTCTACAATAACTAAACTTTGTACCCAATCAGTTGGTTTGTTTACTTTGGATACAATTCCTTCTTTCTCTAATTTATTTAATGTCTCTTTCAATTTTGGCTGTAATGCCTGAGGAACACGCCTAGGAGGGTGAATAACTGGTATCGCATTATCTTTTAATGTAATATGATATGGTTCATCTGGAAATTCTCCAGTACCAGTGAATACATCTTTATATTGTGCTATCAACTCATCTTTACTTAAATTACTTCCCTCTATTTCATTTATTTGTTGTATTAATTTCAACTCTGAACATGCTTTTAATCCTAATATTGGTTTAGATACAATATTTACAACATAAAATAACAGTGGCACATTATTAAGTTTCCCAGTAGAACAATATATCACTAGGACTTCCCTAAGAGGGATTAGTCTGAGCGATATCACTGAGAGCATAGATTTAATAATAACATGTGGAAGCAAAGAAAATGAGATGTTATCTTTAATTGTCCATATACTGCGAAAAATTGAAATGATGAAAATAAACGAATTGTAGAATTACAAAATCTTATATATAAATTCATATACACTGTTTAAAAAAATGGGAAATCAAACCATTCAAGACAGCCATGCATAGATATAAAATTGAAAGTACGCAATATATTAAAAGTAAAAAAGAAAATGAAACACTAATTTACTTATATCGGAATTTTAACTGTATAAAATGATGTCAAGAGCATAATCAGACGCTCCGCACCAATTTGAGTAACTTTAAATGACAAATATATGATGTTTAAAAAGTATGGACTATACTTTATATGGTGTGTGCTCCCACGGAATAGTTAATATTGTACAATATCTGTTTTCCACGGATGCAATGAGGTTGTCGATAATATTTAAGGAATTCTCTTCTCAAAATCTAATATAGTATCAAAGTACCGAATACATCAAAAGTGGCATGCAATGCTTCGTTAGAGTGTGTTTTAGATATGCTCGATCGGATTTAATGATGAGTGTATGCTGGCCGCTACATACGCTGTATTGTTTTGTTTTCAAACATATTCTGCACAAGTTGAGCTGTATTTAGCATGTATTAAATAAAAGAAATCGGCAATGATTACAACATAAAGTATGACACAAGATCTGAATATATCGTCTGCATAACTTTTGAGCTGTCAAAGTGTCATTTGAAGTAATTTACAAATCCATACATATTTATTCAGCAAATCATGCAAGCTAACATACGCCAATATGAACCCAATTACAAAATTTCACCAGAATAAGTTAATATATAAAAAATCTACTAATGATAATTGAGAATATGACCTTATGATAAAATGTCTAGAAAAATGAATCGGATAAAAAATTCATATCACATTTAAAACGGCACTTCCCTCTGTTAGTGGCCTTGGCGAGAGAGAGAAAAGCCTAGAGAAGGAACACTTTAACAAGTACTTTCGGGCAACCTACTCACTGTTTCATACAGGTCTTTATTCAATATTTACACAATTTATTTAATGCTAGGTGGGTATCTATCAGTTTTGTTGCATTTAAATCGCATGTTTTGCTGAGGATATGCAGCATTATGAAATATTTAAAGTTGCTGTACCTAATAATTCCAAATTAATGGTAATTGAGATCGCTTTCCGTTAATTTCATCTTTTTAAATTTTAAATTTTTTAGAAACCATGCATAGAGACAATTGTATATTTTAAAACTTACCCGAAGCAAAATTTCAAGATTTTGGGCTCAGCAGTAACAGAGAAATAGAAAATTTTTGAAAGTTTTTTGTTTCTGCACTGTTTTTTATAGCGACATTCTTAGAAATTGTTCTATTGCGAGAATTTACGTCATGATCAATACTGCCATGTCAATTTTCATGTTTATATTCCTAGCAGTTCCATGTTCTTCGTTACTTAGATCATCTTTAGATCTTTTTCCGCTTTGTTTAGTCTTTCTATTTTTTAGAGTTCGTTCTACAACGAGCATTTACATCTTATTAATTACTACCATGCCAAAGTTCTAGTTTCTAATCCCAACAGTATCCCAAAAATTTCAGTATTCCAAATAAATCATAGTTTAGAACCTTTCTAGAAATTTTTACGTTTATCCGTCAAATTGAACCTTTTAGAGAGCGTTCATTACGAGTATTTACATCTTGAAAGTAACTACCGCAGCAAATTTAAAATTTCTAACCCAATCAATATCACAGAAATCACAATTTTAGAACTTTTTTGCTCCTGCAGCGATGTAGGTTCTTGCACTGACATAAAATAGTCTTTTTTTCGGAGCAGAGATGGCCACCAACATTTTTTTAAGTTGGCTATGTAGTTTCAGAGATAACACCTCACAAACGTACAAGCATTAATAATATTATATACTTTATAATATTATAACGCTTTATAATATTAGCATTAGATGTACAGATACAAAAGCCATTTATCTGTTACAAGCTAAAGTGCCGGCGTTGCCCAGAATTTGAAGGATGTTTGTTCTGAAAAATCAATTTCAAAATTTAACATACAACACAAAACAAACATTAAAAAAAGCAGTCGAAATGTTGTTGAATGAATCATATTAAAACGCTATATAAAAATGTATAAATGTATATAACAGACGCAAAAGAATACAGCTATAAATGAACTTATTTCAATTTATAATTGGAGCAATAATGTTAAAATACGCCAATATTTCCCTAATCGGGTATTTTATTATGCTTCAATACATTTTTCACACTCATATGACGTTATACTATATCCACCATGCCCTTTATATTTCCAATATGACGCAATATTTTCCTCTTTCACGTGGAAACCTTGAAATAGAAAAGTTATGAAGTTATATTCACTTTCATTTAAATTTGTCAAACCATTTATTTCATTTTCATATTTCACGTGAATATCTTGCAATAGAAAAGTTATGACGTAATATTCATCTTTTTTTTAAATTCGGCAAACTATTTATTTCATTTTCATTTTTCACGTGGAAATCTTGCAGTAGAAAATTAATTGTTGTAGTAATAATTTTATTGTGTTTTTTAATTGTTGGCAACTGCTATAACGAAAAATGTTTAAATTTGATAAGAAATTGCTGTTAAATTGGTTGTTTTTTATTAATTAAAAATTAACTATAAGTTATTTCGATTCCGGATTACTTTAGTTGTCTCGGCCATGTTTTAATACACATGTACGCATCTCTTCAAAATTTTGGCTTCCAAATTGTGGATTTTTTATAGAATTACAAACAGACAGATAGACAAGTTTTCATTTTTATATATCTCTCTATTCTATGAAAAGTAACTAACGCTGTCACCGCCGCCACCGGTTTTGAATTTTTTGTGACCGGAGGTCTTTCTTCGTTAATATTAAGAAAACTATTGCATACAAATATATGAAAATCGGTGGTATTATAGCTAAATGTTTGATCAACACACTAATGCATACAGTTTTCAAATCGAAGAATTATTTTAAGAGATATTTAATGCTAAAGTTGGACAAAATCGTTCCATTAAAAAAAATTTATAAGAGCAAAAGCTATACATGGGAATTTAATCATTTTTAGATCATTTTATTCAATAGAAGATCCCGGTCTGCAGATTTCATTAATTTTTTTTTTAATTTGACTCATTTTTTGAGGTTTTATTTCTATTTTAAATTCAAATATTCAGCATTTTGACAGATATTTTTTACATATTTTAGAAAATGGTATTAATTTAAACTGTTGCCAACTGTATAAACAGACAACAATAATGTAACAAACAATACAATAATGTATAAAACAATAATGTTTGCTTCAAATAAAAAAATTATTTACACGTTACTATTATAAACAGAAAAAAACCTTCAAATTACAATTAAATAATTAATTATAAAAAGCAGGCACTTATTGGAAATTACGCCATAAAAACTATATTTACATGTGAATTTTAAAAGAGAAAGGATATTGTAAAATAAATTCATTAACATGCGTTAGAAATCTGAAATAGAACAAATTACGTCACATTACACTTATTATGCAAAATGAACAAAAAATAGTATTGCAAAACAGTTTCAATTTAAAAATTGCGGGAGACAAAATATAAGAGGTTAAATATTAGACTTTTTCAAAATTTTATTATTTGCTGTTTGATGTGAGGTGTTCAGCTATAAGTATGCAAAATTTCATGTCTCCAACTTAATTAGGGGCTGAGTTAGAAAAATTGATTAAAATACACAAGTTAGAGCCCAGAGGGTTAAATAATAGACTTTTTCAAAATTTTATAATTTGTCGTTTGATGTGAGGTGTTCAGCTATAAGTATGCAAAATTTCATGTCTCCAACGGACTGAGTTAGAAAAATTGTTTAAAATACACAAGTTAGAGCCCAGAGGATGAAGTAATAGACTTTTTCAAAATTTTATTATTTGTCGTTAGATGTGAGGTGTTCAGCTATAAGTATGCAAAAAGTCATGTCTCCAACTTAATTAGGGGCTGAGTTAGAAAAATTCCTTAAAATAGAGAAGTTAGAGACCGGAGGGTTAAATATGACTTTTTCAAAATTTTATGAATTATCGTGTTATCGCAAGTGTCCAGCTATAAGTATGCAAACTTTCATGTCTCCAACTTAATTAGGGGCTGAGTTAGAAAAATTGCTTTAAATACACAAGTTAGAGCCCAAAGGGTTAAATATTAAGCCTTTTTCAAAATTTTATTATTTGTCGTTTGATGTGAGATGCTCAGCTATAAGTAGTCAAATTTTCAAGTCTCCAGCTTAATTAAATTAGGGGCTGAGTTAGAAAAATTGCTTAAAATACACAAGTTAGAGCCCAGAGGGTTAAATATTAGACTTTTTCAAAATTTTATTATTTGCCGTTTGATGTGTGGTGTTCAGCTATAAGTATGCAAATTTTCAAGTCTCCGACATATATAGTTTCTGAGAACGGGCTCTGTGACAGACGGACAAACAGACAGACAAAAGAGTGAGACAGGTAGGGTTTCGTTAGATGGACGAAACTCTAAAAACATGCTGCTGATGACTGTAACAACATCCTAAAATTACATTACGATCAGCGATCTACCATTCCCGAATTTAGTTTATATTCGTTTCATATATTTTTATTCTTTTGTGCGGCCCTGTAAAATAATTATCAATATTATATACAGTAAATCCTCTGAATAGCGGACACCCCGAGAATGCAGAATTTGTCCTCTACTTAGAGGTGACCGCTACTGAGAGTAAAACATGTACAGTTATTTAAGAGTTGGTAATCGAAAAAATGTCCTCTAAATAGAGGTATCAGCTAATCGGGTGTGTCCGCTATGGAGGTTTTACCAGTAAAACTTCTGAATAGCGAACACCTCGGGAGGGCAGAATTTGTCCTCTATTTGGAGGTGTTCGCTACTGAGAGTAAAAAATGTACAGATATTTAAGGGTTGGTAATCGAAAAAATGCCCTCTAAATAGAGGTGTCCACTAATCGTGTGTGTCCGTTATGAAGGTTTTACTGCATAATAATATCATCCTTTACAAGAAAATTGCATGCTGTATGATAGACAGACAGACATCCAGAGAAAGATAACCTCCGGATCAATAAACACTCATGTCTTTTGTTTTAATCATCCACAATTGTATGTCATACAACATGCCAGATTTTATACAACAGGCTAAAAACGGTCACCGTGGTACGGAATACTGTATTATTATTTGTTTGCCCACCAAAACTGGTTGCCACGGGTTGTTGCAAGGTTTGTGATCACATGGTTGAAACTGATCTATTCAATATTACTGCGTGCGTATTTTTTTTATTTGCTCCATGTGTTCAAACCAGTTGTCTACGAAAACATCAACCGGTGAAAGTGACGCACACCAAATTTCTGTGACGTATGCAGATAAATTGTGCTTTTTTAAGAGTTTTTTCTGTATAATTTTTAAACGGTTTGGAACTTATTTTTCATAGTAGGTGCATTCAGTAGGCGACCCTCATAGGTACCTTCTGGTGCAATCAGAAACGAAATCCGTCAAATATTTTTTGAGTTATGCTTGACGAAAGGTTTTTATTAGGCTTTTTTTTTAGTAGGACATGGCGTTAATATCCATCGTAGTAGTAAAGTGTCCGGACAGTAATATTTCGCTGAGTATTAGCCTTCGCTTCGCTCAGACAATTAAAGTGCCTTTTGGCCTTATTTTAAAATTACCAAATGACATTAATGTTACTTTAGTTTCATTAAATTTTGGTTTAATTTTAGCATTATTTAAAACATGCAATGGTAAAATATTCACTTCAGCACCAGTATCAAGTTTGAATTCAACATCAAAATACTTATTTTCTAGAAATAGTTTAACATTTTTATACCAAGTTTCACTTACCGTTTCAATATTCCTTATTTCTACAGAACTAACTGTGCTTTGAAGTTCATATAGTTCATTTTCAAATGTTTTTACAGTTATAGTGTCACTAAAAATAAGTTCATTTTCAGGTTTAAATACAGTCACTGAGTCAACAAAAATATGTGATTCACTTAGTTCATTTTCCGGAGCACTCACTTGATGTACCTTCTTCGGATTCTGAGGGCATCTTATGGCAAAATGATTCTTCTGTTTACATCTTGAACAATATTTTCCGAATGCTGGACATTCCCGAGGCTTGTGTGTTCTACTGCACTTCTTGCACTCGTATTCTGATGACTGTTGCTTTGGTTTACTCTTCTTCCACTGTTTTCTCACACTGTGTACTTCACTTTCGTTATTCATACTCCTGATCTGTTCCCGACTCGATTCTGCTGCACGTACAATTTCCACTGCTTTCTCTACTGACAGTGACGACTCGCGAAGCAAACGTTCTTTCAGACCGTTGTCACGAATTCCGAGGACAATCCTATCACGAATTAGCCCATCTTCTTGATCAGCGAACTCGCACGTTAACGCTAACGTTTTCAGTTGAGTCACGTAACTCTCGATGTTTTGCCCTTCTTGTTGGACACACGAGAAAAATTTATATCGTTCATAAACGACATTCTGACGAGGTAGACAATACTCTTCAAATTTTTATCATCACTTCAGTGAATTTTTCCTTATTTTCAGGTGGAACAAATTTGAACGTGTTGTATATTTCCAGTCCCTCACTCCCAAGGAGATTCAACAGGATTGCGATTTTGACTTTTTCTGGGCGTCCATCTTTCTCTGTAGCTAAGAGATAGTTTTCTAGTTCTTGCTTCCATCTCTTCTACTTTTCTTTTGCATTTCCTGTGCAGAATTTCAGTGGGCCAGGTGGTCTAAATGCATCCATTTCAGTAGATGTCGTAACTCGACGAAACAACGTGGATCAGTGATAATCTTTTATCATCTTTACAATCCTGACACCATGTCAGTTGTGGGTTTCATTTTAGTGTAATATATAACACAATAAATAAACACAGTTCATATTTATAATAACTTGGTTAAATATTATTAAGTAGAAGACATACGAATTATAGCATACATGCTTGCCGGTTACATTCAGATCAACAACAGTTCAGGTGCACAGTTAAAAGTTACAGTTAATACAAGTACAGTCAAAATATATTTATGCAGTTAATCATACAGTTACAATAATATCATGACAATTCCTTTCACCCTTTCTATCAGTGGTTTTTCTTAAGATATTAAGATTTCTTATTTTTTATTTTATCTGAAAGCTGAAACTTATGTTTCCTAGTACTTTTAAAATTTTGTCATTATTTTAAAATGTAACAACAACACACATATCTATTAAAATGTAACTAGACAGTACCTGATGATGAACTTTTGCTAAGAATTTTTTTTTGGGGGGGTGGGGGGGGGGCTGAATTATATTATTGAGGCAATTTTTAGGCCGAACATAGCCGAATATTTTTTCAAAGTAAAATAATGCTTTAAAAAATTAAAAATTTGTATATAAATAATTTTTAAAAGAAAACAATACATTTTAATTGTGAAATATACAAGAATTGTGCACATAGTGCATACTATATTTTGTTTTTAGGGAAAAATAAGTTCATTATTCGGCGGCCGAATATTCGGTATTCGGCCAAACCACTATTCGTTGCATCACTAGTGTCCATTACTGGCACATTTACCCTACTTTTAAAAAAAATGTGTTTAATACAGAAAGTGAACTTTATGTTGCTATTTGTGGTATCTTCAACTGGTTCCTCTCTTTTTCTCTTCGTTAAATCGTCTTTCTGAATTACATCGACATCAGTAGGCGATATTTTTTCATTTATTAAGAGATCCAAAGTCGCATCCATTGCAATTCTGTTTACTGCAAAAATAAAAGTAAATGAAATTATATTCTTATATTTAAAACGAAATAATTAAAGCAAAATCTATAATTGAAATAAAACTCACATCCAAATTGCAAAAATTTTGCTGGATAAACCTGTTGCTGAAACAGGCATTCTACTTCTGTACTAGGATCCCACGAGGTTAAATCGTTGTTCTCATCCATGAAAAAAACAGAAGTGGGGGTTACTGCGTCCTTTAATTTATAAAGAGAAAAATTGCTCTCGTCATGGAAATGTATGAGCACATAGTACTGAGCAAATTTACTTGCGATTTTCGCGGTTTTAGCCATTTCAAAGCGCAAAAAAAAAATTGTAGAATAAAACGAGCACTTCAAATTGCCCTCGAACTTTCTAATCTCAAGCAAGACAGCCGTTGCCAAACACAAATTAAATAACATTGGTTAGTTGCGTTGCCAATCGAGAAATTTTCTAGCTACCGAGTCTTTGCTTATTTTAAATGGACCTTATGCACGCGACCTGAGGTCGAGGCTAAAATTCGTCTGCTAGCTGTGTTTAGCATAGCAGTCTATGGAGTGTGAGTTATTAATGCTTGTTTGTTAAAAATCCGCAAAAGAAGTATTCGATGCAGCAGCATATACTTAATATATTGTCATCTAAATTCAAAATGTTGTTCTGTATGCGAGAAAATTCCCAAAGTTTGAAAATTTTCAGTTAAAATGTATGCACTCAACCTGGGTCAAGGCTGAAGTCGTCTGCTAGCGGTGTTTGCGCCTGCGCTTACTGGTATTCTGCCGGTGCAATAACTAGAATAATAACAGATCATCATACCGCCAGCTAGGGCTTCTATAACAGTTATATGAGTTATAGGAGCCTTACCGCCAGCTATGTTATCTGACGTCACCTGAATAGAGTCCATTATTGTTGAGCAGTGTACAATGACATTTTACCATAAAACATTGAAAAACTAATGGGCGCACAAATAGAAAATGCATTGATAAAAGTAAAGATAGTGTCCAACACTAGCAACAAAAATCTGTTTGTGACGTCATCTTTCACATCTCCGGGGCTAACGAAAAAGACGCGCTACCGTGCTTCTCTGTTTTACGGTAGTCACGTGACGCTCACGGTCTTAGCTGAAAAAATCAATTGACGAAACATATTATTTTCTGGGCTTTAGATTACTCTCATATCCAAATCATTCTTTAATTTGATAAAATTCTTTATTTTTCCCAAGCAGCGGAATCATGATAAAGAAATTCAAAACACTGCCATAATTTTAAGTACATTAAACAAAATAATTTGTAAACAGTTTTAACAAGGTAGCTTCGTGTCAAGATGCGTTTTCATTGGAACCACGACTGTCACGTGACTTTCAATCACTGAAGCCCTCTGCGTCAGCTCCAGCACATCTCTGAATCCAGCATCGTCAACTCAACTTAGTAAGCGTGTGTGAAAAGAAGAGCAAGGGGGGAGGTGGGATTACTAAATGAATAAAGATGTAAATTAGAAATTGAATTGTGTTTTTTCTAAATAAAATATGAGATTATTATAATTTAACAAATAATTTTATTAAAGTATACTCTTTCAAGTTCTTCCTTATAAATACTTTAATATTTATTATAAATAACATTTACTGGAACTCTGGAAAGTGCAAAAACTTAAACATCAAGAAAAGCGTACACTTTAGACTCCTGAGTATTTTATCGGATCAGGGACACAACTGGAGGTCAAACAATCGTCCGAGGACAGGCAGGTGTGATCATAGATTAAGGACCAAGATGGGACATTTACGGCAAAATCTGTTATGGCAACAGTACTAGCGTCACTACCGATAAGGGGAAAGAATTAAAAAGCCTCCGAAATTTACCTATGTTGAAGAAATGTGTTTATTACTGAAGAAATACCTATTCTTTCCTAAAATGAAGCATGTGTCAGACGATATTCTATTCATGCTTGCTTTATTTATTTAGCTGCCATTTTTTTTTTACCGTACCATACCGTATTGGCCACCTTTAACTTGCAAAATGATAATTAGAGTAATAATATAAAAGAAAAACCCTAGAAAATCCTGTTAATAACGTAAATATGTAAGTTTTTGAGATTAAATTGTAAAAAATCAAATAAAACATTATTGAGTGTAATGTCAGTACCTCTATTTATTTTTAACTGTTTGATTTATGTAATTCTAAAAATTTGTTGAAATGAATTTTTCCCCATCTGTAATTTTATTATTATTTCTTATATGTTAATATTATAAATATTATTGAATTAATTGTACGTTATTTACATTAAAAACAATATTTATATTTATCTGTAAGAAAGTGAAAATGTGTAAATTTTAAAAGATTATTGTAACGATTATTTAAATATGTTAAACTTCATAAATTAATAAAACATCTGCTATAAAAAATTTCCTACCGAATGGGAATATTTATGAAATTTTATGGGATTTGTAAAGTGGAATACTTCGTATATTTTTATATTACACCATTACTTTATGTAGCTTTAAATCCAATTATATCATATTTACTTCATATATAGCATTCAAGACGAAATTTTTACCCTGTTTTTCGTTGCACTTATATCGTTCACTCATCATGTAAAAAAAAAAAAAAAAAAAAAAAAAAAAAAAAAAAAAAAAAAGCATATAACCGCGCATGGATAGAATATCTATTCTATGTTCATGTATCGGTGTAAGACCATCATACGTAGTATAGGGAAATCTTGTAATCGTTTTAAAAATCGAAAAAAAAAATTGACCGATTTACACGCTTCAGACTTTAGAGATTCCGAAAAACATATTTTTAGGAAAAAAATTTTGGTGTCCGTTTGTATGTGTGTCGCTGTGTGTGTTTGTAATCGCTCTATCTCCAGAAAAAAATGAGATAGAGACTTGAAATTTGTTGTGTCCTTAGGGAGTAATAATGGGAAGAAGCCTATTGAATATCAGTAACCTCGATTATCCGGAACTATTTTTTTCGGACTCTCGAAATATTCGTTCCGATAACAGATGTACAAAGATTTTCGAAAATGTTTATTTGAAGGAGTGAATATAAAAGACAATAAAAAAAAATAAATTTTGCATCATGAATGAACTCAATCGGATAATTAGTTATATTTGTAATCCTATTTTTCACACTCTTCGATTTTTCATGACCCTGTATTTCATTCAAATTTCAATTCCAAGATATATTTTAATTGGAAATGAGACGCTTAATCCGACGCAGTAAACTGTTAGTTAATATGATAATAATTTTTCGAGTTTTATAAGGATGTTTCTTTTACGCAATTCGGTACTACTCAATTATCCCGCCGACCAAAAAACTATCGCTAAACTATAAGATTAAATGCCAATAATGGCTTATCGTAAATGTCAAGCATTTAGTGCATCTCCATACCTATAAGGGGGTTACCATAGGGGGGACCCTGTTCTGTCGCCAAGTTTGTCGTCAACTTAGCGGTATATCGCAAAAAAAGGTCAAGTTACTGAATCTAGCATTAGTTTTCAGCTTCAACTTGATCAAGCCAGGTATAGGTGAATGCCATTTGAGTGTTCGACCCGGGTTTCGCGTGTAAATCCGGGTCGAAGTTATTCGTGACTACGAGCTTAAAACACTCATATCAAGCACTTTGATGACACATCAAAATGAAACAATAAATTTAACTAATAAAAAATTCCCCAAGTTCATAAAACAATATATCTAAATGATCACGATACTCTAAAGATTATAAATAAAAGCAATACATACCGATTAGAGTCCTAAAATGTATATTAAATATTCTTTTTAAGGGGACAGTACACTTTTAACGTTCATAAAACATGCGAAATTTGTCATGAGTTTAGCAATTTTTTTATAAAAAAGATAACTACTCTAGAAGCACAAAATTTTTAGAGTGTATTTAGGAGATATTGAACTACGTTTACAAAATTTTTATTTGGATATATTATAATTTAAAAAAATTCAAGGGGTTAATTTCAAAGTCCTATTTAAAAATTTTACAGTGGATAACATTTCACTGCACGCACGATACCTCATGTTAATTTCATTGTATTTGCATAAACTTTATCTTAAATTAAAGATAACACTCTGGTCTATAATTTGAACTAGGATATTTGTAATAGGTTAATTAGATAAAGTGTAATTAACATTTAATTAAAAAATTATAAAAACTATGAATTTTTACATGCATTCAATCGCACAATTTTTTTTTTGTATTGAACACAGCTTTATAATCCTAGTTCATTTTCATGATAATATAAATAATTATGTAGGGCAAAAATTTTTAAGCTCTACTTGAAATATTTTTGGAGATATCATGCGCGCAAGAGTAAAAAATGCCATTTTGAGAAAAAGCCGTTTAAAGATTCAATTTTATTTTTTAAATATATAATATATAATAAAGGAAACAAAACTACTAATTATATATCGTATTCTGTATTAAAAATAAAATTAGATGCTAGTTTAAAATGATAAATATAAAATTATTTGTAAAATGCTGTAGAATATAGGAACATGCTTAGAAAATAAAGAAATGTAATTTGTAAAAATGTAGCATTTACTATTGCAAAAAAATAATTTTAAACATATAACTTAAAGTTTTGATTAGCTTGATTGTAAAGTAAATTAAATGTGCACGTTTTATAAAACTAAATTATATAATGTAAAATATAGGCCCTTTTATAGGGATTCTCGTATTTCGATATCTGATTCACATACTTTGATGCACAAAACTCCGGATACTTTACTAAAAAAATATATTAATGTCAATAAATCCGTATTATAAACTGTCAATTGAAACAAAAATTACTATCAAATTGACTACTTTTTAGTTTTCTTTAAGATGAATTAGCACCTTAAGATATATTTCTATAATCGTATTTTGTATAGCGATTACCATTAAACTGACTCCTTCTTCGATGCTGTTCTGAAGTACATTTTGCATATTTTTTCATTAAAAAGCTAATAAATACTATGAAGTAGAATGCTATTACAAAATCAAGAAAGTATTGCTCTAGGAAAAAAAACTGTTTTGTTTCAAATTTAAGCACTTTAAATAGCTAATAAAACTTTGAAAAACCATGAAAGTAAACAAATTTGGCGAAAGTGGAAGTTGAAGTTAATATTTTAAATTGTTTAAGGTATTTAACAATAACAGTTGCCGATTTTAGCACATTTCCAAAGTTACGATAATGTGAAAGCGCGCAAACAAAATGTAAACAAGCCGCCATGACAGTTGTCGCAGGGCTGTTATTTCGGAAATGAAGGGGTGATATCTACATTTTCCTTAATATCTCAGTAAATAATTATCACACAGTTAAAAGATTGGTATCAACTTATTCAGAATACAATAACCTTTCTAACGATGTAAAAATAAAAAAATCGATTTTTGAAAATTTTAAAAGTGTACTGTCCTTTTAAATAGAGTATCCATTTTCTTGATGCTGTACTACGAGGAAACTGAATAATGATGATCCAGTCCATTAAACGTCATAAAAGCCATGAACTGGTCTTGTCTGTCATCGGTCACGCTACAGTGCCTAGAAGTATATAGTGTGTTTATCGCCAATAGAACGGTAATGAAAAAAATGATCCCTGAAAGGAGGAAACCAGATTCTCCGCGAAAAGGCGTCGAGTTCCCACCGTGATTGATTTACGTTTCAAATCGCATTTAAAGAGCTTGATCTTAATGTTAGTGGAGATATAATTAACGCTACATTTTGAAACAAATTATACAAATGCATCTATTTTTTTTTTCATTTTGAAATAAAGGCATATACGTTTGTTTAATAATAAATCATTATTGATATGTACCAAAAGAAAAAAAAAACGCTGGTCGAATATGCTTTATTCCTGGATGCATTATTGGATATAAATGCAACAAAACTAAAATGATTCTATATTTAATTGAAGAATAAATATTCAAAATTTGCATTTATCTAGGTATATACCCTTAAATGTAAATACCCATGTATGTTGCACCAGTGGTTACTTCCAAATATAAATGTATATTAAATTAACTTTAGAAAGACACCTACTTAGGATGAATTAAACTTTTTATAACAAAATTATGTCTTTAGTCAGCAGTACTTTAAGATACAGTACACTTTAAGATAAAGTAATAATTATTTATTCTTATTTTATCTAACTTTAACAAAAAATTTGAATATTTTAAAGAAATTGCATCCTACTAGATTTGAAAAATTCATTAATTTCTCATTTGATTTTTTGCTAATAAATTTTAAATTATTTTATCAAAAACTAAAGCTCTGAAATATCAGAAAAATTTAAAAACTCAATTTACTCTTAAATTATTAACTGACTGTAAAGAAGTAATAATTAATTTTGATTAAAAAGTTGTCAAAATAGAGGAGGGGAATATTTTAGCTGCACAAAAAAAAAAAAAAAAAAAAAAAAAAAAAAAAAGAGAGAGGAGGGGGGGGGGGAAGAAACCTATGTTTTTACAACAATCCATCAGAGTATGATATATATTCCATATATTGTTTTAGAAATAACGAAATATATTACTAAGAGACACACCTTGTTCTATTACTAAATTAACTTTAGAAAGACCTCTACTTAGGATGAATGAAACAACAAAATTATGCCTTTAGTCAGCAGTACTTTAAGATATCTGTATATTTAAAACGCTAAGCGTTTTCTTTCGACAGTCTCTGAGAAGAAACTACTGCATGAAATTACACCAATCTTTTTTTAAATGAAAGATATTTGGCCACAGATTTGTTATCGTCCATTCGTTTGTTCAAATGTTTTATTAATTACCCGTAATTTTAAATTAAAATTCTTCAGTTGCGCATGCGCAGTACATAAGTACAAGTCTGCCTTTGGAGTGACGTGCTGCACACGTTTAAGTTCGTCTGCTATTCGATCTTACTGTAAACAAGCTTTATTTCTTTCACAAAGTTAAAATTATTTGGCTCTTTCAGCATTATTAACAATTAAAAAATGTATTGTGTCTATAATAAGAGCTAGATACAGTTGATTTCGGGGGTGTCATATTGTTTTGGTCATTACACACAGAAGATAAACACAGTGATTTGAGGTTTAAAGTTATGGACTCTGTGATCCGTCTTATGAATTGGCAATACTTAGACACGAAGGAAACTATCATATTAAGTTGTAGCTACTTCTTTGAAAAAATAAGGTATAAATTATTAAAACGCAAAACTATTACTGTGAAATCAGAACTCAAATTCGAGACATTCTTATGCGTCAACTGTTTCTCGAACCTCTTCAATTTCGAAGGATGTTAAACGAGTCCCCGCTAGCGTAACGGGTTAACTCAGCACTTTACGGTTCTGAATTTTCGTACAAGACGCGGGTTCGAACCCAAGCATGGCAAAATGTGTAATATTTTTGTCGGTAATTCATTTCAATAATGACATATTTTATTAGGAAGAGAACTTATAGGATTTATATTTTATTATTATTTGAATGCTTTATAATTAACTAAAATTTAACACTCAATAATATTTTGAAAAAATAATGATTTTATATTTAAAATATTTAAGCTAAAATATTTTGCATGTAATTATCAATTAAATAAATTAAGCTGATCTAAAATTTTGGTATATTTTCTGACCATTATCAAGAATATATATGTGTGTGTGTGAGAAAGAAAAGTTTTTCATTCATTTGCGTAAAAAAATAAAATGGAAAGAAAAACAAATATTCGTATAAGAGCTATAAAAGAAATTATCTTGATATCCAGGTTTAATATTTAAAAAATGTAAAATAAAATTCAAGTAATAAAATATATATTATAAATCGTTAGCTGTATCAAGTTTCAAATTTAGGTTTTTAGAGAGTGAGACAGATAAAAATAAAATTCATGGCAGCTTTTAAAGCCCGTGTAGTTTTAATAAATAAATAAATCAATGAAAACAGATATTGTTATTTAAAAAAAGTGATGTCGTAATAAGTAAAAATAAATTCTATACCCGGTGTTTTTAGGTAAATTTCTGATAAAAAGCAAGCATAATTAGTTGTAAGTTATAAACTTAAAATTCGTTCACTTCATTGAATAGGTTAGACTAGCAGCACCATCTATCGCCTTAAAGAAATAAGAATAACTTATGCAATATAGAAATTTGTCATTCAATAATTAATTTAAAAGAAACTAATTAAAAATTCAAGAATTTTTCTAACGAAACATTCAATTTACTTACCGTCAAATCTTGACGGGCACTAATAAAGTTAATAATTATTTATTCTGATTTTATCTAATTTTATCTAAAAAAAAAAAAAAAGAATATTTTGTGTGAGCAAATTTACAATACCTCGCGATATATTTACCGAATGGATAAAAATGAGGTGTCAAAATATTCACAATTAAAGAGGCTTTCATATAATATTAAAAAAGAAAAATCAATTTTTTGACCAATTTTAAGATAAACTGCCCCTTAAATCAAAAGGAAAAAGAGTAAATTTTATTTTGTAGAAAGGAGGGATCCTACCCCTTCCCCAGACACACACACAAAAATGTTAGATTCATTTTTTTTCTGTGTTTCATTATTTTAAACTGTTCGAAAAGAGTAAATTTTGTTTTTTTCACAGTCAGAGAAAAAGAAAATTAGGGAACGGCATTTTCTTGCTCCCCTTGTGGGCAATCATCTTTGAAAAACGGTTAATTTTCATTACTTTACATGTAATTAAGGTCTGTGCAAAAAAAATTACCACGCAAACAATTCTAGCACGTTCACTTCAATACGAACGTAAACAAACAAACACGACTGTCTCTCCCTTCCTCCAACCTGCATGCGCAAAATGCCGTAGTGTGAAAGCTATTTTTTCGTTTCTTGGACCTGAAAGACCCATACGACCTGACAGGCCACATAGTGTAAACGCAGCATTATAGCTGCTAATAGCAACGGACGTCAATACAAGCCGTAAAAGCACAAAATCCTACCTAGATACTGGCCGCGGTGACTTTTCTCCTTCCTCGTTTCTGTTATAACCATGGAGGAATGAAGACTAATCTTTATAGCCTCGAACCGGAAAGAATTGTGTGCATCCATAATGGAAGTGGCTATTCGTCCGACCAATCGGACTTTTAGTAATTTTGGCAAAACGTCCGACCATCGTATGCGCAGGCGCGCCAGCAAATGATCGGATGAAATAGCTTTTTCATAACTCTGCCTTTTAAAATATGATTGTTTATTTATTTTCAATACACATTAAGTGCATTTATGCAAATTAGGTCATTTTCTTTTTAGAAGAAAGTTATTTATATTTATAAATATTAATTTAGTAATATTTGTCTTCAATTATTTATTTTTTTAAACGTTATATTTCGTTAAGCAATTAAGTGTACTAAATATTTGTTTCTATATTTATATTATTAATGTTATTTATTAATTATATTGTAATATATTATTATTAATTTAATAATTTATTATATTATTATTGATTTAATAATTTATTATGTTATAATTAATTTAATAATTAATTTATTATTATTAATTTTTTATTATTAATTTAATAATTATTATTTATTACCTAATATTAAAATATTAACAATTATAAATAGTTTGTAATTTTTTTTATATTATACAATTAGTTTATTTTATATAAACGCTTGAATATAAATGCTTGAATATTTAATGTCTTAATTGTTAAATTTATATATATATATATATATATATATATATTTAATAAATTTAAAAACTGTCTAGCATGAGGAAGTCTGATAAAACAAATTGTAGTTTAGATTATTTCATGTTGATATTTTGCATTTTTAATAAATAGCAGGGGAAATTGGGTCATAGGCAAACATGTTCCAAAATCGTGCCCCTCCTTTGATTTCTTTCTGTCGATGTCTATATCTCTCAATATTTCAATTTATATCTTATTATTTTCCAAGATTTAAAAAATCGGGTAGAGGGGGGGAGGGGGAAGATAGTCTTTTTTTTGTTTCAGATTGTACAAATTAATTTTACCCAATGAGTAATTATTTTTTGTTTTACTTTTAAAAAAGGTACTTTTCGGTTAGCCAGGCACCAGTGTTATGTATACATATATATGTGTGTATATATGTATATATATAGCGCCCGGCTAACCGAAAAGTACCTTAAAAATAATAAAACTGATGATTAAACACAAATTTACAGAATTTTGGGCTTTTATAATCTTACTGAAATTTAAATTCATACAGTTTCTCATTACTTCTAACATACTATTTTGACCACTGAAATTATTGAATTCATGATTCGTCTGAAACTTTATTATGCACTCAAACACATAGACTCAAATCAAAGAACCTTCCACAGAAAGCATTTTATTTTTACTTTCTTCTATCTTTACAAGAAGAAAGTATTGGATTCATGAAAATTTTCGAATTCCGGTTTTTGACGGATTTGCACGTTTTAGAGGTCAGAGTACCCGAGAAAGAAGTTTTTACAAAATGTCTGTCTGTGTGTGACACAAATTTTGTGGGCGCTCTATCTCAAGAACTAATGCACGGAATTTAATAAAAATTCATATTCAGTTAGTCCCTGATACAAATTGATGCTGATTAGTTTTTGGTGCAAATCGCTCAACAGGTGGCGCTGCTATGCTGCCTTTTTTACGATTTCCGCAATGGCTCTATCTTAAGAACTAATGCACGGATTTTCATGAAACTTCAGATTCAATTAGTCCTTGACATGAATAGACAATTTAGAGACTTTGGTGTAAATCGCTCAACAGGTGGCGCTGCTATGCTGCCTTTTTTACGATTTCCGAAATGGCTCTATCTCAAGAACTAATGCACGGATTTTCATGAAACTTCAGAGTCAGTTAGTCCTTGATATGACTTGATGCTGATTACGTGTTGGTGTAAATCGCTCAACAGGTGGCGCTGCTATGCTTGGTTTTTTACGATTTCCGCAATGGCTCTATCTCAAGAACTAATGCACGGATTTTCATGAAACTTCAGATTCAGTTAGTCCTTCACATGAATAGACATTTTGTAGATTTTGGTGCAAATCGCTCAACAGGTGGCGCTGCTATGCTGCATTTTTCAGAATTTCCGCCACAGCTGTATCTCAATAACTAATGCATGAATTTTCATCAAACTTCAGATTCAGGTATACCTTGATATCAATTAGTGCTGTTTATGTTTTGGTGTAAATCGCTCAACAGGTGGCGCTGCTATACTACATTTTTCAGAATTTCCGCTATAGCTCTATACAAGAACTAATGCACGAATTTTCACCAAACTTCAAATTCAGATATATTGTGATATGAATTGGTACTATTTAAACGATTTAATTGACGTGATTTATATAGAAGAAAGTTTTGTGATGTCCACAACATACTAGTTTGATAATGAATTCTATTTTCAAAAATAATAAGAATAATAAGTAAATGCTTTTGAAAAAAAAAAAAAAAAAGTAAAATTTTTAATTTAATACATTTAAACTGATGACCTATGCAGTAAGATAGGTCTATAGCTATACTTGTAAAAGAAATGCACCTAAATAACAATTTAAATAAAATTTTATAAATATATATTTCAAGTGGAGAATCTCCTGTTATTTTGGCGTCAATAATTTTTCAATAAATGAAAATAATCACTCAGTCACTAACAAGACATGCAGATTTAACTTAAAATACATTGAATAGATAAAATGAAATAAATGAAAATAAACTTTTGAGATTAAGAAACTTTTTTATGAAACAATAAATTTTTAATAAAGTAATTTAACAAAATAATAAAGTGATAAGTTTTTTTCAATGTTCAAAACTTATTTATTATTAAAGTTATTTTTTAAAAAACTTAGTTTAAAATTTAAAATAACTGTTTTGTATTAAATTATTCAATAATTTATTCATATGAAAAGGAATAGTAGTTGAGGATGTCATTAGATCGAGCTTCTCACTACGGATATTCAATCCGTTTTAATCTTGTTTAATTATAAATCTATCATAATGATAGCAGTGCGTTACTTTAGACTTAATAATAAGCTTGCTAATTTAAACACTCATTTAATTAGAAATTACAAATAAAAAAATAAGTTAACAGATAAGAATTTCTCCATGTGACATGCACATTGTATAAGCGGTGGAGTCAATCGTTTTTTAGCGCGTGCAACAACAGCGACGATCAGTTCACAACTGCCTCTCTTATCTTCTGTTCCAAAAGGTCTTTTCAAAGTAGCGTATGTGGCGCCATCTGTCGCCTACTTGTTAATTAAAAAATGTTTATTATTGTAGAACCGCGGAAGTCACCTCAGCACCCCCTTCCTAGTGCAAACGATATGTCAATGTTCTACTAAACGATCTGGAAATCGGACAGTTCGGCCAGATCGTGTGGTACGAGACGGTTCCGAGTCACAAGTTGAAGCCCTTGTCTCAGAGGTTGAGGGTTCAGGGATGGAGGCTGTTGATTCAGGGGTAGGTGCGTCGTTCACTAAGAAGGCCGGCTTCAGTCTATCCAGTGAAATGTTGACAATTTTACCTTTTATGGCTATTTTAAAAAGTTTATCACCTCGCTGGATGACCTCAAAAGGTCCATCATAAGGTGGTTGGAGGGATTGTTACATACCGGCGTGGCGCACAAATACATGGGTACACGTGTTGAGGTCCTGTGATACAAAAGGTTTTATGCGATGATGGGACTTTGTTGGCAGTGGTTTGAAATCCTGGAAAATGTTCCTTAATCGCTGGACCAATTCTTCAGGGCTTTTAATAAGGGAATTGTCGTCAAAAAAATCCCCAGGCAGTCGGAGTGCAGACCCAAAAACAAGTTCTGCTGGTGAAACTTTTAGGTTTGTTTTCAGTGCAGCACGAAACCCAAGTAACACTGTTGGCAGTACCTCGGTCCATTTTTCAGTTCGTCTAGCTTTTAATGCACATTTTAGGGGCCTGTGCCAATTTTCAATAATCACATTACTCTGTGGGTGGTATGGGGATGATCGGTACTTTTTAGCACCTAGCAGTTGAGCTAATTGTTTAAAAAGTTCAGACTCAAACTGTCGGCTTTGATCAGTGGTGATCTTTTCAGGACAACCAAAACGAGCAATCCATTCGGAGAGAAGTGCAAATGAAACTGATTGGGCCGTTATGTCACTTAGTGGATATGCCTCTGGCCAGCGTGTTGCTCTATCAATTACAGTTAAACAATACCTTTTACCATTTGATTCTGGTAAAGGCCCAATTATATCTAAATGTATGTGTGAAAATCTATCTGTTGGAAGGTCAAAATTTCCCAACTCAGTTTTCGTGTGCCTAGTGATTTTGGAGCGTTGACAATCCAAACATTCACGAGCCCAAGTTCGGCAATCTTTAGCTAGGAAAGGCCAAATAAATCTTTGTCGCAATAGATTTACACTACTTTTAGTTCCAGGATGGAAAAGTGCATGTAAATTCCAAAATGCCTGTTTTCTAAAGTTAGGGGTTAAATATGGGCGTGCTTTGCCTCTAGAAATGTCACAATAAATTTCTGTTGTAGAATTAGGAAGGGTGATTAATTTGAGTTCCAAACTGGATTGACCGCTTTGCATAAGGTCTTTAAGTTCTGCATCCTCTTTTTGCTCGATACTTAACTTGTTGTAATCTATAGGAGTAGGCATTTGTATTTCATTAATTCGAGATAGTGCGTCTGCTGCCGTGTTTTGGTTTCCATTTACAAATTGTATATCAGTGGTGAATTCTGATATAAATGATAACCACCGACTTTGTCGGTTAGTGTAATTATCAGTTCTTTTTTTAAATGCATAAACAATAGGTTTGTGATCAGTGTAGATGGTGCACTGACGGGCTTCCAAAAAGTGTCTAAAATGTTTAACCGATTCATAAATCGCTAACAACTCACGATCAAAACTAGAATATTTTAATTGTGTTTCATTTAGACGTTTGGAAAAAAATGAAAGTGGTTTTAGGCCCTTTTCTGTTTCTAAACTTAATGTAGAACCAATAGCAAAATCACTAGCATCCGAATGAAGCACTAATTGGCCATCGTTTGTAGGAAATGCAAGAGTTGCGTCAGTTAAGGCTTTTCTTGAAGCTTCAAAAGAATTTATAGCATTTTCGGACCAATCAATAGGGGTTGAATCTTTCTTTTTGGCTCCTCACAATAAATCTGTTAAGGGTGGGAGAATAATTGCAGCATTGCGACAAAAACGTCTAAAATAATTGAATAATCCAATGTATTTGCGAAGTTCCAAAAGAGTTTCTGGTCGCGGATATTGCTTAATAATTTCAACTTTGGATTGAAGAGGCCGAATTCCGGTTGGAGAAATTTCGTGCCCTAAGAATGATACATTAGTTTGTTTGAAAACACTTTTTGAAACATTTATGTTTAGTCCGTATTTAGAAAGTCTGCTCAGAACAGCTCGTATATGTTCTAGGTGTTCAGATTCGTTTTCCGAAAAAATTAAAATGTCATCTAAATAAGCGATAGCAAATAGAAGATCGTAAAGAACTTCGTTAATAAATCTTTGAAACGTGTTTGCTGCACATTTTAACCCAAAGTTTAAATACAGAAATTCAAAGCTTCCAAAAGGAGTTATTACTGCCGTTTTATGGATATCTTTTTCATTTACAGGAATGTGAAAATAAGCGCGGACTATATCTAGTTTTGAAAAAAATTTCTTTCCATGGAGAATATTTGTAAGATCATGAATGTGAGGTATTGGGTAACGATCCGGAAGAGTTACTGAATTTAACCGTCGATAATCACCACAAACTCTGTAAGAATCATCCGGTTTTGGTACAACATGAATAGGGGATGCCCATGGAGATTTTGAAGGGCGACATATACCCTCATCCATAAGATATTGGAATTCTTTTTTAACTTCCTTTAAAATTTTTGGATGTAAGCGGCGAGGTTTGAAATAAAGTGGGGGTCCCGTAGTTTCTATGTGATGAACTGTGTCATGACATGATGGTTTCTTAAAATTTGGATGAGGATGTCATTAGATCGAGCTTCTCACTACGGATATTCAATCCGTTTTAATCTTGTTTAATTATAAATCTATCATAATGATAGCAGTGCGTTACTTTAGACTTAATAATAAGCTTGCTAATTTAAACACTCATTTAATTAGAAATTACAAATAAAAAAAATAAGTTAACAGATAAGAATTTCTCCATGTGACATGCACATTGTATAAGCGGTGGAGTCAATCGTTTTTTAGCGCGTGCAACAACAGCGACGATCAGTTCACAACTGCCTCTCTTCTCTTCTGTTCCAAAAGGTCTTTTCAAAGTAGCGTATGTGGCGCCATCTGTCGCCTACTTGTTAATTAAAAAATGTTTATTATTGTAGAACGGCGGAAGTCACCTCAGTAGTTTTTTCATAAACAAAACATTCTAAAAGCCAAATGTTGTAACAAAAGACAACTGGGAATGGAAACTTTAAAAGTACAGTAGACTCCATTAAATCGGCATATCATAGGGCCAGAAATTATGCAGATTTTAGAATTTTGAAAATTTCAAGTCACTGTTTGGTTACTTTTTTAAACACTAATTTGAATGTAATACTGCACTCGAAATTATAATGAATGCAAAGCAAATTAAAGTCATGTAAAGTAAATTATTAAAATATTAAGTAAAAGAATAAAAATTAAGAAATTTTTAAAAATGTCTAGAGAAAACGAAGGTCAAATAAATAATGATGCATAACCTATACGCATAAAAATAAAGAGAAATTTTTCTTGAACTATTCAAGGAAATTTGCCTCATAAAAATACAATAATAATTTATTTAAAAACCTATTATAAAAAAGGTTTCTTTCATGTTTACTCAGACAAACCAAAAGAGCTGTATTAATACATAAATACAATTGTTAATTAAGCATGCAATTGCTACTATCAGCGCTCCGCTAACTTGAAATATTTCAGCTGGAAAAGCTGTAAACAAACCTGCACGCATACGCAAACGATGGTCGGATTTTCTGCCTAAATAGCTAAAAGTCCGATTGATCGGACGAATAGCCACTTCCATTAATAATGTTTTTTGTTATCACAATGTCAATGTGTGTTGTAACTGTAACTTCTCTAACTATTCTGATCACAGGCGGCTAGATACGAGGGGTCTCTCAATGGGGTGTAATCTCGTACAACCGTTCCTTTAATCAGTGAAATCATACTGTAATCAAGTCTTAATCATGCGTAATCATGTCATCACATGTAATCGGTGGTAATCAATGAAATCTTAACGTAATCACATGTAATCAATATAATCATAGTATAATCATGTATAATCAAGTGTAATCTCGAATTAAAAATCTCGAGAAAAATCTATTTTGTCGCCATTCTGTCTTCTTCCTCTCGCTGTCGTCAGTTTAGACGGAAGTTGGGGAAGGCGGGAAGACAAAAGCAGAAATGAGAAATGCCCTCGGAAATCAGGGCTAGAGAAAAGAAGGGCTGGTTCATCGGACCTCGGAGAGTGAAACAGGAAGTTACCGGTGATGACGTAGTTACGATCACTTTGGGTGAGAGGAACAATAATAAATAAATAGGATTTAAACGTATCGGGGGTTTATTTTGCGTAAAAATATTAAAAATACATTTAAAATCTTTATATTTATCGCTGTTTCGGACATAGTTTATTATAATGCTATTAACTTTCATGGCTAATATTAATGTTGAATGATTTACATGAAAAAAATATTTAAATACAATTGAAAGATTGAAAGAATAATATATGAAAGAATATATATATTTCATACTTTTTAAAATTAACAAAAGTATTTAAATGCTTGCATTTCACACACTTTCTCTCTCTATTAAATTACTGTTTAGTTAAATATAAGGGGGTTATTTTTTAATTTATATAACATTAACATGGAATTTCAAACAAGAAGAAAATGCAAATATTTTAAAACAAAAATTCCAAATTTGTTGCATTTTACAAAATATACTTAAAATCCACCTTTTACTTAGGTGAGAAAATTATAAGTGATAATAAAATGCAAAATAATTATTAATCAGTTAATAAATAATAATAATTTAATAAATAAAAATTTTAATAAATAATAATCGTAATGTTTTACCTCGAAAATGCATTGTCCTGATTACTTTTTCCATTTATTTGATTTTTGTTGGGCTTTTCTTATACTGACAAGTGATGCGGCCCTGTTCAAGTGCCTTATTCTTATAAATGTTCTTACTCGTGAAAATAGATGAATAGCTTGAAAGTGAATATGGGGAAAACGTGTTTTAAGCTCTGTGGTCATGTTTTTAATGACATTCCTGCCTTTACGAAAATTATCTCCGTGAATTTCTCGAAATATAAAGTCCATCTCTCTAACAGTTTTCATCCATGATGAAGATGGAATTGTTAAGCCTCCTGCTGAAAGTAATGAAATCCAATTCCCATATTCTGGAATTTCAGTAAGATTTTTTGTTTGGGTTCCAAGTGTTGTATCATTGTATTTTAATTTCATCCTGTAAGCTATGAACCCTGCAATAAAAGCCAGAGCTTCCTCTTCACTTTTGGAGAGCGTTATGTCAGAATTGGATTCCCATTTGAAAAACATATTCTCATTCATATCATCAAAATTTATAAAACTTTCTTCTGTTCCACTTTCGTCGAATGAAATTTCCTCGATTACGGCATCTGCGTCCGAATGGAATGCATTTTTTAATACTTCACTTGTTAAGTATGCGTAGTTTTCAATAGTTTGTCCGTGATTAATTTTTGCCGATAAATTTGGAAGTTTATTCGCTAATAGCAGTTTTTTTTACACGTATTATTACTTCTGATGATCATTAAAACGGCCAAGACCTCTAATTTGACTGAATAAGCTTTCCAAAGCGTCTTGAGTGAGTCTTGGGGTTAAAATATATTTAATGCCATCAAATTTAAGAGCTATATAAACCAAAGAGAGAGTTGATTGATATTATGATTGCTTTTTGGAAAGGTAACATGCTTTGTTTGCCAGATACACGAAGTTCGGAAATTTCTTTTTTCACGGAATTTAATACAGTTATCTGGTGATTTAGGTATTTTTCGTGGCCAAAAGCAGCTTTTAATGGCTTATTATTCGGAGGCTCTGGACATTTACTATTCATAATGTCAAAAAAACTGTCTATCAGCATAAAGAATTCCGATGCTTTAATATTTCCAGTGCAGTGGCGAATTGCTTTTGCCGTTGTAGCAGAAAATAATGTTTTCGCCGGTGCAACTTTTTGACGTTCATTTCCTTTCACATAAAGCATTTGGGGTTTAAGTTTGTGGCAAAGTTTAATTTCACCATCGTCTTTTTCTAAAGTTTGATGAATGATGGATTTGTCAAGCAATGTGCCATCACTTAAAACTAATCCTTTATCCAAAAAATGATTTCGCAATAATTTTAAATAATGGGGTAAATCCGCAAAAACCCATATTTTAGATGACGGATCGGATGTACTGTCAAAACACGAATTTGTTTCAGAAATGTCCAATTCTTTCCATAATGTCTGACTTCCACCCAAATCCGAAACAATTGCTACTACTTTAATGCCTATATCCTCAATGCTTTTGATAATCGACAACAAAAGACTCTTGTTCATTTGTTTATCAAAGTCGAAATATATGGGCTGCTTCCATTGTGAAATCAAACCTCTTATCAAAACAAACTGAACTTTTTTAAAAGGCCCTAGTACTTCATCTAATTTTGAATCGTAACATAATCTTTGGTCAACGTGCATTTCATCGAAACTCAAAACACATAATTTATCTCTTGGACTGGAGCTTTCACAGTTCTTTTTCATCAGAAGCAAAACATCATGCAAGATTCCAGGACAACACGTAAATTTAGCACTCCATCTTTTTAATGTACTGGCACTCGGCAGGGGAAATCCAACCTTATCCTTCCAAAAATCGTATGACTTTGTTGACAAGGCTCTCAAAACAATAGCTTGTGATATTTCTTCTGGAGACCATTTAATCCTTTTTTTCTCTATTAAAGAATTTAATTGGTTCTCAGTAAAAATACTACTTACGCTTTCTTTAATTTTTATCAGCTTTGCATTTTCTTTAGATAAAGAATCTAACATTCTCTTTTGCTGATTCAGTTTTGTTGTTGGGGTTGTTTTAAAGAGTACATTTCGTTTCAGTTTTTGAGTAAGTATCCTCTCTCTTTGGTTTTTACCCTTTTTTAAAATGGTTAACATAGTTCTTGTTTTATTCAGTTCTTGTTTCATATCTTCTATTTTCTTTTGCAAATTTTCACAGTTTTGGCAGTTGCCATTATGCGCTTCGATTTCATTCGCATTACCTATATTGCAGGGTGCAATACTATCATTATCAAGATTATTCTCTTCGATCACTACCATTTTTATCGGGCTTAAAGATTTTAGACGGTCATGAGCATTTTGCAAAATATTTTTTTTTCTCTGTCTCTCAGATCGAGGTGTGACATCATCTACATCTACATTCATAAAGGAGGGCATTTTCATGCTTGGAACAGACGAGTCTTTTAATTTTTTCTTTTCAGGTAATCCCAATAACCTATGTTTCAAACTTTCTATATAATCACTTAATAAAAAATGATCACTACAGATCCTTGCAATTTTTGGGTTAATTAAATCTTTCCTTTTGCATCTTCGTATCCATTCGTCACATAACTTTTCATTCTTCTGTGGAAACGTGTGAAAAATTACACCTTTTCCTTTTATATTACGGTGCGTATTTCTGCATGTAGCGACTGCACAAGACGGCATATTTGAATAATAAATTTAAATTAGCATATAAAAATTAAAATATAAAATTACACGCAAAATAAAATCATTAACTTATGTGCTTTCCCGAGAACACTCAAGGAACTACCGATACTGAATGACCAGGCACTTTAGGACAGCGTGATCGCGATGACGTCACAGAGTTTCCGGTGGGGACGACAGTCACAAGGCGGTACAGATCACTTCAAAGGGATGAGCTAGCCCTTATCTTCTTTAGCCCTGCTCGGAAATGGCAGAAAGGCGAGCTCACAGATGAGGAAAGAGATAAGCTAGATAAGAAAGTAGTCTGTGGGGGGGGTGGAAGGGCTTTCTCAAGAATTTGTGTTTGATTTTATTCAAAGAACGTTTGGCGGTCGGCATGGGGCCATCGTAATGGAGGGAAACTTTCAAACTGGTCGGCCCGGCAGCATTAGGACATATTTTTAACGGGCGAGCTGAGGCAACAACAACAAAGGAAAAAAAATCCGCGGGCTGTCAACCCGATTTAAAAATTTAAACGAAATCGATAAAATATGAATAATTTTCAATGGATATGACCAGTGTTGGGGCAGAATCTGATTACAGAGTAATGAAATTATTGATTAAATTAAAATACATTATAATCACCTCATAATGCAATTGATTAACACGCAGAGCACTGAAAAGTAATTTCAATTTAAGCTTTTGAATTGTATAACCCGATAATTGTGTAAAGGATTACAAATCAATTCTTATTTAACATTTTAGGATTTAATTAGATTAATTTTAATCGATTACGTGCGGATTTCGATTACTCTTTTAATTGTATAATCCAGTTAACCCGTAATGGATTGTAGGTCAATTCCAATTATATGTATTTTAAATATAACTTAGATTACATTCTAATATATTACAAGTTAATGTCGACTAAGTGTATTTAAAATACGCGGGAGATGACAGGGACCGCAAGCAAATTTTTTAAATCTGATATATATTATTTATAACATATAAAAAAAAATTAAAGATAGGAGGGAGTGATAATTGTCACCCGGGGAGGGGGCAATTTTCTAACTTTTTCTGGGTAGTAGTTTAGGTAATAGTTTTTCTAGTTTAGGGCAGAAGGGGCGGCACTTTAGAGGTCTGCACGGGCCGGAATTTCCAGGCCCGGCCCGAACGAAAGCTATCTTGGCCCGGCCCGGCCCGGCCCGGTGTGAAAATTGAAAGCTTGACCCGAGCCCGGCCCGGCCCGTTTGCATTTTTACAGTTCTCGACCCGGCCCGGCCCGAACAAAAATTAGTGAAAACAGGCCCGGACCGGCCCGATTCAATTTCTACAAAAAGAAATCCGTTTTTTCTCAACATACAATTAAGATTCTTTTAATGAATACTACGTACATATTTATGGGAAAATTTTACAGTATATTTTAGATTACTATGTGTTCGCAAAGCAGAAAACACACAATAGTAAACATTAAAGATTACACAGTGTTTCAGTCATCGTCTCTACAGACATTTCGAAATTCCAATAAGGATTCATTAAAAAGTTAATGCAGTTCAGAATAAAGGATTAAAAACATGATACCTTTTGAAGCTGTATGATAAAAAGTAGAATTGCGAAAATATTTCTCTCATTTTTAAGGCTTTTCTCAAATCGAAAGAAGTTACATTTCGACACATTTCAGAATTCATTTCTTTTCGGAAACGCGTAAGATTGGCAGGTATTCTTATTCAGAAACTATGTAAATGCCGTCTTTACCATAGATAAAAGTAATATATCTTTCTCTGAAAATACTGCCAAAGTTAGCGGTTTGCACGGGCCGGAATTTCCAGGCCCGGGCCCGGCCCGGCCCGACCCGGTGTAAAAATTGAAAGTTCAGCCCGAGCCCGGCCCGGCCCGTTTGCTTTTTTACAGTTCTCGACCCTGCCCGGCCCGTACAAAAATCAGTAAAAGCAGGCCCAGCCCGACACAATTTCTACAAAAAAAAAAAAAAAATCCGTTTTTTCTCAATATACAATTAAAATTCTTTTAATGAATACTACATACATATTTATGGGAACATTTTACTGTATATTTTACATTACTATGATGTTCTCAAAACAGAGAACACACAATAGTAAACATTAACGATTACTTACAGTGTTTAAGTCATCGTGTCTACAGATATTTCAAAATGGAAATAAGGATTCATTAAAAGATTAATATAGTTCAGAATAAAGGATTAAAAACATGATAACTTTTGAAGCTGTATAATAAAAAGTATATTTGTGAAAATGTTTCTCTCATTTTAAGGCTTTTCTCAAATCCAAAGGAGCTACATTTCGACACATTTCAGAATTCATTTCTTTTCGGAAACGCGTAAGATTGGCAGGTATTCTTATTCAGAAACTATGTAAATGCCGTCTTTATCATAGATAAAAGTAATATATCTTTCTCTGAAAATACTGCCAAAGTTAGCGTTATGAATCGAATTTCTGGAAGCGGTAGCACAGGAAAGGAGAAAAACGTACAGTCACATGACAAGAATCTCTGTCATCTCTGTAAGTAATTTATCAAATATGGAGAAAGCTATTCGTTTCCAAATGCCTTCAATAGTCAGGCCTGTGAATTTTATGCCTTTATAGTTAAAAATGAGTCAGAAAATGTGTTTGAAAGTTTCGCATTGTTGAGCAGTGAATATGAGAACCCCTTAAGGTATATTTCCAAAGATACTGTTAACAGAAGTTCATTATCACTATTAATACTTTTACAAAACATAATGCCTGTCCTACACATTCTGAGATCGATTAAGACCAGTTCCGCCCCGGCACGAGTCTGCTGAAAAAAAATTAAACCCGTAATCAGACATCTTGTAACTGTACGATGCCGATCTCTACGATGGACATGTTACATATGTGCATTGATGTTGTTAAACTCGCATCGGCTCGTGACGCACATTTATACTTCTCGAGAAAATCATATTCTTTGAAAATGGCTCGTATTTTATCTGCTTCGCTTGAATTCTTATATCGGGCCGATAGGCCCGATTAATTTTTTTTATCCGCCCGGCCCGGCCCTGCCGGCCCGTTCAATTTTTTTGCCGGCCAGGCCCGGCCCGTTTATTTTGTCTGTCGGCCCGGCCCGTTGAAAAAATTGTCCTAATTCTGCCGGCCCGGCCCGTTGGAAAATCGCCTTCTTTCCGCCGGCCCGCGGGCCGGGCCGGGTACGGGCCTCGGGCCAAGCCCGGGCCCGTGCAGACCTCTACGGCACTTGCTCGGGCGTAAGAACGAAAGGCCAGGGCCGAAACTAAGGGGTGGCAGAGGGGGCATGTGCCCCGGGCGCCAGAACGAAGGGGCGCCAAATGAAGGCTTATACCTTTGGAATGGATCATTTTCTTCTGGTGGACTGATGGCTTCTATTATTACGAAACAGCCATTATAAATGAAATGTTAAGTGAAGATGAAAGAGCAGTCGTAAAAAGTTAGAACTCTGATTTTCTGGTCAGAATGGAAAAAAAATGGCCATATTTTTTTTTGCCAAAAAAATTATGGCCATTTTTTTTTCCCATTCTGACCAGAAAATCAGAGTTCTAACTTTTTACGACTGATGTTTCATCTTCACCTAACACTTCTTTTATAATGGCTGTTTCATAATAATAGAAGCCATCAGTCCATCAGAAGAAAATAGCTCGGCACATTGCCTACATGCCATAACACATTGCCTACCCTACACATACTAAAAATAATTCTGGCCCTGCTCGACCATGTATAAAAAGGAATGCAAGCCTGATCTCAGACCAGCACAAATCTGCTAAAACAAAAAAAATAAAATAAAAGAGTCCGAATCAGACATCATGTAGCTCTCTGATGCCGATCTCTACATTGGACATGTTACATTTCTGTATTGATGTTGTCAAACTAGCATTGGTTCGTGACGCACATTTATACTTATTCTCGCGAAAGCCATATTCATTGAAAATAGCTCATTTTGTCGGCTTCGTTTAAATTTTTATATCTGCTCGCAGACCTGCTAAATTTTTTTATCGGCCCGGCTGGCACGTGCAATTTTTTTACCGGACGGACCCGACCCGTTTATTTTGTTTATCGGCCCGTTGAGAAAATTGTCTTAATTCTGCTCGTTTGGCCCGTGCCGACCTCTAGGCTGAACTACATAATTAGTCTTGTCAAATAACGAAATCTAAACAATCCGCAAAAAATTCCGCTTTATACAGGTTTCCATCATAGAAAGTATAATTGTCGGTATTCTTTATTTTGGAAATATCGAGGGGAACATGCAATATTTTTCATTGAAAATAGGATTCCGTTATAGACAGATTTCATTTTCACATTTTTTACGGTAGTTGTAAAAATACCGAGAAAAATGCAAACAAAGGCGAAGTATACTCGTATTAAAAAAAACTAGTTGGATGTGCCAATCCCAAAACTTTCTTCTATCTTATACATCTTAATATTTAAAAACCTAGTTACACATGTTAATACTTCAATATTATTAGTTCAATACTATACCAACTTTGATTTTCATCTTAAATTTCTGCTCAAGTCAATTAAACGGACTAAAAACGAGTTAATCTATATCATGATATTTGTTAAAATTATTAATTTTTCCTTATTCTGTAGTTATCAGCTGTTTGCGAATAGCCGGCTTAGCAGGAAGCGAGTTCCCGCCGCTGCATGAGCCGCCGATGCACAATAGAACTACGAAAAATCAAGAAAAGTCTACAAAAATCGCTAGCACGGAGCCCCTTTACCGCGGAATATTTCCAACTTCAAGGAGGACCTGTTGGCCAAAGCCAAAAACAAGCACAAACATTTTGGTTCAATTGTATGCATAATTTTATACGCTGTTCGATGGTACAATAATGAAAATGGCACAGTGATCGGAATTATAGCGCCCCTTCTTTCGGAATTTTTTCAAGTTCAGGGAGGACTTGTTTGCCATAGCCAGAAACATGCACAAAAAATTTGGTTCAATTATATGGATAACTTCATACACTTTTCGATGGTACAATAATGAAAATGGTACAGACATCGCAATTATAGTGCCCCCTACCGGCAGAATTTTTCCAAATTCAGGGAGGACCTTCGTGACATGACCAAAAATAAACACATAAAATTTGGTTCAATTCTATGCATAACTTCATACACTTTTCGACGGTACAATATTCAAAATGGCACAAAAATTGTACAAAAATCGCTATTACAGCGCCCTCTACGAGCGATTTTTTTACAAATTAAGGGAGGACCTCCTTGCCATAGCCAAGAACTTAAAAAATTTTTTTGGTTCAATTCTATGCGTAACTTCATACACTTTTCGATGGTACAACATTCAAAATCGCACAAAAATCGCTATTACAGCGCCCCCTAACGGCGAATTTTTTGCAAATTCAGGGAGGACCTGCTTGCCATATCCAAAAACTTAAAATAAAAATTTGGTTTAATTCTATGCATAACTTCATACACTTTTGGACGGTAAAATATTCAAAATCGCACAAAAATAGCTATTACAGCGCCCCCTACCGGCGAATTATTTCCAAATTCAGGGAGGACCTGCTTGCCATAGCCAAAAACTTAAAATAAAAATTTGGTTCAATTCTATGCATAACTTCATACACTTTTCGATGGTACAATATTCAAAATCGCACAAAAATCGCTATTACAGCGCCCCCTACCGGCGAATTTTTTCCAAATTCAGGGAGGATCCGCTTGTCATATCCAAAAACTTAAAATAAAAATTTGGTTCAATTCTATGCATAACTCCATACACTTTTGGATGGTACAATATTCAAAATCGCACAAAAATTGTTATATCAGCGCCCCCTACCGGCGAATTTTTTCCAAATTCCGGGAGGACCTGCTTGCCATAGCCTAAAACTTCTAATAAAATTTTGGTTTAATTCTATACATAACTTCATACACTTTTTGATGGTACAATGGCGACAGACAGACGGACAGACGGACGGACGGACAGACGGACACACAGACAGACAGACAGACATTTTCTATAAACATGTTTTTTGGAATCTCTGACCCCTAAAACATGCAAATCCGTCGAAAACCGGAAGTCGAAAAAAATTTCGATTACAATACTTTCTTCTATTGAAGATAGAAGAAAGTAAAAATTGCCACGAAGAAGTAAAAACGCACAACGGTAGCTATCGACTCATTGACTTCACGTATCATTTATGAAAAAAAATAAAAATTCAAGTGAGAATTCTGAAAAGAACACTCCCATAGGTTTAACATTAGCGTGCGAGTGTTTTTCAACCCTTTCCGTCACTCTGACAAACTTAAATGCTAATGTTAAACCTATAGGAGCAATCTTTAAAGATTTCTCGAAATATTTTAAAATTTACTGTTAAATTATCGTACACAAAATAATTTCTTTTGTATACGATTCCCGAGGTCGATACCATTGTCGTGTTTGTTTCAATTTTGATTAGTTTTTTTTAATGAGGATAATTTTATTTTCAGAACCGGTTCCAAAAATGAAAGCGTTTGCATATGAAAAAACTAATTAAAATCGAAATGCACAACGATGGGTATCTATCGAATCGTCCTCGGGTATTCTATGCAAAAACAAATCCTTTAAAAATATTAAAATATAAGCAAGAAATGTATAAAGATTTCTTCCATAGGTTTAACATTAGAGTTGAGTTTCTTTGTGTAACTAGTCACGCAAAGAAGCTGGAACGCTGATGTTAAACCTATGGGATTGCTTTATTGAAAATCTCTCTTTCTTTTAAATGTTTTATTTTTCTGTCTTAGAATGGCTGAGGTTGGTTAACAGTATTTACTTTTTCGATTTTAGTTGCATATATATATATATATAATGATATTTGTCACTTTCAGAACAGATTGCGAAAAATAAATCTTCTAAAATCGAAAACTTACAAACTAGAAACATTAAAGATCAATCTCAGATAAACTAAGAAAACAAAATTATTTAAAGATATTAAAATGCAAGTGAGAAATTTGAAAAGAACGCTCTCACAGGTTTAACATTAGCTTGCGAGTTTCTTCGCGTGCCAAGTAAAAAAGATCATATGAACTCAAAAACCAGATTTTTTTTTTGCCATGTTTATTCGATTTAACATGGAAAAGTTGTATCCTGTATAATAAACAGTTAAGTTGTCGATTGTTAAGTTCGGTTAAGTTCTTGGCATTTGTTTGACGCTTGGTTACTTTTTATGACTTGGCTCGGCAGACAGTTCCGAAGCCAGGAAATTTTTTTGGAAAATAGGTCCAAACCTTGTCATACATATCAAAAAAAAAAAAAAAAAAAAAAAAAAAAAAAAAAACCTATGAAAACAGAACCTGTATACAATGTAATCTTAAACAGAAAAATTCATTGTCCCGATTGAAGAGTTACTAAACTTGCAAATATAATTTATAAAAGGGAAACCTGTATAAAACAATTTTTTTTAGATATCTTACGATTTTGTTTTCACAAAGGAAGATTTTCGTGGTCCATTCTCAACGTTTACCTCTAAAGACAAAAAAATGTCTGATACAGAATTTTTTTTAACTGCCCCTTGCTATTCCTTTAATACAGACTTTCTTTTACATACATAAAATATTTTACATACGCAAACATGCATGCATGCACACACACACACACATATATATATATATTAGAATATTTGTGTAATAACAGAATTTTAATAAACTTTAAGATTGTATTTTCTTATTTATACTTTACAAAATAGCTTATGAAGATAAAGAGTAAGATCAATCTCTGTAATTGAATGTATTGCTAAAATAACTTTGTAGATTAGAAAAGGATTTTAGAATCTCTATAATATAAAAAGGCTGAGTATATCTCGGAGTATATACACCGTTAAAAAAAAAAAAAATCTACGGAAATAAAACGTAAATAAGTGTTAAATAACCTAAATTGTTTCTTAGTAGTAAAATACCATGTATTTCAGCATTTAACACACAGCTCAAACATAAATCCAGAATATTTGTTAATGCAAATGTTACTTATTATTGTGTCATAACTATTTCAGTTATTTATTAAATAATATTTCTGTGTGTAAATATGTTTATTTGAGCTTTGCGATATTTGCTAGAATATACAGCATATACAAGTATGTTCCCCAAATGTGTATACTTTAAAGTAGAAAACGACAACTGTTTTAGAAGAATTTGCAAAAGAGAAACTATTTATATATTATAAGCTTTTATTTAACTTAAAACTTCATTCCTCTATACATATACACTGTATACTCTAACCCTGTGAAAAATGAACCTGTCTATAACGGAATCTTGCCTTAAATGAAAATGAAATAAATACCATACTATTATGAAAGCTAAGTCGAAAACCTGACAAAAACTAAATTTTTTACTAATCTTTACGGTAGTCAACAGATTTGACCGGATTTGACTGTATGCGTATGATTTATTCAGTAAACTCTTACCTCATTCGGGAAGGGCATCCAGACCCCCCCCCCCCACACACACACACACACTTCCTTTCCTAAAGCTCTGTGTGTGTAATAAAAGAAAATTTTATCAAAGTCATCTTTTGACAAAGATTCTACGATTTTAAACAGATCATAAAACTTCAGAAAATTCGCCTCCTGTTTCTTGTTTGCTGATTGACAAAAATTTCACAGAGTTGAAATAATATATCGATCATTTACTTCAACATCAGAATTAAAAAATCGCGATTTTTGAATTATGACGTTGTTGCAACAAAGAGCGTATCAGCATGTTTTAGAACAGAATAATCACATTCGGGTTTTTACAGGTATTTTGAAATTCGCAGCTTCGAACAAAACATCGCAATAACTAACAAGTTCAATAAAACTTCACAATAACTAGTCCAACAATGACATTACTTTTTTCTATTTCAAGTAGGAGATTTAAATCTATTGGTGATAATTCTCGATATAGAATTATAAAATAAATTAAGATTCACTAAATTATGTTAAGTATGCCGCTTTTGTATTCATGTAAACTCATTTTTTTTTTTTTTTTGCCAGGTCCGAAACTAGCCTTTTTTGAGCCCAGAACAAATATGGATTTTGACGCCCCCCCCCCCCCCTACTCACGCACAATAAAAGTTATCGACCGCAGATACCCTATGCAAAAGAAAAATAATTCTTTAAAAATAAAAATAATTTAATAATAATTAAAATGCTACAAGGAAATATGTAAACAACGCTCCCATAGGATTAACATTAGCTTGAGAGTTAAGAGCTTACACTATTCATGCGAAGAAACTAGACCGCTAATGTTAAACCTATGACAGCGTTCTTTTAAAAATTTCTCACTTGCATATTAATAGTTTCAAATGATTTTATTTTCTTCTGTAAATAGCTGAGAATGAATTCTACAAGGGCTACAATCACTCTACCAGGGAGCCAACCAAAAAATGGCAAATGCATGAAGCCCTGGCAGAAGAAACCCCTTCGCCAATCAGCCAAGAAAACTGACCCAGAAAACAGCGACACATATATTGAAACAAAGTACAGTCAGCCCCGCCTAATTGCATACAGTTGATTCCACTGAATTGTATGCATTTAAGCGGGTTATGCGTTTAAGCGAGGACAGCAATTAATGTTAGCAGTATACGTTATCAATTGATTATATACCACAGATATGATAAATATTAATGAACATCATTTACCTAATAATTTAAAAAATATTCTTTTAATAATTTAGATTTTAATTATTAATTTTAAATAATTTATTATTACTCTCTATATAACAATATATGGAATAAGGTATAATGTATTATTACACTATTTACGTTAGATGGTTTAATTTTTCATTATAATGTGTGTAAAATTAAAATGAAAGTAAAATAAAAAAAAATCGTTTTAAATCATACCTTTGAAAATAAATAAATTCTGCATAAATTCATTTTATTTTTCAATTATTTGTCCATTTATCACTTTTTTTCTTGTTGTTGTTGCCTACACAAAAACTCTTTTAGGGAAATTTGTTTTTTCCTACCTCGGATACTGTATTTCTCAATTTCCGGCGCTAAATATTGTTCCTTTATTCTCTTGACCATCCCGATTGTATTTTCCCCCGATTCCAGGATTTTCCAAAAAGTACCCCCAGCATATTGAGTCACTGTATGTACGACAAGCTTTAAAAGACAAGAAAAACATAATTGTCGAAATTCAACACTCCTATGCGTTTCCTAGAATTTACATAATAAAGTCTTCTTTCACGACGGTTTCTGTTCTTCGATCGTAGATATAACAAACCATTGTTACAACAACAAAAAGTTCTTCCTTTCTTCCCATTCATCACTATAACAGGAATTTATAAAATGCGGATTACTAGATTGGAGATATTTATGCAATTAACCGGGGATTGTTATGCGATAAAACGAGTATATTTAACATTAACCTTATGGGGAGCTTTTTTGTTCCACGGCATTCTATGCATATAAGCGGGGTATGCAATTATCCGTTACCCGATTAAGTGGGGCCGACTGTATTACGAAAACTATGGCATCCAAGCACCATAGATAAAAGTATAAGAAACAGCAATTATAGTCATTTACAAGCATATGACTTATAAGTAAACACAAAATCATAAAGAAAACGGAATAAAAACAAAGTATAGACATATACAAAAATAACACATGACTTCTATGTAAACACAAAAATTAAAATAAAAACAAAATGAAAACAGTGTTTAAAGTTATTTACAAATACGAAAGGCTTAGGAATGAGGAAAATAATAAAGTTCAATAAAAGTTCACGAAGATAAACAGGCAGAAACACCGTAGAAAAAAAAAAGATTCTTTAAAAGCGATATTTGATGAAAGAGTAGAGTTTATTAAATTCGTTGTATAGGATGCAGAGTTTTTTTATAATTTGATTTGGATAACAAAACGTTCTGAAGATTCCAGTTCAATGTTCTATTGCGGACATCACAGGCTTTACTGCTACAAAGAAGGAATCGCAAAGGTCTGGATAAATGTTCCATTTTACATAGATTTTTATATTAGCGGGTATAAATTGTACAGTGTTAATTTCGTCAAACTTTAAATTTTTTCCATTTATGGCACGCTTCGTTACAGACATGTTCTAATGTCGTAGATTTAACTATAGTACATTTATGCTCTCAAGCGGTTATTATCAGTGACGGATCCAAGGGGAAGGAGACGGGGGTCATGACACCCCCCCCCTCGTAAACAACAGAAAAATGCTAAAAGTTATTAAAAAATGAAATATATCTTAAATTCTTTGAATCCCCCTCCTCCGAAGTTTGTTCAACAATGCGAATCTCTCTGACTCTTTAAACCTCTACTCAAATCAAAGTTAGGTAATTTCTGATACATCCGTGAAAATATTTCTAATCTCAAGAAATTTGAAAGTGCACTTATTCGGAAACTATGTGATCGAAACTGTTTTCCATTTTTCAATAAAAGCGAAGAATCTTACCAAAAATTCCATAAAATTTGGCATTTTAAACTAAATTTCTGGACGTGAATGCAAATTGCTCTCTCATGATGACATTTCTGTGGCTCTCAAGTCCTAAAAATTAGCTTAAAATGCTAACTTGACAACATTTCTGAATCATTCTTCGCATTTATAAGAAAATGGGAAATGCTACGATTTCTTGGTATCTCAATGAAATCTATATATATATATATATATTAACGAATACTACTGCAAATATTTTGTATTTAGGAATGAAAATGATTTCGCGAAAGTATCAGAAAAATCGTCAGTTTTAATTTGAGAATAGCCTTCAATATAAAAATTGATCATGAAGTGGTGTAACCCCCCCCCCCACACACACACACACACACCCAAAAAAAAGAGTCATGACCCCCTCTAAATTGAGTGCTGGATCCACCCTTGGTTATTATAGAGTGGATAAATTTTAGAGAATACATGTGAAAACGTCTATAATTGAATCCTGTATTAAACGGAAAAAAATAATGGTTCCAGCGAAAGAAACACTTTAAAATTATACCTGCTAAAACGAAAAATTTCGGAATTTTTGCCGTTTTAGCAGATGTTACTACTTTTTTATTCATGATTTAGTGTACGAACCCATCGTTAGGGGGGGGGGACATTCCGACCCCAGCCCCTTGGCTACGCCACTGTCGGCAGAATGGTGATAGGCAAATGACCGTCCTGCTTGATACTATTTTGTTATTTTGGACAAATCTAAAAAGTTAACATGTAAAAAAAAGATTGCCTTTTTAGCAGAAGTTACTACTTTTATTATTCATGATTTAGTGTACGGACTCATCGTTAGAGGGGGGCATTCCGACCCCACCCCCTTGGCTACGCCACTGTCGGCAGAACGGTGATAGGAAAATTACCGTCCTGCTTGATACTATTTTCTTATTTTGGACAAATCTAAAAAGTTAACATGTAAAATAATAAAAAAAATTGCCGTTTTAGCACAAGTTACTACTTTTATTATTCATAATTTAGTGTACGGGCCCATCGTTAGAGGGGGACATTCCGACCCCACCCCCTTGGCTACGCCACTGTCGGTAGAACGGTGATAGGAAAATCACCGTCCTGCTTAATACTATTTTCTTATTTTTAACAAACCTAAAAAGTTAACATGTAAAAAAAATAAAAAATAAATTGCCGTTTTAGCACAAGTTACTACTTTTATTATTCATAATTTAGTGTACGGGCCCATCGTTAGAGGGGGACATTCCGACCCCACCCCCTTGGCTACGCCACTGTCGGTAGAACGGTGATAGGAAAATCACCGTCCTGCTTAATACTATTTTCCTATTTTTAACAAATCTAAAAAGTTAACATGTAAAAAAAATAAAAAAAAATTGCCGTTTTAGCAGAAGTTACTACTTTTATTATTCATGATTTAGTGTACGAGCCCATCGTTTGGGGTGAGATTCAGACCCCACCCCCTTAGCTACGCCACTGTCGGCAGAACAGTGATAGGCAAATCACCGTCCTGCTTGGTACTTATTTCTTATTTTGGACAAATCTTAAAAAAAAAAAAACAGAATTTTGGAAGGCAGTAAAATCGACTAAAACTGTTAAATCATAAATTTTAGCAATTTAATCACGTGTAATCACGTATTTCCAAGTGAAATCAACTGTAATCAAGTGTAAACAGCTGTAATCTAGGTGTAATCAGGTATAATCACATGTAATCTAGGTGTAATCAGGTATAATCACATGTAATCTAGGTGTAATCAGGTATAATCACATGTAATCATAGTAATCAGCTGAATCAGCTGTAATCAAGGTGATTCCGTAATCTCGTACACGATTTCTCCCATTGAGAGACCCCTCGGCTAGATATAGCTGTTAGCATTGCTCTGATTGGCTCTTCAGATCAAGTTTTTCTGACAGGAAAGATGTGATGTTTGCATATCTAACGGTAAGCTTCAAAAGTCACGTGACGCGACGATGTTTGTATATCTAACAGTAAATCAAGTCGTTAAGTTTAAAAGTGTTGTAAACGAATTTATTGTTTATTGTAATTGAGAAAGTTTTGTGAAATTTCTTCATCCAAAATTCTAGTGCATTGGCGCAACAATAAAATTTATCTTTTGAGGGTTACAAAGCTTTTATTTTAAAAGAAGTCACCTCGTTTATGTGCTGGCATTAAACAAAATCTTTTACCAAACAGTTTGATGTTGACTCTAATAATAATTGAATTTGAAAAGGTACAGAATAGCTCTTAATTTAATCAGAAGATGTGCAAATATAAGGGCTATAACATAATGATCATTTTCTCAGTTATTACTGTGAGACAAGTCCTATATTAACAACTCGATACATGTATCAAGTGATTGTAGTTGTAGCGTGCGTATTATAACTAATTATTATCAAACTTGGTAATCTAAAATGTTTCTGACTTTCACCCACGATGATACTATTATTATTTATGCAAATTTTAATAATATTGGAAGCTAATATAAGTTTGTGAAATTTTTTTTTTGCATATTTCATGTGTTTGTAATTAATAAAATATATTTGTTTTTATTTTTGCTTTGCTTTATTTAGTTGTTGCTTTTTTGTAATATTAATCTATTTTAAGTTTTAATCTGGAATGATTGCAGTCTTTCTAACTATAAAGTATTTTTATTTATTATAAGGTAAGGTGGGTGTAGTATCGGAGAAATTTGTAAAACATAATAAAAGTATTGTTTCTAATTTTCACATAAACAAAGAAAATAGAAACAATACTTAACAATAGAAAAATACCTAATAATAATAATAATATATATAAAATTTGTGTTGTTTTGTAACGTGGTTATATATATATATATATATCTACTTTTTGTTTTTGATTCACCAATAGTCAGTTCTCTCCCCCCCCCCCCCTCCCCAACCCCCCTGACAAGAATTGTGCTTTTTTTTATGCATATGTACAATACGGATTACACACACTTGCAAATTAGCAGTACTCTACTATATTTCTATTTAAATAATAAAAACTTTGAGAAAAATGATGTTTATTCCAATTTAACGTTATATAGTAAAAGTCTAATGAGATAAGAGAATCTTTACTCTCTTTTACATACAGAAATTTATTATGCCTCCTATGCTTATTTTATGGACGAGTAAATTTGATTACTGAAAGGAAATTGCTATAACAATGTGAATGATAGCTATCAATTTTAAATTAAATGTTTTTTATACTTGAGAAAAAAAATTACTGTTTGTAAGCCTATATTGCACTTTATTGTTCACAAACTTTATGAATTTTCTTTCTGATACATCTTTTAATTCCTTTTATTACACATTATTTATTACTACAGTTTATACATTACAATGAAATTAGCAGGTGCTCTTATCCAAGGTGTAGCAAAAAGTTCAAGACTGGCGTCACAAATTTTCTTTTTTTTTTCCAGATTCTTTTACCATAGAACCTTTATTTTGCTTTATGTTTAGCTCTTTATTACTTAACGCAAAAACTTAAGAGTATTATTAATAAAAACGAATAAAATGCATAAAGACATTACAGGTAAGTGATTGTTTGATTAATTAATGCTTCAATTGTAAAATATTTTACCTGGCAGAATACTTTCTACCCCTGAAGTAGGGGAAGACGGGGTACAATGAAACATTACTTGTAAAATCAGTCAAATTTGTCACAGAGCATTGAAGTTTAAATATATATGTTATACAACTATGTGTTCCAATTACTAATGTGATTTGGATACATTCACACTTCTACAACAGTAGCAATAGAAGATTATTGCTTTTACACCATTGAAAGTAACTTTCTTTACAAAAAGTAATTTTGTTTCTTTTTCCTTGTTGTTATATGTAATAATTATTTTTTCTATACATTGTTATCCTTGGGTTGTTGACTTCATACCTCCAAAACCAAAATAAAATAAAATAAATATTAGAAGTTTGAAAATAAATTTTTACTTAGTAACCTCAGTGTGGGGTACAATGGAACACTTGCAGATGGGGTACAATTAAACATGTTTTATTTAGGGATGCACCGAATAGTGATTTTAGCCGAATATTCGGCTTGTCGAATACTTTTATATTTCAAAATTTAAAGGCATTAAAATGTTACATTTTAAAACAATTTTACATAATATTTAAAACAGAAACTTTTATTCTAATAAACAAGAGCTTTTTCAAGTAAACTTTATGCTGAAAAAAAATCTGCTTTGAGTTATTTAAGAAGAGGATAGTTATAAAAAAATTTTAATTAGTCAAATTTTAAATTTCGTGGCTTATTCTGAGAATTAAAACAAATGAATAAAATTTTCTTAAATTCTAAAACAAACATTTTAAAATCAAAGAGAAATTGTGAAAAAATTGTATAGGATCATATGTTATTTGTTTGTCAGGAAGAAACAAAAGTAAATAAATACAATCGATTCAAATTTTATATGGTGGCAACTTAGCAAGAATAACTGTTCTACTCCCTTTGATTAAGCAAGGAAATTTTTTTAATTCATCCTAGATCGGTCTCTGGAGTGGGCTATCATTTTCAGAGATTCTAAACGTTCTTAAAATCTTAGCAAGAAACAAATTTTTTACTGGAAAATGTTCAGGAACTTGCATTTGTACATAATTAATTCCTATGAAAATCCTCATGATTGGTTAATTTTCTTAAATAATACTTAATAAACAGCAAATAAATAATGTAAAAACATTCTCTTTTATTTAAATATGAGTCTGTTTTTAATTATTCTGAATATCTTTATAAGTTGACTTTTAAATGTAGAAGTTGTAAAGATTTTCAAAATTACGTTTTCGAAGTTTTTTTTTAAATTTTCGGTTCGGCCGAATATTTCGATATTCGGCATGCCAAATAGTTTGCTATTTGGCCAGGCCGAATATTCGGCATACCGATTAGTTTGATATTCGGCCAAACCGAATATTCGGTAACATGGCCGAATACCGAATATTCGGTGCATTCCTAGTTTTATTACAGTAATAAAAGTAGTAAATAGAATATATTAGAAGTAAGAGTAGGAAAACAGAAAAAAAAAGAGTTTTGTTCTAATCAGGCCAGTAAAAGTGCTGTTGTCAAGCAATTAAAAAATAGAAAAAGGGAAAAAGCTGTGAAGGGATTGTTTTCAAAACAAACTCTGCCTGCTACAGACTCTGATGAAGATTACGATGATCCAGATTTTTTTTCCCAGCTCCAGCTGATCATCGAGGTGCTAAGAATGAGATATCTACACACAACAGGTATGGCACAAGCAGTACCCATATAAATGGAAATTTAAGGATATATATACCGTTAGGGAAATCATACATTTAAATGAAGTCAAATGTGAAGTACTTGATATAAAGACCTAGTTTTAAATTTGTGCGTTCTTCAAAAACTTACATTTTTTAAGAAATCTCATTGTGTTAAAACTACCACCCCCAATTTCTTCAGGAGCAACTGAAAGAAAAGTGGAAATGCTAATTTTTGAAACTTACTTGAGCCAATTTAATATAAAATGAAAGGTATTTCTTAAATTAATAGAATTTTCTTATTTTTCATCTTGGACTATAATATTTTTATCAAGTTCCTTTTTTGTAAATTATTAATCAAGTTTTGTTTTTGTATTTATCTCACTGTTCATAAAATAAACTATACTGAGTGAAAATGGCTTCCATCTTTTGGAGCATTTTATTGTACCCCTGCATACGGGGTACAATGAAACACTGTAAGACATTTATTTTTGTTATTTTTCAAGCATAAAGATATTGTTTAGAATCTAATAAAAGTTTATTTAGATGGGGAAAATACAAGATTAAAAGTATGCATTAATTATATTTTTGTGCATGCAAAATTGTAGATAGGGAAAAAAAATAGTAAATTTTGTTTCATTGTACCCCGTCTTCCCCTATCTGTTGCAGACACTTGGAGAATTTTCTGCTACCAGGCTCTTATCCAAAAACTATAATCAAACTTTTTCAGTTTTCCAGTAAAGGTGGAAGAGCTTTGAGAAAATGTCAAATTTGGTATTTTGAACCAAATTTCTGAATGAGAGGGAAAAAACTGCTGTCATAAAACTACAATTACTTACAACACAAAATGTAATTTATCTAAAAAGAACTGTTGACTGATGAATTTTATTCAATAATCATGCCTACAGCATCATGCTTTTAAGTTTAAAAATAAGTCAAAGTTTTTTTTTTTTTTTTTTTTTTGAGAAACTGCTTTAACTATTATTTAAAGCTTCTGTTATTTATTATACAGGCATCCCCCGACTTATGTAAGTAATGCGTTCCGTCCTCATTTTAGTCAGGTTTGTTTTGTTAAAGATTTGATTGTAAATCCCAATAAAAATATAATTATATCTAACACAGTAGAAGATCTTTATAACACAAACCTAAAAATGCAAGGTTGTACGTTATATAGAGTTTAGCGTTATATGGATCACATTTCACACATCATTAAATTCACCCTTATAAATATGTCTAAAACATATGAAAGTACTGTGGAGTATGTTTATACTACATTCCTTGTTATCTGAAGTTGTGCAGATTATAAATTTTTGCATAATATTGATCATTCCACACATTGTTAAATATACTTTATAAACATGGTCCAGATATATCAGGACCCAAATCATTCATTATATTACTCATTTTCAAAAATGTTTAGTGCAATAATAGCAATATTTTTCATTAAAAAGTTCTAATTTAAGGAGATAAAGTTGAATTAATGTATCAAATGTAATTTTCTAGAAAGTAGCAATTATTTACAATGTGGGAATTCAGGTGCTTAAACCCTTTGCACTCCGTATAAATTTGAGTATGGGCTACCAGCAATTCCGCGTCATTACATAAATGTTTTATTAGAAATTTTTTAATCTGCATAATTTTTTTAAAGAAGTGTCCTTCAAGTACACAATTTTAAAAATGCTCTGATTAAATGAGGCAAATTTTATTTACCTTTGTTACTGGTGCCAAAAACAAATTTTGCAAGGAAAAATGATGTCGCTGCAGCGGGTTGGGTTGGGTTGATTGTTGACGGCCAATTATCTACACGAGGGATATGGGCCCTAGGGGGAGTGCCTTTCGTGGAGGTCTTTCTAAGGGAACCTAATCCGTATTAACGCATGGAAATCCACGGTTCGAAGAAAACCACGAAAACTCCGAACGATTAGGCCGACGGGCGCGATCGGGTTCGAACCCAGCACCTCCCGTCTACCAGCTTCGAGAGCAGAACCTCTCAGCCACTGGTGGGGCTGTCGCTGCAGCGGCAACAACAGAGTTTTTCACTTACCTTACCATGTCTCCGCAGCGGCGGCAACGGAGTGCAAAGGGTTAGTTGAAAAATTCATTGTTTACATCAGAGAAGTTGTGCATTATATAGAGAATTGCATTATAAAGATCTTCTACTGTATATAAAGCTATATTATTGTTGTGGTGTTTATCTGCATATTTTATTTATAAAACAGTTATCAAAAGTATGCAAATGCATATCAAGCACGTTAGTATGCTCATAAATGTAATTTTCGAGATTTCTTACGTAAGTGCGAATTTACTTAAGTCGAGGGATGCCTGTATAAGCACTATTATTTACATCTGTTGATTACTAAATTTTTCGTACAAAATATAGTAATGTATTTTAGGTCTGCATTTACCTGTAGTGCTGCATCAATTGATAAAGTATATAAACATGCTAGCTGCTACTTTATGCTATGTGATTCCCACTGTACTTTTATATGAATATTGTCCATAAGAAAATCTTTTTTTTAAATATTGCATAATTTTCACTATTTGTACACATAATTCAAAATTTTCCTTCATTTTAGGATTCTGTACTTAAAAAGTAAAAACAGAACAATAAGATTACTCGTGTGTCTGTCACAGCCATTTTACTCATAAACTATGGAACGGGGGAAGTAATAAAAGCTATTGACCCACATATTCACAGATTATTAAACATCACAAATATATTTAGGAAAATTGTAGAGGGGCTAATTAAGCTGCTTGAAGAAAAAAAAAATCTTTTCTTTGTATATCGTGTGAAAGATTTCGTAATGTTGAACTCAAAAATACATTGCTTTTAATTTTAGGTATTATAGTTACAGAGATATCGTCGAAAATGTAGTGCAAAAATATGTCCCCCCCCCCCCCCCAGTTCTATTTCCAAAACTACTCAAACTAAAATTATGAAAAAATTAGAGATAGTACAAGTTAACTTAAACCTTTCAGGAAAATTATAACGATTACCCTGTCACATAGTTTTTGAGAAAAGCGCATTTTTCCTATTTTATAATTAATATAGTATCTTCTAAAAATATTTGTGTATTAACAATTTACATTCCTCTTATTAAAAAGAAGTAATTGCACTTGCCCCATTCCTCCCCACTACCTTCTTTTATGTTAAACTTCTTGTATAAAAAAAATGCTGCTTTTAGGCTTAGTTTAAATTATGGATTACTATGGAAAATGTTAAAACATGTGGGTGTGGAATTTACAATTAAAAGTAGCCTATAGATAAGAGTGTGTGTCCATGTGGCCTAAGTCAATCTATGGTTCTTTATCTCAGAACCTTGTCAATATATTTATTTTATTTACATATATAAAAACAAAGTATAAAAATTACAAACTGCATCAAAAAATGATGGGGTTAAACATACAATAAAAATATAGGAAAAAGAGTGCAGCATGGCTAACAATATCAAAATTTAGAAAAGTATCCCCAGGGGGCAAAGTGGGGGGAGGGACACCAAAGGTGCATAACATCAGTAATTGGTCACAGGCCTTTCCAATGATATGTCACATGAGAGATCTTGGCTAAATTTAGAAAAGTGCCTCCTTGTGGGGACAAAGGGGGGGAGGGGTACAGGAGTTGCATAACATGATTAAGTAGCCACAGGTCTTTCTAGCTATATGTCAAATGACTGGACAGGTGTCGGCAAAATTTAGAAAAATGCTTCCCAGGGCAAAGGAAGGTAGGGGCACAGTAGGTGCTTAATGTGAATAAGCAGTCACAGGGCTTTCCAATGATATATCACATGAGGGGTGTCGGCAAAAGTTAGGAAAATGTTCCCCCAGTCATGCCTCCTGGAATACAATTCCCCCTTTTTGAAATTTCATATAGTATAAATAATATTTATTGGAGAGTTCCGTGCAAAAATCCAATAAAAAGTTATAAAAACGCTACGGTTTCAAAAAAGTTTGAAAAGTACCCCTCCCCCTGTGGGGGCCAAATTGGGGAAGGGGAAAGAAAGGTTTGTAATATGAAAGAGTGGTCCGATGGCTTTTCAATGATATATAACATGATCAAAAATTTTTTTGAAAATTGCTCCCCCCATCCCTCCCCGTGGTCTTTCTCCCCAGAATTCATGCAATCCCCACTTTTAAATTTTTATATTTAATAAATAACATTTACCGGATGGCTCCGTCAAAAAACCACATCTAAAATGATATTTATTGTAGAAATCGCTACAGTTTTATAAATTTGTTCGCTCCCCCCAAAATTCAACTCTGGAGGGAGGGTTCATAATATGAAAGAGTCCCCAAAGAGATTCGATTATATGTCACAGAAGGGGTTCGGTAAAAGTTTGAAAATTGCACACCCCATGGGTCCAGTCGTACGCCCCCAAATTCACCCACCTCCCTCTTTGAAATTTTTATATTTAATGAATAATATTTATCGGAGGGCACCAGGTATGTGACAGCCTGGTAGGACTAAAATAAGAGAGACTTTGAAAATTAAGGCTTCATTTCACAGCTCATTGTCATGCCTTTATCTCGTCCCTTGGTCTCCGCCCTTCTCTGTCAATGTTGAGTGAGATGTGTGAAAATGCAATAAGTGAGAATAACATACCGAGAAACAAAGGAAATTGATTTCTCATTCTCAGCCAACATATGAAATGTTGAAAAGAGCGAGAAGTCGAGATGAGATTTGCCGAAATGCGATCTGTTTATCCAATCTCTTTTTGTTATTAACTGATCTGGGTTAGAAGGCATAGTCAGTTCTGTATAGTCCTAGTTTCAATATTTACTGTTGAATTTAGCATCAGTTTGCTTGGAATTTGCAATATTTCTCTTATTTTAGCCCTCTGATAAATATTATTTATTAAATATAAAAATTTAAAAGAGGGATGTGTGAATTCTGCAGGGCGCAAGAGTGGACCCATGGGGGATTAATTTTCAAAATTTTACCGAACCTTTCCTGTGACATATCATCGAAAAGCCCTTTGACCTCTGTTTCATATTATAAACCTTTCTGCTCCCGGAGTTTAATCTCGAAATGGAGGAGAGAGGGATGATGCGAACAAATTTTTAAAATCATAGAGATTTCTACTATAAATATCATTTTAGATGTGGTTTTCTGACAGAACACTCCAGTAAATATTATTTAATAAATATATAAAAGTAGGGGCTGTGTAAATTCCTGGGAGAAAGAGGACCTACGGGAGGGGGGATTTTCAAACATTTTTTAAATATGTCGTGTGATATATCATCACAAAGCCTTTGGACCACTCTTTCATTTTGTAAACCTTTCTTCATTTTGAATTTTGAACTTTTTGAATTTTTTTTAAATCATAGCATTTTTATCATTTTAGATCGGATTGTTTTATGGAGCCCTGCAGTAATTATTATATAAAAATTTCAAAGAGAGGGAAAGGATGTATTCCAGGGAGCGCTATAGTTGGAACCCTGGGGGGGGGGGGTACTTTTCTAACTTTTGCCAACATTCCTCGCGTGATATATCATTGGAAGGCTCTGTGCCCCCTCCCCCTCCACTTTGGCCACACAAGCTGGCACTTTTCTAAGTTTAGCCGACACCCCCATGTGATGTATCATTGAAAAACCATGTGACCACTTATTCATATTATGCACATCCCTTGTCTCCCCTCCAGGAGGGTACGTTTAATGTATTCAAGTACGGGGTCTTCTAATAGTGAAAAAATTATGGAAGTCGTCTCAAATGGCATAGAAAAATAAATAAAAAATATTGATCCCATTTACCATCATTTTAATTCCTGTTTTTGCCATCACTGGTGCTTTTAATTCTTATTTCTTGGGCCATTTTGCTGCTAATTGCCGGAAAATTCTATTTTTTACGCTTCAACCCCCTTACCTTTTTATATCTGCTTGTGCCTTTTCAACTTTTTGCAACCAGAGGATGCCGTCACATGACTTTTCCACTATTGCGGCTCAATTATAGCCTCCCTTCGGTTTGTTGTTTTTTATTCCATCTCCTTTTAGTTGCCATGTATTTACTAAAAAAGCATGTAAAAACAATGATTTTAATAATCGATTGGAGAACATTTTGTTTGTAGATTCTCAGAAGTAAATGATGACTGTATCGATTGTGTTTTTTACTGCGATTTTTTTAGATTGGTAAATTTTTGAATCTACTGAAACTAAAATTATGAAATAATTAGTGGTTGTAGAAATTTATTTAAACTAGCAGGAAAACTGTAGCAATTACCTCAGCTCACATAGTTTTTGAGAAAATCTCATTTTTCCATTACACACAAATTTCACTTTGTGGGTGTTCAGCAAGGAAGTTGAGGGGCACTTGAGGTACTTATCATCATGGAAGTATAAAAGGATTGTTGATAATGAGTTCCAAAAAAAATTGCTAGTAATTAGACAAGATATTAACCTTTAAGGGGTTAAGGCTAATGTCAGACGAACGTCTATTTGCACGCTTTTTGTCTCAACATGTAACAGAAACACCTGTTAGCGAAGGCATTTCTGTTACATGTTAAGACAAAAAGTGTGCAAAAAGATATTCGTCTGACATTAGCTTTAAGACAAAAATGGTTTGGGCATACATAAAGACACGGATGACGTACTCTATGCGACATCAGCTTTTAAAACCTAGGTAACATTTTTAAATGATATATTCATGTAATGCAATGCCCAGTAGTAATATACAAGAAATAAACATCAAATTGTTAAAAACAAACTAGTTTAGGTACTTTTCGGTTAGCCGGGCGCCAGTGTTATGTATACATATCTATATGCACACACATATATATATACATATACAAATATGTATGTGTGTGTGTGTGTGTATATATGTACATATATAACACTGGCGCCCGGCTAACCAAAAAGTACCCTAATTTAATTAGAATTAATCACATTACTTTGGGATTCGTGACCAGTTTGCATTGAGTGGCACTTTCAATATGCCACCTGGGTCTTTAAAGGTTAATTAACAACCTATCTGGAGAAAAAGCAGAACAGACAAAGGCGGCATTGCAACTTTCTTTCGAAGTGCACTTAGCACAGTACCAAGTTTAAACTTTGAACAAGGTCAATTAATATATTTACAGAAGCCTCCGTGCACAAGTAATACTCACACTTGACAGATTATTAAAAAAAGTTTTACTTACATAGGCAATACTTTCTTAGAAGTACAATCTAATGCACGGCTGAAATGGCAGTGTGCACAAGACTGTCCCACTGAGTTATTGCCTTTATTGATGCTTCACACTATTTCTACCAGTGTCAAGTGACACCTTTTTAAAGTTTGGATTCATGATTATTTTGCTTGTAGTTTTTTACTGTAATAAGCATAAAAAAGTCTTCAATGTATTAAAAATGATTTGTAATTATTTCAATCTAAAAATTACAAATGGAAAACTGTAAATTGAAATCTTTTATAAGGTGTCATTTGACACTGGTAGGAATCAAGGTTATTAGACATATAAGGTTGGCTCGTCACTATGGACTCCGTCCCGCCCACTCTCGTTGCTAGGCAGAATCATACGTCACAAGAATCCAAGAATCCTTATTTTCCTCTCGGCCGTAACCCGTGTTTGCTATGTTTATGTTTGTTCGTCTAAAATATTTTTCTTTTTAGATTTAAAGTCAAATATATAAAAACTTGAATTTGAAGATCTCTTTTAATATTTTATTTCATAAAGAGACATTCAATGAAAAGAAAGATATTTTAAAGAAAACTGTTGAATATATAAATCAAACACATCCAATTTAAATATCGACAGTATGTTAATAACTTCTTTTTCTAAATTACGAATCTTTATCCGCGTAAAATATTTAAATGCTAAGTCAGAAGAGATGAAATCATTAAAAAGAAAATTAAAATTTAGCACTAGGGATTGTGTAGAAAAAAAAAGAGAAAAACTATTGTATAGTTGTTTTATTTTTCATTAGTATTTTCTTTATTATATAAAATCAAATGCTTTAAATTGTAAATAATATGTGAACAGTTGAACTGTTGTAAATATTATTATTTTTTAATTATTGATATATTAAATATAAAAAATTGATGGTGTTAATTATTGTGAGGGCTAATTTCTCCACTACTCCCTCTCCGCTTCCCCTTCCTTTGTATCAGCCTCTGGAAATAACCAATACTTGGTTAAAAAAACCTGTAGGAAGATACTATGTGTTTTATATACAGTACAAAGTCTCAAATCCGGACGTCCGAAATCCGGAATTCTCCAAAATTCGGACATTTTCGTAATTGGCGTTTTTATTTTAGCGAAAAGTAAAATAAACCGCTAATAATCGCATAAAACAATATTATATTAAGCTAAAAGTTTGAAACAGAATCCCTTTTACGAATGCCAAAAAAATCTCGAAATATCACACAGAAAAAAAATCTTTAAAAATTAAAAATCACTGCAAGAATTCTGAATAAACTTTATTAAAAAGAGGCCATTTATAATACTGAACTAAAATATTAAAACCGGATTCCTTTTACTAATGCGGAAAAATCGCCGCGAAACGTAAAGGCAGAAAAAATAGCAAACTTTAAGCGTCTGAAGTTTGCAGAGAACATAATTTACTATAGTGAACAATACCATTGTAACTGGAATTCCTTCATGAATGCCAAAATAATTGCCTCGAAACGCAAAAATTCGCATTGCAAATCGCCCAAATTTTAAAAATTGTGTAGGATAAAATGTACTATATTGAATTAAAAGATTGAAAATGAATTCCTTTTACGAATGTCAAAAAATTGCCTCTAAAAATCTAAAATTCACATAAAAAATTCGCGAAAATTTCAAGAAACGCTGTACGAATTCCAAATAAACATTATTAAAAATAGGACAACATTTACCATATTAAGCTAAAAGACTAAAACCAGATACCTTTTAATGATTTGGGAAAAGTGCCACACGCGCGAAAAAAGAAGGAAAAAAATTTTTTTTTTAATTTAAAAATCGCAAACAACAAAATTTATTGTCTAAGACATTGTAACCAGAATGCTTTTGTGAATCGCAAAATAACGCATTCAAAATCCCTAAAAAGTCATTAATCACGGGGCTAAAACTTTGAAATCGAATTACTTTTATGAATGTCAAAAAATCGCCGTATAACGAAAACAAAAACTCTTAAAATCGCTTAAAAAATGCGATACATTGAAAAGTCGATGTAGGATTTCCAAATAAACTTCACTGAAAAGGGGTCAAAGTTTATTATACTGAATTAGAATATTGTAATCAGAATCCTGTTAGTAAAGTAAAATTTTTTTCGCAAAATTCATACAAACGATAAAAACCACGTAAAAAATTAAATTTAAAAAAAAATTGTTGTAATTGAGATAGTTTTTACTTTTTGAAAAACACATATTCCCCAATTAAAATATCTCTTTAGTATTATTTTAATTTATTTTCTTTTAATTATTAATTAATTGTTTTCTTTTTAGTATTAAAATGCTTTCCAATGCGTAAATAATTCACCGGTAAAAGTGGATAAAGTTTTCTTTTTTTTTTTTTTTTTTTTTTTTTTTTTTTTTTTTTTATTATTATGCAAATGAACAAAAATTCGGAAAAGTCCAATCGACGAGTTCTGGACGATTCCGAATTTTTGACTTTGTACTTTACTAATATATGCTTTAAAAGAATCATAATTGCATATGTTTAAGTCTTTTTTACAACTTACAAATATTTTAAAACTTATTAGTCTTTATAAACGTAATTCTGAGAAGTTATTTTGTTTTTCTAATTTGTAGAAATTCCATATTAAAACGTACATTTTAATTAAATGAATTCAAGTTGCAACCCACTATTTTACTAATTTAATAAATATATATATATATAAATAAGAAATTGTCAACTAGTAAGTAAAAAATATATATCATAATAACAAAATAAGAGAGAAAGAGTGAGAGAGAATATAGTGTAACTGTTTTTTCTCTTTTTTTCAAAAATGTTTAATTTTTCACTTCCGTGTCACTGTAAAGATTTTAAAACTTATTAATTTTCTTCTATGTAGTTTTAAAACTAAGGTCTCTTATTTCTTTACACGTAAAAAAAAGTATTAAAAATTTTTTCCCCTTAAAATTGCATAACAATTCAACTGTATATAACGCTATTAGCACAGGAGGGATTCCGACTGTGGATTCTTGTGACGTAGCAGAGAAAGACCCCTCCGATTGGGTGAAAAGTTACGAGCCAACCTTTATAGTCTAATAACCTTGGGTAGGAATAGTGTTAAGCACACACTGTCTTTGCTCCTTGCTGTTTCTCATCATCTTCAATTATTATGTGTTGAAATAGATTTTTCTGTCACGCCTTCCTCCTGTGACAACTCTCTGTAGTAATGAAAGCTTCTTGTCTGTGAGGTACACATCCTCCACTTTTTGAGCTGAATATTTCCAGTTTTTCTTTTTTTTAGATACAATTACAGAAGAGCAAGAAATAAAAATTATCAAGTGCAAATTTATAGAACAAAATCAAAACAATAAATAATATGTAGTACTTAGGTGCCTACTACTGAAATTAATAAAGAAAATCTTCTAAGTGCCCTTTTCCACACCACCTTACATCAAGAACAGAAAACTATTCAATGATGTTTATTAAGGCTCGGTCTTGAATGTTTGAGGTAGGGCACACAGGCGCGTTTTTTCTTTTATGTGGTATCGCCAGTAGCCATAATCCACAAAAAAAAAAAAAAAATCTGGAACCTAGGAAAAAAAGTGTTAATCCAGTAACATAAGGGCAATATTACGGCTCTAATGGAACACAATTCCTCATGAATTGATACACGGTAGATTCAGTGCCATAACTGGGGAGGGACCCGGTTGCCAGAATGAAAGGCGAAGAGAGCGCCAAATGAAGATTGTTGTTTGATACAAAACTGTATATACCGTAATTTCCAGCTTATAATCCACGGCAGCACATAATCCGCATATGCAATTTTTCTTTTCACCGGAAAAAAGTTAGCAGAAAATCTGCACCGTCCACCAAGAGTACCAAGTGCACATAAGCAGCCAGATTAAGCTATTGCATGGTGCTGCCATTTATTTGAAAAATACCAAACCAAACTAAGAACATGCTAAAATTGTTCATTTTTTTTTCAAAAGTGAAAAAAAATAATCTGCGGCTGCCGATTATCCGTATTGCAAAAATGTTCCCTGTTTTGGCAGATTATCCATGGATTATAGGCTGGAAATTACGGTATATATATATAGGAAACTAGGATAAAAATGTTTAGCAGCCAGAAATTCCAAATGAAAGACTAACCAAAAGTAAAAGTGACTTTTAAAAAAATTTGCATTCAAAATAAAAAAAGAAAACACTAACCTGGTTAAAATTCAACCTTAGCAACCTAAGAAAAAGAAAAAAAAACATTTAAATGCAAGTGAAAAATTTTTAAAACAAGTGGGTAAGTGTGATCACAGATCGCACAGAGGGTTTCGTTTAATATTCATTTCAAAACACTTTATCCTTTTGAAAAATCTGTTAGTTCCACATTTCGCAACCAGGGGCACACTCTATTCTAAACAAATCTCTATCCGAACGAAACTCCGTTTTACATACTATCCGTATATACAGTCAAGGATCTATAATCCGCACACCCATAATTCGCAATTTTCTATAATTCGCATTGCTTAATGAATATAAACAATTAAACAAACTTTACAAATTCTTGATCCAAAAATGATTTTTTAAAAGAAATATCTGAAAATTTTAAATATAAAAGTGAATATAATCATTTTTTTTAATACAAGAATTTGAAAAAATGTTTTTTTTTTTGAGATAGTATATTAAATTAATTATTATATTTCACATTTTTCTTTTCATGTTACACTGAATATGAAATTAAAATAGTGTCCAGAAAAATTAATTATTATATTTTGTATTTTTCTTTTCATGTTATACTGAATATGGAATTAAAATAGTGTCCAGAAATAAGAAAATGACATATAATCCATAATCCGCAATAATCCATAATCTGCACAATCCTCGGTCCCAACTTATGCGGATTAAAGAACTTTGCCTGTATATTAGTCGAAGGGATTGGGCCCATAGCACCCGAGATAAGTAGGCGCCCCTGGCGGTAAAAAGTGGAACTCAAATATGTAAGACTATGGTGCATAATATGAAAGAATGGTCAAAGGGGTGTCGGCAAACGTTGGAAAAGTGCTCCCTGGGTGAAAAGGGCGGAGGTTAGAAAAATTGCTTAAAATATACGTTAGAGCACGGAGGAGTAAATAATATAAGACTTTTTGAAAATTTTATGATTTGTCGTGTAGTCTGAGGTATTCAGCTATACGTATGCAAAAATTCATCTCTCCAACTTAATTAGGGGCTCTCTTAGAAAGAATTGCTTAAAATACATGTGTGGTAGCTCAAAGGGTTAAACGTAAGACTTTTTCAAGATTTTATAATTTGTCGCCTGGCCTCAGGTGTTCTGCTATAATAAGCATGCAAAATTTCAAATCTCCAATTTAATAAGGGGCTCAGTTAGGAAGAATTGCTTAAAACACGCATGTGGGACCCCAAAGGGTTAAATGTACGACTTTTTCTAATTTTTATGATTTGTCGCATGATGGTGTTCAGCTAGTATGCAAAATTTCACACCTCCAACCTAAATAGAGTGTCACTTAGAAAGAATTGTTTAAAATGCACATGTAGGAACCCAAAAGCTAAATGTACGACTTTTTCAAAATTTTATGATTTGCCGTTTGATGTGTGATGCTCAGCTATAAGTATGCAGAATTTCACGCCTCCAACCTAATTAGGGGCTCACTTAGAAAGAATTGTTTAAAATACACATGTTGGAGATCAAAGGGTTAAATGTACGACTTTTTGAAAATTTTATGATTTGTCGTTTGATGCGAGGTGCTCAGCTATAAGTATGCAAAATTTCACGCCTCCAACCTAATTAGGAGCTCACTTAGAAAGAATTGTTTAAAATACACATGTGGGAGCCCAAGGGGTTAAATGTACGACTTTTCAAAATTTTATGGTTTGTCCTTTGATGTGAGGTGTTCAGTTATAATTATGCAAAATTTCACACCTCCAACCTAAATAGGGGCTCACTTAAAAAGAATTGTTTAGAATGCACATGTGGAAGCCCAAAGGGTTAAATATACAACTATTTGAAAATTTTATGATTTGCCGTTTGATGTGAGGTATTCAGCTATAAGTATACAATATTTCACTCCTCCAACCTAATTAGGGTTCACTTAGAAAGAATTGTTTGAAATACACATGGGGAAGCCCAAAGGGTTAAATGTACGACTTTTTCAAAATTTTATGATTTGCCGTTTGATGTGAGGTATTCAGCTATAAGTATGCAAAATTTCACTCCTCCAACCTAATTAAGGTTCACTTAGAAAGAATTGTTTAAAATACACATGTGCGAGACCAAAGGGTTAAATGTACGACTTTTTCAAAATTTTATGATTTGTCGTTTGATGTGAGGTATTCAGCTATAAGTATGCAAATTTTCACGCCTCCAATGTAATTAGAGGTTCACATAGAAAGAATTGTTTAAAATACACATGTGGGAGCCCAAAGAGTTAAATGTATGACTTTTTCAAAATGTTATGATTTGTCGTTTGATCTGAGGTGTCCATCTATAAGTGCGCAAAATTTCATGCCAGCAACCTAATTAGGGACTCACTTAGAGATAATTGTTTAAAATACAGATGTGGGAGCCCAAAGGGTTAAATGTACGACTTTTTCAAAATTTTATGATTTGTCGTATGATGTGTGGTGGTCATCTATAAGTATGCAAAATTTCAAATCTCCAACATGTGTAGTTTCTGAGAACGGGCTCTGTGACGGACAGACAGACAGACAGAGGAGCGAGACGAATAGGGTTTCGTCAGATGAACGAAACCCTAAAAATGCTTCCATAGGTTTAACATTACCAGTTTCTTCGCATGACTAGTGTAATCTCACGCGAAAACACTCGTATGCTAATAATGTGAAACATATAAGACAATGGTGGATCTAAGGGGGGGGGCGAAGGGGCGATCGCCCCCCCCCCTTGGGCTAATAAAGGGTTTGTAAAGCGACATTATGCATCCTCACGGGAAATGACTTGGGGCGGAGCTCGAGCCCGGCACGACCCGACCCGGGTCGCGCCACTTTAAATCCACGAGACTCAGACTGGGTCAGGTCTTTTCTCTTTTAGAGTCGGGTCGTGCACTGATCTTAATTTTTTCTACAGATTCGGGTCGGACCAGACTTCTTTTTCCTCCAGATTGAGCCTGGCCTGGACTTCATTTTTCCTAAAGGTCTGCAATGGCCAAAAGTTACAGTTCGGGGTTCGACCCGGAATAAAAGATAAGCATTCGGTCCATGTCAGCCCGTATGATAAGCATTATTGGCCCGACCACGACCCGTGCACTCCTCTAAATTTTTCCCTCGCCAGTTTAAATTCACGAGACTCGGGCTGGATCAGGTCTTTTCTCTTTTAGAGTCGGGTCGAGCCCTGATCTTATTTTTTTCTGCAGATTCGTGTTGGGCCAGACTTCTTTTTCCTCCAGATCGAGCCTGGCCTGGATTTCATTTTTCCTAGAGTTCTGCACTGGCCAAATTTCCAGGTCGGGGCTCGGCCCGGAATAAAAGCTAAACATTCGGTCCATGTCAGCCCATATGATAAGCATTATTGGCCCGACCACGACCCGAGCACTCCTAATATAAATTCTTCCTCCCGAGCCCAAGTTGGTCCGACCCGACCCAGGTTGCGCCAGTTTAAATCCACGAGACTCGGGCTGGGTCAGGTCTTTTCTGTATTAGAGTCGGGTCGTGCCCGGATCTTAATTTTTTCTGCAGATTCGGGTCGGGCCAGACTTCTTTTTCTCGAGATCCAGCCTGGCCTGGACTTCATTTTTCCTAGAGGTCTGCACTGGCCAAAATTTCCAGGTCGGGGCTCGGCCCGGAATAAAAGCTAATACATTTGGTCCGTTTCAGCCCGTATGATAAGCATTATTGGCCCGACCACTACCTGTGCACTCCTCTAAATTTTTCCTCCTGAGCCCAAGTTGGTCTGCAATCTTACTTATTTTTCATTCGTAAAAGTTATATTTGTTTTGTACATTTGTTTAGAGAAATCTTTAGAAATTTAATTTGATTTGATAAGTTACAGAGATGCATTTTTTAAAATTTACTTTTTTATTTTGTAGAGCTTTAAAATTATGATTTTCTGTTATCAACCGCTTCTTTCATTCTAAACCTATTATCTTACTGGATTTTTATTTGAATGTAATTGTCTAAGTCATATTTTTACGTAGTGTTTACGTACATAATTGCCTAAATAGTCATCGTTATTGTAATTAATATTGTTGTTTTTCTGTATTCATGAATTTCGAACATAATCTGAAAATAAAATATGAGCATAAGCAAGTGTACTTTATGAATAATTTTAATTGCAAAATGCAGGCAGGGCTGGAGTTGATTTTTTAGCTTTTATAACGGGCGGGGCGAATAGTTATATTTTTTTATGTGGGTTGGACCTGTGCTTGGGCCTGATAACTTCAGCCCAGGTAAACCTCTAACTGACATATCGAAGCCAGCTTAACTTTTTTTTAAATGCTTAATTTCAGCCATCGTCCCATAAGTGCTGAATATACTGGGTGTCCTAAAATGGACTGACTGATTTTAAAATTCAATAAATTGCAAATGGTGACAGATATTAAAAAAATACTTGCAGGAGGGTTATAGAAGTCGGGAACAGGAGTGATTATGTTCCAAATTTTCCAAAAATTTAACCCTCTCGCTGCGCAACCCGCAATTTCCGCAGCAAATCTTTTTTTTATGATCTAATTCTATTAAAAAAAACCCTGTTTCACAAAGATTTTGGGACATATTTTACTCTAAAATGTGTGCAGATTTGAAATGTGTAATAAAAAATACGCGCAATTTTTTAACCTATTTTGATAAAAAATAATAATAATAATAATAATACGCAGCTCCAAGGTTAAGGCATTCGGCTCCAAAAATTTAGAAAATTCATCTATCCGAAAATTCGGACATACAAATAATCGCAAATTTTGATAAATGGTCTCCATAAAAAAATCTATTTCGTCAATTGTTCACAGAAAATAACTTCAATTTCGCCGAATGATCACAGAAAAAACGCGAATTTGGTCAGGGAGCCACGGAAAACATGCGAAATTCTTCAAATGATAACAGAAAACGCGAATTTCTTCAAAAGGCAGCGGAAAAGAACTCGAATTTCGTTAAAGGATCGCGGAGTAAACGCAATTTTTTTCAAATAGCCGCGAAAAAAAACCCCGCGAATTTCGTCAAAGGATCGTGGAGAAAACACGAATTCCTTCATAGAATCGTGGGAAAAAATGAATTTAGTCAAACAATCGCTTTAAAAACGCGAATTTAGTCAAAGGATCGCTGAAAAAACGCGAATTTTGTAGAAGGGTCACGGAAAAAAACGCGAATTTTACCAAAGGTCTGCAAAATTACACTAATTTCGTCAAAGGGTTGCAGAAGAAACGCAAATTTCATCAAAGGGTCGAAGACTAGCGAATTTCATCAAAGAGTCGTGGGACAAATGCAGTGGTCTCTTTAGAAGACAACACACTTACATACGTTTATTATTATAGGTATAATTTTTAACTTTAAATAATATACTGAACTAATTTTTGAAAAAAAAAAATCAAGTTAACCCAAACCCAGCTTGCAGGAATCTACACTCAGCCTGAAATCGATCGTAATCCAAAACAGCTAACCCAACCTGCAACAAAAATAATTAGTGCCGGAAGGGAATCCCCCCATCTGCTATAACCTTTCAAAACATTTTCTTTGAATTTCAGATTTTTTTTTCTTTTTTATTCTACCCCTGATAATTTTTTTAACTGCGATTCTTGATTTTAGTTTAAAATAGCAACGAAGATGGTGCTGGAAGCAAGAGGTGCTAAATCGGTTCCCGGAGGAGGTAGGCTTAACGGCCATTGTTTACAGCGCCATCTATCGGTGCTATTATACAGTAAAATCATGAATCACAGTAAAAAATCTCATAACATCTTACATAACCCTCCTGCAAGATTTTTTTAAATAGCTGTCACCATTCGAAAAGTACTAAATTTTAAAATCCATTTAAGGACACCCGGTATGTCTTTAAATAAGTTTCAAAGCATTCTTTACTGAATTACAACTCACCTTAGATATAAAGAGACAAGCAGTCTTATACCAAATTAGTATTTTTTACATAATTCTGGAGATTAAAAAGTATTCCTAATTAATTATTTTGACGTGTCTGTTATGAAGATTTTACTGCATATAGTTTTTATCTTCAAAAATACTTAGACTTTCTTTTAAAAAAAAAACGGGTCAACCCGAACCCTTCTCGCAAGTCGCAGTAGTGAAAACCCAATCTGAAACTGACCCAAACCGGATATAATGTATATCAATCTGCCCCAAACCCAACGCGCTAGGCGCAGCTAAAAAGTATTAGTCAACCCGACCTGTAGCAGAAAAGTAGAAGTCAACCGGGCCCAAACCCGACCCGCATCTAAAAAGTAGAAGTTAACCCGGCCCATAGCAAAAAAGTAGAAGTTAACCCGACCCACAGCAAAAAATAGAAATCAACCAGACCCAAACGCGACCCACAGCAAAAAAGTATAAGTTAATCCAACCAGCAGCAAAAAGTAGAAGTCAACCGGACCCAAACCCGACCCACAGCAAAAAGTAGAAGTAACACGACCCGCAGTGAAAAAATTAGCCCCGACCCGCGCATCAGATTGGAGTTTTCAAATTTCTAAAATCGCCCCCCCCCCCCCCCCTTGAGGACTCTCCAGATCCACCCTTGATATAAGAGCAACCTTTTTGAGAATTCTCTCTTGAATTTTAATATTTTAAAATGTCTTTTTTTATGATACCTGACATTGTGTGTTTATACTTTTATGATTTTTGTTGCATATTTTTCACATGAAGACACTAATATAAATTTCAGAACCAGTTTAAATTTATTCTTTATTATTTTTTAAATCTAATTAAGAAATTCAAGATATATAATAGTGCTTACTGTACTAGCAAATAAAGAAAAACTACTGAACTCCATGTCAATGACATATTTATATTTCGTGAGGTACGATTTTACGGTAGTTAAGGTGTACAGAAAATAGGAAAGCAGACAAACATTGTATTTTAATAAAAATGAAATCTAAAATGAGTACAAATGGAAAAAAATAAGATAATCTATTCAAAAGTTATCATAAATATACATTTATCTACATCAGATGAATCTCAAATCTATATTGAAGTTAATAAAAGAAAATTATATGGCCTGCAGCGAGATTAGTAGCCCCAGAACATGAACATCCTCCCCCCCCCCCGCCCCACCAGTGGCCGAGAGGTTCTGCCCTCGAAGCTGGTAGACGGGAAGTGCTGGGTTCGATCCCAATCACGCCCGTCGGCCTAATCGTTCGGAGTTTTCTTCGAGCCGTGGATTTTCCATGTGTAAATACGGATTAGGTTCCCTTAGAAAGACACCCACGGAGGGCACCCCCCCCCGGGCCTATATCCCTCGTGTAGATAATCGGCCGTCAAAAAATCAACCAACCATCAACCTCCCCCCCCCCCCCCCCCAAAAAAAAAAAAAAACTGAGAAGGATCCTTTCATGTATACTTAAAAGTAACGTATTATAGGCTAAAATCTCTCTTGGAAAAAGAAAAAAGGCTCTGGCTATGGCCAAAAATTATAGAATATTAAGATGTTTGCAGTAAGCATATTATTTTATTTGAAAAAAAAAAAAAAAAACTGAAATTTAATCTTACAAATTAAATTAATTTATATCAGATTGATAAGATATTTTAGATTCAACAATTGGCAATTCAAGCACTCGAATACAACATTCGGTGTAGAAAAGATGCAAGTCCTCGCTTTAAGAAAATCTCACTCAAGCACATTGCATTACATGTATTTTTAACTTGTTCCTAAAGATTTTTTTTTTTTTTTACAATTTCATGTTACATTAATGTTTTGTGCTATAATGACAGGTAAGAATAATTCAAATTTCAACATATAAAACTTGAACAAGTTTTATAATAAATGATACAATTATTATAAGCAAAATCACTTATATCATTAAAACAAAAATATGTATGCTAAAAATGATAACAGTACTACACTAATGATCTTACAAAGACTTTTTATACTAGTTTCATATACACAAAATCGATAATGGTAAAATACTATTTTCGCAAAACAAAAAATATTTTAAATAATATCGCCTACTTTCAAAACAGATTTTAGTATTGCAATAAAGCTATAACAATTACTCAAAGTTATGTGTTTAAACTATACACTCATTCAGTTAGATAGCATAATGCTTTGTTCAATAGTAGGTACCTATCTATACACTGCTTTTAAAATAACATGTTAATGAGAAATCTATTTATTATTTGAAAATTGGATATGCTTGAAATTCTTAGGCCATGAGGCTAGGGATCCTGTCCCTAATCAGCTATTACTACATCAAAATTGATAACAAAATTAGTTTAATTTCTTAAAAGTATACTTGCCCCCCCCTCCCCCCCCCCAAAAAAGGAAAGTTATGCCATTTTAATAATAAATAAATAAGACATTTGATAATAGATAGAAATAGAGGGCAAGTCCATCTGCCATATAACCCTTGATTACAAGGTATAATAATTTTTTTAATGTAATATAAATTGCTCGTCTTACTACCTGACTTAAGAAATTGCAAAGTGTGGTGGGTTTCAAGAAGAAATTGATATCGAAGAGGGGGGGGGAGGGCGTCTGATTACTATAATGCATTAAACTTATACGCATTTTACTGTTAAATTATTTTAATCAAGTAATTACATTGGTATGTTTTTTCATTTACTTTTTCGTTAGTGATAGAGAGAAAGTATGCTGTCTAATACTTAATACAATGCCTATTTAAAAGTTCCTTTTGATACAATGCTTTTTTGTAAATTAATACAAGCATATTCATAACTATAATACTGCATAATTTAAAAATAAATATAACAAACAGTTTTATTTCGTGCATGCACGGCTAACAAGAAATGCCTTTACCTTTTTTCACATCTTCAAGATTCACGATCAAGCAATAACAACACAAACAAAAACACAAGCGTCTAGCGATCACACTTTTTCATTTTGATCCTGTGATCCTGCGGATCAGCGTGCTCCGCGCATATCGTTCCGCGCAGGACGTAGCGATGTTTGTGTAAAATAATATTCTAAGCAAAATTCTTTTAGGAACTTTATGGAACTTTATTTTATTTTGATTCAAATTAATTAAACTCTAAAATTATTTTAAAAGGACGAAAAAATTATTAAATTATAATTTAAAAAACAGAAATTATTAAATTCAAAATTTTGAAAAAAACAATTTAAACATTGTGAAAAAATATTAAATTTAAATTATTAAAGATAAAATTACTAGAAACATATAAAAATTTATTATATTCAGAATTTAAAGTGCCTTTAAATGATAAAAAAAATTTAATTGCTAAATCATTATAAAATTTATTATATTCAGAATTTAAAGTGCCTTTAAATGATTAAAAAAATAAATAAATTACTAAATCATTATAAAATTTAAAATTATGAAAAAAAAGTAACAATTATTATTTATTCAAAATTAAAAGTTCTTTTAAAATGATGATAAAAATTAAAATTATTAAACTTAAAATTATGAAAAAATATTTAACTATTATTAAATTTAAAACATTCTTTACGATTTGCTTATCTTTACACCACTAGATGGCGATACTAAAGGCATTAAATTTGTTAAAACTACGATCACCATATCAAATATCTGGAAAATTCACAATTAAAAAAATTGTTAATAGTGGTACAAATATTGAAAAATATAAATTTTCAATTTTTATCTTGAAAAAAATTTAGTTTTTTAAAGCAATCTTGACATTCTTTTTCATTCAGCTCCGTAAGGAATCGAACCCATGCCATCTAATCTGAGGGTGAACGTCATACCACTACACCATAAAGTTCCTTAAAGAAATTTGCTTAGAATATTATTTTACACAAACATCGCTACGTCATGCGTGGAACGATATGCGCGGAGCAAGCTGATCCCGCAGGATCACAGGATCAAAATGAAAAAGTGTTATCGCTAGACGCTTCAAACAAAAACTTTTTTTATCTTTAAACCGCTAGCGCATGCGCGTTGCATGATTTCATCGAGCAAACATTCTAGACATTAAAAATCAGTATGGTCACGATATTTTAATCAGAAGAACCAATCAGAACAATGCTAACCGCTATACCCAGCGCCCCCTAGATTATTCAAGCCGGAGTAGTGCAATCTAAAATTTTCTCGTGACGTCATCGTAAGAGTCACGATTTTGCTGAGCTTGGCCATAGCAAAGCATTACAGAAGTACCAAACATCTATAAAAAGAATTATTTTAATTCTGTTACAAATCTCTAATCGGTATGTATTGCTGTTATTTATAATCTTTAGAGTATTGCGAACATTTAGACATGTAATTTTATACATTTTATCAAATTATTATTATTTTAAATTTGTATTTTTTTTTTATCTGTCATGTTTGTGCTAGTGCTGGGTGAGCGTTGTTAAGCCTAACATGAAATTGCTATATAGTTTCATTTTCTCTAAACTAAAATTGTTTTGTTAGTTCACTTGATACTTTAAACTATTTTGTCAATAGATCGAATTCACTTTCAGATTTGTTTTGTGCATATTCGATTGAAAATTGGTGTTTTCTATATTAATCAATTTTTGGATTTGTTAGCATGTAGCCTATGTTGACTTTTAATTTTCTCAATAAAAACATTTTGCAGGTCAATCGCACGTATTAATATTTATTTCCAAGAATACTTTTAATTTCTAATAGTGATAGGATTTAGCAGTTTCATGTAATTCACAATATATTCGCAGATTTTGTATAAAGTATGTTTTTGTTATTGTTTATAAAATTCTTTTAAATATTTTTTCAGAGAATTTAAAATGGTATTATATTGGGATTTTAAAGTAATATAGGGTGAACTTCCAGTAATTGACCACATGCCAGTAATTGACCAAAAACACATTTATGTGTTAAAAACAAGAATCAATGTGTTGATAAAGTATTTTTGAATGCTGAATAAAAATATCTAACATCCAATGAATTGCATAGGAAAAAATTACTTTTGCTATCTATATTCTGATTGAATGTAAAAAATTAAAGAAAATGCACCTTCTAACAATATCAAAAATGAATAACAGCTTCAGAATAACACGCGCGCGGTCGCCAAACAAAAATTCTCGCCAACGTTGGCACTAGGCGCCAACGAGAGACGGGATGTTTTGTTTACCTCGCGTGGAAGAGAACAGGTCCGTGAAGTTAGCCCCTTGACTTCGAGAAAATTAAAAACGGAAAACAGCATAGGTTTGAGCGTCGTTTGAGCGCGTTTGAGCGACAAAAAATTTCGTTTGAGCGACAATCTGGAAATAGTTAGGAATAAAGTAAAATACGGGGGCCAACAAAGCGTGAAGTTGGCTCCTCAACTTCATGGGATTTAAAAATTGAAAAACACACAGGTTTGAGCGTCGTTTGAGCGCGTTTGAGCGACAAAAATTTTTACTTGAGCGACAAACCAAAAAAAGTTATATTAAAAAACAACCCCGGGAGGGCTATTTACACGTGAAGTTGGCCCCTCGACTTTAAGAAAATGAAAAACGAAAGACAGCATAGGTTTGAGCGTTGTTTGAGCGGAATTGAGAGACAAAAATTTTTGAACGAGCGAATATGCTTTCAGAGTTATTCAGCTTTATTTATTTCGATACGACAAAAATCACAGTTTGCATGCAGTACAAAAAAATAACTGTATTAAAATAATGAAAATATACCATATATTTGAGCATCCGAAGAAATTGTCTACGAATAAAGAATTCTGTTCCAGCAGCAATATATTCACAGCTAAAAAGCATTATTTTTGGACAGGGACACAGTTAAAAAGCATTATTATTGGACACAATTTGTGCACAGCCCCTTAAATTAATTATTTTAAAATCCTAAAGAAACTATTCGTTTGATAGTCCAAAGCTCTCGTTTGATCGATAGAAATTTTATTTGAGCGTCAATATTTTCATAGATATTAAACTTTTTTTTTCCAAGGGGCTCAAATCACAGGTTGTAAACAGCCCCTTAAAATAATTAGTTTTAAATTCAGAAAACACCATGCGTTTGAGCGTCCAAGAATATCGTTTGAGCGATTAAAAATTTGATTACAGCGAAAATATTTTTACTGTTATCTAGCTTTCTTTTTGCCAAGCGGCAGAAATCTCAGCTTGTATATAGCCCCTTGAAATGAGTATTTTTAAATTCTCTGAATGCACCATACGTTTGAGCGTTCAAAATACTATTTTGAGCGATTAAGATTTCTGTTTGAGCGGAAGTATTTTCATAGATATTAAACTTTCTTTTTTTCAAGGGGCTCAAATCACTGGTTGTATACAGCCCCTTAAAGTAAGTATTTTGAAATTCTGAAACCACCATACGTTTGAGCGTTCAGAATCCTATTCTGAGCTATAAAGATTTCTCTTTGAGCAAGAATATTTTCATAGATATTAAACATTCTTTTTTCCAAGGGGCTCAAATCACTGGTTGTATACAGCCCCTTAAAATAACTATTTTGAAATTCTGAAAGCACTATACGTTTGAGCGTCCAAGATTATCATTTGAGCGATGAAAAATTTTATTTGAGCGAATTTATTTTTACAGTTATTTAGATTTCTTTTTTAAAACGGTCTGTAATCTCAACTTGTATACAGCCCCTTAAATTAAGTATTTTGAAATTCTGAATACACCATACGTTTGAGCGTTCAGAATCCTATTCTGAGCTATAAAGATTTCTCTTTGAGCGATAATATTTTCACAGATATTAAACTTTCTTTTTTCCAAGGGGCTCAAATCACTGGTTGTATACAGCCCCTTAAAAAAAACTATTTTGGAATTCTGAAAGCACTATACGTTTGAGCGTCTAAGATTATCATTTGAGCGATGAAAAATTTTATTTGAGCGAATTTATTTTTACAGTTATTTAGATTTCTTTTTTAAAACGGTCTGTAATCTCAACTTGTATACAGCCCCTTAAATTAAGTATTTTGAAATTCTGAATACACCATACGTTTGAGCGTTCAGAATCCTATTCTGAGCTATAAAGATTTCTCTTTGAGCGAGAATATTTTCACAGATATTAAACTTTCTTTTTTCCAAGGGGCTCAAATCACTGGTTGTATACAGCCCCTTAAAATAACTATTTTAAAATTTTGAAAGCACTATACATTTGAACGTCCAAGATTATCATTTGAGCGATGAAAAATTTTATTTGAGCGAATTTATTTTTACAGTTATTTAGATTTCTTTTTTAAAACGGTCTGTAATCTCAACTTGTATACAGCCCCTTAAATTAAGTATTTTGAAATTCTGAATACACCATACGTTTGAGCGTTCAGAATCCTATTCTGAGCTATAAAGATTTCTCTTTGAGCGAGAATATTTTCACAGATATTAAACTTTCTTTTTTCCAAGGGGCTCAAATCACTGCTTGTATACAGCCCCTTAAAAAAACTATTTTGGAATTCTGAAAGCACTATACGTTTGAGCGTCCAAGATTATCATTTGAGCGATGAAAAATTTTATTTGAGCGAATTTATTTTTACAGTTATTTAGATTTCTTTTTTAAAACGGTCTGTAATCTCAACTTGTATACAGCCCCTTAAATTAAGTATTTTGAAATTCTGAATACACCATACGTTTGAGCGTTCAGAGTCCTATTCTGAGCTATAAAGATTTATCTTTGAGCGAGAATATTTTCACAGATATTAAACTTTCTTTTTTCCAAGGGGCTCAAATCACTGCTTGTATACAGCCCCTTAAAAAAACTATTTTGGAATTCTGAAAGCACTATACGTTTGAGCGTCCAAGATTATCATTTGAGCGATGAAAAATTTTATTTGAGCGAATTTATTTTTACAGTTATTTAGATTTCTTTTTTAAAACGGTCTGTAATCTCAACTTGTATACAGCCCCTTAAATTAAGTATTTTGAAATTCTGAATACACCATACGTTTGAGCGTTCAGAATCCTATTCTGAGCTATAAAGATTTCTCTTTGAGCGAGAATATTTTCACAGATATTAAACTTTCTTTTTTCCAAGGGGCTCAAATCACTGCTTGTATACAGCCCCTTAAAAAAACTATTTTGGAATTCTGAAAGCACTATACGTTTGAGCGTCTAAGATTATCATTTGAGCGATGAAAAATTTTATTTGAGCGAATTTATTTTTACAGTTATTTAGATTTCTTTTTTAAAACGGTCTGTAATCTCAACTTGTATACAGCCCCTTAAATTAAGTATTTTGAAATTCTGAATACACCATACGTTTGAGCGTTCAGAATCCTATTCTGAGCTATAAAGATTTCTCTTTGAGCGAGAATATTTTCACAGATATTAAACTTTCTTTTTTCCAAGGGGCTCAAATCACTGGTTGTATACAGCCCCTTAAAAAAACTATTTTGGAAATCTGAAAGCACTATACGTTTGAGCGTCCAAGATTATCATTTGAGCGATGAAAAATTTTATTTGAGCGAATTTATTTTTACTGTTATTTAGATTTCTTTTCTAAAACGGTCTGTAATCTCAACTTGTATACAGCCCCTTAAATTAAGTATTTTGAAATTCTGAATACACCATACGTTTGAGCGTTCAGAATCCTATTCTGAGCTATAAAGATTTCTCTTTGAGCGAGAATATTTTCACAGATATTAAACTTTCTTTTTTCCAAGGGGCTCAAATCACTGGTTGTATACAGCCCCTTAAAATAACTATTTTAAAATTTTGAAAGCACTATACATTTGAACGTCCAAGATTATCATTTGAGCGATGAAAAATTTTATTTGAGCGAATTTATTTTTACAGTTATTTAGATTTCTTTTTTAAAACGGTCTGTAATCTCAACTTGTATACAGCCCCTTAAATTAAGTATTTTGAAATTCTGAATACACCATACGTTTGAGCGTTCAGAATCCTATTCTGAGCTATAAAGATTTCTCTTTGAGCGAGAATATTTTCACAGATATTAAACTTTCTTTTTTCCAAGGGGCTCAAATCACTGCTTGTATACAGCCCCTTAAAAAAACTATTTTGGAATTCTGAAAGCACTATACGTTTGAGCGTCCAAGATTATCATTTGAGCGATGAAAAATTTTATTTGAGCGAATTTATTTTTACAGTTATTTAGATTTCTTTTTTAAAACGGTCTGTAATCTCAACTTGTATACAGCCCCTTAAATTAAGTATTTTGAAATTCTGAATACACCATACGTTTGAGCGTTCAGAGTCCTATTCTGAGCTATAAAGATTTATCTTTGAGCGAGAATATTTTCACAGATATTAAACTTTCTTTTTTCCAAGGGGCTCAAATCACTGCTTGTATACAGCCCCTTAAAAAAACTATTTTGGAATTCTGAAAGCACTATACGTTTGAGCGTCCAAGATTATCATTTGAGCGATGAAAAATTTTATTTGAGCGAATTTATGTTTACAGTTATTTAGATTTCTTTTTTAAAACGGTCTGAAATCTCAACTTGTATACAGCCCCTTAAATTAAGTATTTTGAAATTCTGAATACACCATACGTTTGAGCGTTCAGAATCCTGTTCTGAGCTATAAAGATTTCTCTTTGAGCGAGAATATTTTCACAGATATTAAACTTTCTTTTTTCCAAGGGGCTCAAATCACTGGTTGTATACAGCCCCTTAAAAAAACTATTTTGGAATTCTGAAAGCACTATACGTTTGAGCGTCCAAGATTATCATTTGAGCGATGAAAAATTTTATTTGAGCGAGTTTATTTTTAGTGTTATTTAGATTTCTTTTTTAAAGCGGTCTGAAATGTCAACTTGTATACAGCCCCTTAAATTAAGTATTTTGAAAGACTGAATGCATCATGCACTTGAGCGTCCCAAATACTGTTTTGAGCTGTAAAGCTTTCGGTTTTTGCGGATATATTTTTACAGTTATTTAGATTTCTTTTTTAAAACGGTCTGAAATCTCAACTTGTATACAGCCCCTTAAATTAAGTATTTTGAAATTCTGAATACACCATACGTTTGAGCGTTCAGAATCCTATTCTGAGCTATAAGGATTTCTCTTTGAGCGAGAATATTTTCATAGATATTAAACTTTCTTTTTTCCAAGGGGCTCAAATCACTGCTTGTATACAGCCCCTTAAAAAAACTGTTTTGGAATTCTGAAAGCACTATACATTTGAGCGTCCAAGATTATCATTTGAGCGATGAAAAATTTTATTTGAGCGAGTTTATTTTTACTGTTATTTAGATTTCTTTTTTAAAGCGGTCTGAAATTTCAACTTGTATACAGCCCCTTAAATTAAGTATTTTGAAAGACTGAATGCATCATGCACTTGAGCGTCCCAAATACTGTTTTGAGCTGTAAAGCTTTCGGTTTTTGCGGGTATATTTTTACAGTTATTTAGATTTCTTTTTTAAAACGGTCTGAAATCTCAACTTGTATACAGCCCCTTAAATTAAGTATTTTGAAATTCTGAATACGCCATACGTTTGAGCGTTCAGAATCCTATTCTGAGCTATAAGGATTTCTCTTTGAGCGAGAATATTTTCATAGATATTAAACTTTCTTTTTTCCAAGGGGCTCAAATCACTGGTTGTATACAGCCCCTTAAAAAAACTATTTTGGAATTCTGAAAGCACTATACATTTGAGCGTCCAAGATTATCATTTGAGCGATGAAAAATTTTATTTGAGCGAATTTATTTTTACTGTTATTTAGATTTCTTTTTTAAAGCGGTCTGAAATGTCAACTTGTATACAGCCCCTTAAATTAAGTATTTTGAAAGACTGAATGCATCATGCATTTGAGCGTCCCAAATACTGTTTTGAGCTATAAAGCTTTCGGTTTGTGCGGATATATTTTTACAGTTATTTAGCTTTATTTCACCATGGGGATGAAATGTCAACTTGTATACAGCCCCTTAAAATAAGCATTTTAACATTCTGAACGCACTATACGTTTGTGCGCATCCAAAGTACACATTAGAGCGATAAAAATATTTATTCCATCGACAAGATTTTTACAGTTATTAGGATTTTTTTTTCTTAAATCAGTAGTATCAAAAGTATTAATTCTTTATAATCCATATATTTGGATGTCTAAAGTATTCGCTTGAAAGTTCAAGATTTTAATTTTAATGGGAATAATTTCAGTTATTAAGCAGTCTTTTATCAAAACTTTTAACCCCATAAATTAACACTTGTCTGATGGACAAAAATTTTCGCTTTTGCGACAGTAGTTTTCCATATTTAAGGGAGCATTTTTTTCATCATAATCATAATAATTTTCATCAAAAATTATAATGGTTTAATTCCAACAGATTTTTTTTTAATCTAGTTATGTGAAACTTTGTTATAACATGTTTCAATTTGAAAGTTTTTTACAACCTCTCATACAAGGTTATTTGCTTTTTGTAAATGCTATTCATTTGAGTGCCTATCAAAGACCTGTGGAATAAAAATATTATGTTATAGTGATAATTATGCCTTCTTTAAGATGAGAATTATTATTACTCTTATTATTATTATTATTATTATTATTAAAAAAATAGTTTTCTAGTTCTCTTCAGACATACTAATGTTTTTTAAATAATCTCTTTAATTTGACAACAGTTTTAAGTGAAAATAATGATTGGTTTATGCTCGTGTAATTTAAAAAAAAGATTGAAAAGTGAACATAAACTGACTTCTGACTGTTTATCGAGGAAAGGGGGGCCAACTGCCCCACATCCCCGACTGTAATACTATGGAAATACTAGCAGGAATTGAAACATGGCAGCACCGGTGGAAAAAACCTAAAAATACAAAACCTTAAAAATACATAAACAATAAATCATACTTCTAGTGTACATTATTAGACTCTTTCTAACACATTCGGAATACTGTTACAAATCTTCACTTTTAAACGCGAAGCAAAAATTCCGCTACAGCAGTTTACGTCACTATACAGAAATGTACTCAGGACATTTATAGAATTCTACAAATTATGCTCACTAAGTGATATACAAAAAAGTAATTAAATTAAAAACTCATATCTCAGCAGAGAACTCACTTGCAGCTATTATTATTCATATCACTTCTTAAGCCGAGTTCATTTGTGTGCGCCTGTAAATGAACGATGGGTGCAATGCATACTATATTGTATAGTAAACTGCATGTTCTCTTTTAAGGGACCCTCGTGATGTATATTATTTTAAATACGTTTGAAATTTTGTAACAACATTAAAATACACTAAGAATTGGCATTTTTCCATAGACCGGAATGTAATGAATTCTTTTGAGTATCTCTGTACAAGCACTGGAATTTTAAACTCTAAACACTTCATTTTTGGAGCATGCCACCATAAAATTCAGTAGCATGCATCAACTGCATGGTAATGGTATTCCCAGTATATTTACGCAAGTTAGAGCTCAAATCGACAGACTGATGGCAGATAGACAAACTGTATTCATAAATTATATTCAGTTTTGTTAGAAAGTGTTACAAATGAAAGAAAAAATATCTCAATGGAAAATAGCTGAAACTGGTTTAACCTTATTTTGTACTCTATCATTGTATTTCTGGATTTTAAAATGTTGACTTATTAATATAGACTTAGAAAACACATTTTATGATGGCAATTTTAGAAGTCACAAGACGGATACAACTGTTACTGGTACACTCAAATGATACTAAATGATGAAATAGGCAATAAAACCATTAATATGTTAACGAAAATGCAAAAGTTTCGTCAATCTATAAAAAACTATTCTAACACCCCCCCCCCCTTCACCCCTTAAATTTAAGAACATAATATCAATGGAAAAGGAATTAAAATTTTGTTTTCATGGTCGGGATTTAGAACTAAAGTTAACACCTTGCAAAATTTCATACAGCCCCTTTTAATTTCCCCCTTTCGGTTTCTACCAAAGATGGGTAAAATATACTGTAGTTTGACAGAAAGGAATGAACCAAGTGGGAAGCTGTTCCTGCATGAGCCATAAATTTAGTCACGCAGCTCTTATTTCAGGAAACAGCGGACATTTTTTTAAAATCATCCCAAAAACGATAGCTGATAATACTGGGTTTTGCAGGTGTTAGAACCAGGGCTAATAGATAAGACACTTATTCTATAGTCCTGCATGTGAAGTATAATAGTATGAAGAAAAAACGATATTTTTTCCCCTATTATTATTATTTTTTTTTTCAATCTCATTAGATTTCATACGCTTTTTCTTTAAATAAGACATTATTTTCATGAGCCGCAGCATTTAGTTCATTTGAGATTAATATCCAGAAATTAATGCCAGTGGATTAAAAAATTATTGGAAACTACAATCATTTTGCACAATCGTATTAGAATGACAAAGTTTGTAATTTCTGAATACTTTGTGTATTATTTAATCTGTTCATTAATAAATTTCAATTACCAGTTCATCATTAAATTATTATAAACTCATTAGTGTATAAAGAACATACACAATTGCTGATCAAATATTTTATTAACAAATTATAGCAAATAAGATCAAACTGAATTTCCAACATAGCTTTTAAATGTAAAAATGCAAAAGATTTGTTTGTTTTTTTTCCTTTTTCTGAACATAATACGAATACAATGGTGCATTTTAAACTTCTATATAAAGAAATTATTTATGTTATTTTTTTTTCAGGTCCTCTTTAAACTGTAGCCCTCGGACATCTATCTCGAACGACTTATTTCAAATCAGATAGAAATAGTAACACAATTTCACTAAACTTAAATTGCAATTGAAGAGATATAAAATAAAAATAAATAATATTTACAGTAGTTTTACATGAAATTTGAAGTAATAGTACAAAAAAAATTTCAACAGTATAAAAATTTATTTTTAAATACACTTGGGGGCTCTGCCCCCTACGAGCTACGCTCGTCAACCCCCGTTCAGACACCGCAGACTCTAACAGCACGCTAATTTGATCGGCTTTAAAAAGATTTCGGAAGATTGAATTATAATTTGAATCTGACGTAATTTTCACCAAACTTTTCTTTCTCTTTTTAATATTCACGTAAAAATACTTTTGTTAGAAATGAAATATTATGATCATCTTAAAATATCAAATAAATGCATCGTGCAATTTTTTAATTTAAACTGTTTTGCAATATTATTTTTTTGTTCATTTTTACGTAATAAGTGTAATGTGACGTAAATGTGACGTAAATTCTTCTATTTAAGACTTCTAACGCATGTTAATGAATTTATTATTTTACAATATTCTTTCTCTTTAAAAATTCACGTGTAAGTATAGTTTTTATGACGTAATTTTCAATGAGTTCCTGCTTTTTATATTTTCTGTTTATAATAGTCACGTGTAAAATAAATTTTTAATTTGAAGCAAGCATTATTGTTTGCGCTGTTCATACAGTTGGCAACAGTTTAAATTAATACAATTTTCTAAATTTTGTAAAAAATATATCTCGAAATGCTGAAAATTTGAATTTAAAATAGAAATAAAACCTCAAAAAATGAGTCAAATTAAAATACTAAAAGCAGTCTGCACACCGGGAAATTCTGATGCATAAAATGATCTAAAAATGATTAAATTCCTGTGTACAATTTTTGCTCCTATAAAACTTTTTTAATGGAACGATTTTTTCCAACTTTAGCATTAAATATCTCTTAAAATAATTCTTCGATTTGAAAACTGTCTGCATTAGCGTGTTTATCAAACATTTCTCTATAATACTACCGATTTTCATATTTTTGTATGCAACAGTTTTTTTAATATTAACGAAGAAAGGCCATGATTAAGCATTCAAATTGGATGCCGATCTGCCGGGAATATCTACACAGATTTTCATTGGTCCATTTCCAAATCAAAACTTTTTTTTATATATAGAAGGATATGTTTTATATATTATTCCGAAAACGTATTTCTAAAAGAAAAAGAGTGATTTTAAATAAACTTTTAAAACATGATTCAAAATCATCATCATTCGAATTTAACAAATTAAAACTATATGGTCATAATTATATCAGAATTACTTTATATTCCGTTTAAATTTATTAAGAAAGAAGTAAGAACGAATAAAAATAAATGGTTAAATGTTATGAATATATTGACAACTATATGTATAATATATACAACTAATTAATTTAAAAATATAAATTAATCATTATATATACTGAAATATTATTTAAATATTATTGTTAATCAAACAGCAAAAATTATACATTTATATTAAACAGACAAATAAATGTAAAACTTTTATATTAAAAAAGAATAAAAAATATATAAAATATTCAACTACAGTAGAACCTCTTTTATCCGAAACTCTTTTAACTGAAACTCTCGGTTAACCGAAATCCATTTTTAAAGCTTTTTTTTTTTTCTATCGCATTCCTTATGTGCAAAATCTGTTTTCAACTCTTTTTTTGGCATTGTGTATTGATAATATGTAAGTAAAAAAGCGTGCAAAAAGACGTCCGTCTGACATTAGCCTTAGAGTTCCGTTGAATTTAACTTGAGCTCCCGTAAGCTGCGGAGTGGAACGAAGAAAACGAACAACTTCGCAATTCTAAAGCTTTTGAATGTTTTGAAAAATGTTTGACATGGCTGGAGTAGCAGAAAGACTGTGATACTGATGGTGAACTAATGATATTAAAAAACTCCGTGATAGAGCTTCAAAGCAAAGGCAATCGAAACTGCGACAAACAAAGCATTTTTTCAAACCATTGTGATATATGTAAAAGGTACTTAATTTCAAATTTAGAATTCAGGTAATTTATTCTTGTTTCTATTTTTCTAATGCTTTATTTTTATTAAGCACTTGTTACTATGATAAAAAATATTGCATATATTTCGCCTTAATCTTAAAATTGAAGCATTCTCGATTATCCGAAAATTTCGATTTTCCGAAAGAGGGTTGGTCCCAATTACTTCGGATAATCGAGGTTCTACTGTAATTCAAAATATTTTTTAAAATAAGTATTTCTAAAGTATTAATTTTTTTTTTATAAATATACACAGTTATTTATAAAATTTTATAAATAACAAGTATAAACTTTATTAAACTGCCTAGTACACAAATATATATTACACGCTTCATTCTTAATATTAATCTTATTAAGAAGAAATTTTTGTTTAGTTGTAGGAAATAGCCCCTCGAATTACAAAACTAATATAAAAAAAAAATCGTAACATATATACATATATAAATACTAGGGTGTCAACGATTTCAATCAAATGATTTAAATCAGCGATTAAATCGTGATTTTAATCAACTAATTTTTTTTTAAATCATTGGTTAAAATCATAAATTTTCTCAATGTTTAAAATTACATAAAAAAGTACTAAAATCGAAGATGAACATAATTTGGAAAGTTTCTGTAGGTATTTGCCTTATGAATAAACAAAACAAAGCTTTAAATAATTTCTAAGCTTAAACTTTTCCTTAGACTTGTAAAAAATTAAGTAGAGTAAGTTTGTAAAAAGAAAGTTTTTTCCGACATAAAAAGCATTTCACTTAAAAATTATATTTAAATCTAATGTAATTTGTAATGTCATAATTTTCTTTAACTAATCAAATTAATAATTATTTTATATAAATTAAACATATCAAGTATATTAAATTTCTGCAAGTAAAAGAATTAGTAGTAGACAATATGTTGTTTCCTCATTCTACTTTTGCAATACTAATAAATTTATAGCAAATTGGATCTAAAGAAGAATGAAAAAATGACATCTGCTCAACAACTACTATAAAAAATGTATAAGAGAATTGGAATAAAAGTAATAAGTAATTGGAATAAAAATGTTAAGCACAGAAAGAGCTTCTTCAATAGAGGTTATGGTTTTATTTTTAATTACTTTTGAACTCGTACATAAAGAAATTGGTTAGGGATTGAAAAGGCAGCAAAACTTTTTTCTTAAAAAAAAAAAAAAAATGAGCCTTTGAAAGTTAATAATCCCTCTGAGAGAGGTAATAATGCTATTTAATATTTTGAGGATTTGAGATTCAACTGGCTATTCTTATATGTACTCTGTATGTGTGTATGAATAGATGTAACTCATTTTGCTGTCGCGCAATACTTATAAACAATGAAATAAAAAACTGTACGAAGAAATTATTAATATTCTTGAACCAGATTTAAATGAGAATTTTCGAAATTTAAATACAGGTATATATGATATATTTACAAATGCCCAAAATAATCAGTCTTTAGTTTTTTATCACGTTTAATTTCATAAAAATGAATAAAAATAATATCTGGATGCATGTGCGTGATATGTACAAACACTGACAGAAAGTATTCGAGAGAGTATAAAAAATATTTTTTGCATATGCATTTTAAAATGGGTTTCCATTCACAAACATTTATAGTTTCAACGTACATTATATAATTCATATGTATGCATAAAATTAAACAATGAAATACTTCATGGTTAAGTTATTCATTTTCTTAGAATATCTTTGAGGTTTTTTATCATGTCATTGTCGATAGTAAATCCTTATGATAAATCGTGCTTAAAAATAAATGGATTAAAATCAGCACATAGGTTTTTACAAATAATGTTTTTTTAACTGTATAAAAGACAATTGTGATATTGTTATTGCTAAATGACACATAAGTAATGAGTTATGGATCAATATGAATCTGTAATTCAAAAACCTACAATAGGCTTTAAGTATTTAATCACACTTAGAATTCTTCATACAAGAAACTTTCTGGGATATAACAAATATTAGAATTAATCCTATTATTAACAAGCAATTTCATGAACATAAAGTTAAAATTTTAAGCGCTCAAGGCTATTAACATACCTTTACAAAATAAAAAATATTTAATATCATATTTCCGCATATATACATATGTACAATTTTTAAAAAGGTTTTTAGGGTTTTTTTTGTACAAATACTGGAACACATGGAGGAAAAAACACCGAAAACTGAATCAATAACAATGTGAAATCAGAACATGCTAAAAAAAAAAAATAAATTTCTAAAGTAATGATGCTAACACAATGTAATATATTTTGGATTATTTAAATATAAATTAGAACATTTAACAATGGAATAAAAAATATCTTATCTTACTTACATTGCTAATTAAGACTGCTACTAATAACACTAATACAATTATCAATATCTTGTATTTTATACTGTAGTCTAAAAATAGAAAGCAGAATGAGGATTGATCATTTCTTTTTCACTACATTTTTTTATTTTGTCCTTGGTGTCATCATATAATTCCCATGTTCCACTATTTCGATGACAATAAGCAACATAATGTGCAGGGATTTGCTGAAAAGCAATTACCGAGCCAAGTGAAAAACTTAAATCATCAATTGGAATTTTTTCTGGAAAATATGACAGCTTTATGAAATTATAGTCTAGACCATTAAAATTCAAAATGTCTAGTTCAATAAATAAGTGTTTTCCGAATATTTTACTAATTTTCCAAATCCCATTGCAATTTGGAACTCTACAGAGCTGAGTACTGGTATCTTGTATGTGCTTTTTTATAAATGCTTCTCATTTCTGCATCCCTTCTGCAATTATCATATCTCTGTCGATCGTTAATACAGGGTGTAGCTGGATTCTAATAGCTGTGCATGTGTCACAGTTTTTTACAGATGTAACACTAGGTTCATCCGAAAAATTCTTTTCTAAGTAACTAATAATATTATGAGTTGCATCAATATCAGTTAAACTGGCACTGAGAGCCGATGGTGTCTTTGGGTATAAATTACATAAATGACGCTCTCTCATTTTGTACAATTCAGACAAACTCTTGCCTCTAAAAAGTTCTACAGCAATTTTTAATGTTTCATTTTTTGTAGATTCTGCATAACTAAAATATTTTTCGTTGTCCTCCATTGCAACACATAAGCTTTGAATGATGCTGTCAAACGGACAAGTCATTTTGACAGCATATGCGGAGCCGTTTATAATTACTGGTGGGCATCTAAATCCATTTTTGAGTACAGGGAAGGATTTGTTTAATTTTGAGGTATTGGAAGATAATATCAAACTTCTTATATTTTCATTTGAATTTAGATATTTTGATTTCTTTTTTTTAGATTTGCGCTACTTATCTTCAGCTTTGATTTCTTCTTTCTCAACACGGGCCTTTCTTTTTCTATTTTCTTCAGTCTTACTTTCTGAAGATTTTTCTTTTAATGTGATATATTTTGTTTCCTTAAAAAGTCCGCGAAAATTTTTATTAAAGTTATAATGAGATTCTTCTGGCGCATTCTTCTGTAGTTCATCTTTCATATTATTTTCATGTACTTCTCCTTTGTCAGTAATGAATGGTTCCTTAGATTTTCGCCACTTATCTTCAGCTTTTATTTCTTCTTTCTCAACCTGGGCCTGTCTTTTTCTATTTTCTCCAATCTTAATTTCTGAAGATTTTTCTTCTAATGTGGTATGTTTTGTTTCCTTAAAAAGTCCGCGAAAATTTTTATTAACGTTATAATGAGATTCTTCTGGCGCATTCTTCTGAAGTTCATCTTTCATATTATATTCATGTACTTCTCCTTTGTCAGTAATGGTCGGTTCCTCGGATGTTGATTCTAACATTTTTTTATCTTTTTTAGTATCTGCCTCTATAAGTTTCATCGAGCCTTCAAGATAATCAATATGAAGTTTTATAAACTTGTCTATCCTAATAGGCAAAATTTCATTCTTTAAAACTCTGTTCTTCAAATTTCCAAAATCTCCTTCTACACCCGCGGAAGAGCCCGTTTTGAAAGAAGAAAGAAACTTTTTGTTCATTATACCCGTCCATAAAACAACGGAATCACAAATTTTCTTTAGTTTTGCACTAAAACTAAAGTTAAAATATGGATTAATGTCTCTTCCTTCAACTGTGTTGGTTTCAGCTATATCCCATATTTCATTTATCCAGTCTTTATCTAATCCCTCTATTTCTTCCATTGTACTCATGGATTTTTGTCACTTTTAGTTGCTAAAAAGTCAGAAGTAAAATTCGATTTTCCTATTAAATGGGCAAGGTAATTTTTGCATACTTCAGCTGGCGTTGATTCTTCTGTGTGAAAAGCTTTTCCAGCAGTTTCATTTCTTGATAGTACTATAATATTTAGAAGGATGTCACAGAAATTTTCTAAATCTTCAGAATTTATCAGAAGCCCAATGCAGTACATGTAAAAATCTTTCACTCTTTTGGTTGAACTTGAGAAACATTCCCATTTTCTGACCATGTTTATGAAATGGGCAACATCAAGGCGGATGTATGTATTAAATTCTATTTCTTTGTCGAGAAGAAGAGCTTCAAAACAGTCTTTCTTATATCGATCTAAGCTAACTAAATTAAATGCACGACATATTCCGCCCAATAATGCTAACGAAAAATCGCACACTACTTCTCGAGGTGGTGGGTCTCCACTTCTCATCCACTGCCCAAGCCAAAAAGCAATCGTGAGCGTGTCATGTCGTTCTGTTAGCATTTGTGAAACAGAGCATTGATTTTTTTCATTGTTTATAACAATCTCATACAAAAAAATATGGCTTGACATCTTATTTTTGGCATGCATTATTTTTTTGACAACTGATCCTGTTGAATCGATTGCAGCTCTGCTGCTTTTTGTGTTCTTTATGTATTTCTTGTACACGAACATTTGGGATTGTGTCCAATAATGAACGAAAAATTTGTCTAGCCCGATATCGTGTATAGTTCCAATCCATGGAATTGAATATTTCATTATAGAAATAGTTTTAATGGGATCTCCACTACTATAACCATAAGTTTTATCTTTGGTTTCTTGTTTTAATTTTCGTAGAACATTTAAACCGTATAGTTGAGGATTAGAAACATCACCAAAATCCATAGTTTTATTTGCATATTTGATACGCCACATAGAACAGTTGTCATTTACAAGTTGTTTTCCAACATTCTTTCTATGTTCTCCTGTTAAAGGCCTTTTAAGTGAATGAGGTGTAGTTGTCGTGTCTGATGTTATTATATTTAATAAAATATCAGACTCTTCTTTCGGTTCTTCTCTAATGTATCCTTTTAATTTATTGCTGCATTCTTTGCACCTTCCTTCTATTTCACAATAATTTTTGCTGCGCGATAAATCCTTTGCAATTTTTGCTCTTTTAAATAAGAATGCTCAAGGAATTCTAAGCTGCTCCCATATTCTTTTTGAAATCACATAAGTCCATGCATTTGGACGTAAGCTCAAATTTGATTGTCTTGAAGATGCATGAGTGTATACAGGCTTTATATTAATCCAATCTTCAAAAGACAGTTGTATCACCTTTACGTCTTCAGAACAGATACTTGTATCACAATAGCTTGATGAAGATGTTTCGCTACTACAAAAATCAGACAGTTCAGCTTTCTTTTGAACATTGTAGTGGTTTCTTAAATCATCAAAGATATTGTGCCTATTTCGTTGCACATAGAAATGTAAATATTTTGGAGTATGGATTTTACCTATTTTTTCACTCAAACTAATCCAAATACGGTTTGTAGCGGTAACAAGTTTACCATCAATATCAAAAATATGTTCTTTCAAATAATGTTCTTTCAAAAATTTCAAGATTTCATTATGCGGAATTGTCGATTTCCGTGGCATATTAAAAATTTCATTTGCTAGTAAAACTCAGAATAAATTTCGTTAAATAACTCCTGCAGCCAACTGACCCGAAATATAATGAGGTAGGATCTTTATTTAACTAACCATCTGGATAAAGAAAAATTCTGCTGGCCACTTCTAACAGTTTTTGCCCTGGACCTTTTGACACTTTTTACCCCTCTGCATTATTTTAGTTGTGGGCGTGGAATACTCCACCCCCCCCCCCCCCCAAGCCCTCGTCCACTTCCGCTATAAGAGTTTGTTCTTAAAGTAAAAAGTAGAAGTAACATTTGATGAAGACTATCTACTCGCAGAATAATTCAAATACAGATAACGATATTGCTCATTTCAAATCTCATTAATTATTTTATTCTTCATTATTAACAAATTACCAGCGATTTTATCGATAATCATTCTAAAAATATTACAATAGTATAAATTCGGTTATTGTTAAGTTGTTACATTTTTTACCGTTATAATTTTCATTAAAACATATGCATTTTAAATTATAACTTCCCCTCGCAACTTTTATGTATGAGGATGTTTTCTTTTGCAATATTAAATCATAATCTTCCAGTTCTAATATAAATTTCAACCAATTTAAAACAAGGAGAAGTTATACAGTTTGAATTATGTTATCTACATCATATATGTGTGTTTGTATTTGTATATATGCGCATACGTTTTAATATATGTACAGTTCTGGAAAAGAAAACACTATCATGTACTACCTCTGCCAAAAATCACCGTATAAAATTGTGGCTGGCGTACCAATCAATTATTTAAAAAAAAAAAAAAAAACAACAACAAAAAAAAAAAAACATACCGATTAAAATTATACTTAAAATTTCGAAAAAAACGGTCACTTAAATATAAAAATTGTGCAAAACTAATAGAATTTTCAATAGTAGTACCTAATTTTGACATCATATTTGGATTCTGCGGTACATTTTACCGTCGTTTACCAAACGGAGAATCGTTCAATCAAGTAGCTTAAGAAATATGCGTGTTTAAAGCCTGGAGATTGATGTTTCATCATAGCAAAACCAACTGTAATGCGAATGATTTTATTGATCTCTAAACTACTCTGTGGAATAAGCTTTAATTTTGGACTTGCACGTTCGAAGCATTTGGAAATTGATTTCTGTTTCAAAATTAACAAGTTAAAATTAACATTTTCTTTTGAAATTTAATTTCAAAATGCATATTTTTACTAAGTAAATTTTCGGAAAAAAATATGAATTGAAATCTATAGTTTTTTAAAAGCAAATGCGGAAGACTTCTAAGCAAAATTTAAGTACATCAAGTAGATCTAGATGTTATTATTAATCAATTGATACCAGTGACATTTTTATACGATGATTTGCAGCTGAGTTAGTAAGGGGTGCTGCGTTTCTTTTCATTTTTTAACATAGTTGAAATTACGTTCATCTGTCCGAGTTCTACTTCGCGTAAGTATTCTATAATCATCATGTAATTTATATCTGTTATTGCGGTTTAACGTGGCATACTCGGCATTGAAAATAAAGTGTGTAGCATTTATGGTTTATCTACAGGGGCACTCAAAAGTATTCAGGTACATTATGATCCATTGTAAAAAAAAATTTCAGTGTATTTTAAGAGTTACACTATTTCAAACATAGTGAAATTTACATACATTATTGAGTACTATATGCTGTAATAATTTATTGTTTGTTATTAAATAGTAATTATTTCTAAGGAATTTGCAATGCAATAAAGCTACTACTTACTAGATTCTTATAGTTAACGCCAACCAAATGAAAATACTTTTGAAGATTTTTTTTTTTACTTCCACTAGTTTTTATTGTCTGAGAAATGTACAATTCGTAAAGGTTTTATAAAAAATAAAATTGTGTTAATTAAGATATTCAAAGGGCTAAATTTTTAATTTTTTAAAAGTAAAATGAAGTTAATATTTTGACTGAAAAATTCATTTTGTTAAATGGTTTTTCGTATAGATTTAGCTTTGAAATTCTTCCACTTATTTTATATGAATGACAAGTGTGCGGATAACGTATGGTATTTAATCTGATAAAGACAAAATAATAATAATAATAATAATAATAATAATAATAATAATAATAATAATAAAGGATGCTTTTTGACTTTTGCATCAGTGGAACGATGTTAGAATGCATGTTGTTTTAAACAACTGATGCTCAAAATGCATTCTTTAACAAATAAACTTTTATATTAAAATTTCAAAAAGCATCAATTGAAAATGCAAAAGATAAAAGGAGCTGAATAAACAGCAGTCTTCCCAAAGAAATGAGGGGGGAATCTAAAATTACTGTTTAAACTTTCTGTACAATTATTTTATGTATTTCTATTAGTTTATGTATCTTGTATTTCATATACAGGATGAGTAAGGCCTTTACTTTGAGCACCACACCTTCCGAACAGAAAATTTTGCATTATTTTATTGTAGAAAATTTTGTTTAAAATTATATAGTTAAAATTATTTGAAAACAGTAGTTCTCGAATATAAAATTTATATGTACCCTGGATACGTTACTAAACATCAATACTTTCCGTTCTAAATCGCGGGGGTCCGTGAAGGCACAAAAATATGAATCGGAGTGCGTGGTCAACACAAGACTTTATGAAACGATGTTTTGACCGATATAAAAATTTGTGTTGCCAAAATAAATCAGTCTAATAATATAAGAAACATACATATGTATTAAAGAAAATAAAAGTGTATCAATTGTGGCAATTTTTTAATATTTGTAATTTATATTTTCTATACTCATATTATAAAGAGGTAAAAATTGTTTATTTGTAGGAGGTAAGCTCTGGAACTACCGAACCGATTCCAAAAGTAATGGTATCAAAATGATGGTGTTAATCCAACTTAGAACATAGGCTATATCTTATGTCCGCGCCACTGGTCGAAAGGGGGTGCAGGAGCAAAAAATGTTCTAAAAATGCGATTTTTGTGTTACTGAAGGGCCTAGAAACATGAAATTTGGAATGGTAGTTACTTATAAGTTACTAATATTCTCTAAGGACATTTCTTAACAAAATCGAAATTTAAAAAGGGTAAAATGCGCGAAAAGCGTTCTAAAAAACGTTCTAAATGGCGTTTTTATGCAATTTTACGAAGTACCAAACTGATTTCAAAAATAATGGCGTCAATATTATAGTGACAACCCTTGTTCCAACATACGCTACATTTTATGTCGGTGCCTTTACCTCTAAAGGGGGTAGAGGAGCAAAATAAAAAAAAAAAAAAAAAAAAAAAAAACGTTCGAAATTGTGATTTTTGTGATACTGGAAGGGATAGAAATTTTTAATTTGGCATGGTAATTACTTATGAGATGTAAATGAGAGAGTTCCTTAAAAATTTGAAATTTAAATGGGATGAAAATAAACGAAAAGCGTTCTAAAAACGCTCTAAATAGCGATTTCTACGCAATCTCTGGAAATATAAACCGATTTCAGAAGTAATGGTTTCAAATTGATGGTAACAGTCCCCGCTCCAACATAGCCTATATTTTAAGTTTTTGTCACTACCACCTGGGGTTTACAGGAGCAAAAAATGTTCTAAATTGCGATTTTTTTGTGTTAAAGAGGGGGTTCTAACATTTTAAATTTGGAATGATAATTACTTCAAAGATGCAAATGCTTTCTAAGAATTGCCGAAAAAAAAATCCAAATTTAAAAGGATGAAATGAGCGAAAAACGTTCTATAAGTGTTCTAAATTACAATCTTTGTGCAATCGTATGAAATATGAAACCGATTTGAAACATAATGGTTGCAAATTGATGGTGATAGAACCTGTCCAGGCATAAGCTGTATTTTATGTCGGTGCCACAACCCCTTGAGGTTTGCAGGAGCAAAAAACTTTCTAAATTGCGATTTCTGCAGTACAGAAGAGACTAGAAACTTTAAATACAGCACGGTAGTTACTTATAAAATATAAATATCCTGTAAGAACAGTCGAAAATAAATTCTAATTTAAAAAGGGCAGAAGAGAAGGGAAGGAGCGAAGAGCATTCAAAAAGAGTCCTAAATTACGATTTCTATGGAATCTCAGGAAATAATAAACCGATTCCAGAAGTTATCGGTTGCGAATCAAGAATGATAGTCCCTGATCCTATACGGGCAATATTTTATGCCGGTGTCACTACCACATGGTTAGCAAGAACAACAAGAAAGCTTTTAAAAACATCTAAGTTCCGTTTTCTATATAATATTAGGAAATACCAACCGATTTCAAGGTTAATGTTGGCAAAGTAATGGTAACAGTCCCTGTTTCAACATTTTTCGAGACATTCTATTTCAAGTCTGTTTCGGCATTTTATGTTGGTGCCACTAACACCAGAGAGGTGACAGACTGTTATACAAAAAGCTTGAAATTTGACATGATGTTTAATTTTAAGATTTAAATATGTTAAGATGGTTTTTTAAAAATTTAAAACTTCAAATGAATACTAAAATGAGCATAAAAGTCTCAAAATACTTTCTAAATCATCATTTATTTGGAATTAGTTTAGTTCTTCTTATTAATTAAAATCTCATTTCTGTCTATCGCATTTTTATAATGAAGTTTAGTCAAACTGTGGCTTAATTTGTAACTTTTGAATTATTCCAAAAAGTGATCTTCTAAGAAAAAATAGTCATGCAAATATCACTTGACATATTTCAACTATTACGCGAGCAAAGCCGCGGGGTTTGCTAGTACTTATATAACATAATATGTTACATAAAACAATAATGTGTGCATAAAAATTTCACAATTTGATTATGTGCAAGGCGAGAAAGAAAGAAAAAAATGGCAAATGGTTCCTACGATAAACGCTAAAATAGAGAATTTTTAAACAGCATCTAAACGCATAGTGCATAAAAATGCATATTCAACACGCGTGTAAATGTCTTTAAAGAATGTAAAAACTGTTAACAATTAATTTTGGCAGAAGCGGAAACTTTGTATGAGGGATATTTTTGTTTTGTTTATTTGTTCGTTTATATTTTTAATTTGTAAAAATCTCAAAATATAATGAACCCAAATTCCATGCTTATTTTTTCCATTCGCTATTCCAATTTTTAAAATGCATTACATTTTAATATCTTAATTTTCTATGTGAATTGGACGCAACTTTGTTTGAAAATTTCTCTTAAGTTTGTAGATGCAGTCTGTTATTCATTTGAGGGCTAAAAAAAAAGCTGATATTCAACGCCTAAATTTTCCGTGATCCCCTAAGTGAAATAATTTACAGTGAAGTCACGACCTCGTCACTTAACTATGACCTCCTCCGCCGCACGGCGGAAGATGCAAAAGTATTCGGCAGTGTTTGAGGTATACATATACGTATGTGAATCATTAAGTACCGTAACAGATGCGAGAGAAAATATCCTTCGTCGTATAGAAAGTATTTTAATTCAAAAGCGATTATTTCAAGAACCAGCTTAGTATACTAAATATTAAACCAAACATCGCAATAACAAAATTCTTAAAGGATATAAATATCAGAGAAATTCAATAAAGATTACATCCTACAGAAAGTGTTAAATTAATGACTGTATTAACTGTGAAAATATTGATGCTGAAACAAAGGTAGTTATCGCTAAAACGATTACTTTAGATATTAAACATCTGATATTTTTATAATTTTAAAATAATTAATTTAACGGGTTATTTACAAACTGTGGTTTGAAAAAAGAATTCTAAAAGTTGCAGAATTATTGCAACACAAACAAAATTTTTTATCGCTTAAAACAGTACTTACTGCGCTATAACATATGATCGTTTTAGAAGTTGAAAATATTTAATTTAAAGGGTTGAACGCAAACTGTGAATATAGATTCGTGAAAAATAAATTAATAATATCTGTGAAAATATTGCTGATGAAGCAAAAATTTCCATCCCTCAAACGATAACTTTTGGCGCCCAAACATATGAAAGATTCAGAATTTGAAAATAAATAACTTGAGGGGTTGTATACAAACTGTGATTTCAGTTCCTTGGAAAAAGTAATGTTAAACAACCGTGAAAATATTGTCACACAAACCAAGAATTTTTATCGCTAAAATGAGTACCTTGAACGATCAAACGCACGATTTTTTCAGAATTTCAAAATAATTATTTTAAGCGGCCGTACGCAAACTGTGATTTTAGCTCCGTAAAAAAACTATTACTTAATAACAGGAAAATTATTCTCGCTCAAACAAAAATTTTCATCTCTCAAACGATTACTTTGGACGCTCAAACGCATGGTCTTTTTAGAATTTGGAAAAAAAAAAAAAAAATTTAAGGGGCGGCATATTCACTCTGAATTTAGCCGCATCGAAAAATATTGCTTTATAACTGTGAAAATATTGCTGCAGAAACAAACAAACAACAACAAAAAAAAATGTCGTAAAAATGCTGCCACTCAAAAAAACCCTTTATCGCTCAAACCAGCACATTGAACGCTCAAACGTGTAGTCTTTTCAGAATTTCAAAATATTTATTTTAAGGGGCCGTATAAAACCTATGATTTCAGTCCCTTGGAAAAAAGAAAGTTTAATATCTATGAAAATACTGCCGTTTAAAGAGAAATTTATCTCAAAAGAATATTTTGCAACGTATGGAGTTTTCAAAATTTCGAAATAGTTATTTTAAGGGTGTGTATACAATCTGAGATTTCTGCCGCTTGTCAAAAAGAAAGCTAAAAAACAGTAAAAATATTTTCGCTGAAATCAAATTTTTTATCGCTCAAATGATACTCTTGGACTCTCAAACGTTTGGTGGTTTCAGAATTTCAAAATACTCACTTTAAGGGGCTGTATACAACCTGTGATTTGACCCCCTTGAAAAAAAGAAAGTTTAATATCTATGAAAATACCTCCGCTCAAACAGAAATCTTTAACGCCCAAAATAGTATTTTGAATGCTCAAAGGTATGGTGCATTCAGAATTTAAAAATACTCATTTCAAGGGGCTATATACAAGCTGATATTTCTTCCGCTTGGAAAAAGAAAGCTAGATAACAGTAAAAATATTTTCGCTGTAATCAAATTTTTAATCGCTCAAACGAAATTCTTGGACGCTCAAACGTATGGTGTTTTCAGAATTTAAAAATAATTATTTTAACGGGCTGTTTACAACCTGTGATTTGAGCCCCTTGGAAAAAAGAAAGTTTAATATCTATGAAAATATTCTCGCTCAAAGAGAAATCTTTATAGCTCAGAATAGGAATCTGAACGCTCAAACGTATGGTGTATTTAGAATTTCAAAAGACTTAATTTAAGGGGCTGTATACAAGTTGAAATTTCAGACCGTTATAAAAAAGAAATCTAAATAACTGTAAAAATAAATTCGCTCAAATAAAATTTTTCATCGCTCAAATGATAATCTTGGACGCTCAAACGTATAGTGCTTTCAAAATTTCAAAATAGTTATTTTAAGGGGCTGTATACAACCAGTGATTTGAGCCCCTTGGAAAAAAGAAAGTTTAATATCTATGAAAATATTCTCGCTCAAAGAGAAATCTTTATAGCTCAGAATAGGAATCTGAACGCTCAAACGTATGGTGTATTTAGAATTTCAAAAGACTTAATTTAAGGGGCTGTATACAAGTTGAGATTTCAGACCGTTTTAAAAAAGAAATCTAAATAACAGTAAAAATAAACTCGCTCAAATAAAATTTTTCATCGCTCAAATGATAATCTTGGACGCTCAAACGTATAGTGCTTTCAGAATTCCAAAATAGTTTTTTTAAGGGGCTGTATACAACCAGTGATTTGAGCCCCTTGGAAAAAAGAAAGTTTAATATCTGTGAAAATATTCTCGCTCAAAGAGAAATCTTTATAGCTCAGAATAGGATTCTGAACGCTCAAACGTATGGTGTATTCAGAATTTCAAAAGACTTAATTTAAGGGGTTGAGATACATGTTGAGATTTCGGACCGTTTTAAAAAAGAAATCTAAATAACTGTAAAAATATATCCGCACAAACCGAAAGCTTTACAGCTCAAAACAGTATTTGGGACGCTCAAATGCATGATGCATTCAGTCTTTCAAAATACTTAATTTAAGGGGCTGTATAAAAGTTGACATTTCAGACCGCTTTAAAAAAGAAATCTAAATAACAGTAAAAATAAACTCGCTCAAATAAAATTTTTCATCGCTCAAATGATAATCTTGGACGCTCAAACGTATAGTGCTTTCAGATTTCCAAAATAGTTTTTTTAAGGGGCTGTATACAACCAGTGATTTGAGCCCCTTGGAAAAAAGAAGTTTAATATCTGTGAAAATACTCTCGCTCAAAGAAAAATCTTTATAGCTCAGAATAGGATTCTGAACGCTCAAACGTATGGTGTATTCAGAATTTCAAAAGACTTAATTTAAGGGGCTGTATACAAGTTGAGATTTCAGACCGTTTTAAAAAAGAAATCTAAATAACTGTAAAAATAAATTCGCTCAAATAAAATTTTTCATCGCTCAAATGATAATCTTGGACGCTCAAACGTATAGTGCTTTCAGAATTTCAAAATAGTTATTTTAAGGGGCTGTATACAACCAGTGATTTGAGCCCCTTGGAAAAAAGAAAGTTTAATATCTGTAAAAATATTCTCGCTCAAAGAGAAATCTTTATAGCTCAGAATAGGATTCTGAACGCTCAAACGTATGGTGTATTCAGAATTTCAAAAGACTTAATTCAAGGGGCTGTATATAAGTTGAGATTTCAGACCTTTTTAAAAAAGAAATCTAAATAACTGTAAAAATATATCCGCACAAACCGAAGGCTTTACAGCTCAAAACAGTATTTGGGACGCTCAAATGCATGATGCATTCAGTCTTTCAAAATACTTAATTTAAGGGGCTGTATACAAGTTGACATTTCAGACCGCTTTAAAAAAGAAATCTACATAACAGTAAAAATAAACTCGCTCAAATAAAATTTTTCATCGCTCAAATGATAATCTTGGACGCTCAAACGTATAGTGCTTTCAGATTTCCAAAATAGTTTTTTTAAGGGGCTGTATACAACCAGTGATTTGAGCCCCGTGGAAAAAAGAAAGTTTAATATCTGTGAAAATACTCTCGCTCAAAGAGAAATCTTTATAGCTCAGAATAGGATTCTGAACGCTTAAACGTATGGTGTATTCAGAATTTCAAAAGACTTAATTTAAGGGGCTGTATACAAGTTGAGATTTCAGACCGTTTTAAAAAAGAAATCTAAATAACTGTAAAAATAAATTCGCTCAAATAAAATTTTTCATCGCTCAAATGATAATCTTGGACGCTCAAACGTATAGTGCTTTCAGAATTTCAAAATAGTTATTTTAAGGGGCTGTATACAACCAGTGATTTGAGCCCCTTGGAAAAAAATAAAGTTTAATATCTATGAAAATATTCTCGCTCAAAGAGAAATCTTTATAGCTCAGAATAGGATTCTGAACGCTCAAACGTATGGTGTATTCAGAATTTCAAAAGACTTAATTTAAGGGGCTGTATACAAGTTGAGATTTCAGACCGTTTTAAAAAAGAAATCTAAATAACAGTAAAAATAAATTCGCTCAAATAAAATTTTTCATCGCTCAAATGATAATCTTGGACGCTCAAACGTATAGTGCTTTCAGAATTCCAAAATAGTTTTTTTAAGGGGCTGTATACAACCAGTGATTTGAGCCCCTTGGAAAAAAGAAAGTTTAATATCTGTGAAAATATTCTCGCTGTAAGAGAAATCTTTATAGCTCAGAATAGGATTCTGAATGCTCAAACATATGGTGCAGTCAGAATTTCAAAATACTTAATTTAAGGGGCTGTATACAAGTTGAGATTACAGACCGTTTTAAAAAAGAAATCTAAATAACTGTAAAAATAAATTCGCTCAAATAAAATTTTTCATCGCTCAAATGATAATCTAGGACGCTCAAACGTATAGTGCTTTCAAAATTTCAAAATAGTTATTTTAAGGGGCTGTATACAACCAGTGATTTGAGCCCCTTGGAAAAAAATAAAGTTTAATATCTATGAAAATATTCTCGCTCAAAGAGAAATCTTTATAGATCAAAATAGGATTCTGAACGCTCAAACGTATGGTGTATTTAGAATTTCAAAAGACTTAATTTAAGAGGCTGTATACAAGTTGAGATTTCAGACCGTTTTAAAAAAGAAATCTAAATAACAGTAAAAATAAATTCGCTCAAATAAAATTTTTCATCGCTCAAATGATAATTTTGGACGCTCAAACGTATAGTGCTTTCAGAATTTCAAAATAGTTATTTTAAGGGGCTGTATACAACCAGTGATTTGAGCCCCTTGGAAAAAAGAAAGTTTAATATCTATGAAAATATTCTTGCTCAAAGAGAAATTTTTATAGCTCAGAATAGGATTCTGAACGCTCAAACGTATGATGGTTTCAGAATTTCAAAATACTTACTTTAAGGGGCTGTATACAACCAGTGATTTGAGCCCCTTGGAAAAAAGAAAGTTTGATATCTATGAAAATATTGACGCTCAAATAAAATTTTTATCGATCAAACGAGAGCTTTGGACTATCAAACGAATAGTTTCTTTAGGATTTTAAAATAATTAATTTAAGGGGCTGTGCACAAATTGTGTCCAATAATAATGCTTTTTAACTGTGTCCCTGTCCAAAAATAATGCTTTTTAGCTGTGAAAATATTGCTGCTGGAACAGAATTCTTTATTCGTAGACAATTTATTCGGATGCTCAAATATATGGTATATTTTCATTATTTTAATACAGTTATTTTTTTGTACTGCATGCAGACTGTAATTTTTGTCGTATCGAAATAAATAAAGCTGAATAACTCTGAAAGCATATTCGCTCGTTCAAAAATTTTTGTCTCCCAATTCCGCTCAAACGACGCTCAAACCTATGCTGTCTTTCGTTTTTCATTTTCTTAAAGTCGAAGGGCCAACTTCACGTGTAAATAGCCCTCCCGGGGTTGTTTTTTAATATAACTTTTTTTGGTTTGTCGCTCAAACGCGCTCAAACGACGCTCAAACCTGTGTGTTTTCCAATTTTTAAATCCCATGAAGTTGAGGGGCCAACTTCACGCTTTGTTGGCCCCCGTATTTTACTTTATTCCTAACTATTTCCAGATTGTCGCTCAAACGAAAATTTTTGTCGCTCAAACGCGCTCAAACGACGCTCAAACCTATGCTGTTTTCCGTTTTTAATTTTCTCGAAGTCAAGGGGCTAACTTCACGGACCTGAAGAGAACTCCCATATGGTAGGCGGGAAGTCTGCGGTTGGGACGCGTTTGTTTAGCTTGCATCATGCGGACGCATGGGGAAGAGGGGTCAGAATTCTTTTTTTTTTCTATGCGCAGAAAAAGAACTTGAAATAAAATTGAACTGACCTTTAAGTCATATCCTTTCTTCTTAGCTGAAATAATGATAATAAAGACAGAAATAAAAAAGAATCATTTTGAAATGTCGCAAAAAGCTACATTTTCTCAGAAATAAGAAATAATATTAAAAGACATTGTTCACTGACTTTAACTTAAGTTAGATATAAGATTTTTTTTTCTTCTAAAATAAGAATATAATTATTTAATGCATGTTCTTAAAATTTACAAATTACGCTAAAGCTAGAAAATAACAGTCTAATAAATACTACCTAAAATTTGTGAAAGCTAAGAAATAATCATCTAAGAGATATATACTTAGCCAAAAATTTAAAATTATATTAAAGCTAAGAAATAAAAGCAGCTATGAAATTATGCCGTATAGAAAAAAAAATAGAGAAGTGAAGTTGATTTGTTGTATTTAGTTAAATATTTATCCTAATTTAACATTTCTCTATTAATAAAAAAGTTTTGATTTAAAATTAAAATATAATAAATTAAAATATTCATGAAAAAAATAATCTACTATCTTAAAACATTCTCCCTTTTTTATAATTATAAAAATTGTATTTAAAAAGTAATATTGCGCCTTGCGCCAAAGTTCAAAAGTAAATTTTGAAAATCTGCTAAAGCAAAAAAAAAAGGTAAAAAAGACAGTATATTACGTAAAAAATTCTAACACGTGGTGACAAAGATTATGACTGATCTACACGACGTACGAATAAAAGCCATAAAAATCCGCAAAACAAAATTAGATCTAATCTAATAATTTTAAACAGTAATATAAGAAATTACAAATTATTTAATAATATTATGCATGAAAAGTAAAAACCTGTACCATATACAAGAACGGTATGACAGTAAAGTATCCTAGTGTAAAGTTATTGAAAACGTTTACTTAATAGGGGGCGCTGGTTGTTGAAATTCCGAAAGGGATTTTTCCATGGATAAAGGGAAAATATCGCCAGCACTCTTTAGATGAGGAATTTACCTCGGCGTATTTATCACTTGTTTGGCTTAGGATAATCCTTTCTTTTTATATGCGTTCTAGGAGGGGACTACGTGAACGTGAGGGCAAGGACAGGGCACGGCGTGTGACAACTCTAGAAATTTTCAAAAAGGACATTGCCTTCTTGAAAATATAATATTAATAATGGGAAATATGTTTCTTTATCTCTTCAATCGACTTCCGTTTCCTGAAACCTCCAACATCGACTGTGCGCACCAAGGAAGACTTACCGAAAGGGGGAGGGGGGGGGGGGGAAGGCCAGCCTAACCATCGGGCAAACAGGGCAGCTGCCCTCGACCTGTGGCAATTGGGTTGTATTAAAGGTCGCGAGTCTCGCTATAGAATTCGGTACAATGTTTTCTCTGTATAAAATAAAAAGGGTAGATTGCTTTAGGTATATTTTTAAATGTGTCTTTGTGTTAAAAAAAGTGAGTATCAACTAAACAAAGTTGGAGGGAAAATTGATAAAATTTTCCAGGATCTATAGGTTTCATGAAAGCGACCTTGAATGTAAAAAATATTTATAATATATTAAAGGATATAAGATTTTGCGAAATTAAAAATAATCATGCACATTATTATGAAAGGAGTGGTATTTTTTATACATTTCATTACCTGTTTTATGTATTACTCTACAATTTAAAATAAAATTTGTTAGTCCAGTATTGCAGTATATGTTGGGCCCCATTAACTGCTTCGCCAGCAGGGCCCGACTATCAAGTTTTTGTGCCCAGTGCACTTTCAAATTTTCGTGCCCCCTTAGATTGATTGATTTACTGATACTACTTTTTTCTTTACATATTACACACTTTATTAAAAAGCAGAAAAACCAACGTTTAAAATGCACAAATAATATATGAAAAGCAGCAAACAGCTGTTTCGAATCCACTAGCGAGATTCTTCTTCAGTGCAAAAGGAACAGCGTGCTAGAAAAAGCAAGGCTGAGCAAAATCATAGACAGAGACGCGCGTCTCTGTCTATGATTTTGCTCAGCCTTGCTTTTTCTAGCACGCTGTTCCTTTTGCACTGAAGAAGAATCTCGCTAGTGGATTCGAAACAGCTGTTTGCTGCTTTTCATATATTATTTGTGCATTTTAAACGTTGGTTTTTCTGCTTTTTAATATTGTTGCACAAAGGCTTTATTTGCTATTTTTATATATTTGCTATTATTACACACTTATTCGAAAAGTATCAACTCAAAAAATTAAGCTTTCCGGAAAATTGAAAAAAAACGGTTCCAGGAATAAAAGTAAAATATTTTTTCTATTATTAACTGAAATGTGCTTTTAACCATGTATTGAGATATATTTTTGTCATTTCATCGTATCATTATCTCAAATATCACATTTTTTCACAATTATAATTTTTTTAATGGAAATTTGGATGAAATTATGAAAAATTCTGTGCCCCTCAGATATTTCGTGCCCAGGGCACGGGCCCCGGGTGCCCGTGCGATAGTCAGGGGCTGTTCGCAGGGCTCCGCGCGACATTACGCCGGCCCTGAGTCACGGGGCGTTTGCTAACTGTCGGGCATATCTAGTCCCTCAACATTTTGACCTGGGTGTAGGGTAGAGGTCTGCACGGGCCGGAATTTCCAGGCCCGGGTACGGCCCGAACAAAAGCAATCTTGGCCCGGCCCGTTTATATTTTCACAGTTCTCGGCCCGGCCCGTGGAAAACCAATTAAATGAGGTTCGACTCATTTTCCACAACAAAACTCAGGTTTTTCTAAACATACAATTAAGAGTCTTTTAAAGAATAATATACAACACATATTTATGTGATAATTTTTCAGTATATTTTAAAATTACTATGTGTTCGCAAGACAGAAAATACACAATAGCAACATTAATGATTACTTAGTCTTAGACGTTCCAACATCCAAATAAGGATTCGTTAAAAAATTAATGTAGTTTAGAATAAAAAAAAAAAGGAGGGTTAAAAAACATGATAACTTTTAAAGCTGTCTAATAAAAAGCAGATATGTAAAAATATTTCTCTGCATTTAATAAGGCTTTTTCTCAAATCCTAAAAGAGCTACTATCAGATACATTTTTTAATTTATTTCTTTTCGGAAACGCATAAGATTGGCAGGTGTTCTTATTCAAAAACTATGTAGTTGAATAACGTTAGCTATTTTTTGATAAAGTCAATATATCTTTGAGAAAATATTATCAAAGTTAATGTTTTGAATCGTATTTCCAGAAACGATAGCACGGGAAAGGAGAAAAACTTGCAGTCAAGTGACAAGAATCTCTTATATCTCGATAAGTATAATTTATTTATAAAAAATGGAAAACGTTGATAGATTCCAAATCCCTTCAATAGTCAGGCCTGTCACTTTTAAGCCTTTAAAGTTAAAAATGAGTCAAAAATTTTCTCACTGTTGAACAGTGAATTTGAGAACCATCTTAAGGTATATTTCCAAAGATTCCGTTAATAGAAGTTCGCTATTAATATTTTTATAAAACATATTGCCTTCCCTACACATCTTGAGAACAATAAAATCCAGTTCGGCCTTACTCGGCTATGTAGAAAAAAAAAATGCAAGCCTGATCTCGGCCCGGCACGAGTTTGCTGAAAAAATTAAGCCCAGCCTCAGACAACATTTAACTGCCCGATGCTGATCTCTACGCTGGACATGTTACATTTCTGTATTAATGTTTTCAAACTATCATCGGTTGGTGACGCACATTTATACTTATTCTTGGGAAAGGGACCTTTATTGAAAATGGGTTATATTTTACTGGCTTAGATTAAGTTTTTATAGCGGGCCGGCAGGCCCGCTTGAATTTTTTTATCGGTCCGGCCCGGTAGACCCATTCAATTTTTTTGCCGGCCCGGCCCGCTAAAAAAATTGTTCCAATTTAGCCGACCCGGCCCGTTTGAAAATTCGCCTTCACTTCGCCGGGCCAGGTACGGGCCTCCCCCCCGGTAACCTCTGCATATGTCCAAATCCGAGCCGCGTCGAGTGGGATGCAGTTTCCTTATTTTTAAAATGAACCGCACAGTTAGTTTATATATATATATATATATATATATATATATATATATATAAAAAAGCACGTGGGTATTTATTTACTGATTTTTTTTTTTTTTTAATTCAGAAGTTGGGTTGGCTATAATTGTTTCACTTTCAAGTTGAATTTTGATTTGGATTAACACGATTTTTCAAAAAGTGTCCAGATATTGTTTCAGATTAGAATCGTGCATCAGGTCGGGTAACCCGATTTTACGCATCCACAACCGGCCCATGGTTTTGGTCGGGTCCGATTCCGGACTTAATTTCTAGCAAAATAAGTACCGGAGCTCTAATATTCTGCACTAATAACTACTAAGTGCATACCTCTCCCCTCCATCCGCATATTCCGTACATTATTTGCAAAATTTAAATCAATTTCATCTTCAGTAAAATAATTTTTTATAGTATGTATATATGTATATCTACTATATACATATATCCATTTATTCTGAAAAGAAAAAAAAAAGTAACTAAGCCAGTGCTGCTGTAAATGAATTTTTTGTGACCTCAGGTTTTTCTTCTTTAATATTATGAAAACTACTCAATACAAAAATATGAAAATTGTTGGTATTATAGAGAAATGTTTGACATAAACATTAAACAAGCTGAAGCAGACAGTTTTTAAATAGAAAAATTATTCAATGAGAGATTTAATGTTAAAGTTGGTCAAAATAGTTCCACTAAAAAAGTTGTATAGGAGCAGAAACTATGCATAGGAATTTAATCATTTTTTCTAAGGATATACGTTGGAAGCTCCCGGTGGGCAGACTGCATTTATTTTTTTAATTTGATTCATTTTTTGAGGATTTATTTTTATTTTAAATTCAAATTTTTCAGAGATATTTTTTACATATTTTAGAAAAGGTTATTCTTTTAAATTATTGTCAATTGTAAAAATAGCGCAAATAATAATATTTTCTGTAAATTAAAAATTTTATTTACACGTGACTATTATAAACTAGAAAAAAACCTATTAAATTACAATGAAATGATTTCATGTTAAAAGCGGAAAAATATTAAAATTTTCGTCATAATTTTTTTTTATATATACTAGGGGGCGCTGCCCCCTACGAGCTACGCTCGTCAACCCCCGTTCAGACACCGCAGACTCAAAAAGCACGCTAATTTGATCGGCTTAAAAAATATTTCGGAAGATTGAATTATAAGTTTAAAAACAGTGGCGATCTCCCTATAAACGGGTTTCTATTCATTTTTCTTTGATTGGGGAATTTTAAATCCGAATCAGCGGCTGTTAAATGATACAATGGCTGTTTCCGTCTTTGATTAAATAAAATCAGTTGACATTTAAAAATAAGCTAATATAAAATGAATTAAATAAACAGAGTCTTTGCCTCCCGGTATTTTTTAGCAAAGCGAAAAGAAAGTGTTTTTTTTTTTTTTTTTTTTTTTTTTTTTTTTAATGACACTTTAAATGTATCGTTTTTAATCTGACGTAATTTTCACTAAACTTTTCTTTCTCCTTTTACTATTCACGTGAAAGTAATTTTGTTAGAAATGAAATATTATTTGCGCTATCCTAATAAAAATAGTTGAAAATATCATCTTAAAATATTACATAAATGTCTCGGGCAATTTTTAAATTTAAACTGTTTTGCAATATTATTTTTTGTTCATTTTACGTAATGTGTAATGTGACGTAAATGTGACGTAATTTCTCCTATTTAAGACTTCTAACGCATGTTAATGAATTTATTATTTTACAACATTCTTTCACTTTTAAAATTCACGTGTAATATGGTTTTTATGATAATTTTTAATGAGTCCCTGCTTTTTATATTTTCTTGTTTATAATAGTCACGTGTAAAATAAATTTTTAATTTGAAGCAAATATTATTATTTGCGCTGTTTATACAATTGGCAAGAGTTTAAATTAGTACAATCTCTCTATTCTAAAAAAAAGTAACTACCGCTATCACCGCCGCCGCCGCCGCCACCGCCGGTTTTGAATTTTTTGTGACCGGAGGTCTTTCTTCGTTAATATTAAGAAAAATAATGCATACAAAAATATGAAAATCGGTGGTTTTATACAGAAATGTTTGATAAACATGCTGATGCAGACAGTTTTCAAATCGAAGAATTATTTTAATAGATATTTAATGCTAAAGTTGGACAAAATCGTTCCACTAAAAAAGTTTTATAGCAGCAAAAACTATACATGGCAGTCTAATCATTTTTAGATCATTTTATGCGTTAGAATTTACCGGAGTGCAGATTGCATTAATTTTTTTATTTTGACTCATTTTTTCAGGTTTTATTTCTATTTTAAATTCAAATTTTCAGCATTTCTAGAGATATTTTTTACAGATTTCAGAAAATTGTACTAATTTAAACTGTTGCCAACTGTATAAAAAGCGCAAGCAATAATATTTGCTTCAAATTAAAAATTTATTTACACGTGACTATTATAAACAGGAAAAAAACTTTCAAATTAAAATTAAATAATTACGTATAAAAAGCAGGAATTTATTAAAAATTATGTCATAAAAAGTACACACGTGAATTTTAAAAGAGAAAGGATATTGTAAAATAATAAGTTCATTAACATGCGTTAGAAGTCGTAGGAGAAATTACGTCATATTTACGTCACATTATAGTTATTACATAAAATGAACACAAAATAATATTGCAAAAAAGTTTAAATTTAGAAATTGCGCTAGACATTTATTTAATATTTTGAGAGGATCTTTTCAACTATTTTTGTTAGGAAAGCGCAAATAATATTTCATTTCCAACAAAAGTATCTTCACGTGAATATTTAAAAGTGAAAAAAATAGCTTGGTAAAAATTACGTTAGATTAAAAACGATTAATTTAAAATGTCTCATTTAAAAGAACTTTCTTTTCGCTTTGTTAAAAAATACCAGGAGACAAAGACTCTGTTTACTTAATTCCTTTTATATTAGCTTATTTTGAAATATTGTTACACGTATCTACGTCATCAAGTTATTTTTATTCGACGTTTTATTTGTAATTTTATTAATGTTCTACGAATTTATTTGTTCTATTGTTATTTAAAATAAAAAATTATGTCAATTTGTATAATTTGGCGAGTGGTTTGGCGATTTATATAATTTGGCGAAATTGGTCGACGAGATAATCAAGCAGTACCGCAGCGGATTTGGCGTTAAAATTCCCCAATCATAGACAAATGAATAGAAATTCGTTTATAGGGAGATCGCCACTGCTTTTTACATTATAATTCAATCTTTCGAAATCTTTTTAAAGCCGATCAAATTAGCGTGCATTTAGAGTCTGCGGTGTCTGGGCGGGGGTTGGCGAGCGTAGCTCGTAGGGGGCCGGGCCCCCTAGTTTTCTAAAAATAATTACAAAATATCTTTCGAAATGCTGAAAATTTGAATTTAAAATAGAAATAAAACCTCAAAAAATGAGTCAAATTAATAAACTGAGTGCAGTCTACACACCGGGAAATTCTGACGCATAAAATGATCTAAAAATGATTAAATTCCGAGGTACAGTTTTTGCTCCTATAAAACTTTTTTAATAGAACGATTTTGTCCAACTTAAGCATTAAATATCTCTTTAAATATTTCTTCGATTTGAAAACTGTCTGCATTAGCGTGTTTATCAAACATTTCTCTATAATTCCACCGATTTTCATATTTTTGAATGCAATATTTTGCTTAATATTAACGAAGAAAGACCTCCGGTCACAAAAAATTCAAAACCGGCTGCGGCGGTGACAGCGGTAGCTACTTGTTTTTTTAGAATAGAGAGATACGTGAATATTTAAAAAGAAAGAACACTATAAAATAATGAATTATTTAATATGTGTTAAAAGCAGTAAATGCGAGTTTAATTACGTCCTATTTAAAATGGCAAAATAATAAAATTGTTTAATTAACATATACATTTACATGTACACGAGAGATTTATTTCATATGATCTTTTTAACTATAGTTTCCAATTCTAAGACAGCGTAAATAATAAAATTTCCTTTCTAACAATAAAACTATTTTTAGGTGAATATTACAAAGAGAAAAAAAGTTTGGTAAAAATTACATCAGATTTAAAATATTGCATTTTAAATTATTTTCTTATAGCGTTATTACAAATTTCGGGAATCAAAGACTCTAATGCCTTATTTCATTTTACATTTTAGTTAATTTTCGGATGTTTTACTTATGTTATTTAATCAAACATGAAAACAGTGATTAATAGCAGTTGATTTGGCCTTAAAATCCCTCAATGAATGGAAACCAGTTTATTAGGTGATCGCCATTGGCTTTTTGATTATAATTCAACATTCCCTAATCTTTTTAAAGCCGATCAAATTAACGGACTTTTAGATTCTGAACGCGCTTTGGAGATTGTAGCTCATAGGAGGCAGAGCCCCCTAGTACAGGGATGGCGAACTTTTTCACATATGCGTGCCAATTTTTTTTGGAAAATTATTTTACATGGCCATAATGTGCCAAAAATAAACAAGTCGGAAATTGTACATCGAACGTGGCAAATAAGGTGCGTTCGTACTGTAACTAGTTCTGTAAGTATTCTATAGGTGTAACCAGCCTTTAGAGTGGGGGGGGGGCAGATTTTTTAACCCGAACATGTTGGATGCAAACAATATCATATATAGTAAAACCTGCTAAAACAGAACCCCATGAAACCGGTAGAATTTTCGTTTTAGACAGGTTTTCATCTTAGAAGGTATAATTGTGTGGTATTTCTTTTAAAAAGGGCTCAAACGCGATTTTTGTTTGCGTGAGGGGGGGGGGATGAAAAGGGGTTCAAAATTCAATTCTTTCATAGGTAATTTATTCAAAGATATCTTATGATAGGAAATGATTCTAAGTTGCCATGGTGACGTCCTATTTAAGATGGGGTCCTATTATTACTGAATTTAATATATAGAATCGTAATAAATTTTGTATTCATGCATTTTTGCATAAGAGTGCAAGAGCTGTTGCACCAAGATCTGAATATTTATAAAACCAGTTATAGAATGAACGGACCTGATTTGCCACGTTTGATGTACAATTTCGACTTGTTTTATTTTAATGTCAAATTTACTTCTCTTTTCCATAATCGTGAATTTTTTCTTATTTTAAAAAATATTTTCTGCCAATTTTCAAATAGACTGGGAATAATTATGTTGCATTTCAGTTTTTTCAATTCACAACATATAGAGTTTAGACAATCTTAGGTCTATTAAATTTATGTAGCTTTATTTAGAACCTCAATCAATACCGTGCCTAAAATAATATTTCCCGTGCCATTTATGCCACGCGTTGCCGTACGTTCGCCGTCACTGCCCTAGTATATTAAAAAAATCTAATATATTAATGGAGCAAAAAAGATTAAAATCAGGAATGGCGAATATTCAAAAAATCCTACTCGCCAAGGATTTCATTGTATCAACCGGTGGCCGTCAGTATGCAGTATTTATAAGCTGCGATGAGTTCCGACTAATATTTAAATAATTACTAAAAATAACGATGTACTGGAGCATCGCATTGAACTTCGGTGCAAAGTTAGCACCATGTGGAGTTAGAAAGTTGATCAGAGAGAATACGGTAAAAACATGAACAAAAAGCAGCTAGTAAAAACAGCAGATACAGTTTCGAATGATTCTGGCATTCCTCATCGCCGTTCGAAAACTATCGAGTCTATTCTTGTAAGAATAGATAGGAGTATGCTCTTCGAGTACGACACACTAAGACATATCTGTAAGCTCTTTGATAGAAATGAACGCAAAGATTTGGAGATGGGGGGAAAATAAAACTATAACTTGTGGCTTCGGTTTTTAAGAAACGCTGTTGCTCTGGGTTTCGGAGAGCAGTATTTACGAGTTTCAGTGAATTCAGTTCAATATTTAGATATTCACTAAAAACAAAGAAGTCCCGGAGCTCAGCTCCATTTACAACTGTCTTATAATGTATTATTATGTGGATATCGACCGAAAATTCGGTTCAGTTTTCATTTTTAGACCAAAATCTGTTTCCGGCAAGAATGCTGGCGAAAATTCGGACGGATCGAAATTAGCTGCATTCCAAAAATCTTATTTCTTCCTTCGAAAATTTTCCGCATAGCTGATTGATTTGAGCTGTATCGGTTTAAATGAGACACTATATTATTTATTGCTATGAACTTCACTTCTTATAAACAGTGACATTAGACATGACTAATGTTGCCAGGTGTCCCGCGTAAATTGGGGGCTCCAAATGCTCTGGACACCACTAATTTCTTATAGTTTATTTCTCCATCTGCAGTAGCAAATAATTCTGCCATTAGATTAGGCGAGGAAAAATACTTTAAAATACTGGTGTCCAGAGCATTTGGAGACCAGATTTACATGGGACACCTGGCAACACTATTCATGACTGACTCAAGGCGTGAGTTCAAATATTAAAGCAAGAAATACATGTATGACTAAACTTTGAAGACCCTTTTCACGTGCTTATTAAATGCTGCAGCCTTAACAGTGTAATAGAAAATGTATAGTTTGAAACAGTAGAAGTATTTCGAATACTGTTTGAGAAAGTTCTAATATAACAGATAATCATTTACAAAAATCATTACAAAAGATAAATCGAGGTATGTATACCTAAAACTTTTTTTAACGAGAGGAAAGTCGTATCATTAGAAAATAATTTTGTGTCGTTGATGAATTAATTACATTTTAATTTATATGAAAATAAAGTTTTGGCTAGAGGCATAGACAGTCAACTTGGTCCGCACGTATAATTAATTAATAATTATGTATATTTATGAATGTATTAGTTAATTAACTTTTTACTTTCTTCTATCTTTACTAAAAGAAAGTATTTTCATTATTTTTAAGAATACCTCCTACATATATATACAAACTTTTTACAGTATACTTTAGATTATTTATTATATGTTCGTAAGACAGAAAATACAAAATAGCAATATTAATTATTAAATAGACTCTTAGACTTTTCAGCATTCAAATAAAAATTCATTAAAAGAATAAATGTAGTGGAGAATAAAAGAAAAAAGAAGATTCATCAAAACATCATAAGTTTTGAAGCTGTAGATTTTTGAAAATCTTTTTAACCCTAGAACTACCGGAAATTTTACTCAAGTTTTATAAAAACATTCTACACCAGAATTTTTACTTAAAACTATTTAATTTGTTTATTTAACTTATTATTGTCTGATTTATACATTTAGTTTGTTTTGAAGAAATTTCTGGTTTGAATAAATATTTTGAATGTACATGTCGGGTCCATTGGACCCTTCTGGTAGACAGAGGGTTATAGGCAAAAGATCTGTTACAGAATTCTGTCAAATTTGTCGTTTTGAATCGAATTTCAGGGTGCGATAGCACGGTTAAATAGCAAAATTGGTCGTCATGTGACAAGAATCGCTTGTAACACGAATTATGAAAAATTGGGAAACGTTGTTAAATTCCAAATTGGTTCAATAGCCAGGCCTGTCCTGGTAGAGGTCTGGATGGACTCGTATTGGTCTGGGTCAACAAAAGAAAAGAAAAAAATTAAACGGTACTGCGAGGCAGATAAAAAAAAAATAATAGCGATAATGATTTCTGTTAACGGAATTTTTTTGGCAATATACCTTAAGGTTGTTCTCAATTTCCCTGATCAACAATACGAAACTTTATGGCGCATTTTCTGACTCATTTTTAACTATAAAGGCATAAAATTGGCAATCCTGACTAGTGAAGCTATTTGGAATGGAATGAAATAGCGTTTTCCATTTTTTGATAAATAAATTAAGTTACTTATGAGTTATAAGCGATTCTTGTCACGTGACGGTAGGTTTTTCTCTTTTTTTTCCCGTGCTATAGTATCCGAAAATTCGATTCAAAACACTAACTTTGACACTAATTTCTTAAAGAACTATTGACTTTATCAAAAAATCGATTAGCGCCATTCTATTGTATAGTTTCTGAATAAGAAAACCTCCAAATCTTATGCATATTCGAAAAGAAATGAATTCCGAAATGGTTCAGAAAGTAGTTTCTTTGGATTTATACAGCCTTCATAAATTTTAGAGAAATATTTTCACAAATCTACTTTTTATTATACAATTTCAAAAGTTATTATGTTTTTAGCCCTCTTTTTTTCTTTTATTCTAAAGTACATTTTTTTTTCTTCTTAAGAATCCTTATTTGAATGTTAAAAACTCTAAAAGTCTAAGAAATCATTAACGTTGCTAATGTGCATTTTCTATCTTGCGAACAAATAGTAATTTTAAAATATACTATAAAGTTATCCCATAAATATGTATGCAGCATTTTTAAAAATAAATAATAATCTAAATAGGCCCAATAAAAATAGGCCATTAAAAATAATCTAAGATAGGCCCAAAAACGATACTCCGGCGACAATTGTAAAAACCGTACGCACCTTGGTGTGTCCATTCACCGCACTTGTGTTTCTCTATTAAAAATGCAATTTTTTTTTATTATTGTGAGTTAAAAGTTAAGCAGTTATACCAGTTGATCCAACCTGAGCATGTTTACAGCAGAATATTCTGACCGGCGTAAAAGGATTAATTTGCAAATAAAATATACGTATAAAGGTATCGAGTAAAAGAAGTAAATGAATAAACATTTATGTCTTTCAATATAACCTGTTCTTAAATAGTCTGTAGTGCAATCTCAATTAAAATCTGCGACGTTCTTCTTTCGTTTCAATTTTTCCTTTTTATAAAATATTTTTATTCTAATTATAGATAGTTCTATGAGCTACGCACGTCAACTTTCGATCACATTCCGCATGCTCTAAAAATATGCTCATTTTTGTATTTTAATTAGATTAACTAATTAGATTGAATTATATTATAACGACCAGTGGCGATCTTCTCAAATCGGGTTGCTATGCATCTTCCTTTGACTGGGATAAGGAGAAAAGGGGGGAGACTTTTGGTCCCAAACGGAGTACTCATTTGCTACCTCGACAGCTGACGGCTGTTCTCGCGATTGATTTAGAAAGATCTGTCACACTTTTGAGAATCAGCTTATATAATACGTAGGGAGTCTTAAGGCTGTTCTTAACTGCTCCGCTGAACAAGCGCAAAACGTTCTGACACATTTACAAATTCATTTTTTAACGGAAAGATATAAAATTGGAAAGACTGACCCTGAAAGCGATTTGAAATTGAACTGTTTTTTCAATTTTTTGATCCATCTATTACCCATTGAGTTATAAGCAATATCGATCACGTGACAAACCCGTTTTTCGCCCGCTCTTGAGTGATTTTTCTACTTTTGCGCGGAAATTCGGTTCAAAAGGTCCACTTTGATATTATTTTCTGAAAGATGTATTGCGTTTGAAAAAAAAACGGAAAAAACAGCTCGACGACATTGTTTCTGAACAACAAAACCAGCTAGTTTCATGCAATATTTAATATAAATTTATTATTGCAAAAGTAGAATGGGAAAATAAAATTCTGACTATTTACTCTTTTACTTTGTAGAAATCTGTGTATTTGTCATGCTTATTTATTATTGTTATTATTACTATAAAAGAATGAATAATTTTAATACTAAAAGCAAATTATATTTATATATAAAAAGTTTATTTTTAAAATTCTATAAAATGATTTCATTTAGAAATTTCTTTCTAACATTCATGTACAAGAAATGTGGGGAAGGGGGGGGGGATCTCAAAACCTGTCACCGCCTCATTAATAAAGGTTTTTAAAATACAAAAATTAAGGATTTAACAACCAAATATGCATAACTTTTTTTTTTAATTCAATCCCCTTGTATCCCTAATGCTGTTCCCAAATACTGACATTTAAATTTATGACATATTGGATTAAAAATACGTCTGAATTCTTCTATATTCAGACAATTCTGATGTGTTTTAATTTGTATTAATAATTTGTGAATATTCACAAAGTTAATAAATTTTAAACCTTCTATGAAGTTCAAACAAGGTAATCTGCAAGAGAAATCATCTTCAGTAAGTTTGAATAAAGAAAGGGAAAAGATTAGAAGAACCGTACAATAATAGAGCTTTTAGCTCGAGAATTGTAGGAGAAAACACTAGAAAGGTTTTTTTGACTCTGTTCTGGGAACGGCAATGCCGCAAAGTCCGGGAGAAATTGTAGTAAATTTCCTCAAAGATTTGCAATCCTTTTTTAGGGATAACTGGTGACAGCAGTATTGTTTGAGCAAGGTCACACACTAGAAAACATGCAGCACATCCCGGCGTGTGGCCTGCTTAACTTTGGCGGAGTAAAAATACCAAGATTTCTAAAGCTTTTGTAGCTATCTCTATTCTCAAAAAGAAAGAAAAAAACACCTCATGCCGGTTGAATTTATAGCGACTTTTTTACTTTCTTGTTTCAGAATAATAATAATAAAAACACTACTGCATATAAAAACATGAAAATTGGTAGTTTTATAGATAACTTTATTAATAAACAAGCTGAAGCAGACAGTTTTTAAATCAAAGCATTATTTAAAGAGCTTTTTAATGTTAAAGTCTGACAAAATAATTCAATTAAAAAAGTTTTATAAAATCAAAAAGTATGCATAGCATCTTCCTATTTTCGATCGAAAGCGAAAACGTTCAATTTTTTAAGTAATTAAAATTATATAAATATACATAATTATTAATTAACTAGCAAAACCCGCAACTTTGCTCGCGAAATAGTTGAAATATGCAAGTGATATTTGTATGTCTAATTTTTGTTGGAAGAAAATATACTTTTAGGAGTAATTCAAAAATTACTAACTAAGCCAAAATTACTAACTAATTTTATACAACCTTTTAGTCAAATGCGTAATTTATATATTTTATTAATTACAAAATAAGCTGTCGTGACAACGGTGTATGCGGTCTTGGGCACAGTAAAGGATAATGAATGGCGACCCAATTTCAGAAGATCGCCATTGGTTGTGTGTGATAATATCATTTAATCTTCCATAATAGGGCAAATCTTTGTAAAATAGAGCCTCATTAGCATGTTTTTAGATCGTACTCGATATAGAATTTTTAGGGGGAAGATCCCACAGTTTTTAAAATTTAATAACAAATAATCTTAATCCCTTGAGGGGCGGTGGTATAAAATATATCCCACCTAATTTAAACAAGATTCTCACCAGAAAATTTTAACTATTTTTTTTAATTTTGGAGGAAAATCGTTGAAAAATTGCTTGCCCTTATTGAAAATTAAAATTTTCTGATTATTCCGGTGAGAATTCAATATTAGAGACATTTTTGCTTGTCCCTCAAGGGGTTAAATAACAATTCATCAATTTTAGCATCAAATTATATTAGAGAAAAAGAGACTTTCAATTAAAAGCAATTAAGTTTACCTTAAAAATGATTAAAAAAAATGATTTTTTCTTTTTTAATATTAAATAAAAGCTTGTATCATTGTGAATATTTTGACAACCCATCTTTACCCACACAGTAATAATATTGCGAGATATTGTTAATTTTGTTAATACACTCAGCGCAATTACTCATACAAATTTAAAAGGCTTTTCCTCTATGTTCATATTTTCTTGACTTTCATGTTGAACAAAAATATAATTTTTTAAAAAAGTAGTAGGGATTTTTAAAACTTCAATGTTTTATAAACTTTTTAAAATTTTTATTAAATAGGCAATTAATTTTTTTAAATGTACTTCTACTTGAACACTGAAATGCAGTGAGTTCACCATTTGAATTATATTTTTTGAAAATAAACAAAATTGTTGAAAAAATAAACTGCCCCTTTAAACAGCATTTGAATTAATCAAACAAGCTTTACCTGCATGTGCGCTAAAGAAGGTTTTACGGAAATATTTAACGAAACATCTTTTAAGAATGCAAACAAAAGTAAATAAATAAATAAATAAATAAATAAGACTTTTAAATTGGCTTTTAATTAGCTACACGCGTGCTGGCATAGCATGTGCATTTTTCACATTATGAATAATCGCATTTAGATTGACGAAGAAGCAAAAAAAGCACTGCAGTCTCAAACAGTTTTTCATTTTTCCCACCTACCAACAATCTTTCTGATACATATCTGTCAAGGCATCAAAATTGCAATTATTTCTCTTCACATGCAAAAAAAATTAAATCACATTTTTTATTTTCTTATAAATGTGGTACATCTTGAAATATAATCAATTGCTCCTTTCTTGACTGTCGTCTTAAGGGGACTCTTTACTCACTTGAAAACATCTGCGTCATAATGTTAAACCTATGGGCCGATTGACTTCGAATTTCGTCAGGTCGCCACTACTGTCGTTTTTTTAAAGAAGCTCAAATAGTAAGATTTACAAACATTTCAATCGAAAACTATATTTTAGACATGAATTTTTTAAAAAGAAAGAAACCTTTAAAAAAAGTAAGCTATTACGTGCGAAAAAAAATAAATGTAAAAAATGTGTCACATTTAAAACTGCATTGTTACTGCATTATTTTTTGTTTAACTATGAATATTTCTTGAAGTGTATTTCATCCAAGTACTAAAATCTTACAAAGTCGATGTACATTTGTTAAACTTATGTAATGTTAAAATAAATAGGAGCAAGATTCGAGTTTGATGTAGATAAGTATTGCTGTAAAGGTCAATTCGTTGTTGCATTTCAAGAAATTGTGTGAACACATCAGGATTTTCTATAAGTAGTTAATGTAATTTCAGTAAAATAGCAGATAACAACTTTTGAATTAATTTTCCAAGAATTATTCTTGGAAAATTAATTCAAAAGTTGTTATCTGCTATTTTTTAAAAGGTAATATTGAAAAGATCTAAGTAATATTTGCTCTTATGTCATGAAAATTTCAAATGGTTTGGTTTGAAATATAGACTATTTCAAATATGAAATGTTTGAAAAATTAAAGTTTGTATTCATGTATACTCTGTATCTTTAAAAAAAGGTCAAGTGCGAGTATTACTCACATACAGAGAGTTCCGTAGAATAAATATTTGAATTTGTAATTGTATTATTAAAAAGAAAAGGTTGCTAAAAGAACATTAAGACTTTGTAAAAAACTATGCAACCTAAGGTTGGGCATAAATATATATACTAGAAAAGTGTAAATGGATATACCATGAAAGTTCAAAGAGGTATGGAACCTAAATAATATCAAATAAAGCTGTTCTGTATAACTCATTTTTTAATATTATCCTAATCTGTTTATGATGATGATTCGGTACTGACAATAAAAGAAGTGCATATTTAAACTTCATTTGGCATTTCATAAAACTAAATTCAGCGTAGTAATAACCTTTCTTTCTACAATGTAGCTAAAACAAAAGTTTTGTTAAAAGTTTAAATTTGGCACTATGCTAAGTGCGCTTCGAAAGGAGATCGCAAAATTGCAAAACCGCCTCGGTCCGTGCCGCGTTTTTCCATATAGGTTTTTAATTAACTTTTTAAATCACTCGAGGCGTATTGAGTGATCCAATGAATGCAAACTAGTCGCGAATCCAATAGTACTTATGTGATTCATTCTAATTCATTCTCAGGATTCTTAATGCTTCAAAATTTTAGAAATTAAAAATTTTTTAGATGTTAAATTTGTTTAGATGTTATCTTTTCTGAATATTTTAATACAATTGTTTCCGTGAAATTCCCATTAGAACAAAAGTTATGGCTTTTAGAATTATACCCGCTCAATAGCTGAAGTGGCGTATAGTTGAAAAAAAATCTACAGAAATCAGCTTTTTTTCCTTAAAAATTGCTATTTTCCATTTTTTTTACTTAATAATACTTATTAAGATGTTAATCATTTAAAATTCAAACGTATGTTTAACTTTCAACTTTTAAGTTGATATTCCAATCTTGTAGTTGAGAAAAATCTACAGAAATCAACTTTTTTTCATAAAAATTGTTATTTTTTATTATTTTGCTTAATTAGTATTACTTATTAAGGTAAAGGTTGTTCAAAATTCAAATATAAATTTAATCTTCATCTTACAATATGATAATGTAGTCGATCTAACGTTCAATCCTCATGTTATAGCAGACAAAACTCTAAAAACAGAATTTTTCCCGCTAGGGGGCGGTGCTGTGGTGGCTGAGGGACCGGAGGTGGGGATGCGGTGGCATTGGAGGTATCACGAGGCGGTGCGGTCCAGCCTGAGGATGTCTCCGTAGCCCCTTTTCCTACTACTTACGTCGTTGAGCAAGTCAATTGAGAACCTCCACAAGCAAGTCACACTCATGCTCGGTGATGCTTACGAATACTTTTGTGTAGCCAAATACTTTTGTGTTTTTTGCACACGCCACCTCTAGTTTTGGGCCTGCGTACAGCCATTTATATTGGTCATGCTTGGAAGATTAAAAAGTTCTGCTTTATCTTTTATACGAGTAGTAGGAAAACAACAGTTCTGGCTACATTTGGGATTTCGTCTTTTTACTATTGAAAATTTTCTATTTTGTAAATATATCTAGAAAACTTTCAAATTATTTTGCGAACTTGTATATTTTTCATTCATCTGTTAATTTTTGTCTCTTATTATGAATTTTTTTAAGATGAGAAAGCTTTTTTTCGTTTAAAATGTTAGGAGATACAGTCCAATAATGAAATGGACTGTAGAAAAATAAACACGTTGATATGTGTAGATAAAAGAATATTTATTATGACCATGAAAGGAATACATTATGAATAATATCTACATTCATGTTAGTTAGAAGAATCACGGATAACAAAAATTTCTTTACATACAGAGTGTATGCCTTCCAAATTATAATTTTGGGATATTGTAGTAAATCTTATGCAATTGGTTGGGTACATAGTCTAAATCGCTTCCTTGATTGTTAAATTCTTCAAACGTCAGGTTATTTTTTGAATATCTTCACAAAGTTTACATACAACTGGTGATACACTATACGATGTAGTAGGCATTTCAGATTCGCTTTTTCTTGAAAACGGTTTTTGGCAATCATCGCAAGTATAGGCTTTTTCATATGTATGGATCTGTATATGTTCTTTTAAATTCCATTTACTTAAAAATTGTTTGTAGCAAACAGAACACATCTGTAAGAGAAATAAATGTAAACAATTAGAATTTTCTTTATCGATATAGATAATAAACACTTGTTAAAGTATAAACAATAAAATATTTGATTTTAAATTTACTCTAATTACGTTTCACACGTGAATTATAGTATTTCATATATAAGTACTCACATATTTATTATTCTTTAACTCTACATGTGCTAAGGGCGAATCATTCAGATCATTCATTTCTGATAAAGAGGATTGCTGCTGTTTTGATTCATCTTGTTGCAACATCTGTACAATAAAAGAAATATATTTATATACTTAGGAAAGGTTTAATATATAAATAATAATTTATTTATTGTTTATTTTTATTATTAAATATTGCAATGATATACTAAAACTTACTTTATTCACTAACAAAGAAATCGATTCCCCACTTGAATTAAAATCTGGAAATTTATCAGAGTTGTGCACTTAAAGTTACTTTCTCCCTCAAGTCTAACAGTTGAAATGAGAAATGCTGCGCTGCTTTTCGAAAATTTATATTATTCTCAAACGTTATGATCACGTGGCAACTCACGCATGCGTACAAATCAGTAGTATAATAAATGTTATTAAGAAATTCTGTTATAGCAAACCATAGATTATTATATTCTGAGAAGAGATAGTGGTAATGACATTTAAGTTAGGAGTTAAACTTGCAATTTTTAAAAGCTTTTTTAAAAAAAATTAAAATTTTCAATAACTTGTACTTTTTTTTTTACTTTTGTAAATTTTATTTTGCTAATTTACACATTTCTCCTTCATCAGTTGAAGTTTTATATGTAATAGACGGAATTTCATGCAATAGTTAATTATTTTAATTGATTATTAGTATCTTCCTTCTGTGATACTTTTCGTGTATGATGTTTTTTAATATATGCATATTAGGGTGGTGCGAAAAAAGTCAAGTTGATATTTCCTAGTCGCTATAGTGCGGAAAAGTTGCGATTGGTAAATACAAGAAAGACAAAAAAAAATTCTTCAAATCGGACTTTATCTTCCGATCCCGCAAACTGCCTAAAAATTCCAAAAAATTGAAAATTTCCGATTTTTTCAAAATTTTTCTTTTTTTTACGTTTATACATTTTTTATCGCTATAGGAAAAAATATCTGCAGTTTGTACTGTTTAATAATAATAATAATAATAATAATAATAATTGTGTTTAGAGAATATCTTCCTTTCGCGCAAGCTCAATAAAAATCGGCAAAAATTCAATTTTGAGTGATTTTCATGCATTAAGAATATAATCAACTGAGGTCAGTTTGCCGTCTCAGGTTAAGATTTAAATGTTAATTGATATTATTGAGCATATTAAGTTATTTTTAAACAACCTCGAACTTACCACGAAGAGTTCGTTTCAGGTCTGAAAAGTTTAGTAGTGCACCCAGCTGCCGTTAGCCACGTTGGAAAACAGCGCTGAAGTCGGCGTACGCGCTCCCACCTAGTCTCACCTAACTTCATAAAATTTACAGAAAAGTCAACTGGATTCAGATGAACTACATGGCATATACTATTTTGACGGAAGAAAGGACGATACCCCAGTTAAAGAAAGTATTGCATCTAAACAGGTTCGTAGAACTATTAAAGAGGAACACTTTCCTGTCATAAAAGTACGGGACTCAGTTTATTTAGGCCATGTGCCTCCAAACTCCGGGCCTGCTAAGGACATTGTAGCTTTCATAGTATCATGTCTTACTGAAAAAAGGGTTTCACTAGAATACTTAGATTTGGTAGGCTGTGATGGTACAAATACCAATACTGGATAGAAAGGTGGTGCTATCAGAAAGCTTGAAGTTTATCTCTGACGACCACTGCGGTGGGTTGTTTGTTTATTCCATTTTGTTGAATTACCTTCCCGCCATCTTTTTCAACATTTGAATGTTGAAACTACTGGCCCAAGATCATTTAATACACCATTTGGACACAATATCATTGTTGTGTAAAGCTCTCGGTGATAAATTTTCAATTGACTGATTGTGAAATTCCAGAAGTGGACAGGCAACTGTTGAGCAAGGACCAAAGATATCTTCTTGGCGTAAGTCAAGCAATTAACAGTTACAACTTTCCAAATGACTTATTAAAGTGTGACTCCGGTCCAATTTCACATGCCAGATTGCTCACTTGTGCAAATAGAGCCCTTCGACTTTACGCGAGCGTGGAAAACCCATCGGATGCCTTAAAGCCATATTGACATTTATGTTAAAATCTTACTTGCCAGTTTGTTTTGACATAAAATGCTGTAAGTACATTACAGACGGGCCTATTCATCTGTACAGAGCAATTGAAACATCTCGATACTTTCGTGACAACCTGAAGAAAGTGTAGTCTTTGAAACTGAATGAAACTCGTTCTTTGCTCACCCGGAAAACCTACTGATGGCAATGGTCTTTTATAAAAGGAGGCACATAAGAGAGCTAGGGCTGTTAAAAGCCAGGCAGAATGTTTCAAAGGGTAAAGGCATCTGAATCTTTATCAGTCCTACAATCCAAAATTAATTGATTGTAATGTAGCAAAATTAACATTTCCACCGCTTTTCCGGAGATTAACCCATGAAGAAATACATTTCTTCGTTCAATCAGGTCATAGCTCAGTCTAGGATGATAAAAAGTTTTTCAACCACACGTAAGATATCCATCGGTGCATTAAATCGGTAACGGAAGCATCATTTAAGATATGTGGGCCCCAATCAAGAGAGCATCAGGGCCACACTGAAATCAATGTCCATAATACCAGACATTACCACCAAATCGCAGTACAAAGTTGAGTCTAAAAGTCAGACTTAAACAGATGACAAATTGTATATCTCATACTGTCACGACACTAGTTTTTTAATACAGTGTTTTGATTCTATTATAACAAATTATGTAGTTAAGTATTGTAAATAGCAAACACCCTCATTGGTTGCATGGAGAATAGGGTGTGGTTTGAACTCGAAGTGCAGCTACCTTCCCGTGGGGAGTTCTGGTTTGTTTAAACTTTATCAAATATCTAAACAAGCAAAGAGTTGTACATTGTACAATTTATATGCAAATGTTAATATTGGAACGCAAACTGATCTCATGTGATTATTTTCTTTATTCATCAAAATCACTGAAAATTGAATTTTTGCCGATTTTTATTGAGCTTGCGTGATTGGAAGCTATTCTTTAAACGCAACTGTTTATTTTTATTATTATTAAACATTACAATCTGCAAATATTTTTCACTATAGCGATAAAAAATATATATAGATAAAAAAAGAAAAAAATTCTGGAAAAATCGGAAATTTTCAATTTTTTTAAATTTTTAGGCGGTTTGCGGGATCGGAAGATAAAGTCCGATTTAAATAATTTTTTTTTGTTTTTCTTGTATTTACCAATCGCAACTTTTCCGCACTATAGCAACTCGGAAATATCAACTTGACTTTTTTCGCACCACCCTAATGCATATATGTATATATTTTACATTTTCTTTATTTATTCATATGGTAGTAATATTTCTGAGGAATACATAGCTAATAATTATTAGAAAAGTGTGAAGCATAAATCGTTCTGTGATGATGATAAGTGTTGTAGTAAAAACTCATATAGTTTGGTTTTGAAATAGGTTATTTGAAATATGATATGTTAAAATTAAAGATTGCGTTCATGTATGCTATGCATCATTAGAACTATAAACGTTGTATTAATATTTTAAGCAACTTGATGGATGAAAATTCAGAAATCTTCGATGTGTAAAATGAAACATACGATAATTTGATTAATAATATGGATACAATAACTCAGACTAGTCATGTATACTATGTATCATTAAACTATAAAGACAGTATTTATATTTTACGCAACTTGATGGATGATAATTCGGAAATCTCCGAAATGGAAGGTGAAACATAAAGACAATTTGATTAATAATATGAGCAGAATAACCTAGACTAGTCCGAATTTCACTGAATCATAAAGTATAGAATTTGATTAAATAATGTTTTGTGTATAAAAATTAAGTTCGAATGTAATGAAATTATGGAAATTGGTTTGTAGACTCTTATTTTTAACTCTACAATCAATGTTTTTTGTATAAAAATTAAGTTCGAATGGGTAAAATTATGGAAATTTGTTTGTAAACTCTTATTTTTATATGTACAATCACGAAAAAAAATTTTTTTTAATGTGAAATTGCCAGTTAATGATAAGATTTTTTTTGTTGTTGTTTAATTATGAATATTTCTTGAGGTGTGTATGTCATCAAAGTGTTAAAATCTTACAAATTCGATGTAAATTTGTTAAAATTATGTAATGTTAAAATATATAGCAGCAAGAATAGAGTTTGGTGTAGATAAGTATTGCTGTAAAGATCAATTCGTTGTTGAATTTCAAGAAATTGTGTGAAAACAGGGTTTATATCAATAAGGAGTTGATGTAATTTCAGTTACAGTTCTTGGAAAATTAATTCAAAAGTAGTTATCTGCTATCTTTTAAAAGGTAATAGTGAAAAGATCTAAGTAATATTTGCTCTTACGTGGGAAAATTTCAAATAGTTTGGTTTGAAACCTAGACTATTTGAAATATGAAATGTTTGAAAATTAAAGTTTGTATTCATGTTATACCCTGTATCATTAAAAAACTGTAAAGATAGTATTCATATTTGAAACAACTTAATGTGTGATCGTTCTGTGATTTAATGATTTTCTTATAAATGAAAAAAAAACAGTTGTTAAAATTATGTAATGGTAAAATATATAGGAGCAAGAATCGAGTTTGATGTAGATAAGTATTGAAATAATTCAGAAATCTTCGATGCCCTTGTAGCGCAATTGGATAGCGCATATGGCTGTTAACCATGAGGTTGGTGGTTCGAATCCGTCCAAGGGCGAATTATTATTATTTTTTACTTAATAAGTTTGGAGGTTTCAAGAATTAATTAGGGTAATGGTTGTTCAAAAACTACAATAAATGTTTAAATTTCCTTTTTTAAGTTGAAATCCTCGTATCTTTCCTCTTTTAAGTTGATATTCTGATCTTTTTCCTTAAAAATTGATATTTTCCATTGTTTTGTTTAATAATACTCATTAAGGTGTTGTTCATTAAAAATTCAAATGTATGTTTAACTTTCCTCATTTAAGTTAATATTCCAATCTTGTAGTTGAGAAAAATCTACAGAAATTCGTTTTTTCCCGTAAAAATTGATATTTTCCATTGTTTTGCCTAATTATTAATACTCATTAAGGTAAAGAGTGTCTAAAATCAAATATATATGATTTACTTTTATCTTTAAAGTTGATATTCTGATCTTATAGTAGAAAAAATCTTAAGAAATCTTCTTTTTCCATTAAAAATTGTTAATTTGCTTAATTAATAATGCTCATTAAGATATTAATCATCCAAAATTCAAATATATGTTTAGCTTTTCTCATTTAAGTTGATATTCTGATCTTGTAGTGAGGAAAAAAATCTACAAAAATAGCTTTTTCCATTAAAAATTGATATTTTTCATTGTTTTGCTTAATTAATAATACTCATTAAGGTATAGATTGTTCAAAATTCAAATTGCACAAGCACATAAAGCTCATCGTTTAAGATCATTTAAAAAAATAATTTTGAAAAATATAGATTTATATAGTTCTAAAAATGGTCGTTTAGAGAGGTAATGTCCGTTGTGGGGAGGGAATGTCTGTTAAAGAGAGGTATTGACTGTGTTGAGAGGTGATTGCTGATAATTGAATAGAAGGTCGTTTACCCCTCATGTTAGAGCAGAACTTTATTTTTCCCGCTAGGGAGGCGGTGGCGGGGGGGGGGGGGGGGGTAACAGAGGGGGTGTCGGAGGAGGTGCCGCAGGGGGTGCGGAACCCCAGCACTCCCTGCGGCTGACCCAGAACTGTTGTTTTCGCACTACTTATACGGTTTAAGAAGGGAAGATTGGAGCCTAGATCATCTACATTTTATTCTTTGACTTTTCTGCATGCCAATTCGATGCGTAAGTATAATTTCTAATAAAGAAAGAAAAATACATAGTTCCTCCAGTTAAATCCATTTTACACTGGTTCACAGAAGCCCCTATTACACGAAAATATTCATATGGAATGCTAATAATGCAAAAAAACAGCGTTAAAACCAATAGAGAAATACTCTTTTGATATCAGAAATGTGATGCCAGCAGGGACCTTTGTTTTAAAAAGTGGAGCAGGGCCGAAACTAGCCTTTTTTGCACCCGGGCCAAACATGGATTTTGGCGACTCTCCTCCCCCCTTTTTCCGAAAAGTATATTTACAAAGAGAATTTTAATAATTTTCTAATACTCGACTTATTTTAAAATTTAAAATATGTAATACTGAACTATGTAATCTACAATGGCAGATCGAATGGGGAGGCCACGGGGGTCATGACTCCCTTCTGAACACCAACAAAAACATTCTAAAGATCATTTTCAATTTTTTTTGAAAAAGAAAATTATGGACATTTTTTCTCCATTCTGACCAGAAAATCAGAGTTCTAACTTTTTACGGCTGCTCTTTCATCTTGATCTAACACTTCATTTATAATGGCTATTTCCTAATAATGGAAGCCATCAATCTATCAGAAGAAAATGATCCATTCCAAAGGTATAATCCTTCATTTGGTGCCCTTTCGTTCTGGCGCTCGGGGCACTTGCCCCCTCTGTCCCCCCCTTAGTTTCTGCCCTGAGGTGGAGGCTAGATATAGTGAGAAACCTCCATCTGCGATTATCACTTATAGGTCTCTATTCACTCCTTCAAATCATTCGCACACAAAAAGCTCAATAATTCTTGTTTATTATCGAGATATGCGAGATAATTTCGTTAAAAACATCTCTTAATTTGGTGCCCCTCCCCCCCACAACCTCTTTAGCTAATGCTATTGCACGAGAATAAGGCCCCGACTAAGAAAGGAGGGGGGGGGGATCGTCATTTAATCTGGATAAGGCGTTCGTCAATGACCGATACTAATAAAAACGAAGGGAAGGCAGACAACTTAGAAGAACGATTATAATAGGAATTTTTTAGATAAAAATTTAGGGAAAAAATCAATGGAAAATTAAAATATTTTGAAGCAACTTTTGCATTTAAGGACCTTACGAATCTTGTTTACCCAATTACGGATGATGGAAAGATATTATCACGACCAGTGGCGATCGTCTGTAATAGGGTTGCTATTCATTTCCCTTTGAGACTTTTCGGTCCCCAAGGTCGCATCCACCGCTGCTGTCGCGATACCCGATTTCGAGATTGACAGTGCATAGTTTTCGATCCTAAAAAAATGAACTATCTTGACCTGTTTCAACATTAAATAGCGTTTAAAATAATTCTTCGATTTTAAAACTGTCTGTTTCAATATGCTTCATATAAAAAATTTCTCTGAATCTATTCTTTCTCATATTTTTATATGCAATAGTTTTTACTTTTTTCTATCTTCAATAGAAGAAAGTATTATAATCGAAATTTTTTTCGACGGATTTACATGTTTTAGGGATCAGAAATGCCAAAAACATGTTTTTCGAAAATGTCTGTCTGTCCATATGTCCATCTGTCTGTCGCCAATGTACCATCAAAAAGATTATGAAGTTATACATAGTATTGAACCAAATTTTTTGTATGTTTTTGGCCATGGCAAGAAGGTCCTCCCTGAATGTGGAAAAATTCCACCGGAAGGGGCGCTGTAATAGCGATTTTTGTGTAATCTTCTTAATTTTTATAGTTCTATTGTACACCAGTATCTCGTGAATCGACGGGAACTTCCCATCCTGATAAGCCGACCATTCGTGATTTTAATAAATATCAAGATTCCTTGATATTTATTAAAATATCAAGGATATTATTTTATATAGGATATAGGTTTATATTCATATTAACGCGTTTTTACTCCGATTAATTGACTGCAGCAGAAATTTAAGATGAAAGTCAAAGTTGATATAATATTGAACTAATAAAAATGAAATATTGACATCTATTACAACATTTTGAAATATTAAAATATATCATTTTTAAAGGTGACGAATAAGGGGGAAACGTAAAAAAATTTTATTATTTCAAAATCACCAAAAAATAAAGAACAAAATTTAAAATAATGTCAAAATCTCGGAGGACAGACAAGGAGAATTTCCGGCGCCTATGATGTATTTATTTAAAAATATCAATATGTGAAATAAATAAAGTATATGTGTCGTAGGCTAATTGAGAAATCAGGCTCTTTGCAAACAGCCTAGGCTCTTTCCAAAGAGCCGGGCTAATTGGAGAATCATCGCGCTTTTTCCAATTAGCCTGATATTTTTCAGGCTTATTGCAAAAAGCCTAGAAAGCGTTGGGCTAATTGAAAAATGACCACTTATTATCCAACCAGAGGGATTTTTTTAGGCCTATTAACCCATAACCCGACCCGAACCCAAAAAATAAATTACAACAGACAGTACCCCAATCGGAGCAAGACAAAATAATTTCAGTCTACATGCAACCCGACCCGAACCTGAAAATTCCAGTTGAAAAAAACCCGAAATCTGACCCGAACCAAATCTGATAACCGACAAAAATATTCTAAACCACCATAACCCGATCCGAGTAAGACAAAATAACTTCCGTGAACACGCAACCAGACCCGAACCTAAAAATTTCATTAGATAAAATCGTAGTAACCAAAGAACCATAACCCGATCCAAGCAAGACAAAATAATTTCCGTGGACACGCAACCCAATCCGAACCTGAAATATCTGTTTGAAAATTCCGAAATCTGACCCGAACCAAATATGATAACCAACAAAAATATTCTAAAGAACCATAACCCGATCAGAGCAAGACAAAATAATTTCCTTGGACACGCAACCCGAACCGAACCTAAAAATTTCCTTTAAAAAAAAACCTGAAATCTGACTCGAACCAGATCGGAATCCAACAAAAATATTCCAAAGATCCATAACCGGATCTGAGCAAGACAAAATAATTTCCGTCGGCGTGCAACCCGATCCGAACCTGAAAGTTCTACTTTAAGTTAACCCGAACAGTACCCGAAATAAAAATACATCAGGCCATCCCCCGATACGAGCAAGGCAAATTAATTTCCGTTTACACGCAATATAACCAGAATCTGAAAATTCCATTTGAAGTTAACCTGAAACCCGACCAGAACCCGATCTGAAAATTACAAAATTATTTTAAAGAACTGTAACCCGATCCGAGCACAATAAAGTTATTTCCGTAGACACGCAACCGGATCTGAACTTAAAGGTTCAATTTGAAGTCAACCCGAAAACCAACCACAAACAGGTTTCGGATTGAGTTCAATTAGAACTTTCAGGTTCGGATCGGGTTGCCGGTCAACGGAAATTATTTTGTCATACTCGCATCGGGTTATAGTTTTTTGGAATATTTTTGTCGTGTTAAGATTTGTTTCGGGTCGGATTTCAGGTTGACTTCAAATGGAATTTTTAGGTTCTAGTTGCGTTGCGGGTCCATGGAAATAATTTATCTTGTTCGGATCCGATATGAATCCTTGCAATATTTTTGTCGGGTTCAGATTTGGTTCATGTCAGATATCAGGTTTTTTTCAAATGAAATTTTTAGGTTCGGTTCGGGTTGCGTGTCCAAGGAAATTATTTTATCTTGCTCGGATCGGGTTATGATTCTTTAGAATATTTTTGTCGGTTATCATATTTGGTTCGGGTCATATTTCGGATTTTTTCAAACAAAATTTTTAGGTTCACATCGGGTTGCATGTCCACGGGAATTATTTTGCCTTGCTCGGATCGGGTTATGTTTCTTTGGAATATTTTTGTCGGGTTCAGATTTGGTTCATGTCAGATTTTGGGTTTTTTTAATTGAATTTTATGGTTCGGGTCTGGTTGCTTGTTCAAGGAAATTATTTTGTCTTGCTCGGATTGGGTTATGATGCTTCGGAATATTTTTGTCGGGTTCGGATTTGGTTCATGTCAGATTTCGGGTTTTTTCTGATGGAATTTTTAGGTTCAGTTCGGGTTGCGTGTCCAAGGGAATTATTTTGTCTTACTCAGATCAGATTATGGTGCTTTAGAATATCTTTGTGGGTTGTCAGATTTTGTTCAGGTTTTTTCAAATGGAACTTTCTGGTTCGGGTTGGGTTGCATGCAGACTGAAATTATTTTGTCTTGCTCGGATCGGGGTACGTTGTTAGTTATAATTTATTTTTCGTCGGGGTTTTTGGTCGGGGGTTTCGTCGTTCGGTCGGGGTAAGTTATAATTTATTTTTCGGGTTCTGGTCATGTTATGGGTTAATGAGCCCCTAAAAAATCACCCTGATCGGATAATAAGTGGTCATTTTTCAATTAGCCTAACGCTTTCTAGGCTCTTTGCAATAAGTCTGAAAAAGATCATACTAATTGGGAAAAGGGAGATGATTCTCCAATTAACCCGGCTCTTTGCAAAGAGCCTGATTTCTCAATTTGCCTACGACATGTGCATTCATTAGATTAGGGTGTATTTTGATTAATTAAAAAATTATTATTATTATTATTAGTGCTAAAAATTGTGTTATTTCATTAGTAGTAAGCTCACTTAATTAAAAGTAATCATGTGAAAGATTATGAAAATCAAAAAGTTAAGTTAAATATTTTGCTTAAAATGATATCTAATTAATAATTGTGCTCTTCCATCTATTCTACAGCATTAGAAGCACATTTCATTTCAGTAATGTTTTGTACAATTAATTCATCAACAAAAGCACGTTTTAAAAGTGCTTCCTTCATTGTCGCTCATCGCAAAAAAATAATGAAAGAAGTAAATGCAATCCGGCCCCAAGTTATGCCAAAAAGGTTTGCAGCATAAAATTTTCGTCCGCCAAATACGTCACAATAAATTCCCTGCACAACTCTTGAAAGTTTTCCCCTTCTCCTAAATTTCCCTAACGATATTTCGAGCAGAAACATTGAAAGTTGTAACTGGTTTCGTTCTACCTACCAGTGACGTCACGCTGCGGCAGGGTTAACAGACGCAGTAGCGAGGACACCAGATATAAGTGAGTATCGCTTTGGCGATCGTGCGCGTGCAATTCTGAAGCTAAGCCACATTCTGTAATAGTAGTGTTGTTTTGTGGGTTGTTTTATTAATCTTGCAGCATCAAGTTTAATTTAGTTCCATTGGTTCATCAAATGAGGTGTGTAGTTCATTTTTGTTTGTTTTAAGTTAATCATTATGCATTTAATATTAAATTCATAAATTAAATGACTTTAAGGGGGGTGGTCAACTACTAGATGTGTGAATGTTGAAAGCATTGAGTAATTGACCAAAGTCGTCAACTACTGACTTTTTGCTTGTTTGCATCCATTCCTTTTGATACTTAAAAAAATACATAGATTTCTATTATGAAAGCAATATTCACCAATTTTTTAGTTAAAAAATGAGTTCTTTCAGTAGTTGACCAGGGTGGTTAATAACTAAATATGCTTGGTCAATTACTGATCAAACAAGCACACATTTGTTATGTTAAGAGGTTCATAACACATTTATATAATAATAATGTAAGAAAAGTGTAATTAAAATGTAAAGATAACAAAATTAGTATAGTGAGGCTCTAAATATCGTTAGGGTTTGTCACACAAATCTTATAAAAAAAGTTTTACCACCATCAGCTCCAAACATAGTTTGTGATAGATTTCTATTACAATTGTTGTGAAAGTATGCTGTTAAAATTGCTATATAAAATGTTCTTTATGCTAATTTTATCCATGACAAAGTTCAACCCTAATTAACTGCAGTTGTATAATAATAAAACATAATAACAATACAGAATTTACATTAATATTACAGTAAGTTTTGAGGGACAAAAGTGTTGATTGTGGGTGTTGATTGCCAAGTGCTTCAGAAATGTATGCATAACTGTAGCACAAATAGGACTACAATTTAAAAAAAAAACTTTTCACTAAACGAAAAAAGCATTTAGAATATTTAAACATAATTTAAAATTAATTATAAATAAAATGACAGATTTTGTCATCCTACAAAAATATAAAGCAATAGGGAAAATCTTAAATATATTTTATGCATATATCAATTTTATAAATAGAGATTAATGATTATGTATCTCGGGTCACAAGTAATAAGATTACTGGGCCATATGTGGCCTGCAGGTTGAGCATGGCTGCTTTAAAGCATGACTAAATTATTGGGAAAGTAAAGAAGAGAGACAGAAGAAAGAAGACAGGAAGTAAGGCAAGTTAAAAAATTAAAGAAAACAAAACAACAAAAAAAAGGTGAAAAAGCAGCAATAAAGACTTCAACATATAAGCAAAGTCTGATAAATGATTGGGTGTGAAAGGCATGTGAAAAAATATAGATGGAAGAAGATATGATAGGAATAAAAGAAATCTGGTATGAGCCCTATCATACTAAAATGTGTGTCTACGAGACACAGGCAACAATTTGCATTGGATGACAGAGTGACAAATAAGTTGACTTCATGTGTGTCAGTTGTTTTGGTGAAACAGATGAGGATTAAGTTTCATTTTTGTGTTAACTTTAAATTAATGGATTTTTTTTATAAATAAATTTCGAAGTAATAACTATTCTTTTCTTGTCTATATTTACATATAAATATCACGTTTTACCACTAATTTCAATCTTACAAAACATTGTGGAAATTCACTAATATGTTTTCTGTTCAGAAACAGTTTTAATTTTTTTACAAAAAGTCTCTTGACTAGTTTTTTAAAATCAGATCATAATGTGCTCTATATAGAATGTACATCTATGTTTTCCATACAGAGTGACTGACTAGCCAAGTTCAGTGATGAATTTCCTTTACTTTTCTAGGTTTTCCATGCCAATAAAAACAACTGGTACTTTTCGATTAGCCAGGTGGCAACAATTTTTCAGGTGTCGAGATTGTGTGATGTTACATACCAAAAACCTTAATAATTGCCAAGGAGAGCAAAAGAGGATAAGCCAAAAAAAAAAAAAAAAAAAAAAAATCTATAAGAGGTTCGAACAGTCCTTATAAAGAGCACAGCTACATATTTTGCTACTACTGCAATTTAAAAATCCTTGACTTTATGATTGAAATTCATTTTCTAAAAAATTTCTCAAATTTCAAATTCGTCAGTTTTTTTAGGAATTTGAAATTTCCCCGATTTTTTTCTGGCTGTCCAGGAGGCTAGACATCCAGTTTCTGTAGAATAAAACTTGACAAACTTCCCCATTTTTTCATATGATTAATTTTAAGAAGGTTTATCAGTTCAACTTCAGAGTGGTCAATTACTGACACAGTGATGGTCATTTTCTAGCATTAAGTGGTCAATTACTGGCAAAATCTCACTTGACAACTATTATATTTAATAAAAAAAAAATTGCTAAAAAGTAGACAAAAAATGTTTATTTATTATTGATCCTTATAAGTGATTGTTGCTTTAAAAAAAAAGTTTCAAGAAATATCTCCTTAAATTTAGCACAGAAAAAAAAATTGTGAAGAAACTTTCACTAAATGGTCAATTACTGGGTAGTTCACCCTATAATTGTTTAGTTGTAACTAGATTCTTATAAATGCCTGCGTAGTATCTTAATGAATATCTATTAATTCTTTAGCATGTGTTCATAATCTTTTATTCTAAACATGTTTAAAACTTTGCCTGGTTAGTTTTAAGTATTTATTATTTCTATTAATCTAGGGGGCGCTGAATAACCTTGCATTCCATCGTTATTTGTGTTGCCGCAAATGCAGAGCTACTTATTTGGCGACAAAAATCACTTTTCATCTGAAGCAGAGTGAGGTTACCAGTCCTTGAAGATCAGCAACAAGCAGGGCTACCAGAAAGCAACAGTAATTGCATGGTGCAAATAGTCACTTCGTGATTTTTGCACGGTGTTGGTGTTTATGCGACGATTTATTTTATAAGTTGAAGATTTATCTCGTAAATCACCTTGCGTCTCTACCATGAAAAAAAGAAAGTACAACAGATTTCTTTCTTCGTCGGAAAGAATCCCCAGAAGAACATTGTACAGACGCAAGCATGCAGATCCAAGCAATCCTGATTCATCTTCGACTAGTGCTTGTGCCTCAACTTCGACAGAATGTGATTCCAGGTAAGATTACTTGTTAAAATAGTAGTAAAATTATGTAATTTTCGGTTTTTAATATTGCATTTTTTGTAACAGTTTGCATGGTATGTTATAATGTTTTTCGAATGTTTAGTATGTATTATCTGGACCCAGGGTTCGCAAAGCTGGGCCCAGTTCGAAAAAACCCAGTGGGTTTTTTCAGAATGGGCCCACTTGAAAAAGCCCACTGAAAAACCCATAATGTGGGTTTTTTCAATTTTCAGAAATAATTTAAAAATTTAAACAACATATACATTTAATAAATTCATTTCAGTTAATTTTGAAAAAAAAAAATTAATATATAAAAGCCATTGCATACACATCTGAAGTAAAATAAAAATATATTCCAGCACATTGAAATGCTTTACTAACATAGAACCTAGTAGGCAACATACATAGTACATAATTATAGGTAAAAGTTATATCATAAGAATGTCTTTATATAAAAAATTCAAATCAACTATATTCATGGAATTAAAAAATATGTATTCTTACTTTCTTCTATCTTTACAAGAAGAAAGTATTGGATTCGTGAAAAATTTCGACTTCCAGTTTATGGTAGATTTATACGTTTTAAAAAGGTCCTGAAGACGATTTGATGGTTTTTAGAAAATGTCTGCTGTATGGGAAAAAAAAATTGTGGGTGCTCTATCTCAAGAACTAATGCACAGAATTTCACAAAACTTTAAATTGAGTTAGACCCTAATGTAAACTGGTGCTGATTAGTTTTTGGTGTATACTGCCCAACAGGTGGCACTGCTATGCTGCATTTATCTGAATTTATTTTTGAAATAGCTTTATCTCAAGAACTAATGCATGGATTTTCATAAAACTTCAGATTCAGTTACAAGTTAAGTTGTTGCTTATTAAATTTTGGTGCACATCGCCCAACAGGTAGTGCTGCTATGCTGCATTTTTCGCGATTTCAGCAATTACTCTTATGTCAAGAACTAATGTACGAAATTGAATAAAAATTTAGATTCAGTTAGAGCTTGATATAAACTGGTTCTGATTAGTTTTTGGTGTATATCACACAACAGTGGCGCTGTTGTGCTGCATTTATCTCATTTTTTGCAATAGCTTTATCTCAAGAACTAATAATGCATGGATTTTCATCAAACTTCAGATTCAGTTAGATGTTGACATAAACTGTTACTGATCAGGTTTTGTTGTAAATTACACAACAAGTGATATTTATATCTCCTTGTATGCATCCAATTCAATGAATCTATATTTTACAATTCTCATAATGGACATAAGTTGTCATTTAATTCTGGCACTGTCATAGCGAATTTTGAATTATTAACATGTATCAGATAGACGAAACTTTTGGGATTAGCACATCTGACTAGTTTACCCCTTTTTTTCTTTCTTATATATTTTAAATTTTAGTATTCTATTCATTATTTGATTTTAAAGCAAATTAACAATTTTATCTCTTCTATTATATTTAAAACTAATTTGTGAGAAACACTGACATTTAATTAATTTAAATTCATATAATTTATACATTATATAATCTGTAAAATAGCATTACAATAATATTGTATATAAGGGAACAATGTATTTTTTTATATATAGTGTATATAATATATAGAAAATATAGTAGTATACAATAATGTAATTACGCATACATTATATTTTTGAAAAAACCCGATTTTCCCAGGGAAAAATTGGGTTTTTCATGAAAAAACCCATGTGGGTTGGGTTTTTTCAGAAAAACCCGGGTTTTGGCGAACCCTGTCTGGACCACGAGATGACTGATTTTTTATTTTGTCATAGTCAATACCCAAAATAACCTGAGAGTATTAAAACTTATAGGCTATTATTAAGGATAATTGTTGTCAGAAAAAGAAAAGTATATTTAGTCTTATTGCATCAGCCTATTAAAAATTAAAGTAATCCACATTGTGATATATAACTTCATATTTATAATGGATGATACTAATAAAAAGAAAAAAAAATAAGAATACGTTATTAAGGGTGATTGTGCACCTGTTTTAATTAAAAAAGAAATGTATTTAGGCTAAGGGAAAATGGAAGTCACATGGTTTAGTTAATTGGTTATAATGGTTTAGTAGACAAAATTTGTTTTTAGTGTTTTATGCAAAATAGGATTTCGCGCGCAGTCTTTTAGTTTTTTACCAAATGTTAGCTTATGCGTATTTTCAGACTTTTTGCTCTTTACCCACTCTCATGCCTGTTAAAATGACATCCCTGTTTCTAAAGAAGGGAATTCCTGTATAAATATTTACAGAAACATGATTCACTTGTGGTTGATATATACATGAAGAGAGTTTTATGTTAAGAAATTTGTTTTGCAGCCCAGATTTTTTTTTTTCCCGTGAACATTTCTTAATATCCGAACTTTTGGATTAATGACCAGTTTTTTAAAATTTTTGGAAATAAATGCTTTTAAATGTTGGAAATTTCGGAACAGAATCACTCCTGAAAAATATGCTGCGCGGGATAAAAATCGCAACTATTGCAAAAAATTGTAGTTTAATACAGATTTTTGTAGCATCATAGGTATTTTATAGGTCCAAATCGTAGCAACTATGATTTTTTCATAGCAGTTGGCAGCCCGGCAGAAGAAAGTGTGCAATGCACGACATACTTTGCAGATTTATTTTGGGCCTTGCAGATAAATTTGCCAACTTGAAAAAAAAAAGTATTTCCTTAAAAAAAAGGGGGGAAGGGGACAAAAATTCTCACGAATTCGACAATCCTTCACATAAAAAATCATTTTATAGCCAACGGAGAAAAAACACTAATTTCGTCAAAGGATCGCAGAATGTAAATTTACTCAAAGGATCGCGGAAAGAACATGAATTTAGTCAAAAGATTGTGGGAAAAACACAAATTTATTTCAAAGGATCGCGAAAAAATGCAAATTTATTTCAAAGGATCGCGAAAAAATGCAAATTTATTTCAAAGGATCGCGAAAAAATGCAAATTTATTTCAAAGGATTGTGAAAAAATCAGGGTTCGCAAAAACCCGGGTTTTTCTGAAAAAACCCAACCCACATGGGTTTTTTCATGAAAAACCCAGTTTTCCCCGGGGAAAATCGGGTTTTTTCAAAAGTAGAATGTATGCGTAATTACATTATTGTATACTATATTTTCTATATATTATATACACTATACATAGAAAAATACATTGTTCCCTTATATACAATATAATTGTAATGCTATTTTAATATAAATATATTTTAGTTATAAATTGTATAAATTATATGAATTTAAATTAAATGTCGGTGTTTCTCATAAATTAGTTTTAAATAAGATAGAAGATATAAAATTGTTAATTTTCTTTAAATCAAATAATGAATAGAATATTAAAATTTAAAATATATAAGTAGAAAGAAAAAAAGGGGTAAACTAGTCGGATGTGCCAATCCCAAAAGTTTCTTCTATCTCATACATGTTAATAATTCAAAATTTGCTATCACAGTGCCAAAATTAACAGACAATTTATTATGCCTATCATGAGGATTATAAAATATAGATTTGTTGAATTGGATGCATTTAACAAGGATATATAAGTATCACCTGTTGTGCAATTTACAACAAAACCTGATCAGTAATAGTTTACGTCAACATCTAACTGAATCTGAAGTTTGATGAAAATCCATGCATTATTAGTTCTTGAGATTAAGCTATTGCAAAAAGTGAGATAAATGCAGCGCTACTGTTGGGTGATATAGACCAAAAACTATTTAGCACCAGTTTATATCAAGGTTTAACTGAATCTAAATTTTTATTCAATTCCGTACATTAGTTCTTGAGATAAGAGTTATTGCTGAAATCGCGAAAAATGCAGCATAACAGCACTACCTGTTGGGCGATATGCACCAAAATTCAATAAGCAACAACTTAACTTGCAACTGAATCTGAAGTTTTATGAAAATCCGTGCATTAGTTCTTGAGATAAAGCAATTGCAAAAACTGAGATAAATGCAGCATAGTAGCGCCACCTTTTGGATAGTATATACCAAAAACTAATTAGCACCAGTTTACATCAAGCTCTAACTCAAGTTTTGTGAAATTCTATGCATTAGTTCTTGAGATAGAGCACCCACAACATTTTTTTTCACATACAGACAGACATTTTCTAAAAACCATCAAATCGTCTTCAGGACCTTTTTTAAAACGTACAAATCCATCATAAACTGGAAGTCAAAATTTCTCACGAATCCAATACTTTCTTCTTGTAAAGATAGAAGAAAGTAAAAATACATATCTTTTATTTTTCCATGAATATAGTTGATTTGAATTTTTTATATAAAGACATTCTTATGATATAACCTTTAACTATAATTATGTACTATGTATGTTGCCTACTAGGTTCTATGTTAGTAAAGTATTTCAATGTGCTGAAATACATTATTTTAGTAAATAAACAGATAGAAATGCTTAATTCATCCTTAAAAAGTTAAACTTACACTATGTGCAAAATTACTTAAAAGATGCTATTTTAATACCTTAGTACTTTCAACTATAAAAAAACATAGTCTTCGTCAGAGAAATATAAGAAATACAATTATTATTGACATCTAATTTTCAAAAACCATGTATGTTTTCACCATCTACATGGTTTTTGAAAATTAGACGTCAATAACAATTGTATTTCTTATATTTCTCTGATGAAGACTGTTTTTTATAGTTGAAAGTACTAAGGTATTAAAATAACATCTTTTAATATTTTCTCATCTTTTAAGTAATTTTGCACATAGTTTAAGTTTACATTATTTTACTTCAGATGTGTATGTAATGGCTTCTATATACTATTAATATTTTTTCAAAATTAACTGAAATGACTTAAATTCATTAAATGTACATGTTGTTTAAATTTTTTAATTATTTCTGAAAATTGAAAAAACCCACATTATGGGTTTTTCAGTGGGCTTTTTCAAGTGGGCCCATTCTGAAAAAACCCACCGGGTTTTTTCGAACTGGGCCCAGCTTTGCGAACCCTGGAAAAAATGCAAATTTATTTCAAAGGATTGCGAAAAAATGCAAATTTATGTCAAAGGATTGCGGGAGAAAAAGAGGAATTTCGTCAAAAGATCCCGAAAAACGTAAATTTCTGCCGAAAGATCACCGTACACACTTGAATTCTATCTAAAATTTCTGGAGAAAACGTGAATTTAGTTCCAGGGTGCAGGAAAAATGCTAATTTCTGTCACAAAATCGTGGAATTTATATTGAATTTCGTTAAAAGATAGAGGAAAAAATATTCATTCAATGGTCATTCCATGCCAAATCACCCAGAATTTTCTGAAAATGACACCCACTACCTTAAATTTTGATAAACTTTGGTGTATTTGTAGAATTTTTAATGCTGATTCCAAAAATGTCAATCATATTGAAATGGATCAAACAGTTTGTGCGTTATGAGCTTTTAAATGTCTTCCAAGATGGCCGATTTGCTGCCATTTTGAATAGCACATGTGACAACGTAAAGGTCTATAACTTCTTTCAGGTTTAAGCTAGTACTTTCAAATTTTTTTTGTTCTGTTCAGAATAAAGTATATTTTCATTTAAACTGATTTTTGTGCAGCTTATTCCATTAAAATGCTATCAGAAAATGACTTTTTGTTATTTTTTAAATTAAAAAAAGGCATAACTTTAATGGCTGATTTCCCGTATTGTTCCCCCTTCAATTTTCATCTAATTGCATAAATAGGCACCCGGGGCACGGGCCCCCTCTGCCCCCCCCCCCCTAGTTTCGGCCCTGGCAGAAAAAACACAAATTTAGTCAAACGATCGCAGAAAAAACACAAATTTAGTCAAACGATTGCACAAAAAATGCAAATTTAGTCAAACGATCGTGAAAAAGATCAAATTTCTCTAAGAGGATTGCGAAATAAAAAGTGGAATTTCGTCATACAATCATGAAAAACACAAATTTCTGCCAAAGGATCGTTGTAAAAGTGCAAATTTCGTCAAAAAAAAACCCCCAGAAAAAAAGTGAATTTCGTCCCAGGGGCGCCTAAAAAAAGCAAATTTCTTTTACAGGATCAAGGAAAAAACATGAATTTCGTCAAAGGATCGACGAAAAGACAGGAATTTAGTCAAACGATCCCAGAAAGAATGTAAATTTACTCAAAGGATTGTGGAAAGAACACTAATTTAGTCAAAGGATTGTGGGAAAAACGCAAATTTAGTCAAAGGATCGCGAAAAAAAACCGCAAATTTATGTCAAAGGATTACGGGAAAAAGAGAATTTCATCAACAGATCCCCAAAAACGTAAATTTCTGCCAAAAGATTGCTGTACAAACTTGAATTCTATCCAAAAGTCCCGAAAAAAACGTGAATTTCATCCCAAGGCGCAGGAAAAAAGCAAATTTGTCACAAAATCACAGAATTTCGTCAAAAGATAGAGGAAAAAACACGAGTTTAGTCAAACAATTGTGAAGGCACTCAAACTTCTGTCAAAGGATCATGAAAAAAAGAAAATTTATGTCAAAAAATAGCGGAATTTTGTCAAAAGTTTGCGAAAAATGCAAATTTCTGCCAAAAAATCGCTGTAAAAACGCGAACTTCGTCAAAACATCCCGGGGGAAAACGTGAATTTTGTACCAGGGGCACTGAAAAAATTAATTTCTGTCACAGGATCATGGAAAAAACACTAATTTTGTCAAAGGATCGACGAAAAGACACGAATTTAGTCAAACAATCACAGAAAAAATGCAAATTTAGTCAAACGATCGCGGAAAAATGCAAATTTCTGTCAAAGGATCGCGAAAAAACTATAGCACAAATTTAACCACTCGCCAGACGTCGAGTAACACTTAAAACGTGGCGATTAACTTTATTATTCCTCACTCGCCAAACTCAGTGGGCACCACTCGCCAAACGCGATGGTTGAAAGATCGATGCCAGGGAGGAAAGGGGTGAAATTCGTTCGGAATTTACAGCGTCCAAATCGGCGATTCTCCCGAACGTAAGAAAAGAAAGTAGCAGGGATGATTCTGTCTCGAAATTTAAGGCAGTCGGTTCAGAAAAAAAAAGGGTCATCAGTCTGAAAATTCGGACATAAAAATATCACTAATTTTGATATGGTCACCGAAAAAAATCAATTGTGTCAATCGTCCATAGAAAAAAATCACCAATTCCGTCAAAGAATCGCGAAAAAAACGTGAATTTCGCCCAAGGACCACGTAAAAAACACGAATTACGTCAAAGAATTGCGGAAAAAACTCAAATTTCGTGGAAAGACCGTGGAGAAAATGCAACTTTAGTGACAAGATCGTGGAAAAACGCAAATTTCATCAAGAAAATCGCAAATTTCAACAAAGAATCGCGAAAAAGAATCACAAAATTCCTTAAAGTATGGCGGAAAAACACAAATTTCATCAAAAGATCGCGGAAAATGCAAATTTTGTGTAAAGATCGCAGATAAAATGCAAAATTCCTGAAAAGATCGCGGATAAAACGCAAGATTCGTGAAAAAATCACGGAGAAAGCTCAACTTTCGTCACAAAGTCGTGGGAAAAATGTAAATTTTGTCGAAAGATTGTGGGAAAACACAAATTTCGAGAAAAGATAGTGGAAAAAACACAAATTTCGACAAAGAATCACAAAATTCTTCAAAGTATCGCGGAAAAATGCAAATTTCGTGAAAAAATCGCAGATAAAACGCAAAATTCGTGAAAAAATCACGGAAAAAAGTAAATTTCGACAAAGGATCCTGAAAAAAAATCACAAAATTCGTGAAAAGATCGCGGACAAAATGCAAAATTTGTGAAAAGATCGTGGACAAAATGCAAAATTCGTGAAAAAATCGCAGACAAAACGCAACTTTCGTGACAAAATCGCAGAAAAACGAAAATTTCGTCAAAAGATCGCAGAAAAACAGAAATTTCCAGAAAAGATCGCGGAAAAATGAAAATTTCGTCAAAAGACTTAAATTTCGTGAAAAGATCGCGGAGAAAACGCAACTTTCGTCAACAGATCGTGGAAGAAACGCAAATTTCGTGAAAAGATTGCGGAAAAAACAAAAATTTCATCAAAAGATCGCGGGAAAAAAAGCAAATTTCGTCCAAAGATCGCGGGAAAATGCAAATTTCGTCCAAAGATCGCTCAAAAATGCAAATTTCGTCAAAAAATCTTGAAAAAAATACAAACATTTAAAAAGAATGGCGAAAAAACCCCACAAATTTCGTTAAAATATTACAAAAAAAAAAAAGCATAAAAGATCATTGGAAAAACTCAGATTTCGTCAAAAGATTGCAAAAAAATGCAGATTTTGCAAAAGGTCACGAAAATGATGTCATTAAATTAATGACAAGGATTAAATTAAATTAGATTAGCAGAGTTTAATTAAAAGCACGATGAAAGCTAACGCTAATAGTCCCAATAAAGTATTAAATAGTTTATGAAAAAGAAAAGAAAACATATGGTGGCGAAATAAAAACAAAGTAAGTTTAAAAAACAAACTAACGTTTATTAACTAAAATATAAAATAAGTTTAAATATAGTTCAAACAATAAATCAAATCTTTAAATTCAATAAATATATTTAAGCTGTCAAATTAAATATAAATACATATCCAGAAAGCCATGTGACAATAAAAGAAAACTGAACTCATAGCAATAAAGAAATGAAAAAGATCACAGAATGACTGGTCCTCCTCAAAGTTCCATGTTGTTCACAAACATCTAATACGCCGATGAATTAAACTGAAATGCAGTGAATCACATATCCGTGCCGAGACAACTCCGGGAAAAATACTTCTTTATAGATGAAGACGCGTTGTAAATAGCCATTAGGTGAAACGTCAAAATATAGATGCCGATAATAAATAGCGAGTAAAACATCTCTATACTTCATCATAACAATAGCCATCTTGACTCACACATCAGTGTATCCATTTAAAACACGATGTACGCAGAGTCCACCTTTAAAGAGCAGAGTCGAAGTCATAAACTATCGAACTCATAACAAACAACTTATAAAATGGCCGACGAACGATGAAGTAGAAAGTAAAAACATCAATTTATTAAAAGCACACAGCACTTCAAGAAGACATCTCCAGCCATAATAACACTATTAAAATGTCGTGGAAAACCAACACTGTTAGTAAAAAGGACGAGACGGAACACGTAGACAAACACAGGAAAAGAAAACGAGTGCAGACAGGCAGGCGAAAAAGGAAAGAAACGTATTTCAATTTATATCAGCCGGGCGTTCGAATAACGCCTCATTACGCAATGCAAGGAGCAACTGCAGACAGTTCCAGAATGAGATCATCATGACGAAGGAACGCAGAGCCGATGTGTCGTAAACTCAAACGAGCGACGCCATCTGGCGGCGATCGAGAAACTAATCTATGATCATCATTCAAACGAAATGCGTGCTCATGTTTGCACGGAAGCAGACAATTGAAAAACGTGAATATGAACGGCAAAGAAAGATAAACATCGTAAAAAGGAATTAAGATAAAATAACAGGAATGAATAAAAGGTAAGTAAAACGACTTTATATATTATTAATAAAAGAAATATTTTAATAAAAGAAATATTAATAAAGGAAATATATTTTAATAAAGGAGATACATTTTAATAAAGGAAATACTTTAAGTGTTAAAGAAACATAAAGGAAATATGCAGTGTTAAATAAATATAGAGGAATGCAGAGGAGATATATATCTGGACAGTGTCAAGACAGGAAATAAGGTATTTACTCTTATCAGAAAAAACGTGAATTTCGTCAAAGAAACGCGAAATTCGTTAAATGGACGCAGAAAAATGCATATTAGTTAGTGCCGAGTTGGTGGGGTCCCCATCTGCTGTAACCTTTCTGAAAATTTCCTGTGAATTCATTTCATTGCAATTAATAGTAAAAATAAAATTTTTCAGTTGAGTGTAATCGTATCGAATGGTAAGTATTATTAGTAAATTACAATGTTGATAGATAGAAAAAACACAATTTTGTATGGAGCGTACATAACTTTGTTGCTGGCCAGTGAAAAAAAATCAGTGTACTGGCCAATGGCAAGTGGGTAAAAATGTTAATTTTGATCTATAGAAAAAATGCAAACTTTTCTTAAAGGATTGCGGAAAAAATGCTGAATTTGTTCACAAGAAGATCGCAAAAAACTCAAATTTCTGCCAAAGGATCGTAAAAACTCAAAAGGATTCCTGATGGGTGTACAGTATTCCTAAATTTTAACTTATAACTTACTCCTGACTTCTACTCTTGTAATGATACCTTAAGATATATATATATATATATTTTGCACTTAAAGAAAAAAATTAAGTTCTGTTCTCTTTACTAGGTATGAAATTTCTTTTCATGGTACCTTACTAAGTTAAAGCTAATTATTCTTCAAAAATTCTCTATTAATATGTCTTGAAAGATACCTTTTATAAAAAATGAAAAGATCGGATAAGATTTCTGTGAAATAGATAACCAATGTGGTCACTATTTTCCTTGTGTGTTATTCTATGCCATTTTTATGCAAGTATCTAAAAGTGTGCTGGAATTTTATTTGTTCTCGAGTGTATGAACCATGTTGCTTATTCATTATTATCTAATTCTTCTTAAAATATTAATTTTTTACTTTTATTTTACAAATCCCATTCTTTTCTCAAACAAAAGAGCTCTCTGCAAAAATATTATACAGAAATTAGAAGTGCAACTTCTTTGAAAAGATGAAAAAGTTTCAACACTTTTAAGGGATCCGCATAGCTGTCAATTTTCTGTTGTAGAAATTCCACAAAAGGTACACGAATTGGCATTGTCCTCTACCTCAACCCATAGTGTCAAAAATTATGTCACCGTATGCCTTTTGACAGGACATAATCCTTTTTCGTTCATTAATTGACAAAACGTCAGTGAGGTTTACCATTGACACCCGAAAAGTGCTTGGTGTTCGTTTGCTCGTCTGCCTGTTCCGCAAAAACTTAGATTTATATCTTGCGGTGGGGGATGAATGTCCCCCCCCCCTTCCCCCGCTGAATCCACGCCCGAGGAATCTCCTCCTGGCACTAAATATGCATTTTTTTCACGGCCCTTTGACAAAATTCTTTTTTTTTTCAGCGATTCTTTTGTGAAATTCGCGTATTTTTTTTCACTATCTTTTGACGAAATTCGCATTTTTTCCCGAGATCGCTTGACAAAATTTGTTTTTTTTTTTTGGTATCGCTTGACGAAATTAAAGTCTTTCCGCGATTCTTTCGAGAAATTTGTGTTTTTTCCGCGATTCTGTAGCAAAATTCGCGTTTTTTGCGATATTTTGACGAAATTTACAGCTTTTCTGCGTTTCTTTGGCAAAACGTGCCTTTTTCTGCAATCCTCTGTCAAAATTTACGGTTTTTCGCTGTCCTTTGACAAACTGCACGTCAATGTGTTAAGGGTGCTAGTCACTCAGCTTCAGAATTCTCCTCCGTAATGTTAAATCTATGGACTTTTGATGGATTTGTATATTTAAAATATCTTCTCCCATATTTTTAACCTATTTTTTCTGTGTACTCTTCTTAAAGGATGTCTCTTTTTTTCTTAGCTTTCAAAGTATTTCTAAGTTCTATGCTGAATTTAATATTTTATGTGTTAAAAGCAGGCAAACTGTGAGTACGCTTTAAACACTTCCTATAAAATTAAGTCTATACTTTAGAAATATTTTGAGAACTAAAAAAAAAGAGACATCTTTTAGGAAGTGTACACAGAAAACAGAAGTTAAAAATATTAATTTCCCAAGGAGATATTTCAAATATATGAATGCATCAAACGCCCATAGACTTTACATTAGTAAGAGGAAATCAGAAGCTGAGTGACCAGCCCCCTTAAGTTACATATTCAGAAATCGGCCTGTGTTGTTTCTTGAGACAAATTATTCCAATATTAAAAAAATATCAAAGCATTATTAAAATTTGAGTTTCCAATTTCTCATTCAATTCGACATTCAATTAACGCAGAACAAAATTTATATTTTATTCTTATGACAATCTTCATCCTGAACTTACAGACTCTAAAATGCTGGGGGATGAATACTCAGTTAGAATACTATGTTTATTTTCACTCTACAATCTGATCTTTTTCATGCTCAATATTTTACATAAAAACATTAACTTGTAAAACTGATAATTAAATGATACTTTTCTGATTAAAAATAAAAAGTCATATCTAAAATTATATCATATACTGATTTGAGGAAATGGTAAGGCTGAAATATGCATTATTTGAAAAAACAATTTTTATTACACGAACAGTTTTTTATATACTTTTTTCACATACTCAATAAATACTTAACCATAATTTTAAAAAATAATATGTAGCTAAAATAGTTTATTCTTTTCCCGTTTACTATAAATATTAATCTTTAGACTTAAAGAAAAAGCAAAGTTCTGTCAAAATTTATTTAAAAACAATAAATTCACATGTTATGTTTTCAATCTCAACTATTTTTTTTTAAATTACTCCTAAATTAAAAAAATTACATCATTAGTTTCAATTTTTTAAAGTAATTAAGTTAGAACAAAATTTATATTTTATCATTATGACTGCCTTCATTCTAAACTAGAGTCTGAATTACTTTATGGGGGGGGGGGGGGGTAAACAATCTGTTCAAATCCCATTTTTTCATTACATAAACACAAATTGCAGCAAATTTTGTTTTATTTAAAAATAGTTTTAATGACAATTTAAAATAGAAAGTGCAACCAAAATGACCATAAAAAACAGTTAAATAATACATTACAAACCATGCTGTTAAATTCAGCATGAAAAGGTATTATGGAACTAATTTTTTTAGTAAATTTTTATTTCCATTTGTAATATATTCATATGAAGTAAAAATAAAACCTTTTTATTTTTAGATATAAATTCAAAAAATGTTTAATATTTTTTATGAAAAGCTCTTATTTGTAAAAAAATCCATTTTTTCCCCCTTAAATAGAAAAATGCTTTTTTCCATCATTTCAAAACTTCCAGAAATTGTACACCTACACAAAAAATAGACTAATATAACAATAAAGCTATCTTAATTCCAATTCAGAATTTCTAATGCCTACTTAGTTGATGAAATCAGTAAGACATGGTGGCTGATAGAAAGTAAAAATTATTTGAACACAATAAATTTCAGTGTTACCCCCCCCCCCCCCCCAACACACACACGCACACACACACAAAAAAATATTTTTAAAAGTCTTAAGTGATAAAAAGAAAGAAGATAATTAAAACATGGTACTTTTCATTATATCCATACATACATATATATATGTATATTATGGAGCTTCCTCACTGCCTAGGTGAAGCTATATTATACTTTTTTAGAAATACAAATTGATATAATCTCTAAATTGCATATCAGGCATTTGAAATAAATAGAAATTAAAACAGTTTAGTTTTTCAATATCATCATAATTTATAAGCGTCTCATTTAAATTAAAATTTTAGCTAGATTTTATGACTCAATTTTTATCAATTGTTTCTCATTTTTTTGGTCATAAATAGCAACTTTTAAGTTTAATTTACAACAATTTTAAAAGTTTATAAATATTTTATTGAAATATCTCAAACATGGAAGTGCTAATACAAAAAAACTTAAATTCTTAGAAATATAAATAAAACTTACTATGTAGAACAAATAAAATTTATTAATCACAAAAATGAATTAAATGTTTTTTATGTACAAACTATTATTATTCATAATTATACTATTACAAAAAAAAAAAAAAAAAATCTGCAGCAAGTCATCTATTTCTTGTTCATCTGTTCATTCTTTTCCTTTGGAAATAATTTCCATCTCAATCAGCAGATCTTGCAAGGACCTTTCCAATGCAGTTAGAGATAGCATGCCTTCTTCAAACTTCATTTCCACACTCACTAGAAAGATACAATGAGTCAAAATCAAAATCTGACCAAGTAAATACTTGCTATAACAATTAATAATTTGCTATAGTTTATTTATTCTGTTTATTAAATTTTACAAACTATGTAATTGTAAATGTGTGATTTGAATTTATTCACCAAAAGTTATAGCTTGAAAATTAAATATTTTTACAACATTGAGGATTTTAAAGGACTAATAGTATTTTTCATGCATGATATGCCTTCATGTAACAAACATGCATGTCCATTCTCATTGTAAGATAAAAAACTATATTTGATTATATTAAAATCTAATAGTTAGTGCTAAAATTTTGCAGTATTCACAATGTATTGTTTAATGATTTTATAAATCTGAATACAGAATTGCCAACCAACTACTTTATGCAGTGATCAATGACATTGTGTAGCAATAGTCATTAATGACACTCTGTTATAAGAATCAAACATAATTAAAAAAAGACAAATTCCAGTTAAAGTGCAGAGTTCATTCTAGGCGTTTTTCATGGGGCGGGCTGCCTTGCCTGCCCTTTTTTACAAAATTTGACACCCCGATGCCCCCACTGTCTGAAATCTCTGCCCTGCGAGCCGTATCACTCGGAAAATCGACCGAGGGAAAAATAGTGCCCTTTAAGTTAATATCATTGCTTATTTCAAGCAAACTCTAAACTATTTGTAAACATTATATAATGTTCCCAGCCCCATTTTGCTCCTAATCTTTTCCTTTTCACCCCCCCCCCCTTCTCCAAACATCCTCATACAGACACCAATTATTTTCAGTATAATTCCAGCACCGACGCAGCCATTAATTTTTCTATCTCTCTGTTTCTTTACCCCACTTCTCGGCTACTGTGAAAATTCAGCCGAAATAAGAAAGAAAAAAAAAAAAGGAAAGGTGCTTTGACGAAATTGGCGTTTATTCGCTATTCTCTGACGAAATTGTTTTTTTTCGGCGAACATTTATCAAAATTTGCAATATAGTTTATGCCCAAATTTTTGGATTTATGACTGATTTTTTTTTTTTAATTTTCGGATTTATGACCGATTTTTTTTTTTTTTTTTTTTTTTTTTTTTTGGAAAAGAATCACCCCTGCACTGAAAAGTGTCATGAATGGTGTAAAGGGGTAGTAGCAAAGACTTTTTAGGGAGGTGGGGTCAGGGGGGGGGGGAAGAGTTAGTTGATTATTTATCATTACATTAATGTGCCCTTTTTTTCTCTAAAGTGCCCTTTTATGGCAAAGTGCACCCTGCCTGCCCTTGATCCTAGAATGAACTCTGAAAGTGAATATTTAAAATACAGTAAAACCTCCCAAAAGCGACCACGTTCCGTTCCAATAAAAAATAGTCGCTACGAGAGGTGATCTCTTAATGGAGGTCATGTTTACATCTAGATTTTAATTGTTGAAAAAAGGTAACAATTAATGTTACTAAACTTTATATTTCACATTAGGAAAAAATATGAAATTTTAAGTATCAAAATAAAAGTGAATTACATAAGTTAATTACTATAGAGTTAAAAAAAAAAATGAATACATTGACGTTTTCTTTGATTTTACGGTTTTATCTTTTATAACTTTTATTTCCAAGTCCATTTGAAGTTCCAGTAAATAAATAAAAAAAATTTTTGGACGGGAATAAATAATGGCGATTTCATTAATTTATCTATTTCTTTGAGAGGTTCCTGACAGAATAGGACAGGAGAGTTTATTGACTGTCATTCTTAATTTGTCATCACAGTTAAATTCATTGCCTAAAAAGCACAAAAAGGCCTCAATTTGTGCACAAAATTGAGGCACAAACCATGTAAACCTCAAGTTAGTACATGAGGTTTAAACACTTAAAAGTACTCGGAATAAAAAAAATTCTAAACTTAGTTTAGAAGTTTGATGAATAATGCACTCTCCAGAATTATTTTTCTAACAAAACCTTCTTCAAGCGACCAGGAAAAAACGGAATTTGTTTCATTTTCTGCAAAGAAATTGGTCGCTCATGGAGGGAGTTCAACTGGGATGGTCTCTGAATGGAGGTAAAATTAGTATTGAGCCTATGGAAATAAATTTCATTCCATAAAAAATGGTTGTTCAGGGAGATAAAAGTAAAAATAGTTTTAAAAACATACACTTTTATAAGAATTCAATGTTTATCTTAAAAATCACACATACACTTTGTTTCACCTTAATTTGGCAGTGCTGATTACCCTAGATTAACCGAATTGTATCCATTGGCGTAGAAACTGGAGATTGCTCAAACAGCAGAGGATTACTAATAAACAAGGAAAAGTACCATTTTGGCGGAAAAATATAACGTGTGTGCCAAAATCGGTAATTTTGAAGTTTCTATGAAATTAATTTTATTATATAATCATTTATTAAAATAACGAATGAAATTATTATTATTATTTTCACCACTTTTTAAATTGATTTCAACACTATTTTATATTATATTAGCTGAAATGCCTGACATACAAAATGCGAAAAATATCTAAAAATCACTGCACGAATTCCGGAAAAACTTTATTGAAAATATGGCAAAATTTACTGTATTAAGCTAAAAGTTTGAAATAGAATTCCATGCACAAAGGACAAAAAATCACATTGGCATGCAAAAAATTGCATCAAAAATTATCTATTTAAAATCGCGGAAGGAAAAATTTCTTATTAATATTTAAGCTGCGAGTTTGAAACTGAATACCTTTTACAAATGTCAAAAAATCATTGCAAAAAATATAAAAATAGCTGTACGAATTCCGAATACATTTCACTGAAAATAGGACAGCATTATCTATATTGGGTTAAATGATTAAAACAGAATTATCTGAAAATCTATTTAAAATAGAAAAATTGCTATTTATACCAAGCCACTGGCAGAAATCTGGAAAAGGTTAGGTCTCACAACCTCAGACTGAGCCTGTCTTATCTTTAATGTACATATAATTTTTGTTATTAGGATAAAAAAAGACATGATTTTTATAAATTTACATAAAATTTTTATGATTCCCCCCTCTCCCTCTGCTTTAAAATACATGATAGCTACGAAGACGTTTATATTCCCAAAACAATTACATCTCTAATTGCTAATATAATCAATGTTTTATGTTTCAAATAATAAAATTATAATTATTAGTTAGAAATTACAAAAATTATATAAACTACAGAATAAGTAATTTCATTAGTTAGTATATAATAACTGAGGATAGACTGAATCAGTTTTTTAAGGCCGAAACCAAATTTCGGTGATCTTCCTATTTTCAACCGAAAACGTCCAAAAATTTGTTTAAAGTAATTAAATTGTATACATTAAAGTAATTAATACATACATAAATATACATAATTATTAATTAATTATACATATTTATTAAAGATGCATAATTATTAATTAATTATGCATATTTATTAAATATATATAATTATTAATTACATATGTGGCCCAAATTGACTTTCTGTGCTTTAGACAAAAAACTTTATATTTTCATATAAAATAAAACATAATTAATTCATCAATGACACAGAAAGATTTTCTAACTATATGAATTTCATTTATTTAAAAAATATTTCAGTTTTATGTATACACATCTCGATTTATCATTTACAATGATTTCTGTAAAGGATCATCTGTTATACCATAACTGTCTCAAAGAGTATTCGAAACACTTCTGCGGTTTCAAACGGAAAATTTTCTATTACTGTTATGTCCAGGGATGTACTGGAGGGTATCCGGGGTTATATGCCGTATACCCTCTGGATTTTTTTAAGGAACACCGTATACCCTCTGTTTCCCAAGAAAGCTATAGTATGTATACAGTAGGGTATACCCTCTGCTTAGAACGTATACCCTCTGTTTTTTTTTACGACTACACCACTGGTTTTGTCTGCAGCTTTTAATGAGCACATGAAAAAGTTTAGTTATATATGGATTGCCTGCTTTATTATTTGCAGTCACATCTTGAATCAGTCATGACTAGAGATGGGAATGCTCGGAAAAAATCCGGAAAAGTTGAGGAAAAAACAGTTTTTTTTTTCAGTTTTTTTCCGAAGGGCTATTTTTCAATTTTTCCAAATTGGAAAAATTGAAATTTTATTTATAAAATAATGTAGTCAAAATTTTATAATTCCTACATTCTGTTACTTTTATTTATATTTTTTCCATGTTTAGTGTCCCTCATGAAAACCTTAACATTGGAAAATCTTATCCGTAAGCAGTGATCTCATTAGAAAGAATTTGAGTCTCTTAAATGATCTTTCACAGTTTTTTCTCCTTAAAACATATGATCTTTAACAAAATTCTAATAGGCATTTCAGAATTTTTTTACAATCTCCAAATTAAATCCCTCACAAATGGAATGATTTTAGAATTAAAGACCATCTCAATAATGCTTAAATATGATAATTTCTAATTTACAAAATTCTGGTTACATTTTTTACATTTCATTCACAGTTTCTGCAAGTTCACAATTTCGCAAAAACATGATTGTGTGAAAAAAAAAAAAAAATCCAAGCAAATCCCTGGTAAGATAATTAAATGCAACTTCTCTCGTAAAAAATGAAAATTCAGGGGCAAAAGTATTTCAGTATTATACCAATAAATGAAAATGGTAAGATGGAAAATTTGAAACATGCATTTATTTTTATTCGCATGCCTGTAATTTTTCACTATTGTTAGAAAAATTTCTTTTGATAATAACATGCAGTTGAAATTATGTATCTTTTTTTTTTCGTTTCTTGAAATATAGATTCTTAGAGTTGTCTAAATGTATTTAAAAAAAATATATAAATACATACTAACTTTGCAAAGAAAATGTAAGCAAATCTCTGTGAAAAATCTAGTTGAAAACAACTTTTAAACATATGGAAAAATCCACTTGTTTTAAAAGTTTCATTTAAAAAAAATATCGCTTTTAATATTAAGGATCTAAATCTTGCTAAAACATAGTTTGGGTTTAGTCTGAAAGCTGTACCAAAGTTACATATACCAGTGATGCCGCTGAACTTGAAAAAATCTGGGTCCCCGGGACCCAGGATTTCCAAAAATCTGGGTCCCTTTTTTACAAAAGCGGGTCCCCATCAATAATAATTTATATTTTAAAGGAATAAATGAAACTTGTTTATTTGGAAAAGATAAATGAAATGCATTAATTATTGTTTTAACAATAATTAAATAATGAATTAAAACTAGTATTATTTGCACTCAAATAAGATATTTTAAAAAAATATTAAGAGAAATTTTCTTTACTTTTTTAAAAGTAAAAATGCAAGATACAATTTTAATTGTAAAATAATGTTTATTTGAGAGTAGAAGATACCAAGTTCCACTAACAAGTATCACTAATGATCACATTCTTTTAAAAAGGGGCAAGACGGGTTTATTGAAAAAGATATTTTTGCTGAAAAAAAGAATACTTATGTTAAGTAAAGGTGTACTTTTTGTTGAATGAATGGGTGCTTTCATTATACTTCCCATTGAATTATTTGTCAAATTAAAATGTGTTGGAATCAGACATTTTCCTTGGAAGGGAAATTTACATCTAAATCACTAATAAGCATCAAATCTTAAATGTTCTGAAGGCGGGAGGCATTTCAATGCAGTAAGAGGGAGGGGGGGGGGGGATTTTTCACTGGTCCACCTACTGAATATACATATTATCAAAGTACACTGAAATCATGCTGTATTTTTAAGAATCTCATTAAAAAAAAATTAAATCCCATTTTGTGAATTTTCTTATAAGTTTAGTTTGCACATCTTTTTTGGTGCTTTGACTAAATTCACGTTTTTTTCGCGTTACTTTGACGAAATTCGCGTTTTTCCACGATCCTTTTGTTGAAATTCGCTATTTTTTCGCAAGCATGTCACGAAAATAGTGTTTTTTCCCATGCTACTTTGATAAAATTCGGCTTTATTCCGCGTTTTTTTGACGAAATTCGCTATTTTTCGCGATCTTTTGACGAAATACACTATTTTGTTTCAGCCCTTTTACGAAAATAGCGTTTTTCCGCGATATTTTGATGAAATTTGTGCTTTTTTGCGATCCTTTGACGAATATCGGCTTTTTTATGTAAATTTTTGGCGACATATGCTATTTTTGAGGATCCTTTGACTAAAACGCTATTTTTTCGCGATCCTTTGACGAAAATCGGCTTTTTCCGCGATATTTTGATGAAATTTGCGCTTTTTTCGCCACCCTTTGACAAAATTCGGCTTTTTTCCGCGATTTTTTGACGAAATTCGCTATTTTTTTGTGATCTTTTAACGAAATACGCTAATTTGTCGCGGCCTTTTTACGAAAAATCGCGTTTTTTCGCAATATTTTGATGAAATTTGCACTTATTTCAGTGATATTTTCATGATATTTGCGCTTATTTCCGCGATTTTTTGACGAAATTCGCTTTTTTTTTCGCGATGCTTTGACGAAATACGCTATTTTTTCGCGTCCCTTTTACGAAAATCGCTGCTTTTGCGCGATATTTTGATGAGATTTGCGCTTTTTTCGCGATTCTTTGACGAAAATCGGTTGTTTTCCATGATTTTTTGACGAAATTACGCGTCCCACGGGACGCGTAAGAGCTATTTTTTTGCGTCCCGTCTCCGATTTTTCGCGTAATTTACGCGCTATAGCGCGTCCGCGGCATCCCTGATATACAGGAAACGAAAATTGTAACTGTAAGGGGGGGGGGAGTAATGTTGTAAAATACCAATTTTTAAACAATGGAAGATTTGAAAATTACAATAGTATTTATAATAATACCAGAACTACTATAATTCGTTTATTTTACACTGGCATCCTTTATGTATTTGAAAACCAGTACTATGTAGATGAGCTGTACAATACAGTGTAAAACTGCTTTCAAACTGCAGTGATATTGGTTGAAACTAAAGATTTTTCCGTTGTTGTTTTTTAAATTAGTTCTACTGATATAATTAATCAAGTGCTACTGAAAATTCATTTCAACAGACACATGATATATTACAAACACATTAAGCAAAAAAAAGCTACTGTCAGAATTCTGAGACTGAAAGTATAAACTTTTAAAGGCTGGCTTTTTTTTCTCTTTCTTTCTTTTTTAATAACATATTCACATGTAAAGGGAAAATAATTTTTTTTTAGTGTGCATAAATATTGAAAAAGTTTATTATTGTATACTTTTTAAGAAAATGCAGCCATTTAAATTTTTAAGAAAAATTTAAATTTGAAATGTGGTACCAAAAATTTAAAATTGAAAAAATATTTTTTCTTATGTGTTTGACCTTGATAAAAAGATTCGGGAGCAGTTTTTATTTCGTCTATATCTTAAAAAATGGCTGAGTTATAGCATTTTGAATTTCTAACGTGGCTGACATTTTGAAACGTCCTGATATTTGTCACGTGATAACGGGCGTATTTATGAACTGATTTGGATGTACCTTGGTGTCTACATAGTACATACAAATATCTCAATCAAGTTCGTTGTCCAGCTTCATCCGCCATCTTGTTTCAAAATGGCGGCCATTTAAATAATTAAAAAAAAATTTAAATTTAAAATGAGATACCAAAAAATTGGAAAATGAAAAAGATTTTTTTCGTATGTGTTTGACCTTAATACAAAGATTCCGGAACAGTTTTTTGTTTCGTCTATATCTAAAAAAATGGCTGAGTTATAGCATTTTGGATTTCTATTGTGGCTGACATTTTAAAACGACCTGATTTTTGTCACGCGATAACAGGCGTATTTATGAACCAATTTGGATGTAACTTGGTCTGTACATAGTACATACCAATGTCTCGACCGAATTCGTTGGCCAGCTTCATTCGCCATCTTGTTTCAAAAGGGTTGCCATTAAAAAAAAAAAAAAATTAATTTAAAAGGAGGTATTTAAAAATTGGAAAATGAAAAAGATTTTTTTTTTATGTGTTTGGCCTCTATACAAAGATTCCGTAGCAGTTTTAAACATATTGTTCTAAAACATATGTACATGAAGTTTCGTGCATATCGGTCTAAAATTGAACATTTGTATACTGGACATACATACAGAGAACGGCTTTTATATATATATAGATATGCTTGAAAGTGTTAAGAATACTTTGACTGCATCATAGGTAGAAGAAAGTTTCCTTGACAGAATTCTTTTAAATACTTTTAAAATGATATATGTTTAATTCTATGATAATTTCCTATGTTTAAACATTTTGAAAGTTTATCTTGGTTCAATTCTTCTCTGTTATTTCACCATTATTTTACAGTTACAGTGAATGCATGCATGTACTTATGTTTTAATTATATATTTACTTCTAGGTTAATCGATGATGCTTTGCATATTAATTCCCTGCCTGATGAAGTTATTGTGGAGATTTTTAGTTATTTGAAACAGAACCAACTGGGTCAAATTGCACCGTATGTGAAATTTATTTATAGCTTTTATATTTAAATATTAGACATGGAATGTGTATTCAAAGTTTCTATATGTTATTTTTTTCTTCTTGTATAAAATATTTGTTTGGTACCAAATCTTAAAAATTGATGTGTCAAACCTTAATTTCATTCTGTATTTAAAAAAAATGGATTTGAAATCTGTAATAGGTTTCAAAACAAAAACTTTTGCTTCTCTGGAAATTTAATGTTTTGAACGTGTAACATAGATCATTCATCTTCATATCTACTTTTTATATTTACTAGGGGGCTCGGCCCCCTACGAGCTACGCTCGCCAACCCCCGTCCAGACACCGTAGACTCTAAATGCACGCTAATTTGATCGGCTTTAAAAAGATTTCGAAAGATTGAATTATAATTTAAAAAACAGTGGCGATCTCTCTATAAACGGATTTCTATTCATTTCTCTTTGATTGGGGAATTTTAATGCCAAATCCGTTGCGGTACTACTTGATTATCCCGTCGACCAATTTCGCCAAATTATATAAATCGCCAAACCACTCGCCAAATTATACAAATTGACATAATTTTTATTTTAAATAACGAAAAAACAAATTAGTACAACATTAATAAAAATACAAATAAAACGTCGAAATAAAAATAGCCTGATGACGTAGACACGTGTAACAACATTTCAAAATAAGCTAATAAAAAAGGAATTAAGTAAACACTGTCAAAATCAGATATCTCCTGGTATTTACAAAAAAATAAAAATACAAATAAAACGTCAAAATAAAAATAACTTGATGACGTAGACACGTTTAACAACATTTCAAAATAAGCTAATATAAAAGGAATTAAGTAAACAGAGTCAAATCAGATATCTCCTGGTATTTTTTAACAAAGTGAAAAGAAAGATCTTTTAAATGAGACATTTTAAATTAATCGTTTTTAATCTGACGTAATTTTGACCAAACTATTCTTTGTCTTTTTAATATTCACGTGAATGTACTTGTGTTAGAAATGAAATATTATTTGCGCTTTCCTAACAAAAATAGTTGAAAAGTATACTCTTAAAATATCAAATAAATGCCTAGCGCAATTTCTAAATTTAAACCGTTTTGCAATATTATTTTGTGTTCATTTTATGTAATAACTGTAATGTGACATAAATATGACGTAATTTCTCCTATTTACACTGTTAAAAATATCGTAAAATATTACCTCTGTTTTTAAAGGCTATCTATTTTCTGACCAATGAGAACTTTTCATTGGTATTAATTTAGGGTTCTCATTGGTCAGAAAATAGAGAGCCTTTAAAAACAGAGGTAATTTTTCACGATATTTTTAACAGTGTAAGACTTCTAACGCATGTTAATAAATTTATTGTTTTACAAATTCCTTTCTCTCTTAAAATTCACGTGTAATTATAGTTTTTATGGCGTAATTTTTAATAAGTTCCTGCTTTTTGTACATAATTATTTAATTCTAATTCCAAATGTTTTTTTCTGTTTATAATAGTCACGTGTAAATAAATTTTTAATTTATTTACACGTATAAATATTTTTTTTGAAGCAAACATTATTGTTTCCGCTGTTTATACAGTTGGCAACAGTTTAAATTAATATCACTTTCTAAAATCTGTTAAAAATATCTCTAGAAATGCTGAAAATCTGAATTTAAAATAGAAATAAAACCTCAAAAAATTAGTCAAAATAAAAAAATTAATGCAATCTGCACTCCGGCAAATTCTAACGCATAAAATGATCTAAAAATGACTAAATTCCTATGAACAGTTTTTGCTCCTATAAAACTTTTTTAGTGGAACGATTTTGTCCAACTTTAGCATTAAATATCTCTTAAAATAATTCTTCGATCTGAAAACTGTCTGCATCAGCGTGTTTATCAAACATTTCTGTATAATACTACCGATTTTCATATTTTTGTATGCATTATTTTTCTTAATATTAACGAAGAAAGACCTCCGGTCACAAAAAATTCAAAACCGGCGGCGGCGGTGACAGCGGTAGTTACTTTTTTTTAGAATAGAGAGATTAATTTTTTTTAAATGTAAAGAACAGATAATTAACTACCTCTGTTGACCAGTTTGTTCTCCTTTAAATGAATGTTAACCATTGCAACATGTTACTTTTATTCGTAATTTAATTGTCTTAATTCTTTGCCAAATCGGAAGATTCTGATAGAGAAATCAACAAGTCTTTGCAATCATGGCAGCATTTTGTATATCTTTTTTTGTTGTGTAATTAACATCTTTTGACAAAAATTGCTTACATCAATCAGTTAATCATTTATTATCTCAGTTTGCTTATCAGTTGCAATATGTTCACTTATCCAGAGATTTAAAAACCTTAAACTTCATAATTGGGTCCACTGCCATGGGGTGTTTTAGCTTATATGATTTGATGAACAATAAAGTATTTTTTGTGAAAAGCCTTTAATAATATCCACAGTTACATTCAACTATACTCTTTCAAATATGTTTTCTGTTTCATGATAACCTTGGCTGTAGACTCAATTATGTAAGATTAGAAAATCAATCTTTATTCTCATAATGATAGATTGCGCCTTGTATAATGTGTCATAATTGGGCTGCATACTAATTGATGTATTTCAATGGGTATAGTTTTGTCAAACATAAAACTTTTGGAAGGCATTCCTTTAAATGATAATGGCATTCCTTTTAAAAGGTAATTGCTGTCAGTATCACCCACTTTTGGCCCTTGTCGTGCAATCTTATTAAATTTCACTAACTTTCTTCTAGTTACTCACTTCTCTCTGATTTTGTATTTCTTTGCTCTTTTTACTTTATGTAGTTCAGGACTTTTTGGTATTTTTATATTAGCAGGGCGTAGGTGATAAAACATCAAATATTATTCCCATACCATATTCATATTGCAGCATTTATGTCATTTAAAATATAACCCTTCACTGATTTCATTTAAAATATTAAATAGAAAAAAAAATACTATAAACCAAAACATTTTATTGTAATATCAAAGAATTGTTTCCATCTTACACATGCAAAATATAACAGTTGCTATTGGCAAAAAAAAAAAAAAAAAAAAAAAAAAAAAAAAAAAAAAAAATATATATATATATATATATATATATATATATATATGTGTGTGTGTGTGTATGTATATATATTTGTAAGATTTGCACCCAACTAACATAAAAGTATCAAGTTTTCTTAACTGCATATCTCGCTGACGTAGGCATTTATGCTTGTTGTCAACTGACTTCTAAAATCCATGCCGGGTTAAGTATGCCACCTGTAATTCAATGACATTTATAACACTAATTATAGTAACCCTTTTTATTTCTCTATTGTAACGCTATCTATAATAATAAGGAAAGAAGTTTGTGTGTGAGTGAGTGTGTTCTGAAGAGACCACTGCATGTAGAGCTACAAAATTTGGGGAAAAGGTACGTCTATATATGAAGTTTTGCACCTCGAAGCCCGATTTTCGATTTTTTTTTATTTAATTTTTTATGCGATTTTTAGCACTTTTTAAGTTTCGAGCCCATTTTTCCAAGTAAGTGAGAAGAATACGGTTTCTTTCTTTTAACCCAATATAGTAAATTTTGTTCTCTTTTCAAAAAAAATTTATCCGGAATTCGTACAGCGATTTTTGAATTTTTAGCAAACTTTTTATGCGATTATTGAGCAGCATATAATGCATCTCCATACCTATAAGGGGGGTTACCATAGGGGGGATCCAGTTCTGTCGCTAAATAACGCCAAGTATGTCGCCAACTTGGCGATATATCGCCAAATTTGGCGACCTAAGTTAGACGCCAATTTGGCGATATCTCTAATATTTCGCCAAATTCCCATAGACTTCCACTGTAAAACAATAGGGTTTACTTGCTTACAGAAAATCAACAAATTGAGATATTTTATTGCAACAAAAACTAATATTAACTTAAGGGATTGTATTAATTATATGTAAGGGAGTCCAAGTAAATTAATTACGAATAAAAGGAACATGATCTAATGCTTAGCATGATTTCCAAAACATAAATTTTAAGAGAGCCCACGGGTCAAAGGAATTGGATTTGAAACTTTTATCCAATTATAGTCAATTTTGACTTTCGTGATTTTTGAACTTTTTGTAATTTTTAAGTTTCTTCGCAATCTGCTGCAGTTTTTTGACATTCCATTTTTGACCTGAAGTACATTCTGCCCTCATTTCAATAAAGTTTATTCGGATTTCGTATAGCAATTTTCAAATTTTTTGGGAATTTTGTATGTGATTTTTAGTGTATTTTAGCTATTTGCTACTATTTTTCCACATTAGTGAAAGGAATAAACTTGCAATCTTCGAACACAATACATAATTTTTTTTTTCTCTTTTCAAAATTTGAGAAGCGATTTAAAAATTTTTCGCGATATCTTATTGTGATTTTCAGAGCTTTTTCGTAATTCCTGCTGTTTTTTGACGTACCCTAGTAGTTAATACAGTAAACTCTGTCTAAGGCGGAATCGATCGGGACTGAGAACATTTTCCGTGGTAGACAATATTCCGTCTTATGCAAAAAAGCTCACCCCTTGCCCCCCCCCCCCCAAAAAAAAAAAAATCCTCGAACTTGATGATTTTTTATTGATTTTCCTGACACAAAAATCAGTTGAAAACTGAAATGCGGAAAGATCTTTTGTCTTTATAGATAAATGAGAAACGCTATTCAATTTCTTAGTGCTGCTGTAATACATGCAAATTGGAAGTTTACACACACAAAATAAAAAAATCTACCCCCACCCCTAATAAACTTCGAGAATGAGACAGAACGCTATAACTGTAAATTTGAGTACATCCTTAAAATATAATATATTGCACTTTCGAAAATATATATTTTGATAAATGTTCATTCTACTAGAAATATTAACTTTTAAATATAATTTTGCATATAACAAAATGGCGCAAGCATAAATTCCTTAAAATTTAAACAGTTCCTATCCTTTTGAATTAACTTTTTCAAAGTGTTATGAAATTAACTAACATGCTCGACATTGAGTATTTGACTTATCAGTTTTAAAGTTTAATAAAAAAAATGCCTTTCATTTTAAATTATCCCTTTTTCCACCTTATGCAAAATTTTGGTTTCGGTGGGACCTTAAAAACATTTCAGTTTCCGCGTTAGACAGATTCCGCCTTATGCAGCATGAATTAATGTAATTTTCTGTGGGTTTGCCGGGACTTGAAAACTTTTCCGCGGTAGACAGATTTCCGTCTTATACAGAGACCGCCTTAGACAGAATTTACTGTATTATGTAGTAGAAATATTAAAGGTAATTTCAGAAGCATTCATTTATAACTGCATAATGTAGTTTTATATCCAAAAACTGGCTTCAAGGCGCTTAACTTTAAACATGGGTCGTTCCCGAAAAAGTGAAATTTTGGCTTCGAAAAAAAGAATTTTCTTTTAATCCCCCATATTTTATGTTGATAAAAAGTTTACATGTCTATCATTCTGAGAAAAATATGAGCGGAAATTGTTTGCCTAATTTATGGCTTTAATACCAAAACCGAATGAATTTTTTTTTAGGTTTAAAAAAATGTTTCACACTCGATTTTTTTTTTTTTTTTTGTAGCTATTTAACTTTTTTCTCTGAAGTATGTATTTATCTTTTTTTTATAAATAATTTTCTGGTTAGAATCAAAATATTCTGATTTGTTATGGGTCACAATCACCCTTATGTCAGTTCTAGCTGTAATTAATTAATTTGATTTCTAGTGTATTATGGTAATGATGAGATTATGCAATTGGATCATTTGTAGTTGTTTCACAGTACATATTTGCCTAATTGTCAAACAGTCTAAAGTTAAATGTGTGAAGTCAAGCTTTAAACAAAATATTTTTATATTATAATATTTTTAGATATAAACACTAAAAAGTGCGATCAGTTATATACCAAAATAATCAATCACTATTGTAGAAATTTTTTAATATTACAATCTATGAATGCTTACATTTTAGTTAAAAACTTAATTTAAAACACAAGTTTTAACTCTTTTTTGAAGTCCTAATTATTTCGAAATTTAGACTGAACAAGTCCAAATTATAAAAATATTCACTCTCTGTTGTCAGAACACGTTTTTGCTGTTAAAAATTGTTCACTTTTACAAAAGACTTTGCTTGTTGATTTAATTTTCATGGTTTTTCTATACAGGACAAACTTAGCCCTCAATATTCACCGATATCATCATTTCAAAAATCCATTTTTCTTGTCTGTTTTATACAATGCATTAACATATATTTAAGTATAGTTTATCACTTATAATTTGGCTGCAGTAATTACTTGTTTTTGTTTGTCTATTCATGGAATGCCAGTTTTTTTCATCAAGTGTCATCTTTTTAAAGGGTAAATAAAGGACATTAGTAAATTATGATATTAATAGTTGGGAAAAGCACAATTTTTTAAATAAAGTATTTGTAAATTTGTTACTGGCCAGTGCTTAAAAAATACTGTCTAGTGAAAAATATCAATGTACTGTCCAGTAAGTAAAAAAACTAATCTTGACGTGTACTATTTGGTATTCGGTCTATTTGGCGATACTACCGAATATTTGGTAACGCCAGATATCAAACTATTCGATTTGGCAAATATATTTGCTATAATTTCAACAGAGTTATTTTAATTTCTGTGAAATATAATAACATGACAAGAAGTGCTGAAATTCACCAACATTTGTGTCTAAACAACACTGAGCTACACATTCCTTTACCCATAATGCCGCTGACATACTGTATCATCAGAGTTGTCATACTGTTTAAAATATTTACTTTAGAATGTTAGAAAATTATATTAATTTTGTTTTACTTTACAGAAGAAGCCATAAAATTAAAAATTTAATCAATTAATAAACCATATTTTAAAATAATGTCTTAGATTGTCTCTAGTGTAAAGTTTACCTGTAAAAAGCTTTTGTTTATCAAAGTGGAATTATCTGTGTTAAATATTATGTAAAGCTGTTTTAAAATTTAACTTTTTAATACTTTTAAACTTTGAAATTCAAAATTATTTGGCCGAATACTTGCTATTCTTAAAGATACACTACACAGCAATAAACAAGTTGACATTATGTTAAGTCAACTCGTTATGATTAAATGCATTTTCACGAATTTATTGTGGAACCACTGGCAGCCATATACTAAATACATCTCTATCTGAGGAAATCACCCCCTTTATGTAATTTAACATCCTCAATTCAAATGCCACTTCCGGCTTCTAGTCAGTGACGATCTGCCATGCGACAGAAAGCAGCTGACGTCAGACAGACAATGCCATATCTAGTCATCCGTCATAACTCTTTAGATTACATGACATTAAAGCGATGGCCGGAGATGAAAAGCTGGCAAAAGTAAATAGAGATTTTTAATGCCGTGAGCTAATGGGGTGCTGAAAAAATGAATAAATTTGATTTAATGAATAAATCTAAGGAAATTACCTACACAGATGTGACCAAACGTAACAAAAATACAGTCGACTCCCTCAAATCCACAAACATGAAATCCACAAATGCCGAAAATCTGTACATTATCGCACATGTAAACAATGAATCTTTCAAGTTAGATGTAGAGACAAAATTACAGAATTTTTTTTTTATGGTATCATTATGTATACGTAATTTTAGTACCTAAATATGATTGAACTCATACCTTTTTCATGACGGAAGTATAAATTTTTCTGAAAAAAATCAAGATATTGTTGATATCACTTGTGACTGTAACCTTTTTATCGAATATATTTTTGCATTAATTAATCAAGCTTATTTAGTTATTAAGTCTCGCTAAGTCTGAAATAAAACTTCCTTATTTTATGATTTTTATGGGAATTAGTAGGGTACCTTTATGTGATATGTTTCATTCAATATAAATGTGTCTCATCTTTATTATCCATATTTAGTTACACGCTATTACTTACTTACTTGACCTTTTCTTTTTTTAATTTAATCATTTTTAAAACTATTAATTTTTATTGTTTTAGTGTATTCTTTACTTAATTATTTTAAACTTTATTATATTGTAAGCATTCACTATACTTTCGATAGCATTATTACATTCAAATGACTGTTTAAAAAAAGCAAACAAAGCAATGACCAGAAATCCACAAAATTCTAAAATGTATGCAACCTGTGGTTTCCAATCTTAATGGATTTGAAGGAGTTTACTGTATATTAATTATGAATTAATATTTAAGCACCATAAATAAAGATAATGAATGTGTTTAAATTGAAACATTAAAAATGAATAGTTTATTAAGACAGAAATGTTTTTTTTATACATTGTTATAAGAAATAAAATAGTCATAAGACAAAACACAATATTTCATCTTGATTGAAACATAAAACAAGTGAGGTATGAGAACAAAGTGATGTAATAAAGTAAATGGATCTGCAGTTAATATATATTTTCTCTACTTGAATTCAGTCCAAGGGACTGCTACTTCTACTTTCAATTCTAGTAATTATTGGCTCTCTCATTTCAAAACGAGGTTACGTATTTGTGTAAATAAACATCAATTAGTTATTAAAATATTTTCTGATGAAGGGCTTGGCAAAGACCGAAAGTACTAAGAAGTTTTAAATAAAATGTATTTTTCATTTGTAACAAGTTTTCTATTATTTTAGTCGTCTTTTAAGTAAAACAGTGATCTTGTTAAAGTTCATATTGTAAATTTTAGGGAATAAAAGAGGTTTAAATGAAGTGATAAGTACTAAAAAGATGCAAGGAAATATGAAAATATTAACTGACAGAAAACTCAATTCGATTACATAGTTTCTGAATAAGAACACCTTCCAATTTCTTGCTTTTCTGATAAAAATTAATTAAAAATGCACGAAGGAGTAGCTTCATTGGATATAAGAACAGCTGTACTAAATTTAATATATGAATTATAAAAATTGTATATTTCTTTGGTTTCCAATATAGTGTGATCTAACATTTCAAATTACAGTATCAGGTGTACAGAGAAACAGGCATTTTCATGTTTGTATTTTCTTTTCTTATATTACAGAGTATGCAAAAGATGGAATGTGCTGACGAGGAGACCAGCTCTATGGAAGAAAGTGGAAACACAACTTTTCCCATCTCATAATAGGTCCCCAACTTGTATAGCTAAATCTTTCATTAATAGACTACCTTCCTGTGTAACTTCCATCAAATTACTTTTTGATAAGCATTTTGACTGGGGTATGAAATTGGTTTTTGTGGAACTTTGTGTGAGACTGGAAGAACAGTGCCCTCGTCTTGAAGTATTAATTTTGAGACATTGTGAATTCTCAGACAGTTTTTCCTCAGTTATAGATTTATGTACTCATTTCCTGCATGGTGTACAGAAATTGGTGTTTTGGGATTGTCTATTTTCTGATTGCCATTCAACAGGTGAATGTGATGGTATTTCTAAAGTGGAGATTTTGGGTGTCTGGTGTTGTAGATTCGAGGATAAGCCTTTCAAAAAACCCCCATTATCAAAGATGCCCTACTTGAAAGAACTGCACTTGTGTGGTCCATTTGGTATCGATGATTCTTGGTTTGAAGATGACCCTTCATTCTTAAATCAATTACATGTGTTAAGCCTGAAAAGCATGAATTTTGGTACCGGGGCTTTTTCAGTAATAAAAGATCATGGAATTAATATAAAAGAATTATGTTTGCTTAGTTTTCATCTGCAAGACCATGATTTCAATTTTAATGATGCAGTATTTCCGCAACTAACGACAATTTGTCTCAGAGATTGTCATCATGTGACTTGTGAGGGTGTTGTTTCCTTGATCCAGTCATGCCACAGTTTGCAGAATGTCTATGTTAATAGCTATGTGGCTGAATCCTTTGCAGCACATCCTTTTGCTGTTGCCAATAGAAACAGGTCAAGAATTGTAAAAGATATTGATTGTAATCGTCATCGTATAGTAGGTTATGAAAATAATTCATTGCATAGAAGTTCTATAAGTTATTTGTAAAATTGTACTTTTAGATAAATTTCTAATTAAAGTGTATTGATGTGTTTTATCTTGTTAAAAGTTATAAATAAACTGTGTAAAATTATGTTTCTTTGTGATTTTTTTTTTTTTTTTTACATTTAAAATTCATTTTAAATTAATACAGATAATAAAAATATGTTATTTTAAAGATTGTACTTTTAATTAAATTTCTAACTGTATTGGTGTGTTTTATTTTGTTAAAAGTCATATGTTCTGAATTTGTTATAAATTATGCTTTTTAAAAAACTACAGAACATTTGTTTTTAATTATCTCCGTTCTGCATTTTGAATCAAATGTACAGAGTGGTCATAAAAAAACTTTGCCGATATATGGAACTCTAGCGGCCATTCCGTTTAACCGATCGAGATGAGATTTCAGATATAGTTATTCAGAGGTATGAGCTCGGGAATTCTATGAGCGGCAACAAATTGTCGCTCACAGTTACGTTATTGCACAGAAACTCGAAATTTTCTAATGGCAACACCCATTTTTTTTCATTGCAAAATGCTCAGCGCATGCGAAAACCCTAGATAGCGCTCGAACGGTACGTGTACCGCTATAAACGGACGCATTATGCACGCACAAAAAACTGCTCAGCGAACGGCCAAAAACAACACGATCGGGGCACACGGAGGAAATTTGCATATGACAGAGGAAAGAATCCGTTTTCTACGCTGAGTGCCTGTCGAATGGCATTCTGTGATTGTTGTCTTGCCTCTGTCAAATGCAAATTTCCTTTGTGCACCCCGATCGTGTTGTTTTTGGACGTTCGCTGAGCTGTTTTTTGTGCGTACATAACGCGTCCGTTTATTGCAATACACGTACCATTCGAGCGCTATTTAGGGTTTTCGCATGCGCTGAGCATTTTGCGACAACAAAAAAATGGGCGTTGCCATTCGAAAATTTCGAGTTTCTGTACCTATAACTGTAACCGTGAGCGCCAATTTGTTGCCGTTCACAGAATCCTGAGCTCATACCTCTGAATAACTATATCTGAAATCTCATCTCGATCGGTTAAACAGGACAGCCGCTAGAGTTCCATATATCGGCAAAGTTTTTTTATGACCAACCTGTATGTATAATTAAAAAAAATAATAATTCATTCATACTCCAAAATTCTGAATAACTATATCTGAAATCTCATCTCGATCGGTTAAACAGGACAGCCGCTAGAGTTCCATATATCGGCAAAGTTTTTTTATGACCAACCTGTATGTATAATTAAAAAAAATAATAATTCATTCATACTCCAAAATTTAAGTTGTTCAATTATTTGGAACATAAATAAGAATAACATAATTCCTTTTGATACAAGCATTACATTTCTCTATTCTAAATGGTTGACAACTAGTGATCTTTTTTATATGGCCATCAATGACTTAGAATTAATTTAAAATACTCAGCTGTAGCAATATTTACACTGTTTTCATTTGTAGAAAGTTTAAAAAGATTTTGGAATTTTGAATCAGAATGTATGAAAATCATACATGGATGTTAAAATGATTTTGCAAATGCATTCAGAAAATAGGGAATTTAGATTTTCATCATTTGCTTCACTTTTATCATTTTGCATAGCAATTCATATTTAAAAGATCCAAACAAATAAGCTGGATTTATCAATCATGTACACATAAGATATAAGAAGGTATAGATGCATTTTTTTTTCTTCTTGGGGCCCATTTTGTGAGAAATAAGTTATTTTTCTGAAATGTATCATATTTTTGAGAAAAACAAAGAAAATTTGATCGTCTACTGATAAGTTATATTGCTTAAAAGTATTTTGCATCTCTCATGGAACTTCTAAAAATACCATATCTTTTTCAATACTTAGAATCTTGTCACTTTTTTTTCTTTCCTCACTGTTCAACAACAAATTCATAAACATTTCTACATGCATACAAATGATTTAAACCTTTTTATTTCAATTTAATATGATGATACATTTTTCACTAGAGTCAAATAGTATCAAATGACTGTTTCAAATTGCACTTTAACCCTTAAATGCCGGGTGTTGCTTTTCGGCAACATACCCAATTTAGGCTCTAAAATACTATTAGAATAATATTGAAGCTATAATGCCTAATGTTGCCAATAAAATACATTCTGAAAATATTATTAAATCGATTTTCAACATGTAGATGGCAACACTTGTGCTCTTTAAGAATAAAGATAGATTTATTTTTTCAATTGTTGCTACTTGTTCTTTTTGTTTTGTTTGGAAGCTTGCGAAATACTCTATTTTGTTCTGCAGTGAGCAAGTAAAATTTATTTCTAATTATAGTTTCTAAAATTCTTGTGTTTAATATTATAGAATTTTATCCAGGAAAATTATTTTTTCAATTAAAGACCAGTATTGCCGATTAGTAACAAACTGTTTTTTAGCCGTAAACCATACTTAAAACAAAATATGATTTTTTTAAGTATTTTTTCCATGACTTATTTAAAAAATGAAAGCCGAAAAACATTATTACAATGATTTTTGAAAAATCAGGCATAAGGGTTAAAACTCCGAAGTTTGACTGTAATTTTGAAATGGTGCTTTAGCATACTGTTTCTAATTGGTAAATGGTGCAAGATTAAAACTTTAAAAACAGTAAACTAGTTTTATTTGACTGTTAACATGTTTCGATTCTACCCGAGTCATTTTCAAAACTTCAAAAAAGGATTCTGGATAAGATGAAACAAGTCAACAGTCAAATAAAACTATTTTACTCTTTTTAAAGTTTCAATCGTACACTTTCAGAAGTTGGAAGTAGTACATTATTACAAGTTGTTAATTTGTTATATAGTTTTAGCATTTTATAAAAGTGGAAAGCACTGTTCGATTCCTTGAAAGTTAAGATAATTTCAAATTTTCATGTATTTATTTATGCAGAGATAAGCATGAATGCACCAGTAAGTACCAACTTTGAATTTGAGAACAACTTTTAATGATACTTAAGTGTTACATTTCTTTTTTAAGTCTTCAATTTGACAGTTTTGTTTAAAGTGGTTTTAGGGTATTGAAATCAATTTTGAAGATTTTTTTTTTTTTTCATAAAACTGATAAATGATCAGTATAGGGGATGTTTCAGCACATCGGTTACAAACTTTCAGGAAAGATAGAGTACACCTATAGATGATGGGAAATCACATAGCAATGTATGGTCGGAAACATTTTCCTGGCGAGTTAGTGACGACACAAAACACAAGAAAGGAAGGACACGAACTGGGTGAGGAAACATGATTATTATTCTTAGTACTGCAAATATGCTGGGATGGCTTTGACGTTAAAACACTGGTGTACAAGACTCCCCTTAACAATGCTGAGGAACTCATTGCAGGCATCATGACAGCTGCTAGGGAAGTCCGGGACACACTCGCTATTTTTGAGAACATTATATTTTCCATACGCCGGAGCAGGGGTCGATCCAGGCAAAATTTGGGGCCTATTTAGGGCCCTTCACAAAAATCAATTTAACAAAATGGGCCCCTTCACAAAAATCAATTTAACAAAATGGGCCCCTTCACAAAAATCAATTTAATAAAATGGGCCCCTTCACAAAACTCCTTTTAATAAAACAGGCCGCTTCACAAAATTCTTTTTAATAAAATAGGTCCCCTCACAAAATTCTTTAATAAAATAGGTCCCTTCACAAAATTACTTCCCATAAAAACTTACTAGTACTATTTATTTTTAATTTGTTAGGTTTTAAAATCTGTGGCTTGTAAATAAAAACAGTTCACCAGGAACAAAAACTTTAGCAAAAGGGTTTAAAGAAGTTTTTGCTAATAAATGCTTAGTTCGAATGTGAGTAACTAAATTCAAATTTTCATAAAAAAATGTTATTTTTCACAAAAATATAATAAAATTCACAAAAATAACTTTTACTTTTCATAAAATGGGTCCCAAGAAAAAAAACCTGAATCGACCCCTGCGGAGATATGAGGCTTGCATCACGGCTCGAGGTCGTAAGTTCAAACACCTTCTTTGATGGCGATCTTTGTCTCTTTTTGTTCTTATTTCTTAATTTTATTGCTGTACTGAGAATTAAGAATGATAAACTTGTTTTCACGGCCTGTTTCTGTCCTTATTTTCTTGTGTTTTGTGTCATCACTACCGTGCCAGAAAAGCGTTTCCGACCATCCATTGCTATGTGATCTCCCATCATCCAGATGTACTCTATCTTTCCTGAAAGTTTATAACCGCTCGCTGTTCTGAAATACCCTGTATATTAGGGTGGTGCGAAAAAAGTCAAGTTGATATTTCCGAGTCGCTATAGTGCAGAAAAGTTGTGATTGGTAAATATAAGAAAAAACAAAAAAAATTCTTCAAATTGGACTTTATTTTCTGATCGCGCAAACTCCCTAAAAATTAAAAAAAAATGAAAATTTCTGATTTTTTCAGAATTTAAATTTTTTACGTATTATATATATTTTTTTATCACTATAGGGGAAAATATTTGCAGATTGTATTGTTTAATAATAATATAAAAAAATTCGTTTAGAAAATGTCTTCCGAGCACGAGTTCAATAATGATCAGGAAAAATTCAATTTTGAATGATTTTGATGAATCAAGAAAATAATCACTTGAGGTCAGTTTGCATTCAAATGTTAATTATTTGCATATAAATTGTGTGGGTCTTTGTTTGTTTAGATATTTAAAAATATTTAAATTATCCAGATCTCACCACAGGGAGGTGGCTGCGTTTCATGTTATATACCCACACCAGGGGCGTGCCTAGCGGGGGGGTGTTGGGGGTGTAACACCCCCCCACTTATTTGGAAGAGTTGGTAAAATTTAGAATAGTCGGAAAGTTAAGAACACACCCTGCAAAAAGTCCCCTCTCCCGCCGTCAGTATCATTTCAATTCTCTGTTGTCCATCTTTAAAGGGGAAAAGAAAGAACTTCTCACGGAAGATTGTGTATGATTCTGTGTGGGAGGGAGGGGTTATCAGAGAGCGGAGGTGATAGATAGAGAGAGAGAATCGCGTTTCTGAAAATTTGAGACTTTGGTGAAAGGAAGGGGGGGGGGGGGGGGGGTTGTTGCAATCTCTATTGTAAGTTTTCCCATGTAGCCTCTTCAATTGCTCCTTTCTGCTATAGACTGATTCTTAGAATTTGGTGACCTCTTGGCTCTGGATTTGGCGCTATAGTTATTTGAGGTTTCTGCATTTAAAAGATGAAGTCACGGACACAGAAGAAAAGCAATTTGCAAAAGTTTGTTTTTGTCGCATTATGGCGGATAATTCAGTGAAAAGTTTATGCACACACTGTGATCGCGTACACACACCTTTCACAGAAAAAAATAAATTTATATCGCCATATAAGATTATTTCATCTGAATGAAAACATCAACCTCCAGAAAGGAAAACGGATTCAACGTACAATATGTAGATATTTCTGCATTTCTGTTAGAGGCCTGCATAGTCATATTCAAACAGATCATCCAGATGTAAATTTCAGAGCTTCGTAAAAATGTTTCTGAAACATCATTTTCATCACAAAATTTTACTGCGAATGTTAAGGCTTTTGCAGACTGGGTTCGGCACTACAGCGAAAGTTTGATTGAGGAATGCGATAAAATCCTAACTAGCAATTCTATGGAAAATATCAATGTTTCTGAAAAGGAAGATACCTCGACTTTTCTAAGTTGTGATCCAGCCGATCGTATTGGAAAGAATTTGACCGAAAACCAGAAACTTTTCATCCTGTCTCGTGGACCTTATCAACCTCAGAGATCATCGTACCCTGTGAATCATGACATAGATCCTAAGAAGCAGAATAAGTTTAGCTCCTGCTGGTATAAAGAATATCCATATTTAGAATACAACGACCAACTGGATGCCGCATTTTATTTTGCTTGTTCACTTTGCTCTGATGGCCGGGGACTGAAAACGCAGAAGAATCTTGGATCAGTGTTGGTATTCGTGTATGCATAAGATGAAAGGCCGAGGAAAAAACCGTAAAGGCAAGTTAATGGCTCATTTTACGAGCAATGCTCATAGAACTGCAGTGTATAAATTAGATAATTTGGCCCAAAAAAGTAAACTCGTTGACAACTTTCTATCTAGTCAATGTAGAGAGGCAGTAGCTAACGCGGAGCAAATTCGTCTAAGAAACAGAGAGATTATTAATATACTTCTAGACCGCACCAGATATCTAAGTCGTCAAGCACATGCATTTCGGGGACGAGAAAGTGACAGTGGTAACTACATTCAGCTCATTAGATTAATGGTCAGGTGGATTCCAACTTTAAAAGACTGGATTGATGATAATCATCTTCGCCCATACCATGCCAACTATCTTAGTAATAAGTCGCAAAACGACTTTATTGGGGTTCTTCGATCATGTGTCCGTGAAAAAATAGTTACAAATGTCAAAAATTATGGATTTTGTAGCGTTATGGCTGATAGCACACCCGATCTCTCTCATCTTGACCAGCTCTCAATTGTAATCCGATACGTGATCCAAAGTTTCAGCCAGAAGAAAGGTTGTTAAAACTAGTAAATCTGCAGATCAGGAGCCTCAACGTCAGCTCTGCAAGTCATTGCTTTTAGACTCACTTTGGTAATATTCAGATTCCTGCAAACCGCAATTTAAAGTTTTCAAATTATATGGTGTTATTACACGAGGGGTCAAAGACGCTTCAGATTCCGGGCGTCTCCATGTATTCCTATGGCTCCAGGGGAGTCGCTTGGAGCGCGAGCGTCTTTTTTTTGTCGGAGCATCTTTGACGCCCGAAACGAGGCGAGTCGCCAGTAACAGCCAATCATATGCTTGGAAATCTGATAATAGAAAAGACTTTTCCGGAACAGCCAATGAAATGCTTGGAAAAGACGGACCGTGAGGCGGCTAGACGTCTGGGATTCCAAGCGTCTTTAAGTCCTCGTGCAATAACACCATAATTATTTATAAGAATAAAAAATACGAAGTTTTCAGACATTAGAAGCATTAAATTAAAAACGTTATGGAAGGATATTTCGAAATTTTCATGAGCTGTTAATTCTGGTATATTTTTTAAATAATAAAGTAGATTTCTTCAGGGGGGCTCCGCCCCCCTGAACCCCCCGTGGTCTTATTAATATAGCGCAAATCTTAGATTTCTTTTTACACTTCCGAGCCTTATTTTTCAATACTGGTAACACAGAAAATGATTTACATTGACGCAATTATATTAAACGTTTAGGTTTTATGAATAAAAATGTAATTTCCTTTAAAAATAAAATAATTTTCATTCATATTTTCTGAAATGAGGCGGCATTAAGAAGTAACACCCGTCAAAAAACATTTTTTCAGGCAATCTAGTTAATGCTTGGTTTTTAAGGATGAAAATATTTATTTCTCGATACAATGACGTCATTTTCAACAGCGATAATTTTGCGGTGCATAATTTTGATATTTACTATATATTTGCTCTTCAAAAGTTTTTTTTCCTCATTGGAATATTCGATTAAGAATTAACATTTCTGTTAGCTGTGTGCAGACGATAACCATGAGATATTAGTAAAATTTTTTTTTTTAATAATAAGAATTAATATCATAACACAAGCCCCTTTTATTTGAACCTCAAAGCGTATTCGTTTTATTTTTGAAAAATGAGATCAAATTCACCTTCTTTTCGTATTTTCACTTTATTTCTAATATGAAGGCGTATTCATGTCTATTTTTTATTTCATTTTCCTCTCGCACATAAAAATCTTTCAAATCAAAATTAACTGTTTAGGATAAATTTTTATTCCGGGATTGAATTTTCGTGGCAACGGCAAAAAAAAGAAAAATGATTGTTAAATTTCATAGCAAAATGTCGATTTATTCCTTATGAAAATAATGAACTTTTTAATTTAAAAGAAAAATATTTGAACAAAATAAATAGAACATAGTCTTTCTTTATTTCTGTGGTAAATTCCATCTATATGTAAAGACACAAAGGCCCTTTTGACTTTGATTTAACTTCAAACAATTACACATACTTTCACATTTACGATATTTTTAGGTGTAGTTCGCTGCTAGGTAACAGTTAAAAGATAATAAAAACAAATATGTGCTTAAAATGAAAATTTATATTAAAAAAAATATTTTATATTATTGAAACACATATATAAAATCCCTCCATAAAAGTTATACACCGAATTTAAAAACTCTCACAAATGTGAACCTCACAAAATTTCAAACTACTATGAATAATGTATGGTTCTAATTAGGAAATTTCATCATCCTTAATTTAGCATTTAAATCCTTTAATCATATGAGCCATTTCTTTTCAACAAATAAAAATGGAAAAATCGTCTGAATTGCTATAGGAAAGCATTAAGTCGCAAAATAAAATGTTCTATATATTCCGAACGAATGAACCAAATTTAGCCAAAAACTATACAGCTAAATCCGGGGATTTCACCAACATGCATCCTTAATTTTAAGATAATCGGATGCTTTTTACGGCAGTTATCGCGGAACAGACAGACAGACTAACGGAAACCAAAACTTTTCGTGTCTCCACAGTAAGCCTTCACTGACGTTTCGGCAACTAAAAGATTATCTGGCTAAAACAGGCGAAGAAATGGCTAAGCTTATTTCTGAAATTCTACAGTCAGTTGGAATATCGCTTTCCCAAGCTCGTGCACAGTCTTACGACACCACGTTATCTATGTCCGGCCGCATTTTAGGCTGTCAATCAAAACTTTCAGAAATAGCTGGTAGATCTATTTTATACATACCCTTCCTCACGCATAAAGTGAATTTATGTGTTGAACATGCGTGCGAAGAAAGCAATATAATAAAATTGTTCTATGATAGTATTCAGGATCTCCATAACTTCTTTTCACTGAATGCAAAGCGATTCGGCATACTGAGAGAGAAAATGGAAGTTCTTCAGAAGAGTCTTACCTTGAAATCTTTGTCGAAGACAAGATGGACTATGCGAGCGGATTCAGTCAGAGCTATTTTATCGTCCTATGATGCCCTCATCCATACTCTGCAAATTATTTCTGAAGAATGAAGTAAGTAAACAAGGATGCTCGAGCCAAGGCGGCATGGTTAAGAAGCAAACTGATGTCATACGATTTCATTGTTTCTTTACTTGCAATGAAAACAATTATGTTTCGGATCAAGTTAGCAACAGAGCAATTGCAACGTGAAGACCTGAACATTTAAGAGGGAACCGACATAATGCAGAAAACTTAACGAAAGCATTCAGCAACTCCAGAATGAAGACGCGGCGACAATAATGAACATTATTAAGGAAGCTGACAACATCTGCGAGACACATGGAATAAATCAAGATTATGAGTTCAATTTGCGGCGCAGGCGACGGAGGCCTCCATCGAAGATCGACGAAAATCCTGAAACTGCAGTTCTATTTACATGAGAGAATTATTTTAAAGCAGAAATTTTGAAGCTGGTAGATCAGCTTACAACCAGGGATGTAGTGGAGGGTATACGGGGGTATACGCCGTATACCCTCTGGAATTTTTTAAGGAACACCGTATACCCACTGTTTCTCATGAAAGCTATAGTATATGTACACTAGGGTATACCCTCTGCCTTGAGCGTATACCCTCTGCTTAGAACGTATACCCTCTGTTTCTTTTACGACTACACCCCTGCTTACAACTGCATTTGGAGACATTCATAAGTTGGTATTTGAGAAAGTTAAACCACTAACCTGTCTCCTTCCATCTAGGATCAAGTATAGCTCTACCGAGGACATTTCTAAACTATGTCAATTATTCCCTGATGATCTCAAAGATGTAGATAACTTGGAATGTGAACTTGATCTCATGTCCTCAGAAATAGCTAGTTTCTGAATCGGATACAATTGGCGCAGCAGCGCAAAAACTTATGGGGAAGGCTCATTTGTATCCTAACCTTTCTTTGGCCTACAAGTTGGCCTTAATTATTCAAGTAATTGTAGCAAGTAATGAAAGAAGTTTCATCAGGTTAAAGTTAGTAAAAAATTACTTGTGTACCACCATGTCGGAAGAGTGACTGGACGAACTAATGCTATTAACCTGTGAAACAGACATAACTGACATGTTAGATTTAGACAGTGTAGCTGGAAAATGGGCTATTCTGAAGGATAGGTGGGTGATAATTTAAAAATGTAGAAGGATAATTTTTAGTCTCTTATACTAATATATATCTTATTTTTAGCAAGCAAGATTTGTCTTTTTTATGTATTTTAAAATTTATACACTTACATTACACAACAGCATGCAGTTTTATTTATAGAAACATAAATTCCGAAGTACTTCAACATTCTTAAAGTGTTACTTTTGAGAACTGGTTAATGTACGGTACATCCGTACACATTTCCTTTTAAAATGTAACCAGCATCCTAATTAATAACAAGATTCTCAACTCTACTTATATAGTAAAATAATTTAAAAAAATTTACACATATTGAATAACAGCATTTAATTTCGACTGTCGTTAAGGAGAATGCATATGAACACTTAAGACTTTTAGTGATTTTTATAAATTCACAGTATTGTAGAACAGTTGACTCTGTCGCTGAGGGGCGGGGGGGGGGGAGGGCTATCACAAAGTCTTTCTCACCCCTGATCTTGCAGTCGGCAAAATTCAGTTCACACCCCCCCCCCCCCCCCACTAAAACAGCCTTCGGCACGCCCCTGACCCACACACTTCACTCCATCCAACCAATGAGGGTGTTGATTAAATTACTTACATTTACTATCATTACTTAACTACAAAACTTATTATTTCATTTGTTTAAGTCTGACCTTTAGACGCAACTTCGTACTACTATTTAGTGGTATAATTTGGTATCATGGACTTTGAATTCAGTGTGTCTCAGGGGGAGGGGGGGAGATGAATCTATCTGTTGATTGGAATCAATGACGTAAAATACCCGGGTATTTATTTTTAATGGTAAATTACTAGAGTATATACTCAAGTAAATACCAAAATGGGTATTTTACATGAATATTTATCCCTCACATAAATATAGCTCTAAAACTAGTCTGATGTAGCAATCCCAAAACTTTCTTCTATCTCGTACATGTATAAGAGGGCTATTACAAATAATGGACCCGATTTTTAAAAAAATCATATTTTCGAAACTACTGCACATATTATAATAAGTGATACATGAATTTAAAGAAAAATATACTGAGTTTTTTCAGTTACAAATGCTCGATGTGTGACCCTTTTGTTACACGGCATATGTCCAATCTGTAATCGAGGTCGTTCTAAACATTTTGAAGCATCACTCTGTCAATGGTTCTGAAAGCCACAAATGCGTTCTTTAAGTTCTGAACACTTTGTTTTCGGTATTGTTGGTACTTAAACAATGTCTTTGACACTGTCAGAACTTAAAGAAAACATTTGTGCAGAATTCAGAACCATTGACAGAGTGATGCTACAAAATGTTTGGGACGAATTGGATTAGAGATTGGATGTATGCCATGTAACAAGAGGGTCACACATTGAACATTTATAACTGAAAAAAACTTGGTATATTTCTCTTTAAATTCATATATTACTAATCGTAATATGTGCAGTAGTTTCGAAAATAAGATTTTTTTAAATCGGGTTAATCATTTGTAATAGCCCTGTATATTTCCTGAAAAACAAAGTATATGCCACCGGTTAGGTGATTTACACCAAAATCTAATCAGCAACAACTTATGTAAAGTTGCAGCTGAATCTGAAGTTTGATGAAAATCCGTGCATTAGTTTTTGAGGTAGAACTATTGCGGGAATCATAAAAAAAATCTGCATAGCAGCGCCACCTGTTGGTCGATTTACTCCAAAAACTAATCAGGATCAATTTATATCAGGGACTAACTGAATCTGAGGTTTCATGAAAATTCATGCATTAGTCCTTGAGATACTGTTATTGCGTGAATCGTGATAAATGCAGCCTAGCAGTGCCACCTGTTGGGCAATTTGCACTACAAACTAAACAGCACTGATTTATAGCAGGGACTAACTGAATCTGAAGTTCGGTGAAAATTCGTCCATTAGTTCTTGAGATAGAGCTATTGCGATAATCATGAATAATGCCGCATAGTAGCGCCACCTGTTGGGCGATTTACACTAAAAAGTAATCAACACCAAATTATATCATGGACTAATGGAATCTGAAGTTTTATAAAAATCCGCCCATTAGTTCTTGAGGTATAGCTATTGCAGAAATCGTGAAAAAATCAGCATAGCAGCACCACCTGTCGGGCGATTTACACCAAAAAGTAATCAGCACGAGTTTATATCAGGGACTAACTTAATCTAAGATTTTATTAAATTCCGTTCATTAGTTCTTGAGATAGAGCGCCCACAAAATTTGTGTCACACAGACAAGCAGACATTTTGTAAAAACATGATTTTCGAGTTCTTTGACCCCTAAAACGTGTAAATCTGTCGAAAACCGGAATTCAAAAATTTTCATGAAGCCAATACTTTCTTCTTGTAAAGATAGAAGAAAGTTAAAATATCACTATTACTTACGATTTATTACTAAAAAAAAGAGAAAAATTTAGAATTTTACATTTCTTACAACTCTTAAATTAAAAAAAAATAAACTAAAACTTTTACATTTAAATACTGAATTTAAATATATTTTTTTAAGTTATAATGAAGAATATAAAAAGGCTAAATTATTTCTTCAGAAGAATTTTATTAATGCGATAATTTTTATTAAATTTGTGCTCGTAATACATACAATACCAATTCAGCAAATGTATTAGTATTACGTAAGTTACTCAAATAAAGGAGACATATTCTTTAATCTTCCTCCCAAGACTTTTCTTTCCTGAATACACTCTTTTCCTCTACTGATCATTACGCACGTCTTAAGTTGAGTGTCGTCGAATGATCAATTTCATAAATACAGGTTACACTATCAGGTATTACTGGGCGTTTTAAGGTGCCGCTGGCCAAAAGGAAAAACGAATATTTCATAGTGTTCACTTCAAAAATCCAGCAATTTTAAAATTGGGCATCAAAACCATCTTTTCCCTTTTACACTTTCAAGTTATGGGAGAAGAAAAATAACAATTCTTTATAAATTAAAAACTTCAAGATCGAAGTAAAAATACAAAAAAAGAATATTTAACTTTTTTGTTGGAGGTGATTATTTTCTGTTGGCTGCACCATTGCTTAACCAATGGGAACACCTAGTGGTCAACTTTAGCAAATGCATGATACAATATATGGAACAAATTTTTGGCAACAGTGACATCAATGATGAGGAAGAATTTTTAGGCTTTCACATTTCCCGTGAAAAGGCTGCAATTTATGAGCTCATTGAACACAGAAAATCTGACAATGCATTAAGTGTCGGAAAAAGGGATATAGATGATTGGCTAAGTATTGACGAAAATGCATCAAAAACAAACAATTTAACAGACAGCGATATCGCTGACGCTGAGCGAAATAGAATCGCCGATAATGCTAGTAGGAGTTCAGAAGATGAGGATGAACAACCGGCAGAAGAAAAGGTATCACTAGAAAAAATGCATAAACTTGACTGGAGAATTAATATATGCTTTAGAAAAACAAGACTGTATTTCCGAAATAAACATTCTTCGTTTGTGTAAAATGCGAAAAACTTGTTAAAGAACGGCCAAAAAATTTGACGCAAACAAAGTTTGTATCGATGTTTCTGAAATTACAAGAAAAGAAATAATTTCACTCTTTATTAGATTTTTTTTCTGTAACAGAAAATATCAATTAAAGTAATTTTTTTATATTTTTCTCTTTTTCTTACATAATTATCACTTAATAATGAATTAAACTATGGCTAAATGCATCATTAAGAATATAGTGCTACTCTTGATATTCCTTCAAAAATCCGGAATTTTCAAAATTCCCACATAGTCTCGGTCCCGATGATGCCGGAATTTTTGAAGATATACTGTACTTTTATCACCAAATTTTCCCAATAAACAACTAAAATAACCATTGAACTGGAAATTATGGCTTCGTTATTTTTACATAAAAGAAACTTGGGGCTTGTCTTCATACTGAAATGATACCAAAAGCTTAAATTTTCAATACAAACACATAATTTTGACATCATATTTGACTCTGCGTTAAATTTTACTTTAGGACAACAAACGGGAAGTCAGTCATTCAGTCAAGTAGTTTATTAATTATAAAAATTAAAAATTTGGAATTCCTAACGTTAAATTCATTTTTAATGGTTTCAAAACAGATTAAAACGAGGGAATTTTAAACATATTTCTAAAACTAGTTGGCAGAATATGCTGTAATTTTATAATGCACAAATTTGAAGGCTTTAGAAATTATTTTTGTTAAAAAGATTCATAGGTTACTAAGAATATTTTTAATAAAAAAATATTTTTTTCAGTGAAATGTATCTGCGTATATAACGTATAAAAAATAACATGTATCTTATGAATTATTTAACAGAAATGGATTTCTGGTATCACTTTTATATGTTTAGAAATTGAAACTTCAAATATTATGGTAATATAAAATTACAGCTCATTCTGCTAACTAGTTTACTGGATTTACTTAAAAACTATGTCTGCATTACCATCTGATTTGGAAAATTACAAATTAACATTAGGAGTTCCAAATTTTATATTTTCATAATTTCTAAGATATTTGACCTATTTCCTATATTTTAAGGTAAATTTACAAAAAAATATATACATATATATGATGCCAAAATTAGATGCTCATATTGAAAATTTCAAAGTTTGGTAAAATTTCGGTATGAAGGTGGCCCTTAAGGTTTTTTTTTTTAAAACATAAAATTGAAGAGTCTTATTTTCCAGTCAAATGGCCATTTATATATTTCCCCCACGACAATTTGGGAAATAAAAAATTTCTTTGTTTATTGTCCAGCTCCTCCTTGCAACAGTACATTTAAAATATATGTTGCAAGATAGAGAGGACTGTTTTTTTTTTTGTCCCAATTGTAAGATTTTCTTTTCAGTAAAGATACAGGAAGTAATTTTAGACCGTATGTTGTGGTGTTAAGTTTCCATATACTAAATGATTCTAGTGTTATTTTATTGAAAGTATTCAATTAGTTCTACAGCTGTTTAAAAAAATTGAGAAGTTTTTTTGGTACTAGTTTGGTACTACTTTTTAGTATTTAATTATTTAAGGTGTTTTGAAGAAATTTTTTAATAGTACTACTTAGTTATCCTGTCGACCAAAAATCTGTTGCCAAACTTTAAGATTAAATGCCAATAATGGTTGATCGTAAATGTCACATTCACTTGACTTTAAGCAAGTTACACGTGTTTCAATCATCCAGTTATTTTTATTTTGCGTTTTATTTGTATTTTTATTAATGTTATACTAATTTATTTGTTCTTTCGTTATTTAAAATAAAAATTATGTCACTTTGTATAATTTGGCGAAATTGGTCGACGGGATAACTAAGTAGTACCATTTTTTTTTATGCGGATCCAAAACAGAACATCTAAAACTTTTTCTTTAGCTGATAAACTTCTGAACTAACTGCCATAACTTATAATAAAAACTGACTTTTTATACTGCTAACCTTTATATGTCATTATGATAGTTTCTCACCATAGGTTAATTCTCTCATTATCGTTTTCTAACAGGTTAATGCACCTTATTGGTTCTTTTGGGCACGGTAATATATCCCAGCATTTCTCCATACAACTGGGTACTACATTAAAAATATTCAGAAAAAAATCTTGATTAAAAACAACTTTAAGACAGTTTGAGCGTTAAAGGTTTGAGACAATGCAAATAATTTCTCTACTTAGTTTATCCTGGCAATTTTAAAGTATCATTTTTTTAATCCTTTGCATCTAGAACTCAACTAAACATTTCACATAAATAGTTACTTCATTTGGTGGTCTTCAATATCAGTTACAAAACAAAGCTAAAAAATATAACCTTTGATAAGAAAAGGTTTATTGCCTTGCATTTAAAAAAATCAGAACATTGGAAAAGATTACCAAATTGGAAAAAAATTCAGGTATTTTTCATAAACTAAACTAAAAACTGCTATCATATTTGAAATATTCTAACCTATGATTTCAGGAATGTTTTCAAGATATTTTACATATATTAGGTAAATACCCAATTTTTGGTTATTTACCACAGACTTGGGAAAATACCCGGATTTGTATAAAAAATAAATACCTATCCATTAGTCATTCACCCTTTATTAATACTAGATGCATTAATACTGGCTGCACATCTGAAAAAAGAAAAAAAAATCATTTGCATGGAGCAAAAGGTGTTTATTCAAGAGCCTTTCTGAGAAAATTTCTTGCTGCATACCCCACAAACAAAAGGTTTTTATTTTATATGCACCAAAAGGTGCTTATTCAAGCTGCTTCTACAAGAAAATGTTTTGCAGCATACCTCACAACAGAAAGGTTTTCATTTTGTATGCGATACAAAATGTCTATTCAAGTTGCTTCTATGAGAAAATGCCTTGCTGCATACTTCACAGATGAAAGGTTTTTCTTTTGTATGCACTAGAAGTTGTGACTTCAAGTGGCCTTTCTGAAAAAATTTCTTGCTGCACACCTCACAACTGAAAGGTTTTTCATTTGTATGCAACAGAAGGTGTGTACTCAAGCTGGTTTTGTAAGAAAATGTCTTGTTGTACACCTCACAATAGAAAGGTCTTTCATTTGTATGCCGCAGAAGGTGTGTATTCAAGCTGCCTTTGTGAGAAAATGTCTTGCTACATACCTCACAAGTAAAAGGTTTATCATTTGTATGCACCAGAAAGTGTGTTTTGAAGTTGCTACTCTGAGAAAATGTTTTGCCGCATATCTCACAAAAGAAAGGTTTTTCCAAGAAAGGTTTTTCCAAGAAAGGTTTTTCTTTTCCATGCAGCACAAGGTGTTTATTCAAGCTGAATCTATGAGAAAATGCCTTGCTGCATTTTTCACAGACAAAAGGTTTTTCTTTTGTATGCACTAGAAGGTGTGACTTCAAATGGCTTCTCTGAGTGAATGTCTTGCTGCACACCTCACAATTGAAAGGTCTTTCATTTGTATGCAACAGAAAATGGTCTTTCAGGTAGGGTTTTTGAGAAAATGTCTTGTTGCACACCTCACAACTGAAAGGTCTTTCATTTGTATGCAGCAAAAGGTGTGTATTCAAGTGGCTTTTCTGAGAAAATGTCTTGCTACATACCTCACAAACAAAAGGTTTATCTTTTGTATGCACACAAAGGTGTTGTTTTAAGGTGCCCTTGTTTGAAAATGTTTTTTTGCATACCTCACAAATAAAAGGTTTATCATTTGTATGCACATGAAGGTGTAGTTTTAAGGTGCTTTCGTGAGAAAATGTTTTTTTGCATACCTCACAAACAAAAGGTTTACCATTTGTATGCACACGCATGTGTGTAATTAATCTGCCTTTCAGAGAAAATGTCTTGCTGCATACTTCACAAGCGAAGGGTTTTTCTTTTGTATGGACCAAAAGGTGTGTACTCAAATTGTGTTTGTGAGAAAATGTCTTGTTGCATGTGTCACAGGTGAAAGGTTTCTCATTTGTATGCACCCGAAGGTGAACTTTTAACCTGGATTTTTGAGAAAATGTCTTGTTGCATACTTCATAAATGAAAGGTTTCTCTTTTGCATGCAATAAAAGCGGTGTATTCATGTTATCTTTAAGTGGAAACATTTTTCTGTAGTTTGAATACTCTATACTATGTATTAAAATTGCACATTATGATTTTATAAAGAAAGAAATCTGTTGCTGATTTTTTCACACAGAACAATCTTTTCATTGATATAAGTAAAAAGTAACTCTTTAGGCTGTTCTCCCAAGAAGTCTTTATGGATAATGAAGAAATAAATGGACACTTGGAAACGATGATTTAATGTATACTATTCTACTAAGTAAATCTGCTACTACATTCTTAGATACGAGTTTCAAAACGTTTGATTAAGCCCTTGTATCGAAATCGTTGGTTAATTTCTCCATATTTAAAAGATTTTTTTTAGATGCGACAAATAGAATATACATCTAAAATAGCTTTTATAAAAATACACCTTCAGAACCTGTAATGAATGAAAACACAATATCACAACATTTTATACAATGAAAGATAACTAAAATAATGATTTATTGAGTAATATTAAAAATTGATATGTTAAGCACAACAAAAATAGCTTTATTGCAGAAAACTTTTATCAGATTTTATTTTTTAAACTTTCAGTAAAATTACGGATGTTACTTAACTAGACATGATGGCGTATAAAATTTATTGAATTTATATTAAAATTAGCTGATCTGCCCTTAAAATTAGCCAAAATCAGTGTTGTATGACTTTATAATTTTAAATGAACCTTAAGATCAGGGATCCTCTGTCTTCAGCAACATACACATTTAAATCAGAATGATAGTATATTTTAAAATGAAAATCCATTTAAACGAACCTACTGTTGGAGGCGCCAACTGCATTTAGCTATGTACACTTTAAATTTGCATTTGAGTTTAGATTTTTAAACGAAAATCCAGGGAAATGAACTAACCCACCGACTTCGGCAGTGTATACAGGCACGCTGCGAAGACTCCAGTCTGTTTTGATTTTCTTTATTTTTAAACGTAAATCTTAATAAAGAAATCTAATATTGGGGCTCACTGCTTTCAACCCTTAGAGGAGGAATTACGTAGAGAACGAATCCCATTGTTTTTTCCCTAGATACTTGAAGCTAACATGTTGAAATATTTATTCTTTTCAAAACTATCTTGAAACATCGTTCGAAGCAATAAAATTATTTCGAGAAAACACAAAAAAACATATTTCATTGAACACAATTCTTGTGAAGTAAATAAATCTTGAGATTCCTTTTATGTTTTATTTGACAGCACCACATCACAACATTTAGAACAATTAATATTGAAATTAAAATATGTATTCCGAAAATGCTATAAACTGCATTTCGGCCAAGCATAAATATATTCTGATCATTTCTAAAATATATATTCAAGTATCACTTCTACGTTAAATTATAGCTTCTTCATATAAACATTTTTAATTCCGAGAAACATTTTTCCCCGACCAAAACACACTTCGAGTTTTTTACTTACTAAATATTTACGAGGAAACATTTTTTCCCCGTTCGAACACAAATCAAGTTTTAATACTTAACTAAAAGAATTCTAGTATCAATCTGCGCGCGCTCTTTCTACATATACAGAGCCATGTGACAGCTGGGCTATTTTTAGATTTCCCCAGCGCAATTTCGTAACACTGCCCACCCATGAACATATGGGTGTTCATCACAAATAATTACAATATATCAAATTAATACAAGCACAAATAATGAAATTAATACAAATACAAATATAAAATAATGAAATTAATACCAAATATAAAATACGAAATGTTATACATACTTCAGGGTATTTAAACATGTTACAATGAAATTCTAACTAAAATAAGAAGAAAAAATAAGATTAATATATGAATTAATTTTTAGAGTCACAATCAGTTCCAAGTTCAAGAGGATAAATCAATTGGATGGGTCTTTTGAGAATACATTTCTCAGTTTTGACTTTACAGGACCTCACCTTGCCGTCTCTTCCAGGAAATAATTCAATAATTTTTCCTAGACTCCAGAAATTTCTGGGTAATTTATCACCTTTGATTAGTACAATGTCATTTAATTTAAATTGAGGAAAATTAGTTTTGTTCGATCTTAAATGAGCTGACCTCAAATTTAATAAATATTCCCCTTTCCATCTAGACCAAAACAAGCGCATTAATTTTTCACGATAGTTGTAAGATCTAATTAACTCTTTCCTGGAAGAGATATTCGAGTCAAGGTGAAGCCGAACTGGTGGCAGAGAAGATATTCTTCTCCCAATTAAGAAGTGAGCAGGGGTTAATGGTAGGGGGTCTGGACCTTCTGGCGAGAAATGGGTTATAGGGCGAGAATTGACCATGCCTTCAATTTCCACTAGTACAGTATTCAGTTCAATCACAGTCAGGGATGATTTTCCAAGAGCTTTCCGCAATGCGGTTTTTATAGTCCTAACCATACGTTCATAAAATCCCCACCACCATGCTGCTCGTTCGATTATGAACTTCCACTTAATGTAACGGGAAAAAAAATTCTTGTACATCTGGATGAGTTATAATGGACCAAAGTTTTTTCAAGTCTTTTTCGGCCCGTTTGAACGTCTGAGCATTGTCGGAATATACTATAGCTGGTAATCCTCGTCGAGCAATGAACCTACGGAAGCCTAGTAAAAATGTTTGTGTCGACAGGCTGTCGACAAGCTCCAGGTGGACATTTCTAGTTACTGCACACGTAATCAGCAAAATGTATTGCTTATTATCACTGTCTTTTACGTAGAAAGGTCCTGCAAAATCACATCCTATCACACTGAATGGATTTGCCTGTTCTACACGATCAGCTGGCAATGGAGCTACCGTTTGGTCTCCTGGAGTTGAAGAAAACCTCTTGCATACAATGCAATTTTTTTGCACACTTCTCACGGTTTGTCTAGCCTTTAGTAGCCAGAATCTTTCTCGAATTTGTAGAAGTGTATGGGCAACAGCAGAGTGAAAAACTTTATTATGAGCATCCCAAATTATTAGTTCTGCCACTTTAGTTTTTGGCGGAATAATTATTGGATGCTTTTCATCCACCGATAAATTAGTCTTACAGAGTCTTCCGGAGACTCGCAAAACTCCTTCTGGATCGAGGTAAGGGTTCAAGGAAAGTAATTTAGAATGTCTAGGAAGCGGATTAGAATTTTTCAGGCATATGATTTCTTTTGCGAAAATTTCATTTTGACAATTTTTTATCCAAAAAATTTCTGCTTCTCGTATTTCCTCTGACGTAAGGTTACAATTTCTCTCGCGTTTTTTCTTTAACATTTTGATAAAGAGTATAACATAGCCAGTTACTCGTAATAGTTTTTTCAGGTTACTGTATTTGTTTATTTCAATTAGATTTTCCTTAGCAATTGTTGCATTAACAATAATTTTACTTCTGGCTTCAATTTCAATTTCAGGGTTCACTGATTTTGTTTTATACTTATCATCCTTGGGCCAAAATTTTTCAGATTTACTAAGCCATTCAGGGCCATACCACCATTGATTTGAGTTCAATAATTCTTTAGCTGATAGCCCCCTAGTCAGCATATCCGCAGAATTATCCCTGCTAATTACATGCCTCCAAGAACTAGGGTCGCTCATTCCCTGTATTTCCGTTAACCTGTTGGCAACGAATGGCTTCCATTTGGACGCCGCTCCCTCGATCCAATGTAATACGATGGTTGAATCAGTCCACATTACTATTTTTTCTAGATTAGAGAAAATACTTTTTAGGTGATTAGCTATCCTAGCAGCTATTATAGCACCTAAAAGTTCGAGTCTTGGCAGCGTTATTTTCTTCAACTGGGCCACTCTAGCCTTAGCCATAACAAAACAAGTCTTAAACAGCCCTTCGGCTGTTTTAAATCGGAAGTAGGCTACCGCTCCATAAGATTTTAAGGAAGCGTCCGAAAAAATGTGAAGTTCTACCCTGTCCTGCACTTCACCCGAGTGATAATAATACCTAGGTATTTTTAATTCTTCAAGCAATTTTATTTCCTGATACCATGTTCTGTATTTAATTTTAAATTCTTCATTAAATTCGTCGTCCCAGTCCAACCCACTCTGCCATAATTTTTGTACAAAAATCTTAATTCTAATCAAAAATGGTGACATAAATCCAATAGGATCAAATATTTTGGCGGCAGTTTGGAGAACATGCGTTTTGGTAAATTCCAAGCTGTCACCAACTGACACTAAAGATGCCAAATCTATGGCCAGAAAATCCTCTTCAATATTCCAGTTTAACCCCAATACTTTAGATTCTACACAATTTTCATTAATTTCTACAACCGGGTTACCATTCCACGATTCCTTTAATTCTGGTGAATTAGTAACGAACTTTCGCAATAGCATATTAGTATCTTTAAATATAGAAACTGCAGTAGTTGTTAGTTTCATGGCTTCTGCAACCGTGGATGCTCCATAAATTAAGTCATCCACATATAAATATTTATTAATCATTTCATAAGCGGTGGGTTCCGTTTCCTTATAATTACCAATATGTTTTTTAATTGTAGAGGCTAAAACATACGGGGAGCTGGTCACACCGAAACAGTGACGGTTAAAATGGTATAAAACGGTGCGTTGATCTATGTCGCAGTCATCGAAATACAAAAAACATAAATAATTTTCTTTATTTTAATAATAATCATTTTCTGATACCTGTATTTGTAGAAAGGCTCTAGCAATATCCCCCGTGAAAGCAATTTTAAACTGTCTAAAATTTAATAGCACATCTATGAGATTAGGATTTAAATTTTCCCCCGCAAAAAGACATTGATTTAGACTTTTTTCCCCATTTTTTCGGCTACTCGCGTCAAAAACTATCTTGGTTTTTGTAGTAGAAGAACTCGGTCGGGACACTGATTGATGGGGCATTACATAATCGATAGAGCAATTATCACTACATTTCTCAATAATTCCCTCACTCAATTGCTCTTTCATAATTTCATTATATTTCAAAAACAAAGATTTATCACTCTTTAATCTTTTTTCCAAACCCGCAAAACGCTTTTTTGCAACCTCGTAATTATTAAACAAATTTTGTTTATCTAATTCATTACACCATAACAAGGGAGTCATATATCTATCATTTTTAAAAATGATTTCTTTCTGGAATTGATTAATGACCTCATAAGTCTCTTCGTGCTTTTGATCATTAGAATCGATTAAAAAGGACTCGATGTTCCATAAATTCCTAAGATCATTTTCTGGAGGTAAACAAATTACATTTAAACAGGGAGTTGTGTTAGAATTATTACTGTCAACTCGACCGACCAAGGTTTTACCAAATATTGTTGGCTGCATAAATAATTGACGATTAATCTTTTCGACAGATCCTATTATAGTTTCAAATAAATAATCTGCCCCAAGCAATATCTGAACAGGTTTCGAATGAATAAATGTGTCAGACAATACATGTTTATCTAATATATTTGTTGCATAGATGTTTTTAGATGGTAATAGATGAAATTATTAGATTGAAAAAGATTAACTTTATTAACAAGAGAACAGCATGGTTGGGCGGGAGATGGCGAAAAGAAATCAACAACAAATCAGTTAGGGGAACGGTTACAGTTAAAGCTACTAAAAACGATTACGATTATACTTACATACATAACATCTCCCTTTTTTTTTATGTATGAAATGACAATATAAACAGGGATTAAAACTTGATTAAAAATACACACTTAAAAACACTTAGAAAAAATAAAAAGTTATAGGTATATCCACGTCAGTCAGTAAAACGTTTTGGTGGTCTAACCACACGACCAAGACGTGTGACACGGGTATCACTAGTCTGGGATGATGGATGCAATGGCATAGATGTGTTAGTAGAATGAGAAGTCTGAAATACACCTGGTTGAGTCGGTGACGCTGGATCAACTGAACTAGAAAATAAATCTTCAGCTGATGGTCTTGGTGTAGATGTTTGTGAAGCTTTAAAGGGTTTTATATGGAAGCGATTTCTACGGTATTGTCTACCATTCTCTGACACAATAGTATAAGACCTTGGTTGAGGTCCCACTATAGCTACCTTTCCTCTCTGCCATTTGTTCTGATTCCAAAATAGGATTTCTTGTCCCTGATGCAATGGCTTAAGTGGACGAGAATGTACATCGTATTTATGTTGGTGTTGCTGTCTGCGTTCTAAATTTTCTTTAATTGTTCTGCAGTCATAGTGAGGAGCAAGACTTTTAGGGAGAATGGGAACTAAAGTTCGAATACGTCGACCCATCAAGATTTCAGCTGGAGAAGGCAAACCATCCATTGGAGCATTCCTATATTCCATCAGAACAAGGTGTAAATCCCTGTGATCTTGTGCTGCTTTGGTGAGGCTAGATTTGATGATTTGTATACATCTCTCGACCTGCCCATTTGAACGGGGGAAACCAGGACTTGAGGGATTGAAGAAAATGTCCCAACTCTTACAGAAATTAGAAAATTCTCTGGAATCAAGAGGTGGACCGTTATCAGCGACAATTTCTTCAGGAATTCCAAAGCGTGCAAAACAAGTTTTTAATGCATTTATGACTACAAGTGCTGTTGTATGATGCAAATGTTGCAATTCAATGTACTTTGAAAAATAATCAATTATTAGAAGGTATGTTATAGAATTCAAATGAAAAAAAATCGATAGCAACTTTCTGCCACGGTCGATCAGGTAGTTTCCTATCAAGAAGAGGCTCTTTGATGTTCTGCCTTTGATTTTGTAAACAGATAGTGCAATTTGATATCAGTTGTTCAATCTCAGTAGTTAATCCTGGCCAGAAGAGAGACTGTCTGGCAAGATTTTTACATGTGACTATGCCTCTATGACCTACATGCAGATGCTGTAAAATATCCTTGCGACAGGACTTGGGAATTACTAATCTCTGTCCACGGCAAATAAAACCATCTTCAATATGCAATTCTGACTGACAGTTCCAATATGACTTAGCTAGAACATTAACATCATGTTTTCTCTGCGGCCAGCCATTCAAAATGTAATGTTTGACAGATTGCAATTCTAAGTCGTCTAGTGTAGCTGTTTTAATTTCATCCAGCTTAGATTGTGAAGCATTGACAATTACAGAGACCATTAGCTGGACATTATCAATGTCAGTAGTAACAACAGGATCAATAGGCAGAGGAGCTCTAGATAATGCATCAGCTACACATAGCTGTTTGCCTGGAACATGTGTAAGAGTGAAGTTGTATCTTTGTAAACGAAGCAGTAATCTCTGGAGTCTGGGTGATATTCTATCAAAGGGCTTTTGCACTAAACCTAACAAGGGTTTATGATCAGTTTCAATAACAATATGTTGTCCATAGACATAATAATGGAAATGCTCACAGGCATGAACAATTGCAAGGAGCTCTTTTTCGATTTGGGAATATCTTGACTGAGCATCGGTTAATGTTGCAGATGTATATGCTACAGGCTTGCTTTCCTGCAGCAGTACACCACCGAGTCCAAAGGAGCTAGCATCGACAGAGAGCACAATTGGTTTATGTTTGTCAAAATACTGGAGAACTGAAGTTGATTGCAAAAGATCTTTAACCCTCAAGAAAGCATCATTATGATGAGAATCCCATTGCCAATTTATATCTTTCTTTAATAGATCTCTTAAAATGGAAGTTTCCTGTGAAAATTTTGGCACAAACTTCATAAGATATGTGGCCATACCCAAGAATCTCATCAATTCTTGCCTATTGGTTGGGACAGGAAAATCTGTAATAGCAGAGACTTTTTTGGGATCAGGAGAAAGACCATCAGGTGAAATTATGTGACCTAAATATTGTAATTTAGATACACCGATAAGAGTCTTATCTTTGTTGAGCTTCAGTCCACTTTCTCTAGCAATTTGAAAAACTTTCTTTAATTTCTCACAATGATCATCTAAATTTGCACTGTACACCAATATATCATCAAAATATGGGTCGATTTCTGGGCAGTTTTCAAATATATTAACCATACACATTTGATATACCTCAGGAGCACAATTTAATCCGAAAGGCATTACTAGGAAACGAAATCTGCCAAATGGTGTTATAAAAGTGCAAAGATCAGAACTTGCATCATCTAGCTGAATATGATAAAATGCATTTTTTGCATCAACGAGAGAAAAGATTTTGGAACCTTTCAACTTTGACAACAATTGGTCTTGTGAAGGAATTTGGAAATGTTGTCTTTTGACATATTTGTTAAGGGGACGAGGATCAAGACAAACTCTTATTGATCCATCTTTCTTAGGTACTATAACAATTGGATTTACCCAATCAGTAGGTTTAGTGACCCTTTCAATTATACCATCTTGTTCCATTCTTAAAAGTTCATTTTTGAGTTTACTTTCTAAAGCCAATGGTATTTTACGAGAAGCTGCTATAACAGGTGTTGCATTTTCATGCAAAATAATTTTGTGTTTACCAGGTAAACGACCTACACCTTCAAATATATCATTATATTCATTCAAAATTTGTAATAATTTAGATGGAGGAGAATTTACATTATTAGATGGGTTAGAATGAGCACTAGTAGATGAAAGAGAATGTGAAGTGACACTTGTTGAGTCATTATTTACATTAGATTTGGAATTCAAACAAAAATTTGTATTTACACAATTAACACTACTTTTTCCACTTACTTGTACAGAGGAATCCATTTGCTGTATGAGATTTAAAGCTGCGCATGCAGCTGCACTTAACACTGGTTGTACATTCAGATTTACTATAATAAATTTTAAATCATAGGACATATTATTCACAACACACTTGAGAATACTTTCACCCACAACTGGTAAAGCATCACCAGTGTAAGTACACACTTTAAGGGTACTTGGATGAATTTCTGGACAATTATTTAATTTCTGAAACACAGATAAGGGAAGCACATTCACTTGGGCACCTGTATCGAGCTTGAACATGATGGGATGATTATCAATATGGATTAGCTGAACCCAATCACATTCCTCAAGTGTTGAAATAGCACCGATATAAGCTATATCTGGACTGCAAACAATTGATGAAACTTGATGGTGTTGTTGCTTTGGTAATTGCCTTTTAGGTTGTCTGCAGACACTGGCAAAATGGTTTGACATATGGCAATTATGACATGTTTTCCCGTAAGCTGGACAATTTCTGGGCACATGATGCGATCCACATCTTGAGCATGGACGTTTATGATGAGCTGCCGGATGCTTGTTGTTATAAGTAGGCTTCGAATTACTGCTTTGATGTTTTGCTGAATTTCCTGGATTATATTTTTTGGTTTTCTGGCGATTGATCGCGTCGACGTGCGTAGATGATGTAGATGTAGGCTGCGACATGGCGAGAGAATGTAGTTTCGACAGTTCAGCAGACTTGCATATTTCCATGGTTTTCTTTAAGGAAAGTTCAGGCTCTCTCAAAAGCCGTTCACGTAAAACATCATCACGTAGGCCTTGTATGATACGGTCTTTGACGTTACGCTCATAAGCTGCACCATTTTCACATTGATCAGCTTGCAGTTTAATTTCTGTTACGAAAGAGTCAAAATTGTGTCCAGGTTTCTGGATCCTATTATTAAACACAAAAGTTGCTAGAGTGATGTTACGATAAGGCTTGTAATGTTCATCAAATTTATCTAAAACGTCTTTTACCTTTCTAGTTTGACCATTGGTAAGAGCCGGAAACTCGAATGTTAGGTAATCTTTGTAGGAAGCCTTGCCGATAACGCTAAGTAATAAGGCGATTCGCGTATCATCTTCTTCCTTGTGATATTTAACGGCAGTTTCAAAAAGTTCATATTTTTGTCGCCAATCCATCCAGGCTTCTGCTGGATTATCACCAGGAACAAATTGTTCCATTTGCAAAAAGTTGTGAGCCATGCCGTCTCTGACAACGTATTTAGAATTTAGCAAAAAAATACTAATTAGACGATAGATGTACTAAATACTACTGTAATGGTAACTTCTGACACCATAATATATTTGTTGCATAGATGTTTTTAGATGGTAATAGATGAAATTATTAGATTAAAAAAGATTAACTTTATTAACAAGAGAACAGCATGGTTGGGCGGGAGATGGCGAAAAGAAATCAACAACAAATCAGTTAGGGGAACGGTTACAGTTAAAGCTACTAAAAACGATTACGATTATACTTACATACATAACAATCTAGATATAGTTTATCTATCAATTTATAATCAACAGAAGTCATTATCTTAGTACCGCTAATAATTTCAGAAACCAGCGCTCTTACAGTCATTTTTTCATAAGGATGATGACAACTAATAATAGTTAAAATTACCACATTAAATTCCTTTTCTATGGCGTCGCGGTTCAGAAACGTATAAACCAAAAGTGTTTCCTTAGCAACAGGTTTTAATTTTAACGCTGAGGCTAAACTTTTTGTAATGAATGTTCTAGAGGATGTAGAATCATATAAAATTCTCGTGTTTAATTTATTTCCTGTTCCCTGCACTTGTACACAGGCAGTTTGCAACAATGTTGCATACTTTTCGGGTGAATTATTTGTTTTTACTACATACGAAAACACGGCTTGACTTTTGTCATTTTTAGACGTTTCGGCTTTCACTAAGCCATCATCGGGACGCGTTTTTGCCGATTTTTTAGTGGGACAAAATAAATAATTATGCTGATTACTTTTGCACACAGGGGCGGACTGGCCCACCCCGCTAACCCGCGATCGCGGTGTGGGCCAAACGGGTGTAGTGGGCCAAAAAAATAATGAATTTTTTCAGTTATTTTTCTTTTCAATAAAACTAAGAAACAATAATTATGAAACTAAATTTTCTTCCTCCATGAAACGTTTTTTTTCTTGCTTTTGATCGGGTGAGTCCCAATTTCTCCTTGCCTCGCCCATCAGCAATCTTTGGAAGATCTGTACAAATTACTCATTTTGTATAGAAGCCGAGAGTTAGGGGATAAAGTGAAAAGTTTTGTTCGTTCGCACACCTCGCCAAATGTCTTTGTTTTATTGCAATATTCGATGAAATTCAAAAGAAAACAGTAAAAATGAGTAACCACCAACATAATGAAGTGGCAAACCACAGGTAGACTGAAAACAGGGCAGTCTCAAGTGCAGCTTCTTAGAGACTTCGATGTAACACCAGCAACTTATGGAAACAGTTTAAGGACTGTGGATCCATAGAAAAAAAGCCTGGGTAAGGTCATCCAAGAGCTACGACGGCCAACAAAGATGGCTATTTGTCCATTACAATGAGGGGTAACAGGAGTGCAACAGCTCCTAAGCTCTCTTGTGACTTTTATGTGGCCCCGGAAAACAGAGTTTCAAGAGTTACTGTTTGCAGAAGGCTACATAAAGACTGCTGCTTGCATCCCGCTCGCTTCTGCACACAGGAGAATCCGTTTAGCAAAAGGCAGAGATCATTGACTACGGACCAGGGATTGATAGGGGACAGTCCTATTCACTGATGAGTCTCTGATTAGCCTAAATACGAATTCTCGACCTACTTTCATCTAGAGAAAACCAGGGATCCGCTGCCTGCCTTCCAACTTCCGAGAAAAAGACCACTATGGCAGAGGAGGTTTGATGGTCCGTGCAGGCATCATTTTGGATGGACGCACACCCCTTCCTGTGTTTGGCAAAGGCTCTACGATTGGTTTGAATGATACGGATGATATCTTGGTACAATATGTTAGCCTTTTCAGGCATGCAGTTGTACCTGATTTCATTTTAATGAACTACAACACGCGTCCAGATAGAGCTCATCTGGTAGACGAATTTCTAAAAAGCGAGGATATTCGCTTAATGGATTGTCTAGTCAGATCTCCAGACCTAAATCCTATAGACCATGTCTGAAACGCTCTGGGGAGGAAAATTGGAACTCGCTTGCCACCTCCCAGAAACACCCAGAGCCTGAAAACAGCGTTCTGGAGAAGTGAGACTAACTGCCACAGGGACCCATAAACTGCCTGATTTCCAGTATGAGAATTGTATATCTGTAAGAGTGGACCACAACCCCTACTAACCCATTTTTTTGTTAAATATTGTAAGATCTGTTTTATACCTTTAAATCTGATGATTCTTTACGCACGATCGCGCGTGAGCCTTACAACTGTTGAATGTTTATTTTGTTGCATTATATCAAAACTATGTGCATACCTAATTTCATTAAAATATGTCCAGTAGTTCTGGAGATAATCGACCAAATCTGAAAATTCTGTTAATTTTGAACATGAGCGTAGTTGGCATTTCTTTTGATGGTGCAGCAAATATGAGTAGGAGATATAAAAGTCTGCTGACACAACTGAGAAAAGACAATCGAAATGTATAGCATACGCATTGATATGCGCATGTGCTAAATTTGGTTCTGACAGATGCAGCAGAATGTTGCAAATCAACAACGGACTTCTTGGACTTAATGCAAGCTACAACCGTGTTTATCTCAGATTCATATAGGCGAATGAAAGTATGGACTTCAGTGAATAAGGAGTTTGTAGGTGGAAATAAACTTAAACTTCTTCGCCGATTACGAAAAGTAAATGCTATTATGTGGTGGAGTAAGGATCGAACACTTAATATCTTTGAGGAGTCTTCAAAACTTTTTAAAAGTCGACATAAGTTTCTAACATTGTTTAAGTGCCTACAAGGTATCACCGAAATGAATGATTTCCCGTCATATGAATCTTTTTCAACAAAATCACGGATTGGTAATTGGTGCAAATTTCATATTAATAGCAACCATTTTCAGTGACCTATTCAATATATCTACAGCCGCATCGAAATATCTGTAGATGAGCGGCCTGGACTACTTAACTGCTGCTAACAAAATCCGAACTCTGAAATCCAATCTACTATACAAAAGAAATAATTTTAACATGGACCTGAAAAATGCTTCAGAATTTGCCGAACATCTTCAGAAGCAACTAATAGGAAAGGAGTGCACCATTGAAATTGGGAGTTTCTTACAGGAAACGATAATATCTGTAGCGAAACGTCGATGTGGTGAATATTCTCACGATGAGGTGAAAAGGATTATCGGATCACCATCAAAAGTATTTAAGGGAAACGTTTATAATGTCATCTTAGACACAACTATTCAGCTCTTGAATACACGATTTACTCGAAATGACTTGCTCATGAAAGACATTACCTGGTTCGATCCTCGCCGCTTCAGTGAGGTTAAATGGACGATATTCCATCTACGTCAGGATCACATGGTCAAGGCAAAAACGTCTAGCGTAAAGAAGGGAAGGCTCCGTAGACGTAATGTAAATCCCCGCTAGCCAATGAAACAGTTCATGGGGGAAAGCAGTAGTAGTTTCTCGTTTCCCTTCTTATCCGTTAGAAGTTTTTTGGGTAAATTACCGGTACCACGTGACTTTTTTCAGCCTCGAACCCATATTTGGAATATCCTCCATTGTTAAATGAACTTGCTGAAGAAGCTCTTAGTACTTTGCCTGGCTTGGCGAAAGTCAAGAAAGACTATGTCAGAAAAGAGTTCCTGCAATTTTCCGGCACTATGCTGATTATAATCAGTCGCTATTGCAGCAACAATCTCGACGTAGCGAGCTCTCAGCTGCTTACAGCATAGAAACGAGTGATTAGGAAGAACTCATTAAAGATGATGATAATCGCTGTAAAGTTAATAAGAAGTGCAAAAAATGCCTAGCTTGCGCATTAGAATTATTGTGCTAATTAAATGGCTATGGTCATATTTATCCAACATTGTACATAGCTTATAAGTACATATTCACTTTATAATGCACTCAAGTGTCTTGTGAACGAGTGTTTTCAACACTTAAAATTATAAAGAACTGCTTCCGTTCATCTCTAGGACAAGAACTGTTAGATGATTTTATCCTATTCAGTGTTGAATGATCTTTCGATTGATTATGATAAGATAATAGATGGAGTTGCTTTAAGTTCAAAATTAATCAATGTACATAGTGTTATGATAATTTCAAATAACAAAATAAAATGTACAAATGAATATAATGGTATTTCAAACAACAAATCAATCAATGTATGCGTGTCAATTTTAATAGTACTAATTCTTTCCGGTCAATACTAACACTTTCCAGTATAAAATTTACAATGTATAGTGCACAAACAAGTCTAAGGTTTTTTTGACGGCATAATGGTTAGCATGTTAGCCTTTCACACAAAGGGGCCTGGGTACAAATTCCGGGTAAGGGATGGATGTTCTTAGGTGTTGTGAATGTAGCATAGGTTAGGATCAGCGCAGTCCAGGGCTTAATTTGTGCCGGAGCCCGCCAGAGCCCAGCTCCGGTACTTCTCTGTTTTTAGCAAATATTTAAATATTGGTCGGAATTCACCGGAGATCATAAATACATGGCTCCGGAGCCCAGTGCAATAGCGCTTCCGAAAAACCGAAGCCTAAATTACCCTTTTCTTTCCTTCCCATCTCCAAGTTTTTCATTATTTTTTTTATTAACACTTATGTGTGACGTAATGTGTCGCACACATAGGACATGGAGATAAAACGGAGTCAATTTTTATATTGGGGTCATTCCATACCAAATCAACCAAGCTTACAACCTGACCTCTACAGATTTCCATGAAAATTGGTGCACTAATAGAACATATAAAAAATGTGTTAAATTATTTTTGGGGGATTTTTTGGACCACCGATTTTTGATTTATAGCTCATCAAATATTTCAAAAATATGAACATTTAAAATTTTCGAATTTTTGTAACTCAGCTTCTATTTATGGTAGAACCCTAAATTTAGGGTCATTTAAAAGCTTTTGAGTTGCACTTTAATATGATATATAACTTGATAGGGTAAAATAAAATTTTCAATAATTTAAATTTGTTTAAATTTTGAAATTTTAAAAAGTAGTATTTTTAAAAATCTGAAAAAAATATATATGTTGTAAAATCTAATAATCTACAAATTCTGAAATTTTCATAGTGGGCCTAAAATGGGTTCATGGGGAAAAATTATTTTAAGTGAACTGAGAACAAGAAAATAATACATATACTCACTGGTTATAAGTTCTATATTCACACTGTATTCTTGAAATCAGTTAAAATTTTTGTTCAAATTTTTTATTTACAGTTTCAGTTTCTTCTTTTGTTAAAGTATACACCCTTCCAGTGATAGTTGTGGGATCAACTTTTGTCAAAACATCATTTTTGCATATATGCAAAATGTGAGGTGAAAACGGATATTTGTAGGAAGCCGATGGTCCATGAGGATGTAAAAAACTGACTTTAATTTCCTGCAAGTCTTCAAAAGAATCTAAAACACATGCTAGCCACCAATGGTCATCATATCTACATGTCACAAAACCTACCATATCTGAAAATTCAATGTCATTATTATTAGATGTAGTTTTTTCCACTGTGAATTTATCAGAAAATGAATATGCCTTTACTTGGACAGTTGACTTACTCACAGGGATAAAAGCATGGAGTTTTTGGGTTTCTGGGATAGTTCTAGCAGCTTTAATTCTGTGTTTCAAGAATAATTCTTCATCTTTGTATTGTTGAGATGAACCATAAACAAAATGCATGTTTTCAATGTTACCTTTAGCCCAGTCATACAGCTGCCGTGGTGTCATGATTTGCTCATTATAAATCATATGTAGACTTGCCCTTGCTGCAAGCCTCTTTACAGTTCCACCAATGCCATCACAAGTATTTTTTCCATGAGAGGTGGCAAAAAAATGCCATTCTGCTTTGATGTTGAAATCGCCCTCGTGACAGCAGAGGTTTAGGAAGTTAAGCTTATTTTTGTATTGTGATGCAGCACCATCCGAGAAATAATACATCAATGCAGGTTTTTTTCTAAACTGCGACTCTAAAAATTTTATCAGGAATTTTTGAAAAAGGTGAACAGCAATTGTGTCATGAATTAGACATTCAGAAATAATTACCAAACTTTTATGCTCCAACTTTTGAGCATTGTCCAATTTGTAATAAATGGAAAAAGGGTGCACCGTTGCTTGGGTATTGTTCCAGTGGAAATCCTGAGCAGCATCTTGTAATACAAAGGAATAATTTTCCGAAAAATCGCGGATTATTAAATACTCATTTTCCTTTAACGTTTCTTTCAAGTGGCTAAGAAAGGCAGATTGTTTGTTTGCTATAAATGAGTGTCTTAGAAGTAGTGGAATTTTATCAAAAAATGTGCTTATAAAATCTTCAACTGGCTTTATAAATGTTTCTAGTTTTGTAGTTTTATCGGCTTGTATCCACTATTTATAAGTCACATTTTCTATGCAATTAAGCTGAAAACTGTTCTCAAACATTTCCATTAGTTCATTAGATCCAGGACAATCTGTACAATCTCCAAAGTAACAGGCATCTGTCGGGTTTTCGCATATTATATATTTGAGAACATCTTTGTATGTTTTTATTGGTTTCTCAGCACTTATTAATTCAGGTAATTTACACTGCATTAGCATTAACTGGGCATTTTGATGTATGGTACAAACACAGACATTATGAGTGCCACTACTTCCGGCAAGTACACAGTGCTTTGGTCTCAGCTCACAGAATTTGGAAAACCCTATTTTAAGTCCAGGAAACTTTTCCTTAAATAGAACGAACAATTCACTTAAATTATTGAGGATAAGTCTTTTTTGGACATGAACATTTTTCTTAATGGATATGAAATCTTTTTTCCCAGGCATAGTTCGACATATTTCTTCACATTCATAAAACTTTTTCCCTTTGTCAGCAGTTTCTGGATCTAAAGTTTTTCCTGGTTTAGGATCAGGAGATGACATGACTCCTTTTTCTGTTACTAATTTTTTTGCTTTACGAGCCATAAAATTAGATACACCAAATTCATCTTGAATCTTTTGCAAAGTCCAACTTTTTGGTAAAGTTGTTAGAATGAGCATCTTTTGACTTTTGTCATTTGTTGAATGAAACTTTTCTTTTAATTGCTGAAGAATTTCACTATCTGATTTTGAAATATTAGATCTGTTCTTTTCAGTACTGGTACCAGGGCTCATATCGAGTAATTTTTTCCCCAAAGCTTCAGTTGTTCGTTTTAATTTTGCTTCAGGGTAGTTTTTTTTCTTGCAAACGCTTTCTTTTTACAGGAGTTTCACTTAAAGCCAGCAAAGTTTTATTTAAAGCATCTTGGAACTTGGAAGAAATACTTTTGCAGAGTACCAGGAGCGAAGCTCCGCACCTCTAGTAGAAAATGGAAATGTGGAACAATACAACAACATAGCCGATGTCTGGCTAACAGAACGCCAGAAACGCGGAAAAGAGGGACTCCCCAGATGTTAAATAACAAAAAGGCCCTTTTGAGGCACCATACATTAATAAAGATAATAATAAAAACAATTAAAAGAAAATGATAAATAATTAATAATTAATATAAAAGAAGGAACTAAAGAAAAGAAAAATATTTACATATCAATACAAGAGTGCAATGACCATAGAGAACAGCTAGGAAGGTATTCCCTATCATGGCAGAGGAGAACTGAGTAATTATCCCTGGTCGATGTTTTCAGCCAGGTGGAGTGTTGCTCTTGGCCTACGCCAACGGGCACGTTCATCATATGTAGAAATCAGGGTTGGCTTTTTCCCGTCCAAAACTTGATTTTCCCATCCCACCGGGAAAAAGTGGTAAATACCGGGAAAAACTTCGAAATGACAATATGTAAGAAATATTCTGGCTTTCTGAATCTTATGTGTAAAATTAAAGATAGAAATATAATAGTTATTACAAATTTCCCTTAGATTTAAAATTATTTTGTTGGAAAGGAATGTAAATAAATAAGAATTATTGCATAAAGCAGAAGTTCAAGAATCTGCTGTAGAGAAAATAGCTGGGAGAACTGTTACTCTCATGCAAGATGGATGGAGTAATGTACATAATGGCCCTGTTATAGCCAATTCCATATTTTGTATAGGGCAAAACTGTGAAATTTCATTACCGGCCACTGGCCAGTAGGACTAGTTTTTTAAGTGGCCACTTTCTTTAAACTAGCGGCCACTGTTTTATTTAAAAATACTAAACAGTAAAATTTCTATAAGTATAAGTATTAACTGAATAGCCCTAATAAATATGTTAATATAATGATATTATACCAGTTATATATGGATCTGCATCATATTATTTAAGTATTCTTTGCAAGAATGCAACTATTGATTCTGTTGTGGCTAATGTTGTCAAAATTCAGAAATTTTTTAGAAATCACCATATCCCTGGCAGTTTATTGAAAGAGTATGCTAATTCAGTTAAACCATAAATTCCAGGTGAAACCAGGTAGAACTCACAAATAGCTTGTTTAGAAACTTTATTACTAACAGGCCTTTTTATCTTCAAATTGTGGATAATCACGAAGATGAAATTGATAACAACATTAAGTGTTTAGTAAATAATCTTCATCTGTATAAAGAAGGAAAAAATATGTACAACCAAATGGAACCAGTTCCAAAAGCCTTTACGAAGTTACAACGCAATAATAATGCCAATATTGCTGATACTTGTGAAATTTACCTAGAACTTCTTCAAAATACAGAACTCAATCCACATTTCAGCAAAGTAAAATCTAGCTTTGATAAAGCAATGACCCCTGTCCATTTTTTGACACACCTGATGAATCCGAAATATAAAGGTGAAAGTTATCACAGGATTAGGAGGAATCTGCTCGTGAATATTTGCAGACTTTAAATCGAAAGTACTTAGAATACACAATACAGTTCAAGTCAGAAGATGCACCTTTTCCCAAGATATTACAAAAACTATTTCACCTGCACTATGGTGAAAGAATTTAAGTAAAACTGAAATAGATGCAGAATTTCTCCAATTAATGGAACATCTTCAGGGATGTCCTGCATCATCAAAATCTCTGGAGTGCATTTTTTCTAATTTTTCTTTTATCCAAAACACCAAAACAAGATTAGAAATAGACTGGGTTTACAAAAAGCCTCTAAAATAGTATTTTGTTATATGATGCTAAATTCCAATGTGGAAGTGGAAGACGAAGAATACGATTATGATTGGTAAATGTTTGGGAATCTGTGTGATATGTAAATATTTAAAAATAGGCACTCCATTGTCTGTTTTTGTAGATCTTTTTTTTTTTTTTTTTTTTAACCTTTCAAGCTATTTACTTAGAACTCAATTTTGACATTTTTAAAGTTTGTTTTGAATTTACATTTATGTTTTTAATAATCAGTTTTTCCCATGTGGGAAAACATAGTATTTCCCAGGACGGTAAATACCGGTTTTTACCATGGTATTTACCAGGGGTGGGAAAAACCTTGCCAACCCTGGTAGAAATATCTTGAAGTGCAGGATTCTGGATATTGTGAATCTTTCCAAAGAAATTGATGGCTTGCTCTTGATCACAGTGCGAATAGGAGGAGTGCCTAGATCATGATGGATGACAGTATTTCTGCGATACCAGGGTGCATGACAGATACCCCTAAGGGTTTTATTTTGGACGACTTGGATTTTTTGTAGATTCGTTTTCGCCGCAGAGAACCCAGATCTGCGCACAGTAGAGAAGGATGGGACGTAACACTGAATTATATAGCAGCAACTTGTTTCCCATGCTCATCCCATCACTGTACAGGAGATGGGCAGGATCATTTTTAGCTTTGTAGAACTTTTGGACGCTATAATCGATGTGCTTGCGCCAAGTGAGAGTACTATCTAAGAATACACCCAGATATTTAACTTCCCGTCCGAAACTGAGAAAGGAACCGCCCAGATAGAGTTCTGGTGGAAGTGTGCGCTTACGTGTAAATATGACTGCCTGTGATTTGTTAGAATTAATTTTAATACGCCAATTAATGAAAAAGTTTTCAAGAATGTTAATGTGTTGTTGAAGATGATCGTGCATAACAAGGCAGTCCTTGTCACGAGCCAACACTGTAGTGTCGTCCGCATAGATAGCCAACATAGTATGAGGTGAAGTAGGAATGTCAGATATAAAAATCTTAAAAGCTTCTTTTTTTTCTGGAGTTCTAATTTGAGATTCAAAAACATCTTTTTCTTCCTCAGTTGTAATTTCCTGAGGTACCGAATCATCTGAAGTGCACTCTGGTTCTGCAGGTTGCATCAATAATTTACGGCAGCTATTACAGATTTTATCACCAATTTCTAGCATATTGAATTTCTGCAATAAATTTTTACTAATGAGCCTTAAACCCTTTTTATGATAATTATGATCCTCTTTCTTCAAAGGGTTACAACAATACATTTACTTTTTTGATGTAGATGCTTCCATATTCCATATTCCGTATTTTTTTTTTTTTACAATTTTACTTTCAACATACAAAGAAACAAAGAAAAAAAGGTAGGCTTTAGCTGTATTTGCTAATAAAATGTAAACTCTTTAGACTACATGAAAATAACTAGTGCTAATAATAAAACTACTAACAAAAATAATTATTTTTTGACTTACACCAAATTTATTTGTACTGCAAGAAAAAATAAGTTGTAGATTCAGAATAACATTGATCATGAAAATGAAATTGTTCTCAAGAATGGAAGCAGATATAGTTACAGTTACTGAATAAAAAAAAAAAAAAAAAAAAAAAAAAAAAAACTGAAAAAACTAATAAGTGTGCATTAATTTTTTGTTGTCAGTAAACTTAATATAAATTTTTCATTACTTTTTACATCTATGTGGACCATATATTAGTATTTATGATAAACATAATAATAAATGTCAGACAAAGAAAAGTAATTAGAATCTGCTTCAAGTAATCATCTACTATAAACATATCAATCAACTCATATTTAGGAAAACTAATTTCAACAATTTAATTGGCCATCATTAAAATGTTTGTGATATGGATAATTTCATTTCTTATTATTTCATATCAACCCACTATTGTTTTTATTAATTTGTTCTGTAACTGTAGTATGTTTGCATCCATTCTTAAGAACATTTTTCATCCCATGGCTTATGATCAAAGTTATTCTGATTCTATAACTTATTTTTTTCTTGCAATACAAATAGGTTTTGTGTACATCAAAAAATAATTATTTTTGTTTTGTTTTAAATTTATCTGCTCTTAACAGACAGATTTTTACCTGCTGTTTTGCACATATGCTAATATGATCTTTTCAAATAGATTAATTTCAAAATAGTCACTGGAAGGGTGTATACTTTAACAAAAGAAGAAACTAAAACTGTTAATAAAAAAATTGTACAAAAATTTTAACTGATTTCAAGAATACGGTGAATATAGAAGTATAGCCAGTGAGTATATGTATTATTTTCTTGTTCTCAGTTCACTTAAAATAATTTTCCCCCATGAATCCATTTTAGGCCCACTATGAAAATTTCAGATTTGTAGATTATTAGATTTTACAACAAATATATTTTTTTTCAGATTTTTAAAAATACTACTTTTTAAAATTTTAAATTTTTAAACAAATTCAAATTATTTAAAAATTTTTTACCCTATCAAGTTATATGTCATATTAAAGTGCAACTCAAAAGCTTTTAAATGACACTAAATTTAGGGTTCTACCTTAATTAGAAGCTGAGTTACAAAAATTCAAAAAATTTAAATTTTCATAATTTGACATTTTTTGAAATTTTTGATGAGCTATAAATCAAGGACCGGAGGTCCAAAAAAATCTAAAAAAAATAATTTACCACATTTTTCATATGTTCTATTAGTGTACCAATTTTCATGGAAATCTATGGGGGTCAGGTCGGAAAATGTATTTTTTTTTTGGTTGATTTGACATGGAATGCCCCATTGGTTTTTGGGCTTAGACTGACTCAAACTCAATCTGTCTTATATTCAAAATTTTATTTATTCATGTATAGAAAAAAAATCCTCCTTCAAAATTACGTATTATATTCTGTTTCAAGTCCTTTAACGCTATTTTGATCAGAATGAAGGAAAAACAGAAATCGTGTTTTTCTGTTCTAGTAATATTTGCTAATTTATGTCATCGACGCATTTGTTTTCAGTTCGATTTTATTTTGTGACAGTAGGATAATTTGTAATTGTTTTTTTAGATATTTAACCTGAAAAGAATATTTACTGTTTTTAGCCAACGAGCATCAGCTTGAGGTTTTGTTTGTTTGAAGTTTTTTGTCTTCTATTGCGTACGAGTATAAAAATCACGTTAGTGATTTTTCTATTTATTTTGTATCATGAACGCTGCCCATGCTAAGGCTCTGCTTTGCACATTTACGAAGTCACTTTCATTTGTAAGTAGGTTGCCATGTATTATTATTCTGATAGAAAGCAATCGAGCAGTGTTTCCCCTTTTTCTATAAAAGCAACGAATCTTTCCGATAATGGTGCCAAATTTTTACTTTAATCTGATTTTCAGGGATTCACCACAAAAGATTGTTATGCGGAAGGAATCGATTATAGTTTAAGATATCCACCTTTTATAGGAAACTAAAAAACATTGTTCCATTCTTCAGCATATAAATATTAATTTCTGTAAATTTCACACTTTTTCATAAAAATGCATAGCTGAGTGAATCCCTTTTTTAGTGTTAACACTATTTCCGAATCATTATACTTACCTTATTTAATCGTAGAATTGCCAAAAAAATCCCAATTAACATTATAATTAGGAAAAGATTACTACTCAGAAGGAGTGATACCTAAAAAGTGGAATAGTTGACAGCTAAGTATACGCTGATAGATATTTATAATCTTTATTTTGTTAAAGAAAAAAAAAATGCTCTAAATTTTGCAAATAACGTACAAAATATAAATATGCAGATTGGAGTGACAAGGGGTAGAGGATTCCCCCCCCCCCTTTACATACACAAGATATTTTTTTCACGATGAAATTACTACCAATTGAAAATAAACTATTACAAAGATGCTAATATGTCTCGAATTGGAGTTATGTCGCCTTCATAGAGTTACAGCAAGGGATCGTATTGATAGTCGGTATTCAAACAGTTTAACAATGGGGTTGTCGATTGGTGGGCCAATGCATAAGTCTAGCGGGGTGGGCCAAACTAAGCCAGTCCGCCCCTGTTTGCACAATTCACAAGGCGGTATTTTTACCTTACACAAAGATATTAAGTGCGATTTCAAGAAGCATCGGTAACATCTCCCATCTTTTTTCAACTTATATCTTTTCTGTTCATCGGTAATCTCGTTACACTTTAAGCTTGAATGATTCGAGTTACAAAAAATACAAACATTTTTTACAACAGTATTAAGCGCGACTGAAGTGGGAACATTAGGTTTTATCCTAGGAGCCCTTTTTTTCCAATCGTGTTACTTCCTGATTTTTTAAGGAAAGCCCTGACACTGCATTAGCTGCTTCGCGCGATTCTATTTCAAACTTTATGAAATTCATTAATTCATTCACGTCACCAGCTTTTTCCGCATTTTTCTTCCTCTGAAATTCAACTACTAAGTTATGTGGTAACTGTTTTAAGATAATTGGTATTAATAAATACCCAAAATTATCTGACGCCACCCCAATGGCTTTCAAGTTCCGAATGCTTACCTCGCATTCGTCATATAAATCCCGTAATAATTTTATGTTCGCGGTTGATTTTACCGGTTCTAGTTCTAACAACTTATTTATAAACCCGCTTATCAAAATTTCTGTTTTACCGTATCGATTCTGCAGTAAGTCTAAAGAGTGTTGATAATTAGTTTCGTTTAGGGCTAAACCGGAAATTGATCTACGCACTTCACCTGACAAAAATGATTTTAAGTAATTGAATTTGTCAATTTTGGTTAAATTCTCATTCGAATCGATTGTACTCTTAAAACTATTCATAAATTCTAAAAAGGTATTTGGTTCCCCTTTAAAGACTGGTATAGTTATTTTGGGCAAATTTATTGTTGCCGGCTTAGCACTAACATAAGGAATTGTACTCGAATTAAATACAGAACTAGTATCAGGTTGATCAGAATCAATTTTAAATTTTTTCAAATTCATTTTAATTTTAAATTTTGCTTCATTAATAACATCGTCATATTCACTGCAATTTTGAATTCCAGTTTCAAATACTGTTCCATTATCGATTAATTCCTGAATTTGATTGTTTACTACTTTTAATTCGTTTTGCTTTTCTATTATATTATTTAAATATTCAGAAAGTTGATCGAAGTTACTTTTATTTTCAAAATCAATACTTTCTATATAAGATTCAATTTTTGTAATGAGCTTGGTTATAGAGTTCTTCATGACCTTTCGTTTACCTTTAGATTTTTCGAGATCCATTATTTACAATTATACAATAATTTCATGCATAGAACAAAAATTGGTTACAGTACCTTTTTTTAATCCGCGACGAGAAGACGAATAAGCCGATGACGGGTAATCCAATATTTGCAATCCAGATGCGGAGACTGTGAAATCCTATGGAGCACTCATTAATTTAATACTTATATAATCTTGAAATCTACTTCAAATCTAAAGTCCAGGTGTTCGGCACCATGAAAAAATTTATTCTTTTCAAAACTATCTTGAAACATCGTTCGAAGTAATAAAATTATTTCGAGAAAACAGAAAAAAAACATATTTCATTGAACACAATTCTTGTGAAGTAAATAAATCTTGAGATTCCTTTTATGTTTTATTTGACAGCATCACATCACAACATTTAGAACAATTAATATTGAAATTAAGATATGTATTCCGAAAATGCTATAAACTGCATTTCGGCCAAGCATAAATATATTCTGATCATTTCTAAAATATATATTCAAGTATCACTTCTACGTTAAATTACAGTTCTTCATATAAACATTTTTAATTCCGAGAAACATTTTTCCCCGACCAAAACACACTTCGAGTTTTTTACTTACTAAATATTTACGAGGAAACATTTTTTCCCCGTTCGAACACAATTCAAGTTTTAATACTTAACTAAAAGAATTCTAGTATCAATCTGCGCGCGCTCTTTCTACATATACAGAGACATGTGACAGCTGGGCTATTTTTAGATTTCCCCAGCGCAATTTCGTAACACATGTTACCGATTTCATTGCCAAAAGGTTGTTATTTTTTGGCGTTGATCACTTTGTTGGCCCAGTAGCAGAAAGTTTGAGATGGGAGTCACAGGTTTTCTTTTCTCGTTTGCAGATTATTTTCTTTTGAACCTTTATTTTGCTTTATATTATGTTTGGCTCTCTATTACTGAATACAAAAAGCATAAGATTATTATTAGTAAAACTAATAAAATGCATAATAACAAAGGTAAGTGATCGTTTGATTAATTAATGCTTCAATTCTAAAATATTTTACCTGCAGATTATTTTCTGTCCCTGAAGTATCTGTTGCAGACATTTGGAAAATTTTCTGCTACTGGGTTTGTTGGTAAATTTCTGTTTCTGCTGTCAAGCTCTGGATGCATGCACACGACATATAAGTCGCGGTGGGAGCAGCAATTCCAATGACAGTTTCTGGAGGAAAAAACCTGGTTTGTCACGCAATCCTCCCACCATCATGTGGTGGTGGGAAGAATGATATCTCCTTCAAGAAAAGGTTCCCATTTCTGCGTCCAGTTAACCCTAGATCTACCGGGAATTTTATTCAAGTTTTAATAAAACGTTCTACACCAGAATTTTTATTTAAAACTATTTAACTTATTTATTTACCTTATTATTGTCTGGTTTATATACTTAGTTTATTTTAAAGAAATTTCTGGTTTGAATGAATATTTTGTATGTACCTGTCGGGTCCAATGGACCCGTCTGGTAGACGGAGGGTTAAGAAAGCGCAGAACTGTAAACACAAAGCTTGCGCAGTTATGATGCGCAGTAACTTAGGGCAAAACATTGCCGAGTTTGATAGGGCGATCTGTGTATTTTTTGGCGTATCTTATTTTAATTAACTCACCTATGCTTAAAATTTGAGCTTTCCAGTCAAAATAAGGTGTGTGGATAAATTAAATGGGATGAATACCCATGCATATCAATTTACAGACCCGTAAACTATCTCGAAATGTGAATAGGGAGATATTTACATTTATGGGTGCACGTACATAATTTATTTTGCAGAACTATTGATTGAATAGACTTTCCCAGCCCGATGAAGGTTTAATTTTGAAGGTTGTGAAAAGAAAAAAAGTCAAGAGAACTTCCTTGCTGCACAGTCTTTATAATTAATTGCCTGTGCAGTAAGGAATTTCCCTTAGATAAACTCCTCATGCTTAAATTAGCATCAGAATGTTTTGACTGAAGTTGTGACACCATAGCATTGCATTGGGCATTTGCTGTGTAAAGATTATGAGCGGAATTCTCCAGGTAAATTATTTTTGTATCGCGGTGGATCTTTTTTTGTTATTTATCATTAGTTTTGATATGTGTAGAGTTTTCAATGTACCTAGCATTATTTATTTATAAAAACATAACTAGATCTAAAAGTTGTATGCAATGATTAACAATGAAATATTTAAAATAAAACTTTAACAAATCATGTAAAGTGCAAAAATGTTATTGTGTATGTATAAAGAAAACCTTAGTGCAGTTTTCTGATTAATTAATGTCTATGTTTCATTGAAAGTTAGTTTGTTAGGAAATTTTTTTTCTGTTTCCCCTAACAAAAAAAAATTGCTCAATTACTTGTATGTATCTAAAAAAAAATGTCAGTACTTTTCTGTTAGCTGGGCGCCAGTGTTTATATATACACTACACACACATGTAAATTTATAGATATACAGTATAGGATCTATTATCCGGCGTCCCGATATCCGGAACGCTCTAAAAACCGGAACGGTAAACGATCCAAAACCGAAACTTAGTGAAAACTTTCATTTCATAAAAAATTGCCGTTTTTTTTTTCCATATTTTATTGAAGAGTTAACATGCTTTATAAATCGATATTTTAAAATTTTTCTCATACACCTCAGGTACCGTAATATCCCCTTAATTTCCTCCCCCCCCCCCCCTCCAAACGCGGCAAAAAATCGTAAAGTAATCGGAGAGGCCGCTTAGACGGATTAAAAGTGGCTATCAAAATCTACCGCCTGTTGAAATCCGAAAATGTTTATAAGAATAGTCCAAAGCCTGTCCTGATATTCAGATTTTTCTTTTTTTTGTTAACAGAGATAATTAAAAAACAGAACTTAAAAAGCGCGAACTTAAAAGCGTACTCTCTCCCTACGATCCCACTATGACGCTCCCGTGAAAGATAAGAATTAAATGTACGCAATCATCGGACATAAGTTCTCTTTTTGATCATTTTTATGACTTCGCATCGGCGTAACCTTTAGAAATATGGGAGAACTAACTACATATTCTTAAATTTCGTATATTCTGCTTCAAACGCTAAAATCCATTATAAAAAAATTTAATTTTAACCTTTTGAAAAAAAATATTTTCGAAACATCACTTAGAATTTGAATGCGTTTTCCGCGGTCGAAAACTGTTAGCAAGCTCCGACCTTTGACGTCATCTAAAGGCGCGCCTACAATTCGGCCATTTAGGAGAATGAGAGAAACGTTCGTTTTACCGTTTTCAGCTGCGTCCATCGAACAGTAGAAAAGCAGAGATTCGGAATTGGATAAGACAGAAAGGTGGTACGGCGCTTCGCGCGATTTTTTTTTTTTTTTTGGAAAGGGAGGTGGGGGGGGGGGGGCTTTCGTGGGATTTTTTTTTAAATATCAAATTGTTTACAAAATAGGGGAGGGTGGGTTAATGAAATATTATAGTAATTATGCATTTCTTTATCTCCGCGAATTTGCGGAAATCTGCATTTAAAGTGTTGATAATTTTGCCTCTTATATTTTTCTGTCCGCTTTCCATGCGATAAATTCATAAACAAAACTAAAGTAAATAAAAAGTCAACTTTCAATATATTCCTCTCCCTCCCTCCCCAATTATTGGATGAAGATGCAGTTCAAGTTTGTTTCAATATAGATAATAATGCTCCACTTAATAGATAATAATGCTCCACTTAGTCATCAGATGACATACAGTGAAATTTGTGAAATGATGACTAAAGATGCATCTGATGATCGTAGTGATGATGATGACAAGAATGAGGAGGTAGAAAAAATATCTAATGAACAAATGATATTTTACACTCAACAATAAATTCATGGCATGGAACAAAATAAGTAATTTCCATGAACAACAAATAATGTCCTTATATAAAATTCAAGACCAGATTGTAAAAGAGAAACGTTACAAGCAGCCAACTTTAAAAGGATTTTTCCAAAAAACTAATTCCCAAGCATCTGCATCTGAACCCCCAAAACTAAATTTTATTTTTGATCTTGTTCATTTGTAAGTTTTATTATAATTTAAAATTATTACTTAACTTTTTTTTTTTTTTTTTTTTTTTTGTAAATAAAAATTAAACTTTTCCTTAATTGTGTTTTATTGAATTAATTCAACAAATGTGTAATACAGTATTTTTAATATTATTTATGCTAACCAGTATTTCATATTTATGTACATTAGAAAATATTTGTGGTAGTGTTCCGAATTACGGAAAAACCCCTTATCCAGAATGCCTCAGGTCCCAAGGATTCCGGATAACGGATCCTATACTGTATATGCATATATAACACTGGTGCCCGGCTAATGGAAAGTACCAAAATGTCTTTAAAAACTATCCCTCTCTCCAACACCACAGTAATAAAGTTCAGAGAAGAATGTTGAATTTATGTAAAATGTGTCAGTTGTGTCTTATGATTGTGGATTAATTTGGTTTTATTAGATTATTTCAATGCATTCCAAGAATAACTTTCAAATAAATGCTTTTTTTTTTTTTTTTTGAAAAGGGCTAATTTTGGTGGAGGCCCCATTTTAAATTCCACTAGCTTAACACATTCACTACCTGGGTTAAAATTAACGTGCTTTAACTAAGTGTAATCAGATTCTCATGTTTATGACTTTCAGTACCAACGGTGCATATGTGTCATCACTGGGAATGTCAATGTGTGATCAAGCGATGCCACGTACATGCCTCCTCGGTGGTGTATGTATTAAAAAAATGTTTGTTTACTTATAATCCAAACTTTTGGTGGATAGGCTGGGGGAGGAGGAATTTAGTTGATTATTTATTTAATACAGTAGACTCCCTCAAATCCACACAGCTTGGGGACAGAGGTTGTGAGGATTTTAGAATTTTGCAGATTTCTGGTCATTGCTTTAATTTTTTTAAACAGTAATTTGAATGCAATAATGCAGTCAAAATTATAATGAATGATTGTAATATAGAAAAATATTAATATAATTAAGTAAATTAATAAACTAAAAGGATAAAAAGTAAGATAATTTAAAAACTGATTTAAAATATTAAAAGTAAATGTCAAGTAAATAACTAATAATGTATATTTGAATATGCATAAAAAAGATGAGATACATTTTCCTTGAATTATTCAAAGAAACTTTCCTTATGAAAAGTACTCCCTATTAATTCATATCAAAATCATCGTAATAATAACCAAAAAAGCTTGATTTACATAAATAAATTTGGTAAAACGATTGTGATTACCAGTGACACCCTGATTTTTTTTAAAAATAAATTTATACTTCTTTCATGGAAAACCACGAGTTCAGTTATATTATTAAGAATTACATATTAAAATACATACGGGATGAAATAAAACTGAAAAATTCTGTAATTTTGCCAAAATTCAAATGAAAGTTTCATTGTTTACATCTGTAAAGATGTGTGGATTTTAGGCATTTGCAGATTTGAGGGAGTCTACTGCATTACTAAAAAGCCTTAAATAGGGCAGATAGACTTCTTCCTTTAAGTAAAAGCTTTAAAACTCAACTAAACCATAAACAAGAAAACATTCTTTTCTAATGAAGCTGTAAATCTGATTATCTAAATTAAATAGTTTATCTTTCATCGGCTGTTCTGAATTAATAATGTTCACATATTATTATATGTTTCACATAATTATTAGTTCTATGTTTAAAAACTCAGCTTTAAACATAAAAATTGGAAAATATATCTTTTTTTTTTTTTTTTTTTAGCTAAGTAAGCCATTGCCAGAAGCAAAAGTTGGGTACTTTTCTAGTATTAGTGAGATAGAGAAAATAACTTTAGTGAGCAGGGCCATCGCTAAGACATTTTGTGCGAGGGGAGAGGACGTTAAATTGCCAAGTCAAATTTCAGTATTTGCCAATTCATTGAGAAGCAAAAATAAACAGTTCTTGACATTTGCCAAATAGTTTTATAATTTTGTCAAGTTACCACAATTAGAAAATATAATATAGTTCATATTTGTAAAAAGCCTAATAATATTACCAATTATACTTATAACTTTTGCCAAGTCTACCAGAAATAGAAAGTGTACTATAGTTTTTATTAAAGTTTTAAACAAATTTGCCAACTAAGTTTGTAAATTTGCCAAGTGTAACAGCATTTGCCATTTGGGGGGGAGAAAAATACTGAAAAATATTCAGACACATGGCTTTTGGATACATATTTTTTAATTTGCAAGTTAAATTTCAGTAAAAATTTTTCTACACATATAACAGTCATAGAAAAAAAAAATAAAAGTAAACACCTTCTGCTAACTCTACAACAAATTATTGTATAAGAAAGTTATTGGTACCAAACGACTGAAAATAAAGTCTACTTTTAATTGATGTACAGTCCACTCTCCCTACTCCGCGACTCTATAATCCGTATTATATTTCAAATGTAAACAAACAGTTAAAAAAAATTTTTTAAGCAAGATAACTTACACTCTGAACATAATAAAAGTTGACTGATCTGATGAATTTATTAAGAATTTTAATAAATTTTTAATGCATTTCTGCATTCATTGACGGATATGTTCTGTGTATCTTGTAAATAACTGTTATACTATAACTGCTATATTCTGAATGCATTTGTTGGCTATATAAAAGGTAAAATTGCTTTCGAAGACGGGTTAGCTCTTTTGGATAAATATCTTAGTTATTTAGAAAAACAAACTTTTGTTACTGATCAAGAAATCCCGACTCTTAAAAGGCTTCAAGATTAAATTGCAGAGCATAAATTAAAAGCTATAAAGCAAACCATTATCACTGCGATCTTTGAGATTTAAAAATAAGTAGAAATGTTTCTTAATTTTGTATTTTATATCATTTAAATGTACTTCTAATATGGAATATAGTTTTTTTATATAAAAAAAAAAACTATTTCTTTCATTTCTGTATTATTTATTTACAATGGGATTACTATATTTGTTGATAAATCCAAATATTAGAACGTAAACAAAGAAAGTGGACAAAGAATGCTACAATCCGCAAAATTCTATAATCTGCAAAACCCTTGGTCCTGACCTGTGCGGATTAGAGGCAGTGTATTGTATATAAAATTTGCTTAGAGGGTTATCTACATATCAAAAGGAGCCCAAACTTTGATTTTTTCAATAGCAATACCCAAGTTTGACACTATAAATAAATTCTACACCCTTCAATTTGTCTAAAAACGAATTTTCATAAAATTCATACAAGTCGTTTCAAAGAAATTATTTTAAGAGCTGTATCCAAATTGAAGTTCGGTACTTGATTGTTGAAATGCTACAGAATGACTATGTCACTTCTATTAATGGTTGCTTCTATTCTTGGCAATGACTATTTCACTTGCTTTATATGTTTCGACTATTGCCAGCCCAAATGTTTCAATGACATGAGTAAAATATCTTTTTTTTTTCAAATTATGCTTTTCTGCACATCATAGACTGCCCCTTAAACCATCATTTTGACTTTTTTAATCATCATTCGAAAACTACTTGGAAGAAAAATTTGGAACTGAGACTTCGCATAAAGCAGGACATAATAAATATAAATCTATCAAAAAAATTGTAGGTTGTTGTAACTTGTTTTTTTTTTTTTTTTTTTTTTTTTTTAATTTTAATTTTACAATTCATATCATACAATTTTTAAATTACAAGTTCATTGTATTTATATTTGAATTTTTTATTAATATAACTACACAAAAAATTATTGCATTAAGATTATAATTTCAGCATATATTAATAAAAATATGAAAATGTAATTTAACATTAGAAGTTCTAAATTTTTATTGTTTGTAATTCAAAAACTTATCATCCAAATGAAATTCTAGGCATAGTTTGAACCAAAGATTTAAAATATTTTGTCAAAATTGGCTGTTGCCATTGAGAAAAACAAAGTTTGGCCTGGTTTTGATTTGTATATGCCCCCTAAGCAAATTTTATATACATCAATTAAAAGTAGACTTTATTTCCAATCGTTTGGTACCAGTAACTTTCTTCTATTGTAATTAGTTGCAGAGTTAGTAAGATGTGTTTACTCTTTTTTTTTTTTTCCACGGCTGTATTTTATTTTTATAAGTGAATAGAAATTTGTATTTATTGTGACGTCAGGAAAATAGCAATTATTGTTTTTTTTTTTTTTTAATCTTTATGCATTTCTGGATAATTTTATTAGATTCTATTTTTTTTTTTCATTGCAATTGAATTGAAAATATATTTTTATTTGAATTCATCATGTTAAGGGGACTCTTCACTCGCTTGAGCAAACATTATCCGCTCGGTAATGTTAAACCTATGATCAGGTTATTTTCGAATTTCTTGTTTAAATTTGAATATTTTTAAACGATATAGATATATATATTTTTTTTTCTTTGCTTAGGATAGTTGAGTGATAGTCTAATAGGGCTATTTTTTATTTTGGTTGCAGATTTTTTTTAATAAAGGTACTTTCACGTTTGGAACCGGTTTCGAAAGTAAAACTAACCTTTTTTTAAAAAATCTACAACCGAAATCGAAAAAAATAAAAAAAAATAGCCATATTAGAGATTGACCTCAACCATCCTATCTAAAAAAAAAAAAAAAAAATAAAAAATTGTTTAACAATATTCCAATTTAAACGAGAAATTCGAAATCAACCTGCTCATAGGTTTAACATTGCCAAGAGGGAATTTTCAAGTGAGTGAAGAGTCCCCTTAAGCATAAAAGTAAGTACATTCGAACCTCCATATATTGAACTTCCACATATTAAAATTTTCTATATATCGAACTTTTAGCAAATCACCGTGTTCATTACATAGAAAACTGTTTCTGTATATAAACTTTTTTCAAGACATATTGAGAGATTTTATTCCACTTTAGACTGTTTGCCTGTTGTCTCACGAAAAATGAAGGTCAGGGAATAAAGGAAGTTTAGTGAAGGTCACTATGAATCCCACATGCCAGCTGGGGATGGCAAACAGGTAACCAAACAATCTCGATTAATACATAAAAAGATTGTGATTACCAAAGATATTAGCAATATCTTTTTTTTCAGAAATAAGTTGTACTTCCTTCATGAAAAATCATGAGTTCAGTCATATTATAGAGAATTAATTACATATTAAAATACAAAAGGAATGATATAAAACAAAAAAATTCTGTAATTTTGCACCTACATCTAAATCGAAAGTTTCATTGTTTACATCTGTGATGATGTGCGGATTCGAGGGAGTCTACTGTATTGTCTGTATTCCTACAATTACTCAGTAATAATGTCTATACTGCTAATTTCCTAATCAGCAATCCTAAAATATAGTCTTTTTTTTTATGAAAAAAAAAAGAGGAATTCCCAACAAACTAACTTGGAATGGAATATAGAAAATAATAGTAAATCAGAGAAAACTGCACTGAGGCTGTCTAATACATGCACTTAAAATTTTTTGCACTTCACATTAGGGATGAACCGGATATTGATTTTGCCAGATATCTGATATCCAAAGCTCCTTTGCCTGCTAGATACAGATATCCGGCACTAGATATGCTTTTAGTTATGATGTATGTTTATTTACTTCTTTATATAATCCCATCTCAGAACAATAAATTACAAACATGTTTCACACATTAGTAAAACATTTTAAATATATTGAAATATTATTTATAAAAAGGGCTTGAAATTCAAATATCTTTAAAACATACTATTTAAAAAATGACATCAATACAGACATGACAAAGTAATATCGAAATAATTTAAATCAACTACTCAAGTTAATTATCTAAAATGTTTATTTTTATTAAAATAAAGAAACAGGATCAAGTTTTTATATACCATGTCAATTTTTCCAACTTTCATCTAATGTTATGGGCAATTAACAATAGGGTTGATAAATGAATTTCTCAATTTAGATTGTATTCGATTTTCTGATGCTAAAGCCGCTTTCACAAGTTACACTTTTGACGAGTTGCACAGAGCAACTTTTATGACTTTGGAAGTTTTCTGAAATGCATGGTTATGTTTTCATGTTTGTAATGGCTAAACATGTTTGTTATAAGTTTTTAAGGAAACTTTGCGAAATCTAATTGCCTTCATTTCAGATATCTGTTGCATCCCTACTTTACATGACTTGTTAGTTTTATTCTAAATATTTCATTATTAATCATTGCTTATAATTTTTAGATAGTTATGTTTGTAAAAATAAATATTGCTAGATACATTAAAAATTTACACATATCAAAACTAATGATAAATAACGAAAAAAATGATCCATCGTGATGCAAAAATAACTTACCTGGAGAATTCCGTTCATAATCTTTACAAAGCAAATGCCCAATGCAATGGTATGGTGTCACAACTTCAGCCGAAACACTCCGATACTAATTTAAGCATGAGGAGTTTATCTAAGGGAAATTCCTTACTGCATAGGCAATCAATTATAAAGACTGTGCAGCAAAGAAGTTCTCTTGACTTTTTTTCTTTTCACCATCTTCTTCACCAGCTTCAAAATTACATCTTCATCGGGCACGAAATATTTTTAAACATACTAAACAACCATTAAGCTTTGTTAGTTAAAAGAAAATCTACATTATTTTATTAAAATATTAAGAAAAGATCTGTAAAAAAATAATTCTCATCATTACAATACAATGCAATGTTAAACAACTTCAGGCTCATCTGTCTCCGAAACAATCCATACATTATTTAAATCCGAATAATTAATATTCCGGACTTGCCACACTAATTATAGCTAATCAAATGAAAAATAAATGCTTCCTGAGTACGAGGATGTAAAAAAAATAAATTCCTATACAAATCTCCTCTATTAAATAAAAATAAACTTAGTATTATGAGCAATACAATTTCTCAATGTTTTGCCCTGAGATGCTCCCGGTTCGTAGCGTTTGTTTACGTGTGACGTCACGTGCGCTTTCCTTATTGGAAGTCTGTGTTTTAACTAGGGATTGACCGAAGCAGCAATATTGCCGAATACCGAAGCTTCGGTCGAAGTGTGCACCGAATATTCGGTATTCGGCAACCGGATACTTAAAAAATTTAATGCACATTATTTTGCATATATTAGCTTTTTTTAATAAACTAAAATTAAATTCTGAATACTTTAATTGAGTTCTCATAAATTCATTAAACCATCACTTATTTTTTTATTATTTTATCATTAGTTAGTACCCAAAATAACTTCTGAAAGTATTAAATTTTACAGGCTATTATTAAGAATAAGAAACAATGTTGTCATTAAGCTGATTGACTGATTGTCTAAGTCTAATTATAAACATATTGAATAGATACGTTCTCAAATCAGGCCCGTAACCAGATGGGGGCTATGGGGGCTTAGCCCCCTTTAGCTTCCTTTAGAGCCCCCTCTAACGATTTCCCTACTTTTTATTTTTTCAACAAAATGTACGTTTTAACTTTCTTAAAAGGAAAAAAAAAACTAGCAAGAAAAACATTTAGATCTTTTAACTGCTTGAATGCAATGGAAAAAGTCAAACATTTTGCGTTCAGAACCTATTAGATTAGTTGTTTTACATTATCTTGCTTACGATACAATACTCGAAACGCGTTCTGGGTAGGAACATTTCTTTCTCCCGAAAAAATTAAGTCCAGATGCACCAACTAGCCACCACATGTTTTCGTACATCTTGACATTTTAAAAGCAATGATCGTATACGGGATGAATGGAAACAGACATATGCTGCTCAAGTTAATAGATAATTAGTTAAGCAATGGTTAAACGTTTTCACTAAAACATAGTCACAAAAAAGACGTGTTTCTAAATGTTAATGATTTGCCTGTTGACATTATGTATTTGATAGCAGATTCAGTTAATGATGAAATATCACTTGGAAACTAACTATAGAATGTTTGTTGAAGGAAATTAGAAAGATAACAAAATGTCATGTTATACAAATGGAATAAGAAAAATGATTGCTTGAAAGCCAAAAATTGTTTCATGCTATGGGTGTAGGCAGTAGGAAAGCAGGGGTAGAACAGTTTTTTGTTTGCTTTTTGAACTTTCGTCTAATCTTTTTTTCTTGTGTTCCATGAATTTTCTAAACATTTTTCTTTTCTATTTGTCATATAACAATAAAAAACATTAAGTGAAAAAGCATGATTAAGGTTAAGTTTATTATAAGATTATGACAAAAATATCTTCAACTATTTTGGCGTATGTTTTATTTAAATCTATTTTCAAGCATAAATGCGCTACTTTCTGACACATTTTCGAAATAATTTTAATGATAAAAGCATAAAATTTGCAGATATGATTATTAAAGCTCAAAGAATTAAACTATGTTCTGTGTTTTATAAGGCTGTTTTCCAATCTAAACCAGCTACTTTCTGACATATTCGCGAATTTCTTTTATTTATAAAGATATTTGCAAGTATTCAAACTATACAAAAAATTAAAAAAAATCTGTCAAAAAATGACGGCAAATTTGACTTTGTAGGCTGATTTTCTTGGCATTTAACTACGAAATGCTAGTTATCGAGTAGCAAATGACTATAAATCATGTTATTTATAATCATGGCATTTATAACAAAATGGGAAATGCTATTCAATTCTTAGGCGCATGAATCTGAGACGCTGAAAATTTTAGGCAAAGGGAAAGAAAATTACTTCTTAACTGCATCGAGAAAATTTTCGTTATTGAGTGAACGAAGAATATTTTTAAAGATCTTTAGAAATGGGGGAAACGTATAATAATAAATAGTCGCCTACATTTAATGAAAACTGTTCGAAAAGGGCGTTCATGCCCTTGTGCTTTTTTTTTTTTTCTTTTAATATTGAACAAATTTCATGAAACACATGTAAAAAGTATGCAAAAACAATCTATGTTATCTCTATTTAAATGAATTAAATCTAAGTTGTTTTCTTTGAAAAAAAAAGTATTGAATATAATATTAAAATTACAATCCCTTTTTTTATTATTAAGTCCAGGTATGTTTAAAAAATATATAATTAATATATATATTTGTAATAATTGATTCATATTTAAAATGATATAATCATATGCAGAATTTTAAATTTAATTATTATTGCGAATTGTTAAATGGTTAATTTTATAAATCATATTATTAATAAAATAAGGTTAGGTAACGCTCGTTTTAAAGAGAAACAATATCATCACTAAATTAAATCGTATACAAACAATTGTGATTTTAAAATGATCTAATAATTCAGCAGAAACCAAAATATTAATAAAATTAAAAAAATTACAAATAGCTATTAATTAAAAATATTAAACGTATGGAATTAAAATATTAAAATATTTTTTAAATGATAATAGTAAGTTTGTGAATTATTCAAATTAATAAAGGACACATAACCATAGATGCCAACATCTCTTAATTATTCCGGAGTCTGATCTAAAACAAGCATGTTTTAAACTGGAAAAAATATATAAGGAATCGTGTCTTTTTTCGATAAGGTACATTTTAGATTTAAATTTGAAATTTTTGATTAAATGAAATTTCCTGTTGAGAATATTTTCGTCTTGTAATAGACTCCGGATAGGTGTTGTTGGCATCTATGCATAACGCAAAAACATTTGCAAAATCTCAAATTTTCGTTCTTTTTTTCTATATATTAAAAAATTGAACAGAATATGATAGTTAAATCTATGTAATATCTTCAATTTACAGAAAAAATACGTGAAAAGAACTGCATCCTACAGTAGAGATCTGCACGTGCCCGGGCTTGGCTAGAAGCCCGTACTAGGCCAGGACGGCGAAATGAAGGCGAAGTTTCAAACGGGCCGGGCCAGCAAAATTTGAACGAGCCTGCCGGGCTGAACTGGGTCAATAAAAGAAATTAAGCGGGTCTGTCGGCCCGATATAAACATTTAAACGCAGACGAGAAAATATGAATAATTTTCAATGAATATGAGTTTCACGAGAAATGTGCGTTACGAGCCGATACTAGTTTGCCAGCATCAATATCGAAATATAACATTTTCCAGCATAGAGATCAGCATCGCACAGTTACATGGCGTTTGAGCCCGGGATAAATTCTTTCAGCAGACTCGTGCCGGACCGAGATCAGGCTTGCATTTTTTTTTTTTTTTTCAGCATAGCCAGAAATGGACTTAATTGTTCTCAGGGTGTTTAGGGCAGGCAATGTGTTTTGTAAAAATATTAATAGCGATAATGAACTTCTGTTAACGGAATTTTTGGAAATATACTTGAAGGTGGTTCTCAAATTCACTGCTCAAAAACGAAAAACTTTCTGACACATTTTTAACTGTAAAGGCATACAATTGACAAGCCTGTCTATTGAAGGGATTTGGAATTGAATAGCGTTTCCCATTTTTAATAAATAAATTACTTATAGAGATATAAGAGATTCTTGTCACGTGACTGCAGGTTTTTATCCTTTTCCGTGCTATTGTTTCCGGAAATTCAATTCAAAACGCTAACTTGGACAGTATTTTCTCAAAAGTATATTGACGTTTTCGAAAAGAAATGAATTCAGAAATGTGTCAGAAAGTAGCTTCTTTGGATTTGAGAAAAGCCTTAAGGAATAACAGAAATATTTTCGCAAATCTACTTTTTATAATATAGCCTCAATAGTTATCATCATGTTTTTAACCTTCCTGTTTTTCTTTTATTCTAAACAATATGAATTTTTTAATGAATCCTTATTTGAATGTTGAAACGTGTAAGACTCTAAGTAAATCATTAGTGTTGCTATTGTGTATTTTCTGTCTTGCGAACACATCGTAAATTTAAAATATGCCGTAAAATTATCCCATAAATATCTATGCAGTATTCTTTAAAAGAATCTTAATTGTATGTTAAGAAAAATCTTAATTTTTTGTAGAAATTGAGTCGGGCCTGATTTAATTCATTTTTCCACTGGCCGGGTCTGTTTTCACTGATTTTTGTACGGCCGTGAACTGTGAAAATATGAACGGGCCGGGTCAAGATAGCTTTCGTTCGGGCCGGGCCCGCGCCTGGAAATTCCCGTGCAGACCTCTATACCAACAGATTCCTTTTTCTCAATTTTTTCAAAATGCATCTTTAAAAAAATTGTCATGCTGGGTCGTTGAAGATTTGTATGTTTGTTGTATGAATCGGTGTTTTTGTAAATAAAGATGTACTTTTCTGTCAGAATGCTAGCATGATAAATTACACTAATTTGTTCAACAGAAAGACTGATTTGATTAATCAGCGGTTCAAATATGCATATATATAATCAGTGTTCAATAGAGTATAGCGCTGATAATCCGGACCAATCGGGGCCGATCCGGTTAATGAAAAATCCGGATAATTGGACAACTTTAAAAAACGGCTATGGCAGTGTTTTTCAGGTAACTTCCCTTCACACTTTTTCCAGGCTTAGGACTGGCAATTGTAGTGGTGCACATTTTAGCATATTACAAATGGCCTGTTTAGAAGTTATTTTTTTAACTTTTTTAAAATTTTATTTTCCACAAAATTGGTACAAAGTTATAGATATAAGTACACATAGAAATTATTGCGTGTATATATGCATTGTACGAACAAACGCGAGCGGAGAGGCGGGGGGGGGTTCCTTTTTCCGAAAACACCAAGGGACAAAAGAAGCAATATGCTTAATAATGCAAAATTGCAATGGGAATAGAATACCGTGTGCAATCCATTAGTTTTCCTTATTAAAATTTAAATAAACTCATTTTTTTTATGAGATGTCGTATGCCATCTATTTTTTTCCCATTAAATACAATAAGACCTAAGACTAAATTACACGGAATGGAGAAAAGTTCTATTTTAGGTAGGTTTTCTTAAGAGGTACACCGCCCCTAATTGTTTTATATTCATTTTCCTATTACCATGAAGTGTTTTCCGTTTAAGAATTTCATTATAGAAAGTTCCGTTATAGAGAGATTACGCTTTAGACGGGTTCCTTTATAGACAGATCCATTTTATCAGTTTTACTATATTTAGTTTGCTTAAGATATGGATTGTTAAAAGATGTTAGCCCCACCAAAACAATTCAGAGCCCCCTCTGACTGGACTCGCTGGTTACGGCCCTGTCTCAAATACAAAAGGTATACCTATCAATTTGTAGATTTAACCATTTTCTGTCAAATTGTTGATAAATATTTATATTTTGATTAATATTTTAACATTGTGGTGATGAAGATAACAAATTTGAGCGATTTTAATTTAATGGTGATAAAGCTATAGGATAAGCATAGGAGTATACTTATTTGATGTGTATATTTTCTTTAATATACACCTTAGATATACAGAGATGAACTCTGACATGCTTATTTGATGTGTATAAGTATATTAAAGAAAATACACATTAAATAAGTTTGAAAGAAACTAATGTAGAAGTAATTAAAATTAAATGATAAGGGAAAGATCCCCATCTTCCTTACTTTTTTCCCCCTCTATTGTAGACAGTTGTTTTGATTTCACCCTTATGTCGACTATTTTAGGAAGAAAAAGTTTTTTTTTTAAATTAAAAATGGCCTTTGACTTAGTTTTTGTAGTGCAGCTGAACTCTGAACTCATGCACATAATATTCAAACTCATTGTTTATCTTATTCTATTTTTAAGTAAAAGAGAATTCTTCTGCTTCTAAGAAAATACTTACCTGCAACTATTCGGCCGAATACTTTTAAGTATTCGGCCGAAGCCGAATATTCGGTTTACATGCCGAATCACCGAATACCGAATCGACTATTCGGTATTCGGTCAATCCCTAGTTTTAACCCATGGAGGACAGAGATAAATGGGGACGCAGTATGCCGTAAAAACAGTTTGCAATATGATGCGTGTTATCGCTCAAATTTAAATGCCCTCAGTCGGCCCAAACAAAACAAGCACCTGGAACAGGGACCGAACTCTTTGACATCACCCATGCATTTTTTTCTCTAAATGAAAGTGATCTGCTTATTTTTAAGCATTCTAAAGCAGCATTCAATTGTATTATGAATTACTGTATTACTGAAAGTTTCGTCATTTTTTTGTGAAAGAATGTGCTTGTGTTTGGGCCTACTGTAGTGGATTTTAGGATTACTTTTTTGGCCTCATCCCCAGCCACCTTACTGCATCTCCATCTATCTCTTTCCTCCATGGTTTTAACCCCATACACCGAGAATGTTAAGGTGCGTTTTCACTGGTCTACCCAAGGTCTAACTTACCTAACTTTTTACCTAAGCACAAGATTTTAGGTCGTTAGAACGTGATTTTGTAGGTTTGATTCGTGATCAATCCTAAGCGCGGCTTACCCAAGCACAGCCAATTAAAATAGAGTATTTTGATAATAATGGCTGTGTTGTCAATTTTCTAAGTGATATATTTTTTTTAATTATTCTGTTTTTACTTCAAAGAATAATCTATTTTTTTGTGATTGAAGCAAAATGGTAAATTTTATTAACATGTTGGATAAATATCCTCTTTTATTATTGTCTTTTAATTTAATAAATTGTGGGTAATCCATATGGATTGTAGATCGCTATTTTTGGTAATCATTCAGATGCATTTTATTAATATTAGAATACTAATTATATAGTTCGTTTAAGGATTTTGTTTCAGATATAAGGATGAAGATATGGCCAGTTCTCAAAATCATTTTATTTTTATTGAGTGTTAATAGTATACAAAGCATAAAAGTATTTTTTAAGAATATTTGTTTCTTAAAATGAATTGCTACATTGATTATATTAGGTTACTTGATAGGGTATTTCTGATCAATTTAGATTTAAATTTCCCTTTACTCACTTAAAATAATTGTAAGTGTTAAGAAGGATATTGTTTACTGTAGCCTATTGTTATTTAAATGGAAAATTAGTTACAGGCAAACTTCAATCCAGTTTTGTTAATAGTAAGTACTTGATTATGCATGTTTAAGCGAGCATGTAAACAAAGTTTCTATAAAATAAACAAGCCATTGTATTTTCCTGTTCCCCTTTAAGCAAGAAAGATCCGATTGCAAAACAGTTTGCTCTTTACTCCTTTTCAGATACTTACTTGTGAACTTTGTCATGTAAAGAAAACACTGATGATCTACTTATTTATTTTATTTTTAATACATTTCACCTGCTGATGTGTTACCTTTTTTTTTGTTGTTAAAATTAATGCTGAAACTTTTATGAAGATTTATAACTTTGTATGAAGTTTAAATCAGTTGAGAGATATTCAAACCATGTGTAGCTTTTCTATGTGCCCATTTCGAAGAATTTGTACACATTACCATTCCAATTCGATAGGCAGTTATAAACGCCTATTCAATGCCTTTTAAATTAAATCATACCAAAATAATAGGAGATTCTCTAGTTGAAATATATATTTATAAAATTTTGTTTAAATTGTTATTTAAGTGCATTTCTTTTACAAGTATAGCTACAGATTTATCTTACAGCATAGATCATCAATTTAAATGTACCTATTTATCTATTAAAGTAAAAAATTATTATTGGCTTAGATGTGTTATTATCCCGGGGTCGGCCATCTTGGATTTTTTTCATGCATGAAAACTCCTTTTTCGCCAAATAAAAATATCGCCAATGGTTAAATATTGTTGATAGGTTAAAATAATATTGAAAAAACTGGAATATAATAATTATAACTATTAATAAAAAAATAATTTTTAATTCAAGCCAAGAAAAAAATCCAAGATGGTGGACCCCGGGATAATAACATATATGTTCCAAGTTTTAGACAAATCATGAATTCATGATATATATAAATTCAGTGGTCAAAATAGTATGTTAGAAGTAATGAAACTGTAGTAGGCCCTAGTTTTGTCATTGTTTGTTGTGTAATATGTTATTTTTTGGAAAATATAATTTTACGAGTAATGTAATAAAAAAAACTAGTTTATAAGGAGCATCAATATTATTTTTCACGTTACATCCAGAAATTGTATATATCAATCAATACGAAGTATCGGATCAGCTGGTGCCTTGTTATAGATGTTCAAATTTGAATGCTTTCAGAAAATCACAGGTGTGTAGTTTTATTGAATAATAAGTGACTACCATTAGTGATCGTCTGCAAGCAACTGGAATTTGTCTCATGCCCTTGGAGCTTGAACTATATGCTACTTTTATAAGGATTGAGGATTCATCTTTGCATTGGAAGATTTAAAAAAATCTGTGAGTATGGCAGGATTCCCACTTCTATGTTAAAACAGGAGACAATAAAGTAAGTTTATTAAAGTAACATCAAAAGTAATATTTGTGCTCCCTACAAACGAGTTTTTTTTTAATTACATTACTCATTAAATTACATTTTCCAAAAATAACATGCTACACTACAGACTATGAGAACACAATAAAAAAAGTAAGTACAAAAATTATTTAGCTGAAAATATTTTTAAATACCCATAAGTAAAATTCTAAATATAATGTGAAATAAACATTTATATGTTTCAGTCTGGGGCATAAATAAAATCTGCCGCTAAGTGAAAAAAAAGTGTGGGCCAGGCTTACGTATCCCCGTCTTGTTTGTTACCAGGGCAATTTTTTCTATTTCTTTTCTATTTGATTTTATTTTATAAGATGAAAAAAAAAGGGGAGGGGGAGATATGTTTTTAGATAATAAAAATTTTTAGTTTTCTTTTTTAAAGTAAAAAAGTGTACTTAAAAGATGCAAAAAAGGTTTGTTGTTTATATTCATATGAGACTAAGTGTTTTTGAAAGTAAAATGAAATAAAAGCATTTTTAAAAGATAAAGAGTTTGTTGTTTTAAGACAACAAAGTGGGTTTTTTTTCCTTATGTTAATTATATTTATTGTCATCAGAGCAGTTACATGATACAGTTGTTATGATTTAAAATTGAGTATCGACCGAAACTGAAACTTGTTAAATTTTGACTCTTTGATTGCTTTTTATCTTATTGTTTTGTTAATAATTATGAATGCAAAAAAAAAAAAAAGAAAAATTTAAATGAGAAGTCTTTGTGTAGCTTTAGGAAATTTTTAAAAAATTAGATTGAAAACAGTGATTCATAAAGCATGTAACGTGCAAAAGAAAAAAAAAAGCCTAAATAAACAAACTGTCAACAGCAACACTGAAACAACATTGCATACTTAAATAAACTGTCACATTGTATTAACCTAAATAAACAAACCGCCCGTTGCAAATAATGGTTAAAAAATTAATGATAAGATAATCTTTCAAAAATTAAAATTATGACAGAAACATTTTTATATAATAAGAGATGGGTCTTTTATGTGTATAGTAAACTTAATCTTTTGTAGAAAGATTTTAATGTCCACCAGAACAGTTTTAAGTATGTGCAGATAGGATAAATTTCTGCAACTTTTAAAGGATTAATATAACTGTTTTTGTATTTAAATGTAGTTTTATTAAAGTCTTCTGACAGTTGATGGAATTTAGGCCTAATTTAAGTAGAAGCATGTGTAATTTTATGAAGCATTGCTTAGGGGTAAAATTCTTTTATGAGATTTTCCTTAATGTTACAATGGCACAGATGTCATATAATGCCCCATATTGGCGCAATTTTTTTCTAACGCCAATGTCATATACGCAACGGGTGCAGTGCATATTGGCAAAAAGGTGTCATTATTTTGCTTCATATGGTAACCCGGATGTTATTGTTTATAATGCTGTTGATGTTTTCACCAAATTTGCGTCGGAAAACAATCGCGCCAATATGGGGCGTACATGACATTTGTGCCGTTACAAATTATATACTATTTTACTAAATATATATAATCAGCTATTTTCAGTTCCCATATTTGATTTTGAGTAGTACTTTAGTAAAAAATCAGCATTTACCGTTTGAATCAAATGTTTATTTATTTTTGTATTTACCATATTTTGCCTTTCATTTTTTTAAAATATTAATATGTTTAGAGTGCCTGTATTTTTTTTTTAATATAATTATGCTTAAGATATTTTGATTTAAAATGTTGAGGCTTGCCTTTTGTGAATCTATATTACTACTTTATCCTAAAACTTGATGAAAATTTAATGTAAACAACAGAACTGTTTTGCAGTATTGTTATTAAAATACCATACAATAAACTTATTCCAATAAGCATTTTTTCATAATTAGCATTCTGTAATAAATATCTAGATGGTACAGTAGCATCACTATTTCGGTTTTTGTCTAATGGTTTCAAACAAGTATACTTAAATTTCTTAGCTAGTTGGTTATTCATTTGTAAATAATATTTGATTTTCAAAAATTAATTTCTGTATATGTATGCATGTATTAGATTCTTTTCTCTCTTCTAATTTGCTAGTTGCTTTAGCTGCTACAGTTGATGATATTTTTGCATAAGAAATTTGTTTAAATGAATTGTATTTGATTAAAAGTGTATACAAAATATTTATGTGTTCTTGTGGTATTATTCACTTTAAATATGAGTTGATAGCAATGGCTGCAATGAAGTCGGGGTATAAAATTTCTCTTTTTTAACAAACGTTTAAAACTGCGTGTTTATTTTTATACAGGATATCTGTTATTATTGTTTACCAACAGTTAATAACTGTTAGTTTTAGAAGTATGGTTCCAATTACAAAAATCTTTTAAATTTTGTTCTGCATCATATAAAAATCGATTAATGTTAAAATAATTAATTTTTAAATAGTTAAGAAATTACACATTTTATACAATTTAGGGGGCCCATAAG